>BSBM01000442.1:3750000-5000000 GCA_027924585.1 Larix kaempferi | reverse complement strand
GTATTCATGTGCAGTTCCATACCACTATTTACTGTGATAATTGTGTTTCCTAATGTTGAAATTTGGTTTTCATTGATGTCAAAAAGGACTTAGTACCCATGCTGTCAAAGAGGAATTAGTATCCATGTGCTAGTTTGAAGAAGTATATAAAATCCAGTATCAAGAAGTACATAAAATCCATCTTGAAGAAGTACATAAGGCTTGTGTGCAAGTCCCATCCATGTAGTCATGATACTTCAAAGGTAATTTCAAATATGTGGTTGGACAAGTCTCAAGATTGCGCAATAGGCTCGAGAGAAAGAAGTGGTTGGACATGTACGAAAGTCTCGAAAGTGTGCAAGACCCACCAAGAGGAAGAAGTATACAAGTCTCTGGAGTGCACAAGAGTCTCAGAAGCAAGATGTGGTTAGACAAGTCAAGTTCACAAGACCCACCAAGCGATGATACTTCAAGGGTGAAAGACCCAACATGTAGTTGGTCCCAAGTGCGCAAGTCCCACTATGCTAAGGACCAAATGTGCACAAGACCCATAAGGAAGAATACCTGCATAGATCAAGATGAGTGGCGGAAGCGTGAGCAAGCTTCATTGTGAATAAAGGAAGAAGGGATGCTACGACCAACTTGTGGGCACATCATCTGACCAAGTCGAGTATAAATAAGAAACCAAGTTGGTGAGTGAAATGTAAGCTTGAAGATGAGCAAGATATAGTATTTTGATTTGGAAAGCATTGAATTATTGGGGTATCAACAACTCATAGATCTAGAACAACATGATATAGAAAGAGATCCAAGTGCACAGGAACAGAATTGAAACACAAAAGATGATGCACATGATGATATAGTATTTGGGCCAAGTGTGAAAGAACAGAAAGGCGATGTCGCAGATGGTGCATAGGTGGTCATAATTGCACAAGAGCATAACAACGGTATAGTAGATGATGCGCAAAAGTAGATGAGTCTGCAGATGCATAGAAATAGAACAATATGTTGAAACAATGCACAGATTGTAGAAGGTTATGAAATACAAGAAATAGTGTGCGATAGATTGTAGAAGGTTATGAAATATGAGAACCGATGTGAAATATTTATGCAGTGATGTGAATTCATAAATTAATTGATGATACAGTACAATAGTTGTGAAGGACAGAGTATACAAAAGGTGCACGCAAAGGAAAGTATTGCAGTAAATATGAAGAGTGCGCAGATCGGTAGAAAGTAAGAATATCTACTACAGTCATATTAGGGTGGCAAGACAAAGCAAGGAACATAGAGTCAATGCTTCCTTAAGGTTGGAGCTTATAAATTAGGGGGTCGGTGCCTCTTTCTAGTCGGTGTTAGTAAATCAAGGAGTAAATGCTTCATTCAGGTTATAGCCTATAAATCAGGGGTTGGAGCCTCCTTCCAGTCGGTGGTTGAGAAATTTGGAAGTTGGTGCTTCCCATGAATGTAATATTTATTACATAAGAAAGAATTCATTGGTTTTCTCGCATTTGGTTTCCACAACAAATATTTGTGGTCTATGTCTTATGAATTTGTTTTTGAATGGCATTGTTTATGATGAATGTATAACATAAGTACTGGTTTAATTTGGTAAAAGTGAATTTGGTAATATTTATTATATAAGAAATAATTCATTGGTTTTCTCGCATTTTGGTTTCCACAACAAATATTTGTGTTCTTTGTCTTATGAATTTGTTTTTGAATGACATTGTTTATGATGAATGTATAACATAAGTATTGGTTGAATTTGGTAATATTTATTATATAAGAAAGAATTCATTGGTTTTCTCGCATTTTGGTTTCCACAACAAATATTTGTGTTCTATGTCTTATGAATTTGTTTTTGAATGACATTGTTTATGATGAATGTACAACATAAGTACTGGTTGAATTTGGTAAAAGTTAAAATTGTTCATAGTTGCACTTAATATTGATTCACCCCCCTCTTAGTATTAATAAGATTTCCAACAATTAGTATTAGAGAGGGTGTCTTCAGTAATAGTTTCACAGTTGGAAGATAGATATTTGCGCATATATGGACAAACAAGAAGGAATCTCCACAAATAGAGCACCTAGATTTGATGGCTCAAACTACACTTTCTCGAGGATAAGAATGGAGTTATATTTGCATTCCCTTGGTGCTAATGTATGGAAGTCAGTTGAAGATGGCTATAATGTTCCCACAGTTGCACCTATCAATCCAGTTGAAAGAATTCAGTATGAGTATAATGCAAGATCTAGGAATGCATTATTATGTGGATTGGCGGAATCTGACTCTTTACGAAGGTCATGCATTGTTCTTCAACAAAAGAAGTATGAGAGAAACTCATAAATATCTATGAAGTGGATGAAAAGGTCAAGAAGGAAAAACTACATACCTATTTTTTATTATTTGAGTCTTTGAATATGAACAAAGAAGAGAATGTTGCATCATACATTATTCAAGTCGATGAGATAGTCAATGCCATCAAGAGTCTTGGATTCCAACTAACTGAAGAACCAATTGTAGATAAAATATAGATTTGAATCTAGGGTGTCATTTTTAGAAGGCAAAAATGATCTTGAAAAGTTAACAAAATATGAGCTTCATGGGATCCTTATTGCATATGAGATGAGAACTGAAAGGGAAAATCCCACTAGGAAATAAGTAGCCTTCAAAGCCACCAGGAAATCAAAACACGAGCATGACAAAAGATCATCTGATGAATCAGGTGAGGACGGGAAAACTTTGTAATAAATTTAAAAAGAGGACGTGGAAAGTACAAGGGTAAGTTACCCTTCAAATATTTTAAATGTGGTAGAGTATTCCATTTTTCTTCAAAGTGTTCTTACAAAAAAGATACAGATAATGATAGTGAAGAAGATGCCAATTAGAAAGAACGAAGGATGACACACCAACAGGAAAAATATGAGAATAGAAATAAGTTTCCTAAACAGAGGAAGAGTTTGTACTCTGGGGAAGATAATAGTTCATCTGAAGATGGTGATTGTGATTATAGCCCAAGAGAAGTGTTTTTCATGCATTACTGGAAGATGAAGGCACAAAAGAAAATAAAAATTGTTTTTTCTCTATTAAGAAAGAAACATTAAAATCACATGAAAGTCATGTAGGAACAATGGATAAGTACTTTTTCAGTGGGACCTTTATTAATCTACAAAACATGTCATAGAAATTGGATCATACACTTAGTCAGAAGAGGAATAATTTACAGAAGTTGACAAGGAAGGTGAAATGTTTAGTGCCATAAAAGAATTAAAGAAATAAAGAAAGAAGAACAAAATTTTGCAGGATCAATTATCAAAATATGAAGAACATGTCAAGAAAGCTGAGGCCATTGAAGAATCACTTGAAAAAAAGTGATTGCAAAGGAAATGTATCTTAAGAAATAGTTAGACTATGCAATACATAGAATCGGGGAGCTTGAAGATGAGGGATCTGTTTTGAAAGTATCACTAGAAGAATCAAAACAGGAAAATGAGATCCTCTCAAATCAACTTGAGAAAAGGAATATAGATATCTCTCACTTAAAAGAAGAACTAGATGAGATGAGAAAATGGGATCAGGCTCAAGGATACTTAATGAATGCTAGCTTAGACTGCGTATATACAGGAAATGACAAGACTTTTCTTAAAATGGAATTGGAGAACAAATTCAATGACAACACATCAATCCTGGACAATATCATAAACAACCATAGATCACCGACAGATAAATTAGGACTTGTCTATGGAAATATGTTTCTAGGGAAAAATTCCTATAGTAGGGGTGAGACTACCAACGTACTGGGGTAAAATATAGACATACAAGGTTCTACAAGTATAATTATTAAGAAAAGAGATTAGGTTTAGGAGGATATGTACCTTATTTAGAAGGTTGATCCAAGCCTCTCTTCTTGCTCTCCAATGCAACAACCTGCAAAAGAAATTCAACAAAACCTTCCTCAAACCAATTTGACTACAAATAAAAGATTGATATTTATAAGAGAATAAAACATCAAATTGTAATAAGATCTGAAACATACATGGAAACATCATATTTGGGAAAGGAAGAATGTATGCTATTTATTAATGAATGAAGAGAGTACATCAAATTACCTTCCTTAAAGCATGCAACTTCATGAAACCAATATTCAAGGTCTTCTCCTCCTCTTCTCCAAGGATCCCAACCTCTGATCATATGTGCTAGCGTTTATAAGAAACTAGGGCACAAGTGAGGGGGATGTGAATCCAAATTCTTTCAGCATAACACTCTAATGGGATTGATATCTCTTTAATGGTCCCTCTCCCTCTATTATATAGAAAGTGAAGAAAATAGGGTTGGAGAGGAAGTAGTTACAACCGGAAGAGGATGTTCCAAAACCACTCGAACCAACCATTTTTCGTGATTTTATATATATATTTTTAGTATTTCTGAGGTGCCTGCGACTTTGCAATGGACAACGTGGGTACCTGCAACTTTACCATGTGCAACCTGCGGTTGTTTGGAAAACCCGATGGGGTAAAGAAGCCTTCTACGTGCGTTTTTGTGACAAAATGGTCAAAAAAACCTTTTATGGGGGTTTTCTGGAGAAGTTTTGGTCTCCAAAATTGTTCCTAAGGTTCTTATATATCAAATGGGCCATGAATTAGGTAATTCCATCCATATAAAGTCCCAAATAAGACTCTTCTATCCACAAATGTCCTTTTTTGTGACTCACAGTAATCTCATGAAGTGTCGTCAAGCGACCAAAAGATGTAAGTGTCGTCACGAACAAAGAAGTGCCAATTTTGGCTATAACAGATGCCCCCTGATGTATGAGGTTAGAGGGGAATATGATGTCCGGAATACATTATACATAATAAAGAGTTGGATCCTGGAGACAGAGAAACCGAATAAACCAAGAATCATAGGCTCAAACGAAGTACCTGGAATAAAAGAAAATGTCAAACAAACTCATCCCTATGATAAATGGCCATGTTCAAATAGTGGAAAATGACCTCCAGGAGGATACAATAATGATCCAATACATAATTATAACTCATGTATATATCATGGTTACTAGAATACAAGCGTGGATCCATGAGGATAATATAAATATGAGCATATCCACATAAATACAAAGGTGGATCTATGTCAAAACTGGAGATCATAGCCATAGAGAACAAATTGGATCTATGTCTCATCAAGAGCCAAAAGAGTGTGTCTCAGTCTTGTGCAACTTGGGCTATATTAGAATATGACATGTTTCCATCAACCTAAGGTCTTCAATCCAAATCGTCTCAAGGTACGAATCCATACGAATAAATGAGTTGATGTCAAACATGGAGGACACCATTTTATTACCGCTAAATTATGTGAACCATTAAAAAATGTGAGGGAATCCCACCAATGATGAAAATGGGCCCCAAGGTACTTAGTACATTCTAACATGTGTGAATAGATGTTCTTGAAGTCGAACACCTAAAGAATCCATCGAGTAATGGACATTAATGTATTCCCATAACTCAATGAGGAAGGAAATTACCACTGATGACTACAATCCCCAAGGTACTACCAAAAAATATAGACTTCATTCCCAGAGTAAGATGAGTTGAATTCGATGGGAAGAATTCCATTGGAAGGGAGGGCTTAAGGCATCCTTCATCATCCAACATGAGGAAAAATCAAAGGTTGATCTGATCTGGAGTAGGACTGAGTACATGATGAAACATACTGATACCAAGGAATGGCCGACACTTGAGGTCAAGGAAACTACAGAATGGATGACACGGGTTGTATCCTTGAACAATGAGCATGACACAAGACTGAATTAGGCACATTTGAACACAAAGGGACCATGATATAAATTTTCAATGTAGGAGACATTAACAGATTATCCATATGATTGGAAGAGTAACCAACTGGAGGAGTGAAGAACTCTGAGATCAAGTTTATCCTAAGGACAAAAAATAGAACCCAACTTGTTTAATAAAATCAAAATAGGTCCTTTGTTCAAGGACTTGCTGCCATTAAATTGAAAGATATGTAACACTCTTCCCTTCCCTTTTCTCTTTTCAGGTACATTTTTCATTTTTTAACAAGCTTGACAAAGAACTAAAGCATGGTCGATAAGGATTGTTACACCTAAATCTTGCCACCATAAGACTCGGTGTAAACATACCTGAATTTTCCATGACTAGGAATTCAAACATGAGAAGTTACTAACCCCCTTTCCATATGATCTAGTTGGCTCGTCGTAGGTTGCTCCCTAGGAACTTGCACCCAACTAGGTTCATCGTAGGAGGTTTCTTGACCAATTGCATCGATGGCTCATGTCACGCTTGTTCAGCATGCATCGACCCTATCTGTCGCTGGTTGTCCTATTGCAACTTGTGTCGATGTCAGTTAATATGGATAAAGGGATTCTTCGAGCCATTTATCGAAGGTGTGTAACTTGGATCTCTATACCTAACCTATAGGGGAGCCGACATTCGGTTCCCTAACCCTTTGGGAGGATCCCTTAGTCGTCTCCCATTATTTCTCAACCTATCCTATCCTCCTAGTCCTATATATAAGAATCTCTTCTCCATTACAAAGGGAGGATTCCTCATAGATTTTCTTCCACAGGTGGCTAAAGTTGGCATTCTGGACCAAAATGCAACTGTGTAAAATGTGCAGAATTGGAGTGAAAGTTGTCATTTTAGAGATGCAGTTCCCGAACCTGATGTCGGAATAGAGCATGAAGACAGGCATTGGAAATCTTGTCCAACAGGGAACAATGATGCATGACCAGAGTTTGAATGAGGTCTACATATATCATAGATATTTAATGCAGTAGAGTGCCAGCAGCTGTTTTGACAAACAAATTTTGTTGTCAATGTGGGCAATTTCTACAATTGCATGATATGGAAGAAGAATTCCATGTTACAATGAGGGATTGAAAAGGGAAGAATTATTTAAGCCCCTGCTTGTTATCATACTTATAATCATGGAATTATCATATGGCATAAAAATGTTAAAAATGTAAGGGATTACATAGATGTATATGCCCTAGATGACATCTTAACAAACACTGCATAGTGCATATGGAAATAATTGTGCATAAATGGGATATTGCATATTGGTAAAATAATGAAGTCTACATATGCAATGAACCACTAATGGAGAATATTGTGGTTGATAATGACTGTTGATGTTGGTATTGGCTGTAGGACCAAAGATAACAAAGAGCATGGTTAAATGTGCTGAGGATGTTGTTGCATGAAGCCAACAACCTTATGCAGAAAGGATGGTGCAACAAATCTATGATCATAAAGTTGGCAAAAGGACTGAGCAGCCTTGGTAAGAGGCCAGCTGATCAGGTAACATCAGGAGATGTTAATGGTAACCATGTAGGTAATGATTATTGGTGCCAAATTGCATGAATGTTGAAAGAGGATTTGGTAAGATCTCTTCAACTATGTTTGAGCTATGTTGAGTTAGTTTGCATGTGACATTGAATACCGATTGGGAATGTTAACCTACCAAGCTTGGTGAGGTGTGGGTAAGTGAAGGAAATGATCCTTACACCCTATGACTGTTTAGAAATCTCAATGCATTCATATGAATTTATATCATGCCATGCGTATGTTGGTTATGTGCATCATAACCAAAGCAAGTGAGGACTGGTAGTCCTGAGTATGGTAATACAAGTTATATGAGATAGTCATGTTTTGATCATAATATGCTTGAATGCATAGTACTCATGAAACAATGCAAGGTAGCATTGAGTAGATGTGCATTGAGTAGATGTACATTAAGAGATTTTATAAATCTTGTGATGCATTGTATGAATGCATAGGGATGATGCATATGTTATTACAAAATAAATAATGAATGAAATGATGAATTGATGATAATTCTAGGATCATTTCATGGGCTGTTATGAATGCAGAATAGTAAGAGCATGAAGAGCCCAATCATGATAGATGGGATGCTAGAATGTTCTGTGGAAGGACAGAGTTGTATGAATGATATGACTATGAAATAATGAGTATTTACGATTTATTTAAGTTGCATGGATAGTGTGACTATGTCTTGAAATTCTATTGTGATAAGGATGCATATATAGAAATGTATATATATTTCATTGCATTTCAAATGATAAACAGCTGAAGGTGTTTGAATTATTGAGTATTAAAATTCTGAGATCACTTCAGCGACTGTTGTGGCAACAAAATGATTATATGCATAGATACTCACAACATGTTTGGCTGATTGAAGTTTCAATTTCAGGTAGAAAGGTCTTACATATGGCAATGAGGATAAGTCCATAGTAGAAACCGGGATCTACCACATGCAGAAGCCAAAGGTTATGAGAAGGTTCTCATGGTTGAGAGCTCTAAGTTCTGTCAGTAAGAACAGTTGTAAATATCAGATTTGTAAATGTTCAGATTTGAAATTTTGCTAATAATTGCTAATGACTGTTTGGCTTATATGAAAATGTGTCAGGAGGACATGCTGCAAGTGGATGCTCATGTATGGCAGCAGGCATAAGACCATAACGGGCAGAGTGGTGTCACTTACAGGAGCCAAACAATATGAGGATAGCCTCATGGATAAGAAAACCAATTTCTGTAGTAGACAAAGTTGCAGATTCATACTGAATTTAATTATTAGTGCCATGGATTGGTTATGGAACAATCAGATTTGAATTGTATTATTAAATGTTGCTAACTGTTTGGCTGTTCAATAAGTGTGCCAGGAAGACACATTGCAGTAAGACCATGAGAGTGGGCTTGCAGAAGCCAAACTTCATGGGAAGGAATTCCATGATTTGAAAATAGGTTTCAGGTGAAACGCCATAAGACATTAATAATGTCTCATCTGCACTACATGATTGGTAAACAATATGAGTGAGATGGTAAAGATTATGTCAGTAAGACATGTGAGAGGCATGTAACATCAAAAGGAATTGGGATGGAAAACCGAGGGACTGTCAACTCAGAGAAGGAGCCTCCATTCCTCATTAAAGAAGAGAAATAACATCTACAAAATGGATAAGTGTCCCATAAACCCTGAATGATATATATATATATATATATACATACATGCATGTCTAATTATTAGAGTTAATATGCAGAGCATGTTTTGAGTTTATTTCCATTATGGCAGACTGCTTGAAGTATGATTAGGACCTTCATAGTTCACATCAGTAAGGAGTGCACGCCTTCCTAGTGCTGAGTTATGTTAGGGATGCCAATATTGACTACGCCTTAAGGGAATGGACACATTCTTGGTGTTTCAAGGTTGGATAGTGAATGTTATGACATATGTTTACCATTCTAGAGCAGCAATACTAATGAGCTTGCTATCAATTTTGTGTTGACAGATTATACATATGAAATTCAGTGTTCACATTAAAGGGAAAAGTGAAGAAAAGAATACTAGGAGGACTGTATGAGCAGTGGTAACCCTTGTGCAGGGTGAGTGGGTATCATGGGGCCATGATAGCCTGCAGTTAAGAAAGTCACCTAAAGAATTCCTAAATGGAATCGCCGGCTTATACGAGAGAAGAAGTGCCACCCTTGTGTGGGTGAAGAATTGTTATGCACATTGAGGGATTGTGATACATGTGAAAGGCTGATGCAAGCCTAAGGCAGAGTAGTGGAGCCTTGACCTGTAATGGTCGGTGGCGCAGTTACCTTCCATTGGCCGATGACCCAGACGTATGTGCTGGCTCGGCAATGGAGAGGGCCAACCAGGTATGGGACTGGTTGGGCATCACCAAATGCTTGGTAAACCCAGTCGGCATGAAGGTGTACTGGTAGGGCATTAATTATTTGATTATTTGGAGTAGCTTGCGTGCTGGCCAAACATCCTAGTCCACAGGAGGATCCCAAGGCTTATAAAGTAAAAGCAGGACCCTGTGGACCAGAGAAGAAATGCACAATACAGATAAGTATTCAATTTTGTTTATTTCTTGTTTGGAATAATGAAGATTACAAGTATAAGTCTTGTAACAATTAAGCTGATGCACTATTGTTTCTTTGTTGGAAACCTTGGTCATACAGGAAGCAAGGACCCTGAAAGAACTATAAATTGCTTGATAAATCCAGAGAGTGGCTGGTTGGGAAAGAATTATTGATGATTTGGAGCAGCCTGCGTGCTGGCCAAACATGCGAGATTGTTGATGATTTGGAGCAGCCTGCGTGTTGGCCAAACATGCAAGATTATTGATGATTTGGAGCAGCCTGCATGCTGGCCAAACATGCAAGATTGTTGATGATTTGGAGCAGCCTACGTGCTGGCCAAACATGCGAGATTATTGATGTTTTGGAGCAGCCTGCGTGCTGGCCAAACATGCAAGATTATTGATGATTTGGAGCAGCTTGCGTGCTGGCCAAACATGCGAGATTGTTGATGATTTGGGGAAGCCTGCGTGCTGGCCAAACACCCAAATCCATAGGCGATTCCAAGGCTTGTAAAGCAAAGAAGGACCCTATGGAATAAAGTGAAGACATCTAGTGCAGAGGTGGAAATTGAATCAATTGGTTGCAGCCGGTGCAGGCAAGTGTTTCTAGTGAGCAAAGTGTGGTCAGTTGTTTCCATTGACCATGGCGGCAGACCAAGGGCTATTAGAATTGGATGGAAGTCTTCTTTGAACAATTGCCAAGACCCAAGAAAATCTTGGAGAGATGCTCAAGATGCAAAAGCAGCAGAGCGAAATGAACCACAAGGTCTTGCAGGACACTATTCGTCTGCAGAAAGAGGTAAAAAGCATTATGAGAGAAATCAGCAAGGGAAAGAAAAGTGGATCAATGAAGAAGCATTCATCCAATCGTCCGATTAAGAAACACTCCAGGTGGGAAGACTCAAAGGAAATTGAGCAGGTAAAGATGAAGCAACCAATGAAGTGTTGGAAATGTGGAGGGGATCATTGCCTCCGCAACTGCCCAACAAGAGAACCTCAAGAGGGTAAAAGCCATAAAGTTTTCAGACTTATGGATGAACTGGAAGATCCGAATCGGCAGGAGCAGCTCGTGGAGATCAAAAGACTTGGTCCTGAAAGTTCAAAGTAAAGGATAGAATGCAGGGCAGATCTGCAAAGTTTTGAAAGTTTTGGACATATGTAAATTGTATATGTATGCCTAAGTCTTGGAACACCGAGGACGGTGTTGTTCTAAGGGGGAGGGGAATGTAATACCCCCAATTCGACCCTTAGGATATATTAGCCTTTAATGTAAATAATGTGTACATGTGATGTATGTTTTCCTAGTGTGGAGCTCAAGGCCAAGGCCCCGCTAGTGAAAGCCCGAATTTTATTTAAAGGGCAAGTATTTGATATTTTGATACCATGTGCTTTGAAGCCATGGAACATTGTAAAAGGGTGTAATTAAACATCATGCAATATAAAATACCAAAACTGGCTACGGAGGCAACGAATGAGAAGGGGCCATGTGTATCCACTAGGGAGTGGTGAGGGGGCTATGGGACTAAACCCTAGGCTGCCACATGTCATTATGAGAACCCATTGACTTCCCTAGATGACATTTATGCCTGTTGTAAGGAAGTGGTTGAGATGTCAGCCCATGGCTTTAATGGGGGATGGACAACCCAAAAATTCGTATGGGTAGGTATGGGCTTTGTTTACTTGTCCCACAAGTCACTCTACCTCATGGGAGGTGGCTTCATTCTCATCCCTATCCCATGGTGGAAGGATCTGGCATGATTCACCACCCAAAAACGAGTCCCCAGCAGGGAGAAAACCAGGAATCGCGACTGTGAGTGAACCCACGTTTTGGGAAGCCAAAAACGCCCAGAATGGGTATTGGATAGTGAAATCCAATGGGGGATCCATTGGTATGAGCCTTGGGGCGAATTTGGGAGAAATAGCTACCCCAAAATCCACGGGAAAACCCAGTTTGAACTGCCCAGAAAATCAGTGACGGATTTGGGGTTATGTGTGACAGAGTTGTGAGAAATCCAAGAGTGGATGTATGAACAGAGGGTGGGATTGCTGAGTCCAGCTTGAAGTGTATGTGGCTCTGGGATTGAGCTCAGTGGACTAGAATCCTTCTCCATCTCCTATTGCATGCTTGAAAAACCCAACTGTGTGTTGGCTTAGCATGGTTGTTTGAGTGAAACCCTGACTGTGAGTGAGCCATCTAGTTCCTCCTTAGTGGATACACATCCCAGCTCGGGGGTGATCTCTCAGCTGAAAGAATACAGGCTGGACAGAGATCTATGGTTGGGTGGAACGTTGCTCTCACGTAGCCAGTGGTTGGACATCTGTGTTGCAAGATAAGTACTCTCTGTGGTTTACCTTATATGCATTATGTGTTTGCAGTGTGTTAATTCAGAATGGTAATTATTCATGTTAATGAAATCAATATGTAGTCTATGCATAGCCTAAGAAGGGGATTGAACTCCCTGCCTATTGATTGCTTGAGATAAATATGATGATGCAATCTATGCTGTATGTGTGTCGTTATGTTTAAATTCCGCTGTGTTTTATTGAAGTTTACATCTGTATAGAGAAGTTTTTAATTGTTAATATTTTATGAGTAAAAATATTGGGGCTAAGTTTACAAAAGCTCGGTGTGTTGTTAATGTTTCCTTACCTGCATTTGACGATGGGCGAAGGGGACATTACACCTGATGTATGAGGTTAGAGGGGAATATGATGTCTGGAATACATTATACATAATAAAGGGTTGGATCCTGGAGACAGAGAAACCGAAGAAACCAAGAATCATAGGCTCAAACGAAGTACCTGGAATAAAAGAGAATGTCAAACAAACTCATCCTTGTGATAAATGGCCATGTTCAAATAGTGGAACATGACCTCCAGGAGGATACAATAATGATCCAATACATAATTATAACTCATGTATATATCATGGTTACTAGAATACAAGCGTGGATCCATGAGGATAATATAAATATGAGCATATCCACATAAATACAAAGGTGGATCTATGTCAAAACTGGAGATCATAGCCATAGAGAACAAACTGGATCTATGTCTCATCAAGAGCCAAAAGAGTGTGTCTCAGTCTTGTGCAACTTGGGCTATATTAGAATATGACATGTTTCCATCAGCCCAAGGTCTTCAATCCAAACCGTCTCAAGGTACGAATCCATACGAATAAATGAGTTGATGTCAAACATGGAGGACACCATTTTATTACCGCTAAATTATGTGAACCATTAAAAAATGTGAGGGAATCCCACCAATGATGAAAATGGGCCCCAAGGTACCTAGTACATTCTAACATGTGTGAATAGATGTTCTTGAAGTCGAACACCTAAAGAATCCACCGAGTAATGGACATTAATGTATTCCCATAACTCAATGATGAAGGAAATTACCACTGATGACTACAATCCCCAAGGTACTACCAAAAAATATAGACTTCATTCCCAGAGTAAGATGAGTTGAATTCGATGGGAAGAATTCCATTGGAAGGGAGGGCTTAAGGCATCCTTCATCATCCAACATGAGGAAAAATCAAAGGTTGATCTGATTTGGAGTAGGACTGAGTACATGATGAAACATACTGATACCAAGGAATGGCCGACACTTGAGGTCAAGGAAACTACAGAATGGATGACACGGGTTGTATCCTTGAACCGTGAGCATGACACACGACTGAATTAGGCACATTTGAACACAAAGGGATCATGATATAAATTTTCAATGTAGGAGACATTAACAGATTATCCATATGATTGGAAGAGTAACCAACTGGAGGAGTGAAGAACTCTAAGATCAGTTTTATCCTAAGGACAAAAAATAGAACCCAACTTGTTTAATAAACTCAAAATAGGTCCTTTGTTCAAGGATTTGCTGCCATTAAATTGAAAGATATGTAACACTCTTCCCTTCCCTTTTCTCTTTTCAGGTACATTTTTCATTTTTTAACAAGCTTGACAAAGAACTAAAGCATGGTCGATAAGGATTGTTACACCTAAATCTTGCCACCATAAGACTCAGTGTAAACATACCTGAATTTTCCATGACTAGGAATTCAAACATGAGAAGTTACTAACCCCCTTTCCATATGATCTAGTTGGCTCGTCGTAGGTTTCTCCCTAGGAACTTACACCCAACTAGGTTCATCGTAGGAGGTTTCCTGACCACTTGCATCGATGGCTCATGTCACGCTTGTTCAGCATGCACCGACCCTATCTGTCGCTGGTTGTCCTATTGCAACTTGTGTCGATGTCAGTTAATATGGATAAAGGGATTCTTCGAGCCATTTATCGAAGGTGTGTAACTTGGATCTCTATCCCTAACCTATAGGAGAGCCGACATTTGGTTCCCTAACCCTTTGGGAGGATCCCTTAGTCGTCTCCCATTATTTCTCAACCTATCCTATCCTCCTAGTCCTATATATAAGAATCTCTTCTCCATTACAAAGGGAGGAAGGCTATAGCATCCATATGTTGGCAGAATAAGATTAGGAGATCACCACTCATCAATTGGAGGCACCCATTTCTCCTTAGAGGCATTGGCTTGGCTTGTTGGAGGAAGATTGCAACGTTAGGGCTTAGTTGTAATCCTCACTCTTTGTATTCCCACTTTTTATACAGTAATACAAAAATATTTACATAAATGTCTTGTTGTTCATTTGATATTTATAGTTTACTTCCTTAACTGTTCACTTATATCGATTATTGTGTATATGTGCTATTATTGCTTGTTTGTCTCTTGCATGTTCTAACAGGTCTTGCAGCTTTGGATCTGACAATCGTGGAGCTTGGAGCGACGAGGGAGAAAGAGATCTGTAGATATGAAAAGTAAGATGTTCATGTCTCTTAATCTCTAATTTGATCTAGGAAGGTATATTTGTATTCTTTCTGATTTGTTCTATATTCACATTGAACTAGGGAGATCATTCCTTAAGTCCTCTTTTGGTAGATTGTCTGGTAATAAATTTGGCGACCATACTGGGGATACGTGTATTGTTTTAAGTTTTCAGTTTGAAATTCATTTTTCTCTAATTTCTTTGTGAGCCATCTCATTTTCCTCCTGAGCCTCTTTCACCACAAAATCTTCTCTCTAAAGAGTCTGTTAACTTCCTTTGATTCTGTATGTATGATCATCAAACCTTTTAGTTGATCATTTTTGGAGATCTATCCATCCTTGCATTGGGATTTCTCCCATCGCACCTGGGTAGTATAGCCAGAGCGACGTCCTCTCCCAGGCGCAATCTGTTGCTCTGCAACCTGCGTCATTGCAGCTCAGCTTAGATTTACATCACGCAGACCACATGTTTTCCACCTGCGACGGGCGTTATGAGCGTGACCACAGGCTATGCCGAGAAATCAAGCCTTGTGTTTGGGTTATCTCCTCTCCAAATTTTGAGTTTGGTTAGATTTGCATACCTTCTCTGTGCTGCACTTTCCAGTCAAATATCTTTTGATTTTTCATTGGTAGTGTTTGGATTTGTTTGGATTGGTTTTGGGTTCCATTTTGGACAAGTTTGAGATTTGGTAGTGGTGGACACTTTAGTCTCCCCCACCTTCATCCACTTGACCTTGCATTCCCTCCTCTCGTCACCTGATCTAGTCTTTGCATTGGATCTGATCCCAGACCCCTTTTGCACACGTTATTTAGCTTTGCTTGCATCCGGTTGTTTTTTGGGTGTCTTGTGTGTTTTTTATTCATTGGAGTGCTTGTAATTTCTTTGAGAATTTATGTGTAATCAGAGTGCTGCAAGTAGTTTTTCCTTTTCAGTCATTTAAACTTAAAAGCATTGTTGTTGTCAAAAGTTTGGTATTGGCATATTATTAGAAAAATTAAAAGTGCTTCATTTTTACCATTTTCGAGTGCATTTGAGAATTGTTGTAGAAATTGGTTCTCGCATTGGAACTCGTCATAGGTCTTTTGAGAAAGTTTGAAAAAGAGTTAATCATTTGTATTTTTCTCGAACTATGAGCCATTAATTTTCTTGAAAAATCCAAAGTATAGTCAAATTTTTGCAAAAAGTGATTCCATGCATGAAAAATTACATGCGCTTTTGATTTTCATGCTTTTAGGTTGCCATAGTGAAATTTGAAAAGCTAGTGTGCTCTAGATAGAAATTCTCTCTTTTTCGTCATCTTTAGTTTCATTCTAAATTGAAAAAGACAAAAAGAAAATGCTTTGATTTGGATTTGATGTTTTGTTGATTTTCATGTTCTGCTTCAAAAAATGGAAAAGAGTACTTTCATTATCATTTTTGGTAGAATTGAGATTTGTTGATGTTTTGTTGTTTGGTAAAAACCACTTGAAAAAGATTTCTCCCTCCCTTACATAGATTTCATCAAAAGAAAAAGTGCATTTTTTCATGTAGATAGGGCTTGCATTATGCTTACGTTTATGTACTCACCTCATGCATTCACCTAACTCTCCAGATAAAATTAAAGGTAGAACTAGGGTAAAATCTTTAGTAACTTGTGTGTTGAGTTAGAGACGTGTTTTGGCGTCGTAAAACGCGGCAGCTGTCGTTATTTTGCTGCACTGCATTCCGAGGGTATTGTATTTCTTCCACGTACCAACCAGTATATCCAAGCTCTTTCACATACCAACTGGTGTATCGAAGGATCTTTCACGTACCCTAGGGTATATCGAAAGGCACTTCATGTACTCGGAATATATCGAAAGGTGTTTCACGTACTTGGTAGTATATCGGAAGGCTCTTTCTATACGGTTGTGCATTAGACAACACCACTATGGATTTGAGCTCCCACGTTCCTTGAGTATATTGTGAGACACCATTAGGATTCCTGAAACCAACTAAGAAAACCATTTGGTTGTCTGGGCAGAGCAATACACCGAGAACAACACTTTTGGAGATTACTACGCACGTGCCGTCTAGGTAGTCAGGTATTCAGGCAATGGTACGATCCCAATCCTCCTTGTTGCGTTTTACTCTTGGACCCTGCGGTATATAGTGAGTTGCAAAGCCTTGACAATTTTGTGAGGTTCCAGACTATTGAATCCACACCTATCACATAAGTTTGCTTGTGTTCTTAGTTTGCGTAGATTTTTTCTGGACTGCTTTTCTTTTGTTTAGAATACACTTAGGAGAAACTCTGGTTCAGTCACTCTGGCTGACTTTTCGTGGAGAAGGTACCGTAGAATTTTGAACTTACCACACGAATATCCCCTTACTCAGGAGGTAATTTCGAGGGTAAGAATGGACCCACACGTCACAGTCGTGTCACCTGAAGTAGAAAACCCCACTTTGAATATTAGAGCACACATGTTCCCTCCAGACTCACCCACCTCCAACTCCTCAAGGGGTGAAGAGGCGGAAACTTCCACTTCACAAGATGTATCTCTCCCTCCCGTTTTACCGGGAGAGCCTCGATATGTGGAATGGTTAAATCCCTCCTAGGACAACCCTCTATCAGCTGTGTTTGGTCCAGCTACACCCTTTTGGGAAACATGTCTAGGTCAACAACTAACCCATTTTGCCACTACATCCCCACCTAGTTGGCCCACTCCTGCCGAGATTTTCGGACCCTTTTGTGATCACTTGGATCAATTACGTGCCATGGGCGAGGAATTTTGAAGACAAATCCTTTTACAAAGGGTTGAAGACCCGACGTTACCCGCATATTGACAGATCTTGATTTGTACTTTATCTTATGATTCACCGGAACCATCCATCCACAACATGACCACTTAGGAATCTGGTCAACCCTCACTTCCTGCAAGTACACCCCTTAGACAGGAGACCAGTTCTATACCCCAAACGACTCAACCTGTTGGAGGACAAAAGTCCAACACTCCTCTTACTACTACGAGAACATTACCCACTCCTCCCCCACCCCAAAACTCGCGGGGAGGATACTCTTTACCCCCTAATTTTCTTACGAGTAATGTTAATCCCATAGTAGGTAATCAACAAACCCTGTTGGGATAACAATTGATTAGTTGTTAGCATGTTTCTACTAGGGGGAAACCCCCGTCTCCTAACCATAATACAGGAGCAGAATTCCCATCGGTCGTTCCGTTGGAACTTCCCTACACGCCGGAGCATCCACCATGGGATTATATCATGTTGGGGGACCATCCCATTCACACCAACCACCATGGAGTCAAGCATATCTAGGTTATCTTAACCTTGGGTCAGGACAATTCAATCCCGGAAATGCACTCTATGGGATACCTTATCTAGGGAATCCATACACTCTATGGGGGCACCAAAATGCTTTACAAAATGGACCCCCACCAATTGTCCCTCAAGTACCTCCACCCCCCATTTGGTCCACCTCCACCTCCCTATGGAGGTGGCGATCCCCCATTCAATTCTAGAGGAGGTGGACCTCTACCTTCTGGTGGAGGACCACCTCATTTTGGCAACAATGGCCCACCCCCCTCTGGTGGTGGAGGAGGAGGCCCTACCCCTCCCAGCAGAGGTGGAGGGCCACCTCCTCCCGGTGGCAGAGGATACCCACCTTATGGTGCAGGACCACCCTATTTTGGTGGAGGTGGTGGCGGAGGACCATACCCTTCTAGTGGTGGAGGTGGCGGAGGTCCCCATCCCTCCAGCGGAGGAGGTGGTGCACCACCCCCTCCTGGCGGAGGCGGTGGAGGACCACCTTATTTCGGTGGTGGTGGAGGACCTCCACCCCCTCTGGTGGTGGCGACGGACCTCCACCCCCCTCCCAGTGGTGGTGGTGGACCTCCACCCCCCCCTCGGTTGTGGCGGAGGACCCCCACACTATGGAAATGGACCACCTTATTAAGATGGCGTACCTACATATGGTCCGGGTGGCATATCCCCTTATGGCCAGTTTCCCCTGAGAACACCCTACAATCAGTCGATACAAGGTCCCACTGGTCCATATATGCCTTATCAGTACTATCAGTACCCGCAGCTACATCAACAGATGCCATTTTTGGCGATGTTGGACCTACCTGACCTATCTCTCCTGATGAATGACCCCATCTTCCACAGACATAATTGGCCACCAATTTCGGTCAAAATGCCATCTGATATTCCCAAATTTGATGGAAAACCTTGTGAGGATCCAAAAAATCATGTGATGACATACCACTTATGGTGTTCATCCAACTCCTTGATGGATGACTCGATCCGTCTTAGGTTATTCCAATGGACTCTCACCAGCCCAACTTCCAAGTGGTATATTGAATTGCCACCAAACTCCTTTCTAGATTTTCGTTCTCTTGCTATGTAGTTTTTGACCCATTTCTAATTGCCCATTCGCTATGAGACTAGTACGTATTTATTGACCTCTCTTCGCCAGAATACCACAACTCATATCTTAGACCATATCCATGAGTGGCGGCGAAGACGAAGTCTCATGAAGGCTCATATTCCCGACCAACTCTTAGCTGACTGGTTCACAAAGTCTCTCTTACCTCTCGTAGCTTGAGACGTGGCCATGGGAGGGGTCGTCACAAAGGAATATGCTATTTCCCATGTCCATTACTTAGACTTAGTCTATTCTCAATCCGACACGTTATATGAAATCATTCCTATGCACCCCGCCTTACGTATGACCCTACAAAACCACCTAAGGGAACTCAAGCCGATGGCATCATTGGTTCCCTTACCTCCTAGACTCCTACTCAAACTAGTGGATCGTCGAACCCCCAAGATTCTTCCCCATCCCCACCACAGGATGGTAACAGCACCACCAAATCATCCACTCCTTCTTCCACCGAAGAAGTGAATTTTGTTCAATCAACTTCACCTCAGAAGACCGGTGGTAAGAAGAAAAACAAAGGTAAACCTAAGAAATCTTCTAACCAACAGGAAATTAAGAGCACCCGTGAAGACACCAAACATAAGAGGAAGTTGAAGTATCCTTGTTTACTGTGTGGTGGTGACCATTTCTCTAAGGAATGTCCTCATCGAGACAAAGTACAGAAGTTTCTCAAGGGAAACCCTACTCCCGTAGTTCTCAATGATCCCTTCCCTACTCAAAATCAATAGCTGATTTCTCAAACCTTTCCTTTACATGGAGAGGCATCCTCTACCACGCATGTTCTCATGATGCATGGTGAGATGGTAAACTTGAACACATGATCGCGTTCATATGACTCAGTCCCGCCAAAGGAACCCGCTAGAAGTAATACTGAAAAAGCTTCCACTTCTATGTCCGATGTCACCGTACCTCAGACCTCTCTCACTATTGAGAATCCTTCTTTAGAGTCAGTTTTGCGTCTGCCCAAGAGCACGATTCGGAAGGCAGTTTTCAATCCCAATGCTCAAACAACTCAGAATTACAATATTGTAGAGGACTATGCACAATATCCTTGTGCCACGTCGATGCTATAAGTCTTGCAGAATTGTCCCAATCAACGCAAGACTCTTCTTGCTACTATTGGTGCGGTAGATTCAGATTCATCGAATACAATGATGTTTCGACTTGAGTATTTTAAACCGAGGCTTTCCCACCAACTTGCATTTTAAGTTTCTACGAACGTTGCTGGGAAGATAGTCCATTGTACTGTACTAGACGAAGGGGCTTATACCTCGGTCATGTCGCTATCTTGTTGGAGAACCATTGGTTCTCCCCAACTGAACCATTCTCCCACCACCTTGAAAGCATTTGATGGTCGTGGCTTTCAACCCCATGGGCTATTACATGCCTTAGCAGTCGAGTTGGGGGGTAAGACCGCAACCATTAACATGGAAGTAGTTTAAGCCCCTTTAGATTATAATCTCTTACTTGGTTGTAATTGGTTTTATGCCATAACTGTGGTCACCTCATTTGTCTTCAGCATAGTGCAATTCACCCACCAAGTCCGAATTGTCACTGTCGACCAACTGGATTTCTGCACACCAGACACTGCTACTCATCCCAGCGATAATGTCCCATTGCTTGGACAATATTCTCAACTGTATGAGAGCATGGGGATCGACTTCATAAAAGAATCATCTCTTATGGGCGTCTTTCCAACCTCATATCCCCCTAATCATGTTTCCATGGTGAACATGATCTCCTCTGGGAATTCATCTTTTCCCAACTCTAACGATTAATGGCTTGTACCTAATGAATCCGCTATACACCTGATTGGAGACTTCATGCCTCTTTCACCCGCTGAACTCACTTACGAGGATAACTAGTCATCACCCAAGGACCACTTGTCTATGGCCTCCATGCTATTCTCTACAGTGGATGTCATCTTTACTCGATCCTCTGCTCCAAAATTTTCTGTCAGACAAGTCCATCATGGAGATTATGAGTGCAGATGACCCTTCATGGGAAGACCTCCACCATCGCTCGTCTTTACTTCCTCCTTTGGATTCTATGGAGAATAGCATCACCACCATTTTTACACTGGATGTCTACCCTTGTCCCCAGTCCCCGATGTTCACATCTCATATAGACATTGAGGTAAACTTGGTGAACATTGAACCCACCATCCCGGTTGACATCTCGGTTACCCCAGGTGTAGTGGAACATATTTGATTAGGCCAGAAATGTTCCACCGAAGAGATTACTACTTTCATGGCCTTAATCAAGCAATTCCGAGACTTGTTTGCTTGGACCTATGAGGAAATTCCCAGGATAGACCCCGCTATTGTTTCGCATGAAATCAAAACCTATCCCGACATTAAACCAGTCCGCCAAAAGTTATGACCAGTACACCCTAAAAAAACTGCGCCAATCAAAGCAGAAATTGAGAAGCTCTTGAAGGTTGGCTTTATCTACCCTGTTCCATTAACAGAATGAGTCTCAAATGTCGTCCCTGTAGCTAAAAAGCAGGGAACCATTCCTGTCTGTGTCGATTATTTAGATTTGAACAAGGCTTGTCCTAAGGACAACTACCCCACTCCCTTATCGATCAGATCATAGACAATTATTCTGGAAGTGTCATCTTTTCATTCATGGATGGCTTCTCCGGTTACAACTAGATTGAGATCCACCCGACCGACTAACATGAGACATCTTTCATCTGCCCTCGGGGAACGTTTGCATATCGTAAACTCCCTTTTGGCCTTAAATATGCTAGTGCCTCATTCCAGCGGGCCATGTCATACGCTTTTCATGATGTGAAGGACTTCGTGGAACCTTACCTTGATGACCTACCTGCCCATTCACGATAGCATGAGTTCCACATATATCATCTAATATAGTCTTCCTCAGATGCATACAGTATAATATCCATCTGAACCCTCACAAGTGTATTTTTTGCATCAAGTCTGGATGCCTCCTAGGTTTTATTGTTTCGAAAAATGGGATCCGCATTGATCCCTTGAAGGTGGAATCCATTGTTTCTCTCCCACCTCCTACTGGCGTTACGGAACTACAAAGTCTGCAAGGGAAGGCAACTTATTTACAGCATTTTGTCTGTAATTTAGCCCTGAAGACACAGGGTTATATGAGACTACTCAAGAAGGATGTCCCGTTCATTTGGGACGATCAAGCACAATAATCCTTTGATAGTCTAAAGCATGCCATTACACATGCCCTTGTGCTTCAACTGCCCAATTACTACAAATATTACATTCTTTATCTTGACGCTTCTACCACCACGATCACCATGGTTTTGGTGCAGGAGGACCACAATGCCCAGGAACATGTGATATATTACCTCAGTAAGGGTCTGATTGACTCTGAAACTTGTTAGTCACATTGAGAAGCTCTCTCTCACGACAGTCATTGCCTTCCAAAAGTTCCGTCATTACATTCTACTCCGCACCACCACCATTATCGCTGACTCAAACCCCATGTACCACATTTTGAGACGTCAAGTACTTGGGGGCAAGTATTCATGCTGGATCATGATACTGCAAGAATTCGATCTCCTCTTTGAGAGGGCCAAGTCCAAGAAGTCTTTGGTGTTTTCTGAGCTCATCTGTGATCTTCCCCGTACTGATGTAGGATCTGAGCCCAATGATTCTCTTCCAGATGAATCATTGTCCCTTATCAACACTTCTAACCTATGGTATGGAGATATTACCTTATATCTTCAAACCGAACGTTTCAACCCCCAACTGTCTCATGACAACTATCGTCATATATGCCACCACATAAAGTATTACCTGATCATCAGTGATACCTTGTACCGTCATGGTATTGATTATGTTCTTCAACGTTGTCTGACACATGAGGAGGCTGAACACGTCTTGAATGTCTGTCACACTGGGGCTTGTGGTGGTCATCTCTCTAGGATGGCTACAGGCGAGAAGATACTACTCACGGGATATTACTGGCTATCCATCTTTAAATATTGTATTGAGGCCGTTAAAAGATATCCCCCATGCCAGCATTTTCAAATGAAAAAGTGCACCCACCCATCCCCGTTACACCCAGTCACTGCCATTAGCCCCTTTGAAAAATGGGGCATTGACTTCGTGCAGTGTAATCCTACCTTGGTCGGGGGGCATGGTTATGTCATAGTAGCCGTGGATTACTTTACATAGTGGGCCGAGGCCATGCCTACATACACTGACGATGGCAAAACCGCTGCACTCTTCATGTTTAATCATGTTATCTCACAGTTTAGAGTTCCACAAGCCATAGTTACTGACCATGGATCTCACTTTCAGAATCACATGGTTGATGAATTGAGCGCTAGACTGGGTTTTCATCATGAAAACTCAACACCTTACTACCCGCAGTCCAATGGAAAAGTAGAGGCCATCAACAAGGTCTTGAAAACCATGATTCAATGCATGGTGGGTACGCATAAATCAAACTGGCACCACATGCTCTTTTCCGCACTATGGGATTATCGAACATTCGTTAAGACTGCCACTGGGTTTACACCTTTCCAATTAGTTTATGGATTGGAGGCCATCCTACCTATAGAGTGTGAGATTCCATCTCTCAAACTCCCAGTTGAAATTCTTTTGAACACCACTGCCGAGGAAGAACGCTTCCTCTACCTAGAAAAACTCGATGAGACTCGCCGCGATGCTTCTCTTTCCAGTGAGGCACATAAGAAGCGCATCAAAGCGCAATATGATAAGTCGGTAAAACCTCGCATCTATAACAAGGGTGATTTGGTCCTCACATACGACCAAAGGCATGATAAGCTGGGGGCAGGTAAGTTCGAGTCCATGTGGCACTGACCGTACATAGTGAAACGTGTTCTGGAGAAGGGAGCCTACGAACTAGAGGAATATGATGGGATATATTTGGGTGAGCCCCGCAATGGGATCTTCCTGAAGAGGTACTATGCTTGAGCCTTTCATGCATAGACATCTTGTATATACTGTACATGGCGTGTGTGTTTTGTGTGCTGTGATGCTTTTGTTTTAGTGTGTCTAGATCTTTTTTTTTCTTCTTATACCATGTTCTGTCCGCATGTGAAGATGGAAACTTGCTATGGATTCATGGACGGCGCCAACCAAGATAGCTATAACCTTGCTTCGACAGCCTGGGTACTTTATTCCTCGACGAGTGAGCTCATTAGCTCAGGAGGAAATTGTCTAGGATTCACAACCAACAACACCACAGAGTATCAGGTGGTGATTGGAACCCTAACCGACGCTCTTTCCTTGGGTATGAACCACGTTGTTATCCACTTGGATTCGCAACTAGTGGTTTGTCATCTCAACCGGATTTATGCTATCTGCAACCCTACTCTACTCCATCTCTTCAGACGAGTCCATCTTCTGGAAAGGTCCTTTGAATCTCTTCAATACCTGCACATTCCACGAGACATGAATACAGTTGTTGACTCGATGGCCAACTTCATTCTATATTGGTACATTGCACACACATAAAATATTCATAAAATACAAAAGCATACATAACATGTAAATAATCCATTGTATAAGCAAACATGTAAACAAGATCTCATTAATCATCCATAGAACACATAATGTATAAAGCCGCCTAAAATGTCTGTATATATATATAAATCGATACAAAATGATGGCACTGATACAAAAATTTGAAGCATACTAGCTTTCAGTAAGAGTCATCTCTAACAAAATCTGAAGCTCATAAGCTTTCAGTACATACATAAGCAGAAACCTAATCCCTAGACTGCTCATGATAACAGACTATAGCCCTCACCACTTTACAAAGCACCGTGCCAAAATGTGTAGACACCTCAACGATGTACTTCTGGTAACCCCAAGGTAGATCATAGACACTCGGCTCTGGGATATCCAGTGTCAACCTGTTGAAGTTCTCATAGACCTCCTATACCTCCTCGATGGCATCACGCATCGTGGGACGTACAACTGGAACCTCTCCTCTCCTCGCAATGAGCAAGACTCCAACTGTTTGCGATGGACCCACAGCTACACAAAACATCGAGTCATCAGCACTACTCCAAAAAAATCATATATACATAAAATGAAAAAACACAAAAGTTGTTGTTCTTATCGATATCACCCCATTGTGCTCCCTCGGGAAGAACTAGGTCGGGATCACCTCTGAAATCTTTCTCGCTGTATGAATAATCCTCTATCATGAGGAGCTATCCCTCCAGCCAAGTGAAGAACCCTGTACTATAGCCTATGATACGGCCCCCGCCACCATGGAGGTCCATCACCTCTTCCCATTAGGTCATGTGTGGATCCCGGGCATCTCATTCATCCAAGTCCACCTATGGATGCATATGAGGTACCTACTCCAATAGAAAAGATATCACCACGGACCCATATCCAAACTGTTTCAGAGCCCCACGCCAACACTTGGTCAATTGAATCCAGAGGTTGGTGAGGATCCCCTCACACCAGTTTAATACTTGAGGACCCATACACTCCTCCGCGTACATCAACTGTGACTTGCTCTCAAGGTGAGCAGACTGACTCTTCGCTACCCTCACTATGGTGAAGAGCACGGTACGTAAAGCACGGTCTCGAATCTCCTTGATGGGAATATTCCCACCAATAGCCGCAGTGCCTCTAGTGCACCACTGATCAATCATATCGTCCACTGTCCAATCACCTCCTCGTGATCCGGTAAGAGATAGAGGCTCCCCCTGTCGGGATAACCCTGTCAGGAAATAGATGTCCTCGACATCTATGCTCATTGTATGCACTCCGATCACAAAATGATGCTGCACCAGATCCCAACACTGGATCATGTGCATCAATAGCGGAACTTGGGCCCTCATGCCCAGCACTCGGAAGTATTTGAGTAACCCACAGTGCCTCATTGCAGCAATGCATTAAGGGTGATTCTCAGCATAAGCATCATCCGCCTCGTTCTCTCGTTCTCACCACTTGATAACCATGTTTGTTATCGTGAACCTGTAAAAAAGGACAAGTAAACACTATTAGAACTCTTTCCAATCATCAAAACTTTTTCATTTGGGTTGGGCATTGAGTTGTAGTTGGGAGCTTGCATCGGTGCAGGACATATTTTCCGATAGTGCTATGTGGGTGCAAAAGGTTCTTATGGGTTTTGCGAAGGCGCATGGCCGTCGCAGTTCCCGTAAGAAGGGCTTGCATCGACTCGTGGGCACATTTGCCCCCACCAAAACAACTCAAAACCCTAAAAATGAAGAAAAAAACATAAATCTAATCCACTGAAAAGTTGCTTAGCTGAGTTTAGCCTACCTATCTCTGACGGCTCGTGAAACAGTGGACCGTAGCTCCCAGAATCAACAAATGAAATTTGGCTCCAAATGCACTTCACACTCTCCAAACTTGGTAAAAAACAATTGTAATTCTTTTTCACTATTTTGCCCATTTTATAACTAAACAGGGAATATTCCTTTTTTAATTGTGATGCTTTAGTGGGTTATTTACCATAGTTTGAGTTATTTACTGCATTTGAATACTCGGTTAACTGTTTTTGACCTAGTCTTTGAGCTATAGGTGAAGTTAGGTGCCTAATTAATGCAATTTCTTGATGTGATGATCATCTCGTAAGTATTATCAGGTATGAACAACTCATCGAACATTTTTATGTCATTATTTCGCTCATTAAATTCAAATTATTAATGACACCGAGCTTACTCTTTTTTCTTTCTCATGCTTTTCAAACGATGAGAATAAGTCACCAAGTTATAGTTTATCACTTTTTCGGGCTCGTTAAACTCCTACGAAAAAGGAACCCCCCCAGAGTCTTTCTTTAAGCTCTTTTCAGGCTCTCAAAATACGAAAAGATCACCAAGCAAACTTGTCGTGTTCATGCTTATTAAAGTATTTGAATGGTCGTCTTCCTGGTGATATTTTACCCCTTTTTCAGACCAGGGAGCACTACTTACGAAAAAGGAATACTCCAACCAATCATGACTAGAAGAGTCCTCTCTCGCGTTGTTTTACCCTTTTCTGGGCGAAGAGGCTAACTTTACAAAAAATGACCTTTGGAGTCTTCTTTAGTCCTTTTCAGACTCTCTAAACATGAAATGACACTGAGTTTACCTTCTATGGACTCGTTAAAATTCAACATTGAAGGGCCCGCCATGGGACGAACCCCTCCTTTCCCAGGTTTGAAAAACATTTGGGATTGGACTCATCTATGAGAAGAGCTATACTGAGCATTTGGTTACCATCATCAAGCTCGTAAAAAACACATGAGGCACTCATCAGTCATGATGGGGAAAAAGGAATTTTTTTTGTGTTTCACCTTTACCTGTGGCAGTACTTAGTCGTTCTTGAACATGACACTCATTTGCATTTGCATTCAGTACTTGTCCTCGAGTCTTGTTAACTTCATGAGTTTTGTTACTCCTTTGAGTCATCCAAATAATGCTTCCACCATTAGTTGCATTGGAAGTTGGCGTCATTCTTGTCATGTCAATACTACCAAGTCATGCCATGCCCATGTTCAAGATACATTCACCGCTCATCTTTTGCAGTCAGTACACCCTCTATCATGTCGGTCTACTCTGAGTCAGTCTTGCATGTTACTGTACCATCCGATCTACTCCAAACATCTGTTGTTGAGTTTTGTGTAGATGATGGGGGATTCATCAAGGCCCTTCTTCGACGGGTTTATTCTTGTCGACTTCAAATAATCATCCGAGGACTATATCTAGAAACCAATCGAGTACACTGGGCTTGCATGCCTCAATGGCAGGTTACCTCGCTTTGGACATGAGTTTACATCATTGACTCTTCATTGAAAGATTTCGTCAAGCGTTCGACTTCAACTCATTCATTTGCACTTGATGATATGTACTATGATACCTTGGGGATCATTTAAATTAATGGTGATTTCCCCCGTGCTTGTTAACGGTATACATCAATGACCGGTAATCAAGTGGTTTCTACCATGTTCAACATCAAGACATTTGTAATCACATGGATAGATTCGTTTCATTGTGGGTTCGACTTGAAGACCCTGAAGAGTTACGTTTTACCCAGGTTGCGACAGAGATTTTTTTGAGTTATATCACACAGATCCACTTTTGGATTGGCCGTGGCTGTGTTATCATCTCATCATGGATCTACGATTGTATCTAGTAGCCATGATTGTGTTGAGTTGGTCTTTACTACCATGGATCTACATTGTATTGGTCAGCAGCCATGTTGGGAGTCATACAGGACTGTGTTCTTAGAGTCAGTTGTGTTGCAGCGGCATCTTCCATCCGATAAGTCCTTTCCATCCTTCTATCAAAGCATTTCATCTGTCTAGTTTCAACAACTTCATGCTTTGGGGGGCATTTTGTTACACCTAAATCTTGCCACCATAAGACTCAATGTAAACATCCCTGAAGTTTCCATGACTAGGAAGTCAAACATGAGAAATTACTGACCCCCTTTCCATAGGGTCTAGTTGGGTCATCGCAGGTTTCTCCCTAGGAACTTGCGCCCAACTAGGTTCATCACAGGAGGTTTCCTGACCACTTGCGTTGATGGCTCATGTCACGCTTGTTCAGCATGCACCGACCCTATCTGTCGCTGGTTGTCCTATTGCAACATGCGTCGATGTCAGTTCATATGGATAAAGAGATTCTTCGAGCCATTTCTCGAAGGTGTGTGACTTGGATATCTATCCCTAACCTATAGGGGAACTGGCATTCAGTTCCCTAACCCTTTGGGAGGATCCCTTAGTCCTCTCCCACTATTTCTCAACCTATCCTATCCTCCTAGTCCTATATATATGAAGCTCTTCTCCATTCCAAAAATAGGAAGGCTATAGCATCCATATGCTGGTGGAATAAGCTTAGGAGATCACCACTCATCCATTGGAGGCACCCATTTATACTTAGAGGAATTGGATTGGCTTGTTGGAGGAAGATTGCAATGTTAGGGCTTGGTTGTAATCCTCACTCTTCTTTGTATTCCCACCTTTTATACAGTAATACAAAACTCTTTCCATAAATGTCTTGTTGTTAATTTGATATTTATAGTTTACTTCCTTAACTGTTCACTTAGATCGATTATTGTGTAGATGTGCTATTACTTCTTGTTTGTCTCTTGCATGTTTTGATAGGTCTTCCAGCTTTGGATCTGATGATAGTGGAGCTTGGAGCGATGGGGGATAAAGAGATCTACATATTTGAAAGGTAAGATGTTCTTGTCTCTTAATCTCTAATTCGATCTAGGAAGGTAGATTTGTATTCTATATGATTTGTTCTAGATTCACATTGAACTAGGGAGATCATGACTTAAGTCCGCTTTCGGTAGATTGTCCGGTAACAAGGATCCAACCATGTGTAATTTTATGAGTCCATGGAAGGGAAACTCAAGACTTTCTTCTTATTTTTATGAGTTTGAAGAAAAGATAAACTAATACTCAATAAGATACTGATGCGTGGATTTTAATATCGAGCTCAGATATGTTCATGCTCACTGGTGTTTTCATATTTAAAGAGTCTGAAAAACTTAAACAAGAACTCTATACACCCTCCCTTGCATTTTACATCGATATCGACTTGGTATATGCTCATTGGTGTTTTCATATTTCGAGAGTCTGAAAATCCGAAAGAAGACTCCAAAAGTTCCTTTTTCATAAAGTTAGTCTCGTCAATCGAAAAAATGGTAAAACAATGCGAGAGAGAATTCTTCTAGCCAAGTATGAATAGAGTTTTACTTTTTCGTAAATAATCCACAAAGATATGGAAAAGGGTTAAACTTATACCTAGGTGGATTTCCCTTCAATTCCTTTATTGATTCTAAAGTGAACAAGTATACTCGGCGATCTTGTCAATTTTAAGGATTCTAACAAGAGTATGAATAAAACTCCGTAAAAATATTTTCCATAAATTTTTAACAAGCCCGGAAATGTAAATTCGTGACCTACTTACTTTTTTTAATGATCTCAAAGGAGATATGGAAGAATTCTCATGGCCTCCTTACTTTTTTTAACGAGCTTGAAGAAAATATGAAAGAATGCTCGTATCCTCCTTAATGTTTTTAAAGAGCTCTAAGGAAAGGTGGAAGAATACTTGTAGCCTCCTTAATGTTTTTAATGAGCTCGAAGGAAAGGTGGATGAATGCTCATAATGGGAGGAGACGATTTTCAGGGACATGCGAGACTAGTTCCAAGCGCATGAAACCATGCTATGCATAATGCAAGGAACATAAGAAAGATAAGGACACTCAGGGTGTGTCTCCTCCAGGTAAAGGGTGTCATACTATAAAGGCAAAGTGGTACATGGATTAATGGAAATGAGATCAAAGATGAATGATTATATAACGAGCTTAAAGCATGGAAGATGACATATGGCTCATAAGCGCAAGAGAAATTAAGGTGAATGCATATGCGACTTAAACACAAAAATGGGATCCTTGTGAGGAATGGCCAGAAATAGATGAGGAAAAAAGACATGAGGCTTCTTCTCAAAGTTATGGTAAATCTAAAAAGGATCCCGATCCTATTATAAAAACTCAGCATGGGCACCAAAATGGCACAAGGGTGTTGACTAGGGTGACCCATGTTAGGTATGCTATGTTTTTAGACTGGTGCACAATGAATATAGATATGGCTAACACAACAATATCGAACAGGTTCGACCCTATGGTGAATTCAGATGGAAAAAGGTTCAAATGCATTATAACATCAGGGAAGCCTAAACCTTTATGCAAGGTTTTGCATATATACCTGACATGATCGAACAAAGTGTCAAAAAGGACCGGTAAGCAAGCATAAGTCCAGGTAAGAATCCTTTCTCCAAGAAACATTAGTACCAACATCATATCTACAACATATGTAAAGAAATATCTGATACAAGTCACTATGGTAGAAATACATTCAACTTCACTATTATCAACAACAGGCATAATGCATGTAGAGCTAACTAATGAAGACTCTATAGTACCAAAGCTTGAGGGATTACAATCAACAAGATCAAATTCAGGATGAAGATCGAAGTTGAAGGACATGAAGGAATTTGTAGGAACAAATTCATCATCAGGGGAGTTGAAAATTCTAGAAGCAGAATCAAACTCAGTAGGATCACCGAATTGCGATTCTATGGGAGAGTCCAAAGACTCAACAGTAGGAAGATCATACTCCAAATTCAAACCAGGGATGGAAATAACTGCAACTAGATTAATGTCCAAATGAATGGAATACTGCATTATAGAATCTAGAAAAACTTCATCAGAAGGAAGTATATCATCCCAAATAGAACACATATCTAAACATTCGAATGGAGGTATCACTTGGTCAACTGCCGAGATCCAGTCCCGAGAAGGTAAGCATGAATATAGACGCTTCTTCTCAGTAGAAATTCGGCTCAAATATCAATATTCCACATAGTTCTCTTGTGACATGGTAGTTCCTACTGACGAGGGATATACTTGGTCTACAGTTGGGTAATAAGAGGGATCAACAAATGCAAGCTAATCAATAGTGACAATGCTTTCATTGTGAGGAAAATGCATCATACGAAAGAGAGTAGACACCACAACAATCATAACAGATATGTAATCACCCTCGAGGATCATATCAAATTCCACAGGGTCCTTTAAAACCATAAAATCAACTAATATACTATTTTTTCACCCAAAGTAACAAGTACCTGAGGGAGGAATCCCACCATTTCACTAGGTATTATATCGAAGGTCAACGACCAATTAATAGCTGGAACAAGGTTAGGGAAACCTAAATATATCCAAGCATAAGGGATAAGATACTAACATAGGCTCCTTCATATAAAATAAATCGTTGAACCGTATGGTTTTCGATATCAACCCTTATCTGGAAGGGTGTAGACGAAGGAAGACGAGGCCCAACTAGACTATTCCAATCAAAGGAAATGATCCTAGAGCTTGGTAAGGGTTCACTCAGCATAGATGAAGTGTCCCCTTTTTCAGAAACATCGAAACTAGTAATATAGAAGAATTCATGGGTAAGTGCATCAAAGTCCGAGGGACTGATGGGATCGGTCGAAGATTGCATTGATTCGATCACTTCACTCTCTGAAGGAAAAGTGGGGTTGACCAAAGACTATTTTGGTTTAACATATTTATCAACCAAAGGTTGACTAGGCTGTTGGGAATATATAGACAATTTAGGATTAGAGGATCCTTCAGACATGGACCACACTCTCTACACCTCTAGAATAGCAGGGCACATATGAGAAAGGTGATCTCCCTTAAAATGTTTACAAGGGAACTTTGGCTTGCATACTATAAGATTAGATTCCTTTACAACATCAGTACTCTCAGCATGACTAGAATTGGTTGACAACTTCCCCCCAGCATGACTTGCAGTGGCTGGTTTCTCATAAGCAGAAGACTTTTGAACTATGGACCATGCTTTTTGCACTTCTGGAAGTACAGGGCACAAATAAGTCAGGTGGTCTCCCTCGCAAAACTTACAAGGGAACTTAAGCTTATGTTTATTAAGTTGTTCTATAATGTCAATTTTCTTAGCATGACCTACAGTGGCTGATTTAGTGTCTCCAGTATGACTCATAGTAACTGGTGACTTGTCATTAATATGACTAGTAGTGATCAATGATGCGTCCTCAACATGGCCAACAATGGTTGAAGACATACTTTCAGTATGATTCGCAGTGACTGAAATTTTTATCCCAGCATGACCTGCAGAGGCTAGGTAGGTGCCCCTGGCATGAACTCTAGAGATTGGGTGGGTGCCCCCAGCATGACCTTCATACGATGGGAGGCTTCCCCCTTGCTTTGGCATCTTCTCCCATAGTTTCTAAATCAACAAGAAATAAATCACTAATGCCAACTAAGAACAAGCAGCACAAAGAGCACACCACTACAAAGATCCTAGGTAATCCAAACCAGGAAAACAGATTCCTTCCAGAGGGAATTCTGGGATGATTAGGGCCCATAACAAAATAGTGAATAATGAAGAATAGTTACTCGGGGTCCCCAACACAGAGTCTTTGGGTGCAAGAATTTGATTCACAAACATCCCTCCCAAATACCTGCACGGGATTTCATCCCACGTTTATCCTTGGTATAGTGGAAATAACCTTCCATCATCACCTATGTATGAATCCTAGAGTCAGGATACTAAGGATACCAACCTTGCAGAGAGGGTCCAGGGGGACAGTCGTAGGTTGAGTCAATGCCCATGTGCAGGGTAACAAAGATCGAAACTCAAAAGAACCAAAAGGTACTAATAAGTCCCCATACGCGCACCAATTCTGGTAGATTCTCAATTGAATATCGGAGGGGTGTCTCCTCTACTCAATCTATCACGACATCGTGCTTGACTCCGGTGTGAGTGGAGCTTCCCATTTCACCTTCTACAAAGATGGAGTTTCTCCCTAAACTAATGACACCTATGTTTTCACAAGTTTGAGTTATCATGGAGGAGTTAACTCACAACTCCCTACCTCCACAATTCTACTTAAGCTATTAGGTGTGTTTCAAAACTAGAAGAAAACCTAATATCCTATCCAAGTTATTTATTAATTGCTTTAATAATGTACTTAAAAAACTTTTAAAAGAAGTAAAACAAGCGCAACTAAAGAAAGATATCCTTTAACTGAAACATGAAGCACTTAATCACCACAAATATGCACCCACCCACTCTCAATTTATTTTCAATGCAATTCATAAGATATAATCTAGAATGCATATGAAAAATTTGTTTCTAATACAATTTTCCGTCTTTTCGAATGCAAAAGGTAAAAATTTAATGTCTAATGTGCAAAATCAAATTTAAAACCTAAGCATGCAACTACTCAAACAACTAGCTATGCAAAAGAAAATTTATTATTTTTGATGCAAAGAACTCCTAAATCCTTTAAGTCACTTGCAAAGTATTCTACCAACACTAACTTATAAAATGAGCCATTTTTTATGCTTTTTCAAGGTGAGAAAAAAACCAGAAATTCAAAGTAACACACTACCAAAGCAAATGCAAAAGCTTTCAGATCTCCTTATTAAATAGTGAAAGCAGCCATAAACCCTGAGCTTCTTATCATGTAAGCATGCGAAAATTGGGAAAATCATACACCAAGTACTTTTATACCCAATAAAATTGAAGGACCTACTAATAAATATGGTTTGGTAAACATAGGTCTGCACACAAACAGTGCAATCAAGGTCCTCAACCACAGAAAAGACACTTGATCTTTCACTACAAAAGAAAGGACAAAAGCATAAGGAAGGACAAGAAACTGATCTAAAGAGGAAAATCACTCAAATAGATAAAAATAGGGTCAAATAGACTCAATAGGTTCCAAATCCAATCAAATTGGAGCAAGTAGGTTCAGTTAGACTCAAATTAGGTTCAAAAACACCAAACTAGTTCACAAAACCCCAACTTGGGTCAAGAAGCCCCAAATTCTTTTAAACTAGCCCAAATTTCTTCAAAAATATCCAAAACATCAAATTAATATCAATCAAGAGACAATACACCACTTCCAATGGGTCTTACACAGACCTAGGTGTTAAATTTTCAGAATTTACTTCAATCTGATCTAGGATCTTAACTGAGAGAACAACATATACAACAAATCTACAGCATATCAATCATGGACACAATAATGCAAGCACACAAGAGACATAGAGTTTACTTGGGGAAAACCATAAAGGTGAAAAACCCCAATAACTTCCTCAGAGATAGATAGAGCAATGATACAACCAGAATACAAGAGATAGTCTTCTCCTAGCAGCAGAGCCTCCTCCTCCACAAGTGCGCCACTCTCCCAAGTGTGAGTGAGAGAATAGAAAGTGTAAAATGAGAGAGACACACTCTCTATTTATATACTAACTTGAATTGACCTTTACTCAACTAGGTCGGCCTCAACTTAACCACTTAACATAATGCTGACTGGGTCGACCCACACTAGGGTGGTCTAGTAACCCTTTGACCCACATGGCCGACCCCCAATAGGGTGGTCTAATAACCCTTTGACCCACATGACTTATACAGGGCCGACCCAAACAAGGTGGTCTAATAACCCATCAAGTATAAGTTACGACACTTACAATATAAATGACGACACTTCCGTATAGAGGAATAATAACATCTCTATAGGAATACAACCACTTCCATATAGAGGAATAATAACATCTCTATAGGAATACAATATACATATATGTGAAATACATTCCGAAGTTACATATACATCAACACTCCCTCTTAACAAGGAAGGTATTTCTCGACACAGGTCATCTATGATCATCCTGATAATACACTGCATCCACCTGATGCATACCAAGTATCTACCTGATACATATCATCATACATGATTTACCTGATCATACAATGTATCCACCTGATACATACATAGATACATGATCCACACAATGTATCCACCTGATACATATCAACATACATGATCTCAGTATCCACCTAATACATATACAGATACATGGTCCAAGCATCCAACATGATGCATATACAAAATACATACAAATGATCCAACTGATCATATCCAACATCCAATATGATGCATACATACATAAATGATCCAATTGATCATAACAAGCATCCAACATGATGCAATGATCCAACTGATCATAACAAGCATCCAACATGATGCATATACATATACAAAGTAGTAACTGGAGCATCGTCCTGATGCTCATCATCCATGATCCTCTTGATCATCATAGCATCGTCCTCTTCAGATCATCTCATCATCCATGAAGCACAGCCCAGATGCACATCATCCATCACTTACACCACCAACATGGGATAACACATCTACCACCATTCGGGGAAGGCTCCAGCCCTTACTTTTTCACCATGGGAGAACACATCTACCACCATGTGAAAAATGGCTCAGCAATTACATCATGACCAAGGGAGAACACATCAACCATGTCAGAAAAGCTCATGTGCATCTGCATATTTCGGGCTCGTCACTTCCCTTTGGAAGGAACCTCGATATGAAGTGCGCTAAGCCTCTCTCTAAAGTACTCAAACTACACTCCGGCCAACGGCTTGGTCAGTACATCTACAACCTTCTCATCCATCGCAACATACTCTGCTTCGGCTGTACTTAGTGTTACATAGGATTGCTTCCTGCTAAACCAAGAGATCACACATGATCCCTATCTGCAGCACTGCCTGCCCAATCTGAATCAACATAACCCTTCAGGTTAAACTTTTGATTCGCATCATACCTGAGCCCATAATCAACTGCACCCCTCATAATATGCTTTACAACAACTGTAAAATCTCAAGCACAGTTGAATCTAGCTACTGTGGATTCCTCACTGGTGAAAGATTGCACAACATTTGCAAGAATTAGCATAAAAAATTTAAATGAATGAAGAACAATACTCATGAATTGGTGAATAATGTCAATATTATTAACTGTCCAACCTTAACAAAGGTTAAGAACACCCATATATACAAATCTGGAAGAATTCGAATCCATCTGGAGTGTTCACACTGATCTAGCTTAGAAAAAGCTCAAACCCCCCTAAGTTGACCAAAATATCCCAAACCATCCCAAACTGGTTCGAATCTGCAGTGTGAATGCTGGGAATGACTGGACAGGCCCATGTGACCTCACACATGTGAAGAAACTGGTTGGTTAGAGGTTTGGAGTCTAAAATTGGTCAAAAATGTGACAAAACAAGGCAAGATTGTCCACAAAGAGAGCAAATGCGCCCTAGGTAGAAGAGAAGCATGCTGAGTGCATTAAATGACCTGAGGAGGGCGCTCTAGGCATGCTGAGTGCATTAATTGCCCTGGGGAGCGCTCCACTTAGCTGGTTTGACTCAGCACTTGTTCACATTTGCTATCTAGTTCATGATAATTGACCATTTAGTAGCTAATCAACTTAGGGATGTAATCATTAATCACTTGGGCTAATTAATCATCATTAATAAATGATTAATGTACATAGGTGGAAAAATGTTCTAACACCCCCCCTTAAGCTAGACTTAGTGAAATATCAAAAATTAAGGCCTTGGCAACTAGGCTCAAGTCACCTTTTACATCATAAAATTTATTTGTCCATGTAACCAAGGTAAGGAGGAAAACCACATGGGAAATAAAACCTCCCCTCTAAAATGGACATGTGGCATATATCAAAATACACCAATCATCACCATGCATCACTCACCCCAAGCAAAGATCTAAGGTGAGTGAAGGTCTTCTCGGTAAAACACTTGGTGAAGATATCAGCAGTTTGCTCACTGGATGGGCAATACTGCAATGCTATGATCCGGTCATGCACCAAACCCCGAATGTAATGCATGTGTATCTCTATGTGCTTGGTCCTCTGTCTCTGTACTGGATCGGTAGAAATCTTGATTGTACTTTGATTATCACACCAAAGAAGAGTGGGTGAATCAAAGACAATCCCGAACTCTGCAAGAATACCTTGCAACCAAACACATTGTGTGGCTGCGTTGACTGCTCCCCTGTACTCGGCCTCAGCTGAAGATAAGGAAATAGTGCTTTGTTTCTTGCTTGACCAGCATATAGGTCCATGTGCAAGCATAAAGACATAACCGGAAGTTGACTTCCGATCAATACAATCACCGGCCCAATCAGAATCTGTAAATCCTACTAGTTCAAGGGATGAACCAGCAGCATAATGGATACCAAAAGACTTAGTACCCTGAACATAATGAAGGATCCTCTTGGCTTCCTTCCAATGGATCTCATGAGGCTCTTGCATGTGCCTTGCAACAGCCCCAACAGCATATGACAAATCTGGTCTAGAATGAGTAAGATATAGAAAACTCCCAACAAGTTGCCTATACAACGAACTGTCAACTAGTGGTGAAGAACCCCATTCTGTAAGCTTAACTCCTGAAAGAAATGGAAATTTTGCAGACTTACATTCAGCCATCTTAAATTTCTGCAGCAAATCTGAAGCATACCTTGACTGACATACAGAAATTCCATTCACAGATTGATCAATCTCCAAACCCAGAAATTGTTTTAGCAATCCTAGATCGGTCATGGAGAATGCACTGTGCAATGCTCTCTTAACTGAGTCAAGTTCTTTGGTGCAGCTACCAGTGATCAAAAGATCATCAACATACAGTACAATAATCAATATCAGATCACTAACATGCTGCATATACACATTTGGATCAGACTTACACCTCTCAAACCCCAAAGATAGCAGAAAATTGTCCATTTTTGCATACCATGCTCTAGGAGCTTGCTTGAGCCCATAGAGTGATTTGTTCAACCTGCAAACAAGTGTATGATCAGAAATAAAACCTTCAGGCTGCTGCATATAAATCTCCTCATTCATATCCCCATGAATAAAGGCACTCTTTACATCCATGTGATGAATCTCCCATCGCTTGGAAGCCCCAATTGCCAAAACTAGTCTTATGGAGTCCATCTTTGCCACCGGTGCAAATGTCTCTGTATAGTCCACTCCTTGGACCTGAGAGTAACCCTTAGCTACCAACATGGCCTGATACTTCAGATCAGAGCAATCAGATCCAATTTTGGTTCTATAAATCCACTTGCATTGCACTAGTTTCCTCTTGGGAGGAAGAGGGACCAAATCCCAAGTTTTGTTCTCATGGAGTGAGTTCATCTCCTCTTGCATGGCTGATTGCCACCTTGGGTCTGTACATGCTTCTGAATATGACATTGGATCAGATCCAACCATCAAATAACATGCCTCACTCAGATCAGAATTATTATATGCAAAGGAATTGTGAAATTGAGATCTAGTTTTCCTAGCATCTTGGGGATCTCCCACTAGCTCTCCGGCACTTTGAATTGTTTTCTCTGCCCACTTGGGCCTTGAAGGGGGGATATGTTCAGAATCCATATCAACATCATCTTCAGCAATCTCAGAATCAGAAATATCAGAGAATGAATCACTACTTACTTCATCATCAAGACGAGGGAATGAGCATTCCCCATCACCTTGTTCACTAGCTTGCAAAAATTCTTCCTCTTCGAATTTGACACTTCTTTCAATGAAAGTTTTGTGAGTGGATGGATCAAAGAGATTGTAGCCCTTGGAATCCTCTGCATACCCAACCATGATTGACTCCTTGCTTTGGGGCTGCAATGCCTTTCTCTTCTCCGGTGGAATTCTGGCCCAAGCCCTTGAGCCAAAAATTCTGAAATGTGAGACATTTGGCTTGTGGCCCATCCAAGCTTCAAATGGAGTGATTCCTTGCAATGCTTTGTGTGGTGCCCTGTTCTGAACATATGCTGCACAATTCATAGCTTCAGCCCATAATTTAGGAGACAAATCCCTTGCTTGCAACATGCAAGTTGCCATCTCTTTCAGTGCTCTATTTTTGCGCTCTGCAACACCATTTTGCTGAGGTGTGTAGGGCACTGAGTGTTGCATCTGAATGCCATGCTCTTGACAGAGCTGCTGCAAATTGTTGTTGACATACTCTCTACCATTATCAGTCCTCAAAATCTTCATGGCCTTCCCACTGAAGTTCTCAACCATGCTCTTAAAAATCTTGAAACAATCAAAGACTTCAGATTTTTGCTTAAGGAAAAATAACCAGCAGTACCTTGAGTAGTCATCGATGAAGGTGAGCACATATTTGCTGCAGCCATAGGAGGGTGTGGGGAGTGGCCCTATGAGATCAGAATGTACTATCCCAAGAGGTTGATCAGCCCTCCTAGCCTTCCCTTTATCATACTTCCTTTCAGGATGTTTCCCAATCATGCAACCCTTGCATGTTCCACTCGAAAATCTGATTTGGGGCAGCCCTTCTACCATATTTTCTTTGCTTAAAACTTGAAGATATCTGTAGTTTAGGTGCCCATACCTTTGATGCCATAGGTTGCTGGTCTCATTCCCATGTGACAGTAGCACACTTGGTGAAGAAAATTCGAGGAAGTGGGAGAACATGTACATCTTCATGTCATGGTCTGCAACACCCTTTGCAACAATTTTCCCGGTGGAAACTTCTGATATCTCCACTTCATCCTGAGTGAAGACCACCTTCTTTGCTGCTCCAGTATGTGTCATTTGATACACAGAGAGCAAGTTTGCTGCAAGATTTGGCACATACAGCACATTGGAGAAGAAGCCATTCTCCATAGAGATTTTCCCAATGCCATGAGCAGGGATTTCTGAGTCATCTCCCATTCGAATTGAGAGACCACTGTAGGGAGCAAGTTCAGAAAACGAGTCTCTTGAGGAAGCCATGTGCCTTGAGGCACCTAAATCAATGATAAACAAAGGTGAATGAGATGAGCTAGCCACCAAAGCATGGAAGCTCTCCTTGTCTTCAGAAACGCACTCCTTCTTCTTGGAACTTTCAGGAAGAGGAATATTATTTTTCTGTAGGAGATGTGTCATGGTGTCTATGGTTTTCTTCATGCATGAGATCTCTGGATGAAAACCTCTTTGACAGTAGCTACATTTTGTCTTCTCAGCCTTCTTTCCCTTGTTCTTGACAGGATTCGAAACCCCCTCAGAGGATTTGGGCCTCTCATCCTTTCTCTTCTTCTCTTGAGGTTTCGAACCCTTGGGTTTTTGCTTGCCTCTTCCACATTTCGAATCTCCAGCTGCAAGCACTTGATCTTTTTGCTTGATGGAGCCCATCAAGACCAGCTTGTCTTGCTCTTGAGTTAGCATCTCCATGAAGTCAGCCAAAGATGGCATCTTCCATCCTCTAACTGTGAGCCTTGTGGAGTTGAAGGAAGACACAAAAACTGAGTATTCAGAACCCAATTTGGAGAGAATGGACAACACCAACTGTTCTTCTTTCTTCTCTATGCCACATTGTCTGATCTGCAAGACCAAGTTCTTGAACTTGGTGAAGAAGTCCTGGATGGAATCGAAATTCCCTGGGCTCAGTGAGACAAGCTCATTTTCGAGCTGGTGGCCTCTCATCTCATCAGCCTTTCCAAACAGTGTCTCAAGCTTGAGCCACACTTCATTTGGAGTTGCTAGACTTTCTACATGAAACAGGAGGTCTCTCGAAATGCTGAGACAAAGGAGGCCAAATGCCTCATCCATTCTGTTAAAAAACTTGGATTTCTCCACAGCTGAGTTTGGCTCAACCTCAGTACCCATCGTGATTCTGTAGAGACCCTTGGATCTCAGCAAAATCACCATTTCTGCCTTCCAATCGAAATAGTTGAAGGGAGTGAGCACGTTTGGGTGAGATGGCTCCATTCTCTCTGCTGCAAATCGTACTTGCTGACAATGCTGATCTTCAGTACCTGCAAACAACTCTCAAATCACTCTGGAGGGATCTACACTGACAGATTCGAACCCTGTATGGATAGTGGGTGCATTCGGGAGAGCATCACACCTGAGAGGAGCCACTAGATTTCTCTAGTAAGCTCAAGGCAATGGCCTCAGGAATTATGTGGTTTCTCCACTGCTTCTGGCAATCCACTACAACAGTCTGCTGGTTCGAATTCTAGCTCCAAGAGCTCTGATACCATGTAAAATCTCAAGCACAGTTGAATCTAGCTACTGTGGATTCCTCACTGGTGAAAGATTGCACAACATTTGCAAGAATTAGCATAAAAAATTTAAATGAATGAAGAACAATACTCATGAATTGGTGAATAATGTCAATATTATTAACTGTCCAACCTTAACAAAGGTTAAGAACACCCATATATACAAATCTGGAAGAATTCGAATCCATCTGGAGTGTTCACACTGATCTAGCTTAGAAAAAGCTCAAACCCCCCTAAGTTGACCAAAATATCCCAAACCATCCCAAACTGGTTCGAATCTGCAGTGTGAATGCTGGGAATGACTGGACAGGCCCATGTGACCTCACACATGTGAAGAAACTGGTTGGTTAGAGGTTTGGAGTCTAAAATTGGTCAAAAATGTGACAAAACAAGGCAAGATTGTCCACAAAGAGAGCAAATGCGCCCTAGGTAGAAGAGAAGCATGCTGAGTGCATTAAATGACTTGAGGAGGGCGCTCTAGGCATGCTGAGTGCATTAATTGCCCTGGGGAGCGCTCCACTTAGCTGGTTTGACTCAGCACTTGTTCACATTTGCTATCTAGTTCATGATAATTGACCATTTAGTAGCTAATCAACTTAGGGATGTAATCATTAATCACTTGGGCTAATTAATCATCATTAATAAATGATTAATGTACATAGGTGGAAAAATGTTCTAACAACAACCAGGTGAACACTCCTTGGATCCATCAGGAACTAGCTCAATGTGTTCACCGCAAAGCAAATATCTGGTCTCGTGTTCGTCAGGTACATCAAGGACCCAATGTTCTGACGATACATAGTGATATCAACCGGCTCAGATGAAGCATCACACAGAAGCTTCAAGTTTAATGCCATAGGTGTGGCCATAGCCTTGCATTCCATCATCCCGAACCTCTTCAAGATCTCTACTGCATACTTCCCTTGTCCAAGGAAGATTCCATCTACACTCTGCCACACCTTCATGCCAAAAACAAATAATGCATCATCCCCAAGTTCTTCAACTCGAACTCGGCAGCAAGCTTCCGCTGCATGTCAGCAATCAATCTATCCTCACCTATTACAAACAGGTCATCCACATAGTAGTATCACTGGATTGCCTTCCTCAACCTTGTAGTAAAGGTTGGAATCCGCTTTATTCTTGGTAAATCCCAAACTGGATAGAAAGCTATCTATCCTACCATACCAAGTTCTGCACATATATGACTCCCTGTCATGTGTCTCAGAACCAAGTGGCTTCTCCACATATACTTCTTCTTCACCTACACCATTCAAGAAGGCTATCTTGAAATCCATCTGGTGTATCTTCCACTTCATCACTAGAGCCAGAGCAAGTATGGATCTAATGGAAGTGTATCTGGCTACAGGAACAAAAGTCTCTATGCTACCACCTGCAACATGCTTGATCTTGTAGATCCTCTTGGAAGTCACTACAGAATACCCTTTGGGACTGCATCCCAAACATCTTCATGATCGACTGGTACTCCTCGATCATGGCATTCTTCCCAGATCCTGGGAACTTCAATATCTTCAATATTTTCAATAGATAACTTTGTTGCTGAACAAATGTTGTAGTCCTTCTTTTTGTAGGTGATGGTATACGATCTTTCCTACACAATAAGTTAAATTGCATGATTAGAAAACATCTCATAGTTTTCAGAACAAATTCTTACACATAAAGAAATATGTCATACAGTCATGCAATTATCTTAGCCAATGCTTCAATACAACATTTATCCATATTCCGTAACTTTCTAGATGCCTTCCAATCTCTACCAGAACATTGTTAAGAGTGTGCACAACTCCTAACATGTCAGCAAAGAGGTTTCATTCTAGATAAGTAGCAATGGAATGTTGTACAGTGCCATAGGCCACTTACCCATGTATATTAGTAGTATACTGTTCATCAATGCAACTATTCCAATATGCATAATACACAACCTAATTCTAGGAACATAAGCATATACATCATTGAATAACATTATTTAAACAAACAACTATGTAATAAATGACAATTCAAATACTTATCTTTGTTTGATTTTTGGGTTGACTCCCTCTCAGTCTTTGCTTCTTTTTTGCAACTCCATTCTGATGTGGATTGTGAGAAGTGGTCAAATCCCTCTGAATATCTCCATCCTTGCAGAAACTATTGGAGTGTGCTCCCTCTTGATCTTTGCTTCCTGGATTACCTGTCCTTGAACTTATATTCATTCTTGATCCCTATGCATGCTTGTTAGTATCATCATTGTGTTATCCTCTAGGTCTCATACATAATCAAAAATTCATTAGTATAATCTTAATATTATCAAAACACAATAATCTAAAGCATGTATAGTCAGGATCATTTCAAACATAGATAATAAACATTAGTATTCAAGGTTTCAGGGAAGTATTCTTTTACTCATGCATATTCTTATTTGATCATAGGAATCTTTTGGTTAGTTAAATCATTAATCAAGATAAGAGATATAATATGCATAAAACCTGTGATTACTCAAACCTATACCTTCATGATTCTTCTGGTTAGTCATATCATTAATTATGGTAAGAAACATAATATGCATACAACCATGACTATTCAAACCTATGACTTCATGAATAATCATTATCAACAACACAACAGTATAAGATCCTAACACAAGGTAGGATTCTAGCTTGATATAGGAAAAACATACATGGATTAGCATGCTAGCTAGTTATGTCTAACATACCCGCATAATGTCTTCTGGTTCTCTTCAATGACTTGTGCTAGTAACCTACATGTCTCATAAGTTAACCATTGTAGAACCAAGTTATACATACCTCGTAAGTAGATCTTCTATGTGATCCATGACAATGGATGAATCTTTGTCTTCATGTCATCATGATCATATGTTCTTGAAGTAGAACATGATTTGTCTTTCTTGGTGTACCTTTTATGTTAGCAGACAACATAAACCTCATACAACACCATAATGCATTAGTACAATCATAAGTGTCAACACCCTAACCAATGAATATCTTCTATCATGCATTCATAATTTTGTTAAGGTGATACGACAAATCTAAAATCAAGATTGTACTAACCGTAATAACATAAAGACAAACATACCATAAACTTAATCATGAACAAATCTTGAAACATACCTCGATGAGTCATACCTGTTGAGATCTCTTGTAATCTTCTTATGTAAGGCCTTAGCCTCATCTCCCTCTGAAACAGGAACTTCTTCACTTATGTAGGTGACCAATCCATCTTCTTCTAGGATTAACCCAATCCACTTGATTTGAAAGAACTGGACCTGGAGCTGGATTAGGGTTTGTCAGAGAAACCCCAAAAATTCAAACTTTTAATTTCAAACTTCCTAAAGGATAGAAATATGCGCCTTGATGAGCTGATCAAGCTGGTATATTCAGAATTTGAAAACTACAAAGTTTCACTCCTCAATTTTTCCTTTGAAACTTCCGGATTCACTGGACATGACCCTGAACTGGAGTTTGATGAAGCCCACTCTTCTGACCAATCAAAAGGTTTGATCCAAATATCTAAGCTTCTATTTTTCTGAGTAGCTTCTAGCCGTGGTCACAGATTTTAAAAATTCCCATTTTTGCAGAAGCCCTAATTTTCCACTTTTCTGATCAAAGTCCCGAACTAGGGTCTGATCAAGCCTAGACTTTTGCCCAACCAAAAATTATGATCTTGGTCTCTAAATTTTGATTTTGATGAGTAGCATTCAGCTGTGGTCTCTGATTACAAGAATTCCAACTTTCTCCGAAACCCTAAATTCCGGAAGCCATGAATGAAGGTGCTCAAAAATAATTCTGTTATAACAGAAATATGTACCTGATTGTTTCTAGTGTAAATCCAAAATTTCCCATCTACAGGGTCTGAAAACGTTTCCTGAGATAGCACGACCTGTCATCTTTCCATCCCGATAGGTCTGACCTCAATTGGATTCTCTGAGAGAGAGTTATGCCAAGTGTCGCAACGTGACCGGTTTATGGGATAAAACAGGAGAGTGAACTTGTACGGTATGCCACATGTCACTGGTTCAACTTCGGACTCTGAAAATTTTTCTTGAGATAGTACAGTCTGTGTACTACCTGTCACTATTTACAAAATTTCATTTGGAGCTTCCTAGCCCAAGTTATGACCTTTTTCCCAAGGTCACCGGATTTTGACTCAGATCTGGAAGAGGCAGAAACCCTATATTGTACATATCATAAATCACACAGTACAACGAATTAGAGGTTTTCCTTTGGACGCAAGGTACATGGGGATCAGATATTCACCTTGTAAAAGTTTCAGATCCAACAACTTTGCCAAAACGGATTTATAGCGAAAATTCTACAATTACTGGTTTTTGCTATATCAAGCCCTAACATCGTAAGTGCAACAAGTGTCATACATGCCATATCATGCCTTCTTTCAGGCTAGCTCTGATACCATGTTAAATTTTCAGAATTTACTTCAATCTGATCTAGGATCTTAACTGAGAGAACAACATGTACAACAAATCTACAGCATATCAATCATGGACACAATAATGCAAGCACACAAGAGACACAAAGTTTACTTGGGGAAAACCATAAAGGTGAAAAACCCCGATAACTTCCTCAGAGATAGATAGAGCAATGATACAACCAGAATACAAGAGATAGTCTTCTCCTAGCAGCAGAGCCTCCCCCTCCACAAGTGTGCCACTCTCCCAAGTGTGAGTGAGAGAATAGAATGTGTAAAATGAGAGAGACACACTCTCTATTTATACACTAACTTGACTTGACCTTTACTCAACTAGGTCAGCCTCAACTTAACCACTTAACATAATGCTGACTGGGTCGACCCACACTAGGGTGGTCTAATAACCCTTTGACCCACATGGTCGACCCCCAATAGGGTGGTCTAATAACCCTTTGACCCACATGACTTATACAGGGCTGACCCAAACAAGGTGGTCTAATAAGTTACGACACTTACAATATAAATGACGACACTTCCGTATAGAGGAATAATAACATCTCTATAGGAATACAACCACTTCCATATATAGGAATAATAACATCTCTATAGGAATACAATATACATATATGTGAAGTACATTCCAAAGTTACATATACATCAACACTAGGATCAAGAGGGACTCCAAAAAATGCAATCAAACCCCCCCAAAAAAGCTCCAAAATTGAAAAAATCATGTTCAGGAGGTACCCGTGAGTGTAAAAAAGGGACAAGTGCAAGTGACTCATAGGTGAAGAAGGATGCACCTGTAAAATTTTCTCAGATCCATGACTGTAAGTACCACAAACTCGCGAGTATGCAGAAAAGTCCAAAAAAATGCAAAATACGACTCAAAACTGAGAAAGGAAGGGTCTAACAAAGCTTAATGACTGGTCCTAACATGAAAGTAAACTCATGTTAAATTTTCAGAATTTACTTCAATATGATCTAGGATCTTAACTGAGAGAACAACATGTACAGCATATCTACAGCATATCAATCATGGAGACAATAATGCAAGCACACAAGAGACACAAAGATTTACTTGGGGAAAACCATAAAGGTGAAAAACCCCAATAACTTCCTCAAAGATAGATGGAGCAATGATACAACCAACAAGAGAGATAGCCATAACCTAGCAGCAATCCTCCTCCTCCATAAGTGCGCCTCTCCTCCTTGAGAGCATGTGTGAGAAGTGAGTGAGTAAATAGAGTGCCTCTCGCACTCTATTTATACTTGACTTGACTTGCCTTTTTACCTAACTCATGTAGGCTCGAACTTAACCACATAACATAATGCTGACTGGGCCGACATCACTTCTTCCTCGAAGTGTCCTCGATCTGAAGAACGCCAAGCCTCTCTCTGAAGTACTCGAACTTCACCCTGGCTAGTGGCTTCGTCAGCACATCTGTAATCTGCTCGTCCGTCGCAACATACAGTAGCTTCACAGCTCCTCTCTGCACCATATCCCTGATATAGTGATATTTGATCTCTATGTGTTTCGACCTGTCATGAAACACTGGGTTCTCGGACAGCTTCACACAACTCTGGTTATCACAGAAGATACCAGTAGCCTCCAACGGGAGATCAAATAACTCAGACAGTAGCTTCCGTAGCCATACTGCCTCACAACTAGCTGAACAGGCTGCAACATACTCTGCCTCAGCTGTACTCAGTGCTACGCAGGACTGCTTCCTGCTAAACCAAGAGATCACACCTGATCCCATACTGAAGTAACACCCAGATGTGCTCTTCCTGTCTGCAGCACTGCCAGCCCAGTCTGAATCAACATAACCCTATAGGTTAAACTTTTGATTCGCCTCATACCTGAGCCCATAATCCACTGTACCCTTCAGGTACCTCAGAACATGCTTTACAGCAACCAGGTGAACACTCCTCGGATCCGTCAGGAACTGGCTCAATGTGTTCACAGCAAAGCAAATGTCTGGTCGTCAGGTACATCAAGGACCCAATCATTTGACGATACAGAGAGACATCAACCGACTCAGATGAAGCATCACATAGAAGCTTCAGATTCGATGCCATTGGTGTGGCCATTGCCTTGCAATCTATCATTCCGAACCTCTTCAAGATTTCTACTGCATACTTCCCTTGTCCAAGGAAGATTCCATCTGCACTCTGCCACACCTCCATGCTAAAAACAAATAGTGCATCATCCCCAAGTTCTTCATCTCGAACTCGGTAGTAAGCTTCCGCTGCATGTCGGCAATCAATCTATCTTCACCTGTAACAAACAGGTTATCCGCATACACTGGATTGCCTTCCTCAACCTTGTAGTAAAGGTTGGAATCCGCTTTACTCTTGGTAAAGCCCAAACTGGATAGAAAGCTGTCTATCCTACCATACCAAGTTCTGCACATATATGTGACTACACCATGCTGTCTTGAAATCCATCTGGTGCATCTTCTATTTCATCACTTTTATATTTCTCAATGTTGCCATCTGCAACATGCTTGATCTGATAATTCCATTTGGAAGTCATAGCAAACTTCCCTTCATGTCTTGGGATTACATCCCAAACATCATTCTTCATGATCGACGGATCATGGCATTTCATTTCTTCATCCCAGATCCTGGGAACTTCAATATCTTCAATATCTTCAATATATATCTTTGTTGCTGGAACAAATGTTGTAGTTCTTCTTTTGTAGGAGATGGCATATGATCTTTCCTACACAACAAGTTAAATTGCATGATTAGAAAACATCTCATAGTTTTCAGAACAAATTCTTACACATAAAGAAATATGCCATACAGTCATGCAATTATCTTAGCCAATGCTTCAATACAACATTTATCCATATTCCGTAACTTTCTAGATGCCTTCCAATCTCTACCAGAACATTGTTAAGAGTGTGCACAACTCCCAACATGTCAGCAAAGAGGTTTCATTCTAGATAAGTAGCAATGGAATGTTGTACAGTGCCATAGGCCACTTACCCATGCATATTAGGAGTATACTGTTAATCAATGCAATTATTCTAATATGCATAATACACAACCTAATTCTAGGAACATCAGTATATACATTTATTGAACAGTATTATTTAAGAAATGACAATTCAAATACTTATCTTTGTTTGTTCGTTGGGTGGACTCCCTCTGAGTCTTCGCTTTCTTGCAGGAGCTGCTGGAGTCCTAATCTGAAGTAGCTTCTTCTACACCTTTCTGTTGTGGGATGTAGAGAGATGATCAACTCCCTCTGAATATCTGCATCCTTGCAGAAACTACTGAAGTGTGCTCCTTTGCTTTCTTGCAGGAACAACTAGAGTGTGCTCCCTCTTGATCTTTGCTTCCTGAATTACCTGTTCTTGAACTCATATTCATCCTTGGTCCCTATGCATGCTTATTAGTATCATGAATGTGTTGTCCTTGTGATCTCATATAAAATCATACATTCATTAGTATACTATTAAAACACAATAATCTCAAGCATGTATAGTCATGATCATTTCAAACAGAAATAATAAGCATTAGCATTCAAGGATTCTTATGGTTAGTTAAATCATAAGAAACATAACATGTCTAAACCTGTAATTACTCAAGCCTATGACTCTTCAGGTTAGTTGAATCATCAAACAAGATAAGAGATATAAAATGCATAAAACCTGTGATTATTCAAACCTATACCATCATGATTCTTCTGGTTAGTCATATCATCAATTATGGTAAGAAACATAATACGCATACAGCCATGACTTATTCAAACCTATGACTTCATGAATAATCATTATCAAACAACACAACAGTATAAGATCCTAACACAAGGTAGGATTCTATCTTGATATAGGAAAAACATACCTGGATTAGCATGCTAGCTATTTATACTCACATGATGTCTTCTTGTTGTTCTTCAATGACTTGTGCTAGTAACCTGTATATCTCATAGGTTAGCCATTATAAAACCAAGTTATACATACCTCGTAAATGGATCTTCTATGAGATCCATGACAATGGATGAGTCTTTATCCTCATGTCATCATGATCATATGTTCTTGAACTGGAACATGCTTTGTCTTTCTTGGTGTACCTTTCATGTTAGTAGACAACATAAACCTCATACAACACCATAATGCATTAGTACAATCATAAGTGTCAACACCCTAACCAATGAATATCTTCTATCATGCATTCATAATTTTGTTAAGGTGAAACGACAAATCTAAAATCAAAATTGTACTAACCGTAATAACATGAAGACAAACATACCATAAACTTAATCATGGACAAATATCGAAACATACCTCGATGAGTCATACCTGTCGAGATCGTTTGAAAACTTCTTATGTAAGGCCTTAGCCTCATCTCCCTCTGAAACACGAACTTCTTCACTTATGCAGGTGACCAATCCATATTCTTCTAGGATTAACCCAATCCACTTGATTTGCAAGAACTGGACCTAGAGCTGGATATGGTTTTGTCAGAAAAACCCCAAAAATTCAAACTTTGAATTTCAACCTTCCGATAGGATAGGAATATGCGCCTTGATGAACTGATCAAACTGGTATATTCAGGATTTGAAAACTGCAAAGTTTCACTCCTCAATTTTTCCTTTGAAACTTTTGGATTCACTGGACGTGACCCTAAACTGGGGTTTGATGAAGCCCACTCTTCTGCCCAATCAAAATGTTTGATCCAAAGCTCTAAGCTTCTATTTTTCCGAGGAGCTTCCAGCCGTGGTCACAGATTTCAAAAATTCCCATTTTTATAGAAGCCCTAATTTTCCACTTTTCTGATCAAAGTCCCGAACTAGGGTCTAATCAAGCCCGACCTTCTACCCAGCCAAAAATTCTGATATTGGTCTCTAAATTTCTATTTTGATGAGTAGCATCCAGCCGTGGTCTCCGATTACAAAAATTCCAACTTTCTTCAAAGCCCTAAATTCTGGAAGCCATGAATGAAGGTACCAAAAAAAATAATTCTGTTTTGACAGAAATATGTACCTGATTGTTTCTGGTGTAACTCCAAAATTTTTGATCCACAGGGTCTGAAAAAGTTTTCTGAGATAGCCTGACCTGTTAGCTTTCCATCCTCACAGGTCTGACCTCAATTGGATGTTCTGAGAGAGAGTTATGCCAAATGTCGCAACGTGACCTGTTTTGGGAAAATACAGGAGAGCGAACTTGTACGGCGTGCCACGTGTCACTGTTTGACCTTCGGCCTCTAAAAAAGTTTTCTGAGATAGCTCGGCCTGTTATATTTCCATCCTGACAGGTCTGACCTCAATTGGATTCTCTGAGAGAGAGATATGCCAAGTGTCGCAACGTGACCTGTTTATCGGATAATACAGGAGAGCGAACTTGTACGGCGTGCCACGTGTCACTGTTTGACCTTCGGCCTCTGAAAAAGTTTTCTGAGATATCTCGGCCAGTGTACTACCTGTCACTTTTCACGAAATTTCATTTGGAGCTTCCTAGCCCAAGTTATGACCTTTTTCCCAAGGTCACCTGATTTTGACTCAGATCTGGAAGAGGCAGAAACCCTATATTGTACAGATCATAAATCACAAAGTACAACGAATTAGAGGTTTTCCTTTGGACACAAGGTACCTGGAGATTTTATCTTCTACCTGTAACAATTTCAGATCCGAAACCTTCGCCAAAACGGATTTATAGAGAAAGTGCTACGACGACTGGTTTTTACTATATCAAGCCCTAGCATCGTAAATGCAACAAGTGTCATACATGCCATATCATGCCTTCTTTCAGGCTAGCTCTGATACCATGTTAAATTTTCAGAATTTACTTCAATATGATCTAGGATCTTAACTGAGAGAACAACATGTACAGCATATCTACAGCATATCAATCATGGAGACAATAATGCAAGCACACAAGAGACACAAAGATTTACTTGGGGAAAACCATAAAGGTGAAAAACCCCAATAACTTCCTCAGAGATAGATGGAGCAATGATACAACCAACAAGAGAGATAGTCATAACCTAGCAGCAATCCTCCTCCTCCATAAGTGCGCCTCTCCTCCTTGAGAGCATGTGTGAGAAGTGAGTGAGTAAATAGAGTGCCTCCCGCACTCTATTTATACTTGACTTGACTTGCCTTTTTACCTAACTCATGTAGGCTCGAACTTAACCACATAACATAATGCTGACTGGGCCGACCCCCAATAGGGTGGTCTAATAACCCTTTGACCCACATGACTTATACAGGGCCGACCCCAAATAAGGTGGTCTAATAACCCATCAAGTATAAGTTACGACACTTACAATATAAATGACGACACTTCCTTATAGAGGAATAATACCATCTCTATAGGAATACAATATACATATATGTGAAATACATTCCGAAGTTACATATACATCAACAACTCAGACGTTCAAATATACAAGAAAAATGGCCTTTGATACCCCAAAGCAGATAGGTGTCTCCCCAGCGGAGTCACGAGTTATGTTGTTAGGGAAAACTTCCTATAGTAGGGGTGAGACTACAAGGTTCTGCAAGTACAATTATTAAGAAAAGAGATTAGGGTTAGGAGGATATGTACCTTATTCAGAAGGTTGATCCAAGCCTCTCTTCTTGCTCTCCAATGCCACAACATGCAAAAACATTCAACAAAACCTTCATCGAACCAATTTGACCACAAATAAAAGATTGATATTTATAAGAGAATAAAACATCAAATTATAATCAGATTTGAAACATACATGAACAAATCATATTTGGGAAAGGAACAATGTCTGATCTTTATTAATGAATGAAGCAAGTACATCAAATTACGTTCCTTCAATCATGGCACTTGATGAAACCAATATTCAAGGTCTTCTGCTCCTCTTCTCTAAGGATCCCAACCTCTGATCAGATGTGCTAGGGTTGATAAGAAACTAGGGCACAAGTGAGGGGGATGTGAATCCAAATTCCTCCAGCATAACACTATAATGGGATTGATCTCTCTTTCATGGTCCCTCTCCCTCTCTTATATAGTAAGTGAAGAAGATAGGGTTGAAGAGGAAGTAGTTACAACCGGAAGAGGATGTTCCAAAACCACCCGAACCAACCATTTTTCATGATTATATATATATATATTTGAGTGTTTTTTAGGTACCTATGAATTTGAAATGGACAACACGTGGGTACCCACGACTTTACCATGTGCAACCGGCATTTTTTTGGCGAACCCACGGGTAGAGAATCCTTCTACCTTCCTTTTTGTGGAAAAATGGTCAAAACAACCTTTTCTGGAGAAGTTTTGGTCTCCAAAATTGTTCCTAAGGTTCCTATCTATTACATGGGCCATGAATTAGGTAATTCCATCCATATAAAGTCCCAAATATGACTCTTCTATCCACAAATGTCATTTTGTGTGAGTCATAGTAATCTCATGAAGTGTCGTAAAGTGACCAAAAGATGTAAGTGTCGTCATGAATGGAGAAGTGCCAATTTTGGCTATAACACAAGACAGTTGAAAGACCTGCAATGACATTCACATCTCAGAAGAAAATCAAATGAAGCTAATTCAATCGATTTAAGATATTTCTTTTAATGATTACATATTTTTTTGTTACATTGATAAAGGAAGGTTCAATACATTTAAGTGTTGGAGGTGCAACTACAATGGACATATTGAAAAATACTTTCATACTGTGAGATGTTATACTTGAGATGGTTTTGGACACAAGGCTCAATATTGTCAAAAAATAGTAAACCATTCAGAAATAAATACTATACATGACATCAACAACGTGATATGGACCAAAAAGGAAAGTAGTCATGTGCAGTATAAAAAAGGGTGTGCGCGCATTAAAAAATGGGTAAAGAAAATTCCTCAAGATTGTATAGTCAAAGGAAATAATCCAAGTACATATCAAGCATCAAGTGATTGCTTCTTATCTTGATAATCTCCAAAAGGATTATTAAGATCCTTGAATTCAAACACGTTATTCATTAGGAATTAAAGGAGAGTATTAATATGTATTGTAGTCAGAAAGCATATGAAGTGTGTTGTAAAAAACTGCATTGATGTAAAGTTGCAAAGAAAATGCACATATATTTGTAAAGAAAAGTAACAAATACTGCCATAGTCAATTATTTGCAAAATGTGTTGAATACAATCTGTCACACAGAGAATACATTCATGTGATTGTTGAAATAAGGGTACAAATAAGCATTTCTCTTGACAAATAGAAGTTACTAATGCATAGATACAACATCAGAGTCTGTATTACATTCAAAATTTGTTGTTACAGGAAGAAAAAATTACATAATACCTATGTCATATAAATCACAGTAAAAGTACTTCAGAATAACAGAGTTTCAAGAGAAAGAATGTTGCAATGACCTAACTATCACTGAAATTTGTGGTGAACAAAATTGATAATTACAAAATCAACTTAGAGCCAAAGCTCAAGGTCCAACTCTGCGACATGGTTGGATGTTTGTTGAGACAAGCGAAGCTCAAGATACAGTGAAGTTTTCTCGATGAACTCAGAAGTTTGCAGAATTTGACAAAGTTGCAAGGTCATAGCAGGCTTGTTAGCACTACACTTCTCCATCTAAATCAAATTCAGTAAGTCAAGAGTTTGTTGTTGTTGCTTCTCTGGGAATTGGATTCTCTACTTCATATTTGAAAATTCCTATAAATTACTCTAATTAACTTGAGTTTGCACATACCATTGCATGAAGTCATATTCCTTCATCTGGGATTTCCAAATCCCCATATGTATTTTTGGCTTCACAAAATCATCCTGTTGTGACTAAACCAGTGAATGAAGACTGTCAAATGAGTTGCTAAATATTTAAAAATAAGAAGACATGGAAAACAAAGTCACACCACTCACAATAATCTTGACAAGGAATGTCAATGAACCAGGATGAAAGATGAGGCCATACTAAGCTCATATATAGATTTGGAAGGTGCTTGCCATGTGTGGCAAAATAAATTGAAGGGAAATTGAGGTTAATTGAATGCATGATCACGTGCTTCGAAGCTGACTAGGAATATGTAAACAATAATTACATGAATTAATAAGATCGGGAAAAAGGAAAAAAAATGAAAATCGAACTCATTGTTCCATGTGATTGAAATGATTTCACATAAAAGGATCGAGTATGATAACAACATGTCATATATTTTGCACAAGTTATAAATCATTGTTGACTTCTTTCCAAGCTGGTTGACAAATGGAAATATGTGCGACATCAAGGAAGAATATTTAAACATTGTGACAAGATGTGTGAAGTCAGAAGAAATATGTGTGACATTAATATGAATATTAATGACGACATGTTTATTTAATGATGAAAACTCTCCAACGTGACAAAAAAATTTCATACTGCAGTAGATGTGACAAAGGAAAGAAATGAACCATAAACGTTAATGCAAATCCGGAATCACAAGGAACTTGCAATTGCACAAGAGGAACACTCTAGTGTGTGTAGTAGAAGTGATAGAAAGATGAATAAAGAAGCATGAAAAAAAAAAGAATGATGATTGAGAAAAAGGTTAAATGTGATAGGAAGAGAATTTCAAGTTAAACAGAAATTGGCAACCATGCAGGGGGAGCATATTTGGGAGAGATACATAGATAGTGATAAATATACAGGCTATAGGACAGCCGAGCATTGCACAGATATAACAAAAAAGGAAAGGGAATAAAGCACGAATCCAGGGTGAGTAATCAAATAAATTAAGGAAGCGCAAAGCTGAAGTGTAAGTGCAAAATAAAACCTGAAATTGAGCATAGAAAGAATCTCTTTTCCATTGATGTAAAAGGGGGAGAAATATCATGAAGCATGAATCAGTGACAGTGAACTCTGCAGAAATTAAAAACAGTAGTCAAGTACTGATCGAAGGTTGTGCAGAATAAAAAAGGTTCAAACTGGAAAGAACACAAGGGGAGTACACATAGGGGGAGTATTGTGCTATGTGCAAACAGAACAAAGGAATTCAAGATTAGGAGGAGCATAGATTTATACGGTGTTGACATCAATTCCAAAGGGGGTTATTTTTTAACTTTGGTTATCATTGATGTCAAAAAGGACTTAGCACCCATGATGTAAAAGAGGAATTACTAACAATGTGCCAGTTTGAAGAAGTATATAAAATCCAGTTTGAAGAAGTACATAAAATACAGTTTGAAGAAGTACATAAGGCATGTGTGCAAGTCCCATCCATCTAGTCATGATACTTCAAAGGTAATGTCAAAGAAGTGGTTGGAAAAGTCCCAAGAGTGTGCAAGAGACTTGGGAGAAAGAAGTGGTTGGACATTTATGCAAGTCTTGGAAGTGCGCAAGACCCACCAAGCGGAAGAAGTATACAAGTCTTGCGAGTGTGCAAGAGTCTCAGAAGCATCATGTGGTTAGAAAAATGAAGTGCACAAGAATCACCAAGAAATGGTACTTCAAGGGCGCAAAACCCAACATGTAGTTGGTTCTAAGTGCGCAAGTCCCAATATGCTAAGGACTAAATGTGTGCAATAACCACAAGGCATGATACCTCAGTTGTGTAGATCAAGACAAGTTGTGGATATGTGAGCAAGATTGACCGTAAAGAAAGGAAGAAGGGATGCTATGACCAACTTGTGGACACATCATCTTACCAAGTTGAGTATAAATAAGAATCCAAGTTGCTGAGTGAAATGTAAAATTGAACATGATAAAGAGATAGCATTCTGATTGGAAGGCTTTGAATTGTTGGGGTATCAACATATCGTTGATATGGAACACTACGATCTAGTAAAAGATCCAAGTGTGCAGTAATAGAAGAGAAGTAAAAAATATGATGCTCAGGATGATATAGTATATGGGCCAAGAGTACAAGAATATAAATACAATGTCGCAGATGGTGCATAGGAGGTCATAGTTTCCTAAGAACAGAACAACGGTACAATAGACTATGTGCATAAGTAGATGAGTTTGCAGATGCGTAGAAACATAACAGTATGTTGAAATACCATGGAGATTGTAGAAGGTTATGAAATAGAAGAACCAATGTGTGATATATTGCATAAGGTTACAAAATATGAGAACCAATGTGCAATATTGATGTAGTGATGTGAAGTAGGAAATGAACTGATGATACAATACAACAGTTGTGAAGGATAGAGTATATAGAAATTGTGCGCAAAGCAAAGTATTGTAGTAAATATGAAGAGTGCATAGATCACCAGAAAATAAGAAGATCTACTACAGTCATATCAGGGTGTCAGGACGGGGCAAGGAACAAGGATTCAGTGCTTCCTTTTGGTTGAAGCCTTTAAATCAGGGGGTCGGTGCCTCCATCTAGTCATTGCTGGTAAATCAAGGAGTCAACATTTCCTTGAGGTTGTATACTGTAAATCGGGGGGTTGGATCCTCCTTCCAGTCGATGCTGGAGAACTTTGTAAGTTGGTGCTTCCAATGAATGTAATCTTTATTATAGAAGAAATCATTCTATGTTTTTCTCCCATTTGGGTTTCCACGTCAAATCTTTGTGTTCAGTGTCTTAAGAATGTGTTGATGAATGACACTGTTTATGATGAATGAATAATATAAGTATACTGTAAATCGGGGGGTTGGATCCTCCTTCCAGTCGATGCTGGAGAACTTTGTAAGTTGGTGCATCCAATGAATGTAATCTTTATTATAGAAGAAATCATTCTATGTTTTTCTCCCATTTGGGTTTCCACGTCAAATATTTGTGTTCAGTGTCTTAAGAATGTGTTGATGAATGACATTGTTTATGATGAATGCATAATATACGTACTGGTTGAATTTGGTAAAAGTGAAAATTGTTCATAACTGATCTTAATACTGATTCACCCCCACTCTCAGTATTAATAATATTTCCAGTACCTACTTTATTTCCACAATTTTCGAGCTTGAGGTCTTGATGCTCTATAGAATCTGTCTACTATATTCCTGTGGAACACCATATCATCAATATATTTTTCAATAATTTCATTTCCTACCTTATTTCCACAGTCTTCAAGCTCAATTTTTTCACACTCACTACAGTTCCCTAATGGGTATACCTAAGATCTGCTATAGTGCTTCTTCCTCTCTCTACCTTCCTTATCAACCTTCTTCTATGGATGGTGTAATACCCCAATTTTGACCCTTAGGAAATATTGGCTTCTAATGTAAATATTGTATACGCACGTTGTATGTTTTCCTAGCGTGGAGCTCAAGGCCAAGGCCCCGCTAGTTTATGCTCGGATTTTATTTGAATTAGACACGCTTGATATTTTGTTACCCATGTGCTATTAAGCCATGGGATATTGTAAATTGATGTAAATATTTAATATTGAAATAAATACCAAAACTGGCTATGGAGGCAACGAATGAGAAGGGGACACGTGTATCCACTAGGGAGTGGTGAGGGGGGGCTATGGGACTAAACCCTAGGCTTCCATATGTCATTATGAGAACCCATTGACTTCCCTAGATGACATTTATTCCTGTTGTAAGAAAGTGGTTTAGATTTCATCCCATGACTTCAATGGAGCATGGGCAGCCCAGAAATTCGTATGGGTAGTTATGAGCTCTGTTTTCTTGAACAAGAAGTCACTCAACCTCATGGGAGGTGGCTTCATTCTCATCCCCATTCCCTGGTGAAAGAACCCAGCATCATTATCCATCGAAAAACGAGCTCCCAGCAGGGAGAAAACCAGAAATCGCGACTGTGAGAGAACCCACGTTTTGGGAAGCCAAAAACGTCAAGATTTGGTATTGGGCAGTGAAATCGAATGGGGAATCCATTGGTATGACCCTTGGGGCGAATGTGGGAGCCTGAACTACCCTGAAATCAATAGGAAAACCCAGTTTCTGCAGCTCATAAAACCAGTGACGGATTTGAGTTAATTGGTGAGCAGAATGGTGAGAAATCAAGTTGGGAATGACTATGCAAAGGTTGGGTATGCTTGAAAAACCTAGTGAAGGCTAGGATCTCAAGGATTAGCAGCTGGACCTTTCTATGCCCATCCTGAAGAGCACTGGAGGGAAGAGTTTCCTGAGGGACTGTGTAACAGAGAAGGGGATCTTTCTTGTGTTGGATGTGGTAGGTAATGTGGGTGCCTGACTGTTGAGTTCACTTGATATGCTTGTAGCTCTGTGGTTGAGCTCATTGGCTTAGCGTTACCCTCCTCTATCTTCTGGTATGCTTGATAAACCCAATGGTGTGTTGGCTTAGCATAGCTGATGACCGAAATCATGACTATGAGTGAGCCCAGCTAGTTCCTCCTTAGTGGATACACAGCCCAGCTCGGGGGTGACCTCTCAGCTGAAAGAACACAAGTTGGACAGAGGTCTATGGTTGGGAGGAACGTTGCTCTTCCATAGCCAGTCGTTTGGACTGTTACAATTCAAGATAAGTATTCTTGTGGTTGAGTTATGTTAATTATATGCTCTGCAAATATTTTAATTAATGACTGTTGTTTATATGTTGAATGCATGATGAAACTGTGTGCATATGTAATGTTTAATTCCGCTGTGTTGATATTGAATTGAATCTACACACCGAAGTTTTTAATTGATATGAAATTATGAGTAAAAATATTGAGGCTAAGTCTTTACAAAAGCCCGGTGTGTTGTTAATGTTTCCTTCCCTGCATTTAATGGGAGAAGGGAACATTACAGATGGTATGCAAAGATACATCTCCATTCGAGGATTAGGATATCTATTTTGGGAAGGTATCAATAATTCCTCAATCACAAGCCTTTACCAATGTTACCCTACCCTAATATGTTTGAACGATTGAGGTCCTTTCTGAATACTGAGCCATACCACTCATTGTGCTAGTCGCACCACTAGTCAATATTTTTATGCATATTTCAATTTAATATAGATGAAATTAAAGTTTAGTAATATTATAATATTGAAATTTGATAATTTCAAATATAAGTTGTAAATTGTTGCCATGGCATGTGGTTTTATACATTGCATTAATATGATAGCTACCTCCAACGATCTACATTCCAAACTCTACACATAATTCTCATCATCAAGTATTCAGGGCCTGGATTTCCTTTTTGGACAAATTCCTTCGAATATAGAATAAAAGATTCCCATATTATCCTTTCTTAAGCCCTAGCATAGTATTTTTAAGGATGCACCTAACCATGCCATTATACAAGTCCCATACAAATACAAGTTTTATATAATAGACGAATTAGAGAAAGAGCACTAGCTCATTCTCACATTAGTAAATTTCGAGAAGAAAAGGAGCACTAGACTTAATAATCCCTTCCTCTCACTTCTTCTGTCCATGGGAAGTGGAGCAGAAGCAGCATGCCCCTCTCCCAAACTCTTTTGTGAGCAGTTACTAGCTGCTTTAGTGACCTTTAGGGCCTATTCTAATTATCTTGGAAATTACTGAGACTTCTCAAATTAGGGTAAGGACGTGAAGATTTTGATGTCATATGGGACCACATAACACATGTCAGTGTCTGGTTGGAACACACAGGTTCGATCTCTGCCTCCTCTATGCACTGTGGATTTGTTCCTTTCTGCTTGCATGGGAATTGGTGAAATACGACATTGGTAGTCCTAGGTAGTAGCGGCTCGAGACAAAAGTGGCTTACAAATTTCATTTTCAGAACTGTTGACAATTAGGATTCTCCAAGTATTTAGGCATCTTCTGGCCAATGGCTCGACGGGGGTGCTTTAACCTTCGTGCATCTTCTCAAAGCGCTACCACTTTGAGTCATATATACAATCAATTTACGGGTCGATTATTATGCTCGTTGTGGATTAGCACCTTTATGCTTAAGCTATTGGTTCCAAAATCTAGACTAATATTGTAGAGTTTGGATTAAAATGTTCCCAAATTATTAACCTTTGAAATAATACCCCAATTTTTTTTCTAACGTACTATAAAATAATCCCCATTTGATTTAACTTCCATTGTATGTTACCAAACCTCAGAGAAAATTTTCTTAACCTATTTCTTAAACGTATGGCCATTAGTTGGAAGTGTCTCTTCAATGAGATTGTCCTTTCATTAAACTCATGGACATTTTTCCTAGGTTGTGATCCTAGAATATAATTGGATATTTTTTCCTAGAACATCTGATTACTAATAGGCCCAATAACTTTCTTGTAATTTTCTAATTTGAGTGAGCACCTAGAGAAGGCGCAGTTTCCCTTTCCCATGGTCCATATTTATTTGGAGAAATCTCATAATTAGTTTTTCTAGAGCCAAAAATTTGGTTTAACTTTTTTAGAGAGTCAAAAACTGTGCTTAAATTCGAAATACATTATTTTGGGCTTTGAAATTAATTAATTATTATTAATAAGGCTAATTTGGGAACTTTTTGGTCTAGATTGGTTTAATTAGTCTAGATTTTGATGAATTTGTTGGTTCCTATTAGTAACTTCAGGAGAGAGAGTGATCCGTCCTCACCCTTCTTCCATTCGTAATAAGAGGAGGAAAAGGAGCATGGTCCCTTTCTGACACTTCTGTAATCTGAGTGAGATAGAGAAGGAGCTATGACTCTTTACCTCTCTTTAGTAATTTATGGGACAAAAAGAAGGACCACTAGCTATCACTCTCAATTCAAAGGAGGAGAAGGAGCATGGGTGATTTCATTTCATTTTCTAATTTTACCGAGTCATAGGAGAAGGCACATTTTCCCTTTCACACAAACTAGTCATTTTCATAAGGAAGGGAAGGATCACTAGCCCTTTATCCAACTTTACCCAGATTCGGTAAGAACAAAAGGAGCATGGACCCTTTATCACAAATTTGAAATTAGAGTGACCATGAGGTGGAATTCCTTTCATTTTCTCAGGGAATAGTAAATTCAAGAGGGAGGGGGATCCTTCCTCACACTTCTTCCATTCATAATAAAATGAGGACAAGGAGCATGTGCCATTTCTGACACTTTGTGATCTTTATGACACTTTCATAATCTGAGCGAGATAGGGAAGGAGCACTAGCCATTTCTAAAGAAGTCAAGCAACACTAGCATTTCCCACACTTATTTCATTTAGAAAAGTAGCATGGGAATTCCCTTATATTTTTGGTAGGGGGTGGAAATATTGGTCCTTTCTCACCTATTCTATTTGTACTAGCCCTTTATCCAACTTCTAAAATTTTAGTAAGGAGGAGAAGGATCCCTGACCCTCTGTCATCCTTATGTGGATAAAATGATGAGAAGTACATGGAGTGTCCTGAATTTAGGATGAGAGAGTAAGTAATTTTAGGACATAGGAGGTGGGGAGCATGCACCCTTTCCAAAAATATTGGTATTTGACCAAGCAACTTTCCCTTTATATATATTTGGTAGTTATTCAGAGGAAGAGAAGAGGAGCATTGGCCATATCCCACACTTATCCATTCTAATGAGTAGCATGGGAACTCCTTTTGACTTATGGGAGGAGGAGTGGCAACATTCACCCTTTCCCCAATTATGTTGGCGCTTCCTGACACATATGAAATTTGAGTAAGGAGGATAAGGAGCACTGTCCCTTACTCACCATTTTATGGTTAGAGTGATGAGGAGTGACGAGGTGGAAAAGGAGCATGGATGCTTTCTCAAATTCTTGGTCTTTGAGTGACCAGTTACTGGCCATTTCTCTCGATCTAGTAGTTTTGGGGAGGATGGGTTAGTGAGGAGGAGAAGGAGAACTAGACCTTTCTCGATCTTTTATGGTTTGAGTGATGAGGAGGAGGTGGAGTGGCCTTGTTTTCCAAAAAATGAATAATTTTAAGACCATGGAGGAGGAGCATGGGCCCTTTAACAAAATATTGCTCTTTGAGTGAGGTCATGGCCCTTTCTCTTGCTCTAGTAATGTTTCGGAGGAAGAGTCAAGTAGCACTAGCCCCTCCCACACTTTTTCTTTTCAGATGAGTATTGTTTTACCTCAACTAGATTATATATTTCTTGGAACTTTATCACCCTATTCCAATTACATTGGCCCTTACTCACGCTTCTGAAATTTGAGCAAGGAGGATAAAGAGCACTGGCTCTTTCTCACCCTTTTATGATTAGAGTGAAGGAGCATTGGCCTCCATTTCTTACAAGAAATCAAGTTTAGAACATAGGAGTATGAGCATGGGCCCATTCTCAAAAACTTGTAATTTGAGTGAGCATCTATCCCTTTCTCTCTCTCTCTGGGAGGAAATGTCAAGTAGCAGTTTCGTTTTAACAGAATTCTTCCATTCGAATGAGTGGCACATGAACAGTTTCCATTAGACTGCTAGGAGGGAGAGTGGCAACATTTTCCCTTTCTCACCCTATTCTAATAACATTGGCACTCCCTATCACTTCTTAAATTTGAAAAAGGAGGAGAAGGAGAACATGCCCTTTCTCACCCTTTTATGGTTAGAGTGATGTGGAAGTGTGTTTAGGAGGTAGGAGGAGATGTAGCATGGGCCTTTTTTCAAACTCTTGTACTTTGGATCACCAACTGGTCTATTCTCTAGATATGGAATTTTTTGGGAGGAAGATTCAAGGACCACTAGCGCTTTCCAACACTTCCTCCTTTCGAATGACTAGCATGTGAACTTTTTTAGACCACTGGGAGAGGGAGTGGCACTTTATACCACTTCTAAAATTTCAGAAAGAAGAAGAATGAAAACTTTCCATTTATCACCCTTTTATGGTTCTAGTGATAAGGAGGAGGATGATTGGCCTTGTTAACACCTAAATATTGCACACATGCGAAATTTCGGCGATTCTTGTTATTTGAAAACAATCCATCAATGCGGACATTAGCCAATATCCCTAGTCTGAATGGTTCAAATCTAGAACAAAATAATTACTCGATACAAATGACTTTCCTAGATAGGTAAAATTCTGAGGAATATGAGAAGATAACTCACCTTATGAACACAATACTATCTCCTTGCTTGATATGGCTCTTGATATAGCTCTTATTCTTTCTATCTCTAGCTGCAAAACCATGTACAACGAGTGGAAACAAGCAAATACTGATAGCATATAAACAAAATCAATCTAAACTATTAGTCAAAGAAGCTAATTCGAAAGATCTCACAATAACAAGATGTTTATGGAAAGAATTTGCATTAGTGTAATTATAAGAAGTACATAAACAAAGGAGTTACAACCGAGATTTGACGTCATAACTCCTTCCAAATGATCCTAGCCTCAAAGATCCAATATTTTTCCCCTTGATGGATGAAAGGGAAGAAAATATAGCATAATCTAACCATCATTTGGGTGCTCTATATTCCTCCTCCTTGATCATGGAGAGCGGGTTTTTATTTATAGGCCTAAAAGGATAGGAGAGGATGAGAATTTGTGGGAGAATATCAAGGGATCATCCCAAAGGATAAGGGAACCGAATGCCACCTTCCCTAGTTCGTAGGGATAAGGCCCCACACAAACAATGATTCTAGAAGCCGCTTCGAAGCTTCTCTTTTTCCCTTTAAACTAGCATCGCTGAACTTTGCACACAGACAACCAGCATCTTTGAAGAGTGATGAACATTTTGCAAAGGCAACTAGTGTCACTGACGCGCTCTATCAATGTGCAGAGTGTGTCACCAAATTTCTGACGCACCTTGTTAAAGTGTAGGGCACGTCGGGGTGACAACAAAAGGTAAAAGGGATAGCAACAATTCTTCTTTCAAGCATTTGGCCCATGTGATTTAGGAATCAGGGCAAATAGAGGACACATAAATCACAATGACAATATTTTGGTATAACACTTGCATTAAGGTGACATCAACATAAAGAATTCAGTTCACCAAAGGCATCCTCAACAAATCCAAAAGACAGCATGAGTCCAAAAGTTATCAAATACCAGTCAAAAGAAGAGGTCGCGCTGCTAAACCATTGTTAAACCATGCTATAGCGCATGTTATCATTTCAGTTCTCTTGCGATACTCGCACGACTATTTCTTCAATAGTCGCACTACTATCAAAATAGTGGAACCACCTACTTCCCACTGCGCAATGAAGGATCCACCACCTATAAGGATTCAAATTCAGTTCCTCACACACTTGGTGGCATTAAATATCCCCCTTGGTGTACCTTGGAACTAGTTCATTGATTGTATGAGTTCTCATTTGGATCTAGTAGTCTTAGTGTGGACCTGGCCCTTTCTCTAGCTCTAATAAACTTTTGAAGGAAGAGTCAAGGAGCACATACCCTTACCCAAATTTGTTTCAATTGTTTCACACACTTGTTTCAGTTTTCAAAGACCGAATAATTTTAATACATAAGAGGAGGACTATGGGTACACCCTTATATTGATGGCAAAGGGACAATGTTACCACTCCCTTCTTCAAACATTACTCATTGTTGGGAAGAATAAAAGGAGCATGGCCGCCGTTGTATTCCAGGGGATTACATGGGGTTACCATTAGTATAGCATATACAAGTATATATATATATATATAGCATGCAATATCTTCATTATTTTCAAACAATCTGTAAGTGCGGACACAAACGGATCTTGGCCTAGTCCGAATGATTCAGATCTAGAACAAAAGAAGTACACGATACATATAACTTTCCTAGATTGATAAAAATTGCAAAGTAAGTTAAGAGATAAATAACCTTATGAGAAAAATTCCTTTCTTGTTTGATTCAACTCCTTAATCTTCGGATCTTTAGCTACAAAACAACATGAAACAAGTTGAAACAAACAAGTAGTGATCGCATATGATCATAAATCAATCTATATTAGCAGTCAAAAAAGGAAATCCTAAACTCTATAATGAAAAGACGTTTATGGAAATTATTTGCATTAATGTAATTACAAAAAGTACAAAGAGAGAGGTTACAAACAAGCTTTGAATTTGTAACACCATCCATAGCCTCAAAGATCAAAGCTTTTCCTCCTATGGATGAAATGGATATCCTAGCGGAATTTCACCAGCATGTAGGTACTCTATCCTTCCTTCTCTTAACCATGGAGAGGGGGGTTTATATTTATAGGTCTAAAAGGATAAGAGAGGCTGCGTATTTGTGGGAGAAGCTTAAGGGATCATCCCACTAGGTAAGGGGATCAAGTGCCACATTTACTAACATGTAGTGATAAGACTCCATGCAATCAAAGGTTCGAGAAGTTGCTCAAAGATTCTTTTTTCCATTTTAACCAATAGCAATTCAACTTGCACACTAGAAACTCGCATCATTGAAGGGTGATGCTTATTTTGCAAGGGAAACCAACGTCACTGACATGCTCTATCAATGTGTAGAGTGTGTCACCTAAGGTCTGACACACCTTTCCAACGAGCAGGGCATGTCAGGGTGACTACAAAAGGTTAAAAGGTTAACATCAACTCTCAATTTAATCATTTAGCTCAAGTGCTTTAGGAATTAGGGAACATAGAGGACACATAACTCAATATGATGGGATTTTTGTGTAGCAAAATGCCCCCCAAATCATGAATCTATCCAAATAGCGTAGGTGAGGTGCTTTGCAACATGAGGATTCGAGGAAAGGATCATCGGTTGGAGTGACAAACAAAGACTCCTATAGTGCAACAAAATCTGAGATATATGTCTCAAACAACTCATAACATGGCTACCAACCAATACAATGCAAATCCATGGTAGTATCGACTAACTGAACACAATCATGGCTACTAGACAGAAGCGTAGATCCATGATGATATGATTACACATCCACAACCAATACAACAGTGGATCTGTGTGATATGACTCAAAAAAGATCCATCAGATCCTGGGTAAGGTACATGAGTTAACCTAGGGTCTTCAAGCTAAACCCGCAATGATACAAATCTAACCATGTGATTACAATGTTTCGAATTCGAACATGGAAAAAACCACTTGATTACCGGTCATTAATGCATACCATTAACAAGCACGAGGGAAATCACAATTGATGTCAATGATCTCCAAGATATCATACTACATACTGTCGAATGTGAATCAATGAGTTAAGGTTGAACATTCGATGGAATCTTTCGATCAGAAGTCAATTATGTGAAATTACTATTGAAAGCGAGGTATCCTTCCATTGAGGCATGCAATCCTAAGGTACTTGAATGGTTTCTAGGTTCAATCCTCGGATGATGTGTTGAATTCGACAAGGATAAACCTGTCGAAGGAGCACCATGATGTATCCCCCATAATGTACACGAAACAAGATCAAAGATGTTTTGGAGTAGAATAGACTGTAGAGTGATGTTTGATACTGACTCAGGGGTGACCGACATAATAGAAGGTATAGTAACTACAGATATTTGCTCGATCAACAAAATCCTCTTGAACCTGGAATTGCATGACTTCGCAGCATTGACATGAAAAGATCGACACCGATACCTAATGCAACTGATGATGGAAGCATTCTTTGGATGACTCAAAGTACTAAAGTGACTCAGGGAATTGGTGAGACTTGAAGACAAGAATATTATCCAAGCGGTTTGAATGAGATGCAAACGAGTGCCATGTTCAAGAGTGACTACATACTACCATTACTATAAGTAAATGAAAACTCTTCCCATTATTCCCCATCATGATTGATGAGTACCTCTTTGTTTTTTAACGAGCTTGAGGAGGGTAATAGATGCTCGGTATAGCTCTTCCTTCGGATGAGTCCAATATCACATGTTTAACAAACCTGAGATAGGAGGGGTCCGTCCCTAAAAGGGCCCTTCAATGTCAGATTTTAACCATTCCAAAGAAGGTAAAATCGGTGATGTTACATATTTCGAGAGTCTGAAACCGTCAAAAGAAAACTCCAAATGGTTATTTTTTGTAAAATTTAGTCTCCTCATCCGAAAAAGGATAAAACAATATGGGAGAGAACTCTTCTAGGCATGATTAACCAGTGTGCTCCTTTTCTGTAAATAGTCCTACCAGTTTGAAAAAGGGGTAAACCATTACCAGAAAGACAACCTTTCAAATACTTTTACAAGCGTGAAAGAATCAAGTTCGCTTGGCAATCTTTTCCTATTTAGGGAGTCTGAAAAGAGCTTAAAGAAGAACTCCAAGGGGGTTCCTTTTTCATAGCAGTTTTATGAGCACAAGAAAGAGATAAAATATAACTCGGTGACTTATTCTCATGTATTTACGAGCACAAGAAGAAACAAATACTGAGCTCGATACCTTTAATACTTAGTTTTAATGAGCGCGACAATGGTATAAAAAATTCTCAAAGACTTGTTCGCACTTGATAAGAAGCACAGAAAGTCTACGATGGTCACCAGCATAGTCAAAACACTGTTTTCCACTATCTGTAAGCTCCGGGAACCAAGTTAGGGTCCATTACAAGGTTTTAAAACATAAAAATAAAGTCAACTATAGTAATTAACCCACAAAATACCAAAAAATTATATAAGCGGGATAAATAGTAAAACGTCTTTACCATTTCATTTTTTACCAAGTTGGAATAGTGAAAAAACCTCGTTGGAGCTTGATCTTTCAATGACGATTGTGGAATCGTCACTTAGCCTATCAACCTCCCATCAATTGTAGGTAAGCCTAAATCTTATCTTTTAGCTTTTCAATGGTTTAAATTTTGGTTTAAATGCAATTTTTTGGGTTTTTGGGTTCATTTGGAGGGTAATTTGCACACCCTGGGCAATCTGATTTCCCCTTTCAGGAACTGCATCATTAGGGTTTTGACATGACTCTCCTATGGGAAAAGTGTGTCACCAACGCACTGTCTTCACATTCGGGGTGTGTCGGCGTCGTTTGACTTCCAAAATTAATGATGGGACCCAAAATACAAATTCCAAAGCATTAAAAGGGGTCTAATATTTATCTTATTGATGTTTATGCAGATCTTGGCCACCAAAATGGTCCATTGGAAAGAGCGTAAGCACGAACTAGAAGATGCACAAGCGGAAAATGACCCACACTCCATCAATGATTTGTGGGGGTGTGGATTGCTTAAATTTTTTCATATCCAAGGGATGAGGACGCAAGTGCAATTATTAGACTATTTGATCTAATTATGGGACCAGAATCAATAGTTCTTCATAGTGGGGGCCCATATCTGTAATACCCCATTTTGACCCTTAGGGTATTTTGGATTTTAGTATAAATAATGTATACATGTGATGTATGTTTTCCCTAGCATGGAGCTAAAGGCCAAGGCCCCACAAGTGGATGCTCGGATTTTGTTTAAAAGGAAAGTATTTGATATTTTATTAGCCATGTGCCATTAAGGCATGGAAATTGTAAGAATGCTACAAATAAATAAATATAGTGCAATAAAAATACAAAAAAAATTGGCTATGGAAGCAACCAACAAGAGGGGGCCATGTGTATCAACTAGAGGGAGGTGAGGGGGTTGTGGGATCATGGAATAGAAAGAACCGGTTTCATGCCTACACATCCCAACAATGAAGGAAGAGGAAGGGCTGCGATTTTGGAAAAGCCATGTTGATAAAGCAATTCCAAAACGTCCAAGAAACTGGAGGTGGAAAGGAAAATCGAAGGGGGGAACCCACAATAAAAATGCAAAGGGAGGAATATGAGGGTACTTTTGGAAAAAAGAGGAAGAAAAATCACGACTCTATGGAAGTCATGAATTGCAGATCCGAGAATGCACATGGAACCCTGCGTGGGAAGTAGAATCGGTTGGGAAATCCATAGAGCGTTAGAAGCTTAGTAAACCTGTGATAAGACCTTGATCTGATAGCAGAAGAACTGAGTTGCGAGATAGAGCTTCAGCCGCATCCCTAAGAATATCCCATCTAGGATAAGTAAGAAGAAGGAAAGACACAGGTTCGATCTACTTGATAAACCAAGTGAAGGATAAAGTCTCATGAAAGTAGCAGTTTGGACCATTCTATGCCCACCCTGAAGAGAACTGAAGGGAAGGGTCCCTGAGGGAATATGCAGCAGAGAAGGGGGGATTTCTTGTGTTGGATGAGGTAGGTATTGTGGGTGCCATGTTTGCTGAGTATTTTGAGATTCTTGTAGCTCTGTGGTTGAGCTCACTGTCTTAGCATCATTCTCCATGTTTTCCCTTGCATGCTTGATAAACCCAACTGTATGCTGGCTTACCATTAGTGGGAATCATTCAATGTGAATAGAACCTATTTATCTCTTCTTAGTGGATACACAACCCATTTTGGTGGTGGTCTCTCAGCTGAAAGAGTATAGGTTGGACAGAGACCTATGGTTGGGTGGAACGTCGCTCTCACTTAGCCAGTTGCTTGGACAACTTTAGTTTAAATATAAGTGGCGATCCTTCTGGTGTTAAATGATGATAATTCCCTATGTTATGGTTACTTGTTATGTTCAAGATATTTGAATGAAAGATTACATGATATTGATCAATAAGGAAACTATGTATAGGATTGAGTATGAGGCATGATGCATGAGTAATTTTTTCACCATTTGATTGAGCTTAATGTGCTACTAACCTTGCATGTTGTAGATGCATTGATTAGATTTAGTTTAATTATATGTGTTTTGTTATGTATGGCATACAATTTTAGATGGACTGCATGGAATCACCTGTACTTGGGGAAGGAATTAGATATCCCTTGTTGTGTTTCATGACCCTCTGTGGGTCAGGGGAAGGGAGAATCCATGGTAGAGGGCAAGTAGAGCTCCTTGCAGAAGGGTAAAGAAGCATTGAGGGAGATTGATCTATGATTCAGTTGGAAAAATGGGCAAGTCAGATTACTTAGATATGGTGGGGGATCACACCAGTGTATAGAGCTCTCCAATATATTTCCAACGGTACCAGAATTGTCTGATTTGTTGTAAGGATGAAGAGTTATCAACCTGAGAAGTTTGTAGGTGTGGGGATATGTGGTCATGACTTTCCGAATCCATAATGCGGATTGCAAATTGCGAATATCAAGGACCGACCTTTGGAGTTGCGTGGTTAGACTTCAGACTTTCCAAGTCCGAAAGGAGGATTGCGGATTGCAGAAGTTGGAAGGGAGATTTACACGGGGTTGACACAATGGATTTTTTACTTTCCACATCCGTAAAGTGGATTGCAAATTGCGGAATTCAGAAGGTGGTTTTTCACGGGTTACGAAATGAGGTTTTCGATTCCCGACTTACACAATGTGAGTTGTAGATTGCGGAAGTCAGAGGACTAAATTTTCTGGGACGACGATTTGAGGTTCTAACTTCCGAGTTCCGCATGCGGATTACGGATTGCAAAAGTCATATGAGTAATTTTCAAGGTTTTGAAGTTGACTTCCAGATTCTGACTTCCGCAGTTTGGATTGTGGAAGTCAGGAGGGCGATTTATTCAGAAGGTAAAGTTGGAAATTTGACTTCTAAATTCCAACTAGGAATTGCAGTAAGGTATATTACGGATTGCAGATCGGAGGCCATTGTGGCTGCATGCAAAAACAGAGAGAATTTTTGAAAAAAAAAGTATCGCGTTGTCTCCCATCGCCTCTAAAGTGCATTGAGGGGATCAAGGACATGACAGAGTGGTATCAGAGCCCAAGTTGTAGCACTGGGGCTGTTTGGGTCGAATCATGAATGAACTTATAGGCGGGAAGTGTCAATGGCATGATTTTGATAAACATTTATTAATTTTGTTTCCTGAATGAGTAATTTCCATATTTGTATGGATGTTTGTGTCTTATATGCATTCTTATAATGTGTAATAAATTTCTCTGTAATGCACAATGGTTGCATTTTTTAGTATTTGAATCGTTACAGTAGAGGAAGCATACAAGGAAAGTAAGAAAATGGTGACCATGAATGATTCCCAGGATCCTTATGAACATGGTGAAGATGTGCTAGGAGAAAATGTGCATTCAGATCATGTGGAGACTGAATCCAGTTGAAGAAGGGAGCAAATAACTCCCCATAAATTGGTTGAAACCATGATAAGATTTAATGAAAGGTTGATAAAGGCTCAAGAAGAACAGAATCAACTCAATGCTAGTATTTTGAATGAGCCTCATTGATATGTAGCAGAGGGTAAACCTTGGTTCCAACCCTAGAAACATAGGTAAAGAAGGAAGGGGTGCATAAAGTCGCTCTAGAGGCCATTCTAGGAAAAGGACTCCAAGCCCAAGTAAGAGCTCTGTGAGAAAAAAGTGCATCACGCCCTCCTCAATATATTCTTCTAGTAGGTCATCTAACTCAACTGACCCTTGAAGAATCCCAAGGCATACTTCCAGCAGGTTTGATGGAAGAAAGAGATCCAAAGGACTACCACAGGGAGAATTTAGGAAGGCAAGGCCTCCCACATTTGATGGAGAAAGTAAAACTGGCCAAGAGGAAGAGGCATGGATTCTAGGGATGAAAAATTACTTCAGGATCCATGACTACTCAGGAAATGAAAAGGCCAGAATTGCCATTTACAGCCTAAGTGGCAGAGCTTCAATTTGGTGGGAGAACCTCATGCAAGTAAAAAGGATCAATGAAAGGAGGATCAGCTGGGAGAGATTCAACAAGTATTCCAAGTAAAAATACCTATCATCTAGGTATTATGACAACAAGAGGAAAGAATTCAATGAGCTCAGGTTGGGACATAAATCTATGGATGAGCATGTCCATAAGTTTTTGGAATTGTTGAGGTATGTGTACTAAATCAAGGATGAGAGGGTTAATATCCAATGATTCCTTGGAATTCTACCTCAAAATTTCAAAGATAGGATTGAGTTTGTTAATCCACCATGCCTTGATGAATCCATTAGGATGGAAATGCATTGTTATGAGCATAGCAAAGGAAAATCAGAAGTTCACCCAGCAGGGAAAGGAAAGCCAAATGGGAGTTTTGATCAAAGTAAAAGTGGATTTAAGCCACCATTCAAAAATCAGCCAAGAGCCTTTCCACATGGCTAGCAAGCACAAAGTAAGAACAAGCCAGTAGTAGCAGCAGAAAAAGCATCAAAAGGGCCACTTCAGTGTTGGGATGTGGAGAAAACCACATGCTTAAGGATTGTCCACATCAGAGGGAGCATCCCCGGAGCTTGCACAACTTAAAAGGGGCAGCTACAGTGGAGGATATGGCAAGGGAAGCACCTCAAATCTATGCAGCATTGGATGATCATCAAGCATACCATCAATCAGCAGTGGTGGAAGTTGAAGGTAAGATTTGCGAGCAATCTATTTCTGTTTTTATTGATCCAGGGTCTACTCATAGTTATGTTTCTCCAAAAGTAGCTAAAGGTTGTTCTCTTAGAAAAATGAAGCACAGTAAGTCTTGGATAGTTCATTTAGCCACAAGAACCAAGAGAAAAGTGAGTGAAGTAGTGATGGAATGCCGCATGGAGTTGAATGGATTTCTCACAAAAGTAAATATGAATGTCCTGGCATTATGATCTTATGTTGATCTAATTTGTATGGATTGGTTGGAAAGGCATAGAGACAAGATAGACTGCTATGAAAAAGTACTTGAATGCATTGATTAAGAGGGAAGGCCAAGGTTGGTAAGAGGAATTCCCAAGCAAGTTTCAGTAAGGCAGATTTCAGCCCTGCAGTTGAGAAAGTTTTATAAGAAGGGTTTCCAATTGTATGTAGTTCACATATCAGATCCATCAGAGGACCAAGGACCAAGGATATAAGACTTCCAACTCTTGCAAGATTTCAAGGATGTGTTTCTAGATGAAGTGCTCGGGTTACCACCAAAGAGAGATATTGATTTTACCATTGATCTTGTTCCAGGAGCAGCACCAATTTACAAAGCTCCTTATAGAATGAGCACCCTAGAATTGGTAGAGTTAAAGATGCAGCTACATGAATTAATGGACAAGAAATATATCAGGCCTAGTGTATCTCCTTGGGGAGAAACAATGTTATTTTTCAAGAAGAAGGATGCAACATTAATCCTGTGTATTGATTACATGTAGCTCAATAAAGTGATAGTCAAGAATAGGTATCCATTTCCAAGAATAGATGATTTGTTTGATCAAATGAAGGAAGCTAGAGCGTTTTCAAAGATTGACTTAAGGTCTGGATATCATTAAGTGAGGGTAAAAGAAGAAGACATTCACAAGACAACTTCAGGACAAGATATGGCCATTATGAGTTCACAGTGGTGCCATTTGGTCTTACAAATGCACCTGCTACATTCATGTATCTCATGAATAGTGTCTTCAACAAGTATTTGAATAAGTTTGTGATAGTGTTCTTGGATGACATTCTTGTTTATTCAAGGAATGTAGGAGAGCATTTTGAACATCTAATAATGGTGTTGCAAGTTCTTAGAGAGAACCAAATGTATGAAAAGGTGAGCAAGTGTGATTTCTATCAAAGGAAGGTACAGTATTTGGGTCATGTCACCTCAGAAGAAGGAATTGGAGTGGATCCAGAAAATATTGAATCCATAATGGATTGGCCTACTCCAAATAATTTTTCAGATGTTAGATCTTTTATGGTTCTTGTAGGATATATAGAAGGTTCATTGAAGGATTATCCAAAATAGCTCATCCAATCACATCATTGTAGAGGAAGAATGCTAAATTTGTATGGTCTAAAAAATGTGAGGGAATCTTTCAGCAGTTAAAGAAGTTGCTTACCAATGCTCCTGTTTTGAAGATTGTTGATCCAAAGAAGGATTTTGTAGTGTGCATAGATGATTGCATTGAATGGCTAGGTGGATTGCTCATGCAAGAAGGATTTGTAATTTTTTATGAGCCAAATAATTATGCCACACATGATTTAGAACTAGGAGCCATAGTACATGCTCTCAAGAGGTGGAGACATTATTTTTTGGGCAGACGTTTTGAGCTTAGGATAGACCACATGAGCTTGAAGTATTTGTTTGACCAACCAAAATTAAGTGCTAGTAAAGCTATATGGATGGAATTTATTTGTGAATTTGATTTTGAAATTAAGCATGTCAAAGGTAAGGAGAATAAAGTTGCAGATGCTTTTTGCAGAAAATTCAATGTTGCAGCAGTAAGTATGTGTAAATCAGATTTGAAGGAAAGAGTTCTTGAAGCTCAAACTAGTGATGAAGCTTACCTTCAAGTCAAAGAAAAATTGGAGAAGGAAAATGTGGATAAAACATGTGCAGGGTATCAACTTGGTGAAGATTATGTTCTCATTTATCAGGGTACCAGACTGTATATTCTAGATTGTGCAGATTTGAAGAAGCTTGTGATGGATGAAATACATCAAAATCCATATTCTGGACATCCAGGATATCAAAAGACAATAACAACAGTTAGAAAGCAATACTTTTGGAATGGGATGAAGAAAGAAATAGCATAATACATTTATAGATGTCAAAAGTGCCAACAAGTCAAGGTAGGACATCAACATCCAACAATGATATTGCAGCCTTTGCCCATTCCGGAATGGAAGTGGAAAGTAATTTCTATGGATTTCATAATAGGTTTACCAATGATAGTAAGAAAACATGATTCAATTATGCTAGTGGTGGATAATATATCAAAGGTATATGAATTTATCCCAGTCAAGTACACTCATAAGACAAATGCCATAGCAAATATTTTCATGAAGGAGATATTGAAATTGCATGGATTTCCCAAGGTAATAATTTCAGATCGAGATGCAAAGTTTACATCCAATTTTTGGAAGGGATTATTTCAGGAGTTAGGAAATCAACTGAATTTTAGTACATCATATCATCCTCAAACAGATGGCAAAACTGAGAGGGTGAATCAGGTTCTTGAAGAAATGTTGAGAATGCATTGTTGATGTATTTGTAACTTCGAAAGATATTCACTTGTATATTGTATGTATTACATTTGCACTTTATTGTATCCCCAATGGAGATGTATTATTCCTCCGATTGGAAGTGTCGTCATTTGTATTTGCAAGTGTCGCAAGTTACATTATAAGTGGCATAACTTATATTTGATGGGTTATTAGACCACCTTAAATGGGTCGGCCTAGTATGGGTTAAAGGATTATTAGACCACCCTAGTGGGGTCGGCCTAATGTGGGTTAAAGGGTTATTAGACCACGCTAGTGGGTTCGGCCCAGTGACAAGTGGTAATGAGTTATTAGAATTTCCTAAGGGAGGTCGACCCAGTTAGAGTAAAAGGCAAGTAAAGGTAAAGTATAAATAGAGAGGAGAACCTCTCTATTTATTTATTCACACACTCACTCACTTCGCATTAGTGAGAGAGAGGAGGAGTGTGCACAAGTGGAGGAGGAGAAGCTGCTAGGAGACTATCTCTTGTTTTGGGGTTTGATCTTTGTATTAGTGCTCATTCTATCTCTGAGGAAGTTGCAGGGTTTTTCACCTTCTTGGTTTTCTGCGGTGAAATGCTTTGTGTCTCTTGTCCGTTGTGTTTGATATGTTGTACATGTTGTTCTCTCTGTTAAGATCCTAGATCATATTGAATTAAATGCTGAAAAACTAACATGGTATTAGAGCTAGCCTGAAGGAAGGAATTGTATGGCATTTACAACACTTGTTGCACTTGCAACAAATTGGAAGCTAGGGCTTGGCAGATCAGCCCCAAATTCATTGTACTTTGTGAGATATGATTCGTACAAGTTAGGGTTTCTACCTCTTCCAGAATGCAGCCCTAAACAGGTGACCTAGGCACAAAGGTCATATATCGAGCTTGGAAGCTCCAAATGGAATTCCGTAAAAAGTGACAATGAGGGCACGAAATGTAGTTTCACAGATCTGACTTTTATAGATCGAAGTTGAAACAGTGACACGTGGCACTCCATACAAGTTCACTATGCTGTTTCATCCCATAAACAGGTCATATTGCGACACTTATCATATCTCTATCATGGAGAATCCATTGAAGCTCAGATATATGGGGTTGGAAAGATGACAGGTCATTCTACCATAGGCTGAAGTTTTAGACCCCGAGGATCCGAAATACAAGAGATTCACCAGAAACAATATAGCATATCTTTCTGTCAAAACATAATTGGATTCTGAGCACTTTCATTTTTGACTTGTCACTGCTGCAGGAAATTAGGGCTTTTGACAGAAGTGGAATTTTGGAGTTCTCTCAGCATAGGATTTATCTCCTCAGCAAAATCAAAATTTAGAGACCAAGATCGAAGTTTTTGGTTGGGTAGAACCACGAGAACTATCAAACCCTAGTTCGGCTTTTACACCAGAAAACCAGAAAACCAGATTTTGACAGAAGTTGCAGATCCGAAATTTGCAGGTCAATTTTGGAAGGCCAATTTTTGGAGTTTTCAAAATCTAAGCACACCAACTTGCTCACCTTAGTCAATTGCATCTCCCTTTCTATACAGAAGTTTGAAATTCCAATTTTGGATTTTTAGGGTTTCTCTGTAAAACCCTAGCCAACTCGAGATCCAGTTTTATCAAATCAAATTGGATTGGGTTAATCCTAGAAGAGAATGAATTGGACACCTACATAAGTAAAGAAGTTCCAGTTCCAGAGGGAGATGAGGCTAAGGCCTTACATAAGAAGTCTACAAGCAATCTCGATAGGTATGACTTGAGGAGATATAGGTATGTTTTGAAATCTGTTCATGATTAAGTTTATGATATGTTTGTCTTCATATTATTGAGGTTAGTACAATCTTGATTAATTTTTAGACTTGTCTTATCACCTTAGTAAAAATATGAATGCATGTGAATGATAGAAGACATTCATTGATTAGGGTTGTGACACTTATGATTGTACTAATGCACTGTGGTGTTGTATGAGGATGATGTTGTCCACTAACATGAAAGGTACATCAGTAAAGACAAATCAAGTTCTAGATCAAGAACATATGACCATGGTGACATGAAGACAAAGACTCATCCATAGCCATTGATCACATAGAAGCTCTACTTACGAGGTATGTATAATTTGGTTCTACAATGCTTAACTTATGAGATATGCAGGTTACTAGCACAAGGTCTCTAAATCATTGTAGAGAACAAAGAAGACATTGTTTGGGTATGTTAGACATAACTAGCAAACATGATAATCCATGTATGTTTTTCCTATATCAAGTTAGAATCCTACCTTGTGTTAGGATCTTATATAAGTATACTTTTCGTATGATTGATAATGATTATTCATGAAGTTATAAGTTTGAGTAATCATGGGTTTATGCATATTATGCTTATTAATTTGATTGATGATATGAAAAACCAGAAGAGTCCTATCGTCAAATAAGAATATGCATGAGTAAAAGAAGTACTCCCTGAAACCTTGAATGCTAATGCTTGTGATAAATTACTTGTGTATGAAATTATCATGACCATACATATTTAGAATCATAATTTTTTGAGAATATACTAATGCATTTATGATTATGTATGAGAGCTTGAGGATGACACTAGTGCACACTTAAGCATTCATAGTGGTCCAGGATGGATATAAGTTCAAAGACAAATAATCATGGAATGAAAGATCAAGAGGAAGCACACTCCAGTAGTTCCTGCAAGGAAGCAAAGATCAAGAGGGATCACACTCCAGTAATTCCCTTAAGGAAGGAGCACACTCTAGTAATTCCTGTAAGGAAGCAAAGATTGAGAGGGAGTCCACCCAACAAGCAAACAAAGAGAAGTATTTGAATTGTCATTTCTTGTATATATGATTACTTAAATGATGTTGTTCAGTCATGTACATACTTATGTTCCTAGATTTAGGATGTATATTATGCATATTAGAAAAGTTGCATTAATAAACAAGATACTACTAATATACAAGTAATGGGTAAGTGGCCTATGGTACTGTACAACACTCCATTGCTAATTATCTAGATTGAAACCTCTTTGATGACATGTTAGGAGTAGTGCACACCCTTAACAATGTTCTGGTAGAGATGGAAAGCATCTAGAAAGTTACCATATGAATACGAGATATGGATGAATGTTGTATTGAAGCATTGGCTAAGATAATTGCATGACTGTATGACATATGTCTTTATGTGTAAGAATTTGTTCTGAAATCTATGAGCTGTTTCTAATCATGCAATTGAATTTGACTTGTAGGAAAGATCATGTACGATCACCTACAAAAGAAGGACAACGACATTTGTTCCAGCGACGAAATCTACCTATTGAAGATATTGAAGATTATGAAGTTCTAAGGATCGAGGATATAGTAATAGAAGGATGCCATGATCGAAGAATACCAGTCGATCATGAAGAATGTTGTTTGGGATGTGGTCCCAAGACCAAAAGGGAAGTCTGTTGTGACTTCGAAGTTGATCTACAAGATCAATCATGTTGTAGATGGTAGCATAAGAGAAATACAAGGCAAGGTTTGTGGCTCGTGGCTTCTCCCAGAAAGAAGGGATAGATTATGAAGAAACTTTTACACATGTAACCAGATACACTTCCATCAGAACAGTACTTGCTCTGGCTGCAGTGATGAAGTGGAAGATACACCAAATGGATGTTAAGACAACTTTCTTGAATGGTGTAGTCGAAGAGGAAGTGTATGTGGAGCAACCACTCAGTTTTGAGACACATGACAGGGATTCATATGTGTGCAAGTTAAAGAAAGCCATGTATGGCTTGAAACAAGCACCTAGGACATGGTACGACAGGATAGACAACTTCCTGACCAGTTTGGGCTTTACCAAGAGTAAAGTGGATTCCAACCTTTACTACAAGGTTGAGGAAGGAAATTCAGTGATACTCCTACTGTATGTGGATGACCTGTTTGTGACAGGTAAGGATAGGTTGATTGCTGACATGAAGAGGAAGCTTGCTTTTGAGTTCGAGATGAAGGACTTGGGTATGATGCATTAATTTCTAGGTATGGAGGTGTGGCAGAGTGCAGATGGAATCTTCCTTGGACAAGGGAAGTATGTAGTAGAGATCCTGAAGCGGTTTGGGATGATGGACTGCAATGCCATGGCCACACCTATGGCATGGAACCTGAAGCTATTGAGTGATGCTTCATCAGATTTGGTTGATGCCATGATGTATCGTCAGATGATTGGGTCCTTGATGTACCTGATGAACGCAAGACCATATATTTGCTTTGCAGTGAACACCTTTATCCAGTTCTCGACGGATCCTAGACATGTTCACCTAATTGCTCTAAAGCATATTCTGAGGTACCTGAAGGGTACGGTTGATTATGGGCTCAAGTATGATGTGAATCAAAAGTTTAACCTGGAAGGTTATGTTGATTCAGATTAGGCAGGCAGTGCTGCAGATAGGAAGAGCACTTCGCGGTGCTACTTGAGTATGGGATCAGGTGTGATCTCTTGGTTTAACAGGAAGCAATCCTGTGTAGCTCTGAGTACAGCCGAAGCAGAGTATGTCGCAGCTTGTTCGACTAGTTGTCAGGCAATATGGATAAGGAAGCTACTGTCTGATTTGTTTGATCTCCAGTTGGATGCTACTTGTATCTTCTGTGACAACTAGAGTTGTGTGAAGTTTTCTGAGAACCCAGTGTTCCATGACAAGTCGAAGCACCTCGAGATCAATTATCACTATATTGGGGATATGGTGTAGAGAGGAGAAGTGAAGCTCTAGTATGTTGTGACGAATGAGCAGATTGAAGATGTGTTGACCAAACCACTAGCCAGAGTGAAGTTCGAGTACTTCAGAGAGAGGCTTGGTGTTCTTCAGATAGAAGATACTTCGAGGAGGAAATGATGGGACACATTTGCAGGAGCCATTCCAAGCATGGTGGTAGGACGATCCTTCCCATGGATGTGGGTGTAAGTGTTGTGTGATGAACATCAGGATGATGCTCTAGATGGTGTTCTGTATGATGATGATCAGGATGATCATGTGTGATGATATGCATTAGGATGATGCTATGATGATGATCAGGATGATCATGTGATGATGATATGCATTAGGATGATGCTATGATGATGATCAGGATTATCATGTGTGATGATATGCATCAGGATGATCCTATGATGATGATCAGGATGATCATTTGATGATGATGTGCATCAGGATGATGCACTGGATGATGATGATCAGTATGATCATGAGCATCAGGATGATGCTCCATGCGAAGATGATCAGTGTGATCATGAGTATCAAGATGATACTCTGTGGCCCTGGACAGGTTGTGCAGAAGCATGTAATCATCCCTGGAGATCTGGACAGGTTGTGCTAGGTACGTAAAAGTCTTGGGATGCTCTTTAGAGATCTTGGAGGTCGCAATACACTCTTTTAAGGTTTTGTGGAGGTCACATGTAAAATTCCTAGGAGATCAAATAGGTTGAGTAGTAAGCTTGTAATTAGTCCTGGGATGCTCTTTCGAGGTTTTGTTGATGCACATAATCAGCCCTGAGAATTCCACATGATGGCCTGCTCGCAGAGATGATGAGGACCTATGGGAGGCTAGGCCTACATCCTGCATGAAAAAGGGTTGGCTCTATAGAACTTCCTATGATGAGAAGAATTGAGAGATAGCACCAGTGATCGAGATGACAAGTACAATAGCAGTGATGAAGATACTCCAGTGATCTAGTGACGATGATCCAGCTCCAGTATTGAAGACTTGTGCCTATATGTATTGATGACCTGTGTCAAGAGAATACCTTCCTAGTTAAGAGGGAGTGTTGATGTATTTGTAACTTCGGAAGATATTCACTTGTATATTGTATGTATTACATTTGTACTTTATTGTATCCCCAACAGAGATGTATTATTCCTCTGATTGGAAGTGTCGTCATTTGTATTTGCAAGTGTCGCAAGTTACATTGTAAGTGGCGTAACTTATATTTGATGGGTTATTAGACCACCTTAAAGGGGTTGACCAAGTATGGGTTAAAGGGTTATTAGACCACCCTAGTGGGTTCGGCCTAGTGTGGGTTAAAGGGTTATTAGACCACCCTAGTGTGGTCGGTCCAGTGACAAGTGGTAATGGGTTATTAGACTCTCCTAAGGGAGGTCGCCCAGTTAGAGTAAAAGGAAAGTAACGGTAAAGTATAAATAGAAAGGAGCACCTCTCTATTTAATTATTCACACACTCACTCACTTCGCATTAGTGAGAGAGAGGAGGAGTGCGCACAAGTGGAGGAGGAGAATCTTCTAGGAGACTATCTCTTGTTTTGGGGTTTGATCTTTGTATTGGTGCTCATTCTATCTCTGAGGAAGTTGCGGGGTTTTTCACCTTCTTGGTTTTCCCCAATGAAATGCTTTGTGTCTCTTGTCTCTTGTGTTTGATAAGCCATACATGTTGATCTCTCAGTTAAGATCCTAGATCATATTGAATTAAATGTTGAAAAACTAACATGTATGTGATGGATAAACCACCCAAGTGGGAGGAATACCTACAGTTAGTAGAATTTTCATACAATAATTGACCTCATGCATCATTAGGGATGAGTCATTTTGAAGTATTATATGGCAAAGGATGCAGGACTCCAGTGAATTGGGATAGTCCAGTGAATAGGGTAGCGCTTGGGCCAGAGATGGTCAAGGAAATTGTTAAAATCAGGAAGAATTTGAAGTCATCTCATGACATGTAGAAGAGTTATGCAGATTTGAAAAGAGTGCATAAGGAATTTAAGATTGGGGATAATGTTTACTTGAGGGTGAAACCAAGGAAAAGTTACCTAAAGTTGGGGAGTTGTGCCAAGATGGCACCAAGATATTGTGGGCCATTTGAAGTTCTTGATAGGATGGGAACAATTGTATATGGAACTGCATTGCCTGCTAACATGCGAGTTAATAATGTTTTCCATGTTTCTTTTCTTAAGAAGTATGTACATGATCCTAATCACATGATTGATTGGAATTTTATACAGGTGGAACCAGAGGGAGAGTTCCAAGTGGAGCCTATGCGCATCCTCAACAGGAAGGTCACATTACTCCAGAACCAAGACATCAAACAAGTAAAGGTGCAATGGAAGCACCTTAGTCCCGAGGAGGCTACATGGGAACTAGAGGATTCCATGAGAGAGGCATTCCCATTTTTGTTCACTTTTGAGAACATCTATGATGGTTCTATTCTAAGGGGGAGGGGATTGTAATACCCCATTTTGACCCTTAGGGTATTTTGGCTTTTAGTATAAATAATGTATACATGCAATGTATGTTTTCCCTAGCATGGAGATCAAGGACAAGGCCCTGTTAGTGAATGCTCAGATTTTATTTAAAAGGAAACTATTTGATATTTTATTAGCCATGTGCCATTAAGCCATGGAAATTGTAAGAATGCTGCAAATAAATAAATATAATGCAATAAAAATACAAAAAAAACTGGATATGGAAGCAACCAACAAGAGGGGGACATGTGTATCCACTAGGGAGAGGTGAGGGGGCTTTAGGATCATGGAACAACAAGAATCAGTTTCATGTGTACACATCCCTGTAGCAAAGGAAGAGGAAGATCCATGATTATGGAAAATCCACGTTGACAAAGGAATGCCAAAACGCTCAAGAAACTGGAGGTGGAAAGGAAAATCAAAGGGGGGAAACCCTCAATAAAAACCCAGAGGGAGGAAGATGTTGGGACTTTTGGAAAAAAGAGGAAGAAAAATCGCGACTCTGTGTAAGTCACAAATTGCAGAGTCGAGAATGAACATGGAACCCTGTGTGGGAAGTATAATCAATTGGGAAATCCATGGACCAAACCCTGGGGAAAATTCCAAAGAGTGAGAATCTTAGTAAACCTGTGAAAAGACCTTGATATGATAGTAGAAGAACCGAGTTGCGGGACATAGATTCAGCTGCAAACCTAAGAAGATCCCAGCTAGAATAACTGAGAAGAAGGCAAGACAGAGATTGGATTTGCTTGATAAACCCAGTGAAGGATATAGTCTCATGAAAGAAGCAGTTCGGACCTTTCTATGCCCACCCTAAAGAGCACTAGAGGGTAGGGTCCCTGAGGGACTGTGCAACAGAGAAGGGGTCCTTCCTTGTGTTGAGTGAGGTAGCTATTGTGGGTGCCATGTTTGCTGAGTAGTTTGAGATTCTTGTATCTCTATGGTTGAGCTCACTGGATTAGCATCATCCTCCCTGTTTTCCCTTGCATGCTTGATAAACCCAACTATATGTTGGTTTAATATCATTAATGTGAAGCCTTGACTGTGAAGAGAACCAATTTAGCCATCCTTAGTGGATACACAGCCCATTTTGGGGGTGTTCTATCAGCTGAAAGAGTATAGGTTGGACAGAGACCTATGGTTGGGTGGAACGTTGCTTTCATAGCTAGTTGCTTGGACAACTTTAGTTTAAATATAAGTGGCGATCCTTGTGGTGTTAAATGATGATAATTCCCTATGTTATGGCTACTTGTTATGTTCAAGATATTTGAATGAAAGATTACATGAAATTGATCAATAAGGAAACTATGTATAGGCTTGAGTATGAGGCATGATGCATGAGTAATTGTTTCACCATTTGATTGAGCTTATTATGCTACTAACCTTGCATGTTGTAGATGCATTGATTATATTTAGTTTAAGTATATGTGTTTTGCTATGTATTGCATACACTTTTAGATGGACTGCATGGCATCACCTGTACTTGGGGAAGGAATTAGATATCCCCTGTTTTGTTTCATGACCCTCTCTAGTTTGAGTGAAGGGAGAAGCCATGGTAGAGGGCAAGCAGAGCTCCTTGTAGAAGGGTAAAGAAGCATTGAGGGAGTTTGAGCTATGCTTCAGTTGGAAAAAAGGACAAGTCAGAGTACTCAGATGTGGTAGGGGATCACACCATTGTATTGATATCTCCAAGATCTTTCCAATGGTACTAGATTTGTCCATCTTGGTCTAAGGATGAAGAAGCTATCAACCTAAGAAGTTTGCAGGTGCAAGGGTATGTGGTCCTGACTTTTCAAATCCACAATGAGGATTGCAGATTGCGGAGGTTGGGGACCGAACTTTAGAGTTGCGTGGTTATACTTCTGAATTTTTGAGTCCGCAAGGCAGATTGCAGATTGCGGAAGTCGAAAGGGTGATTTCCATAGAGTTGGCGCGATGGATTTCCGACTTTCTACATCTGCAATGCAGATTGTAGATTGCGGAAGTTAGAAGGTGGTGTTTCCCGGGTTACGAAATGAGGTGTCTGATTCTCGACTTCCATAACGCGGGTCGTGGATTGCAGATTTTAGAGGAGTAAATTTTACGAGACGATGATTTGAGGTTCTGAATTCTGAGTTCCTCATGTGGGTTGCGAATTGCAAAAGTCAAACAAGTAATTTTCGTGGCTATGAAGTTGAATTCCGGCTTCCGACTTCTGCATTGTGGATTGCGTAAGTTGGGAGCGCGATTTCTTTGGAAGGTAAAGTTGGAAATATGAATTCTGAATTTTGACTGCGGATTGTGGATTGGAGGCCATTTCGACTGCATGTAAAAACAGACAGAATTGTTGAAAAAAAAAGTATCGGGTTGTCTCTCATCGCCTCTGAAGGGCACTGAGGGGATCATGGATGTGACAAAATCCTTACTTTCGATGTGGAGGAAATCTACTTCTTGACCCGATTGTCGAGGCGTGGAGACCCTATATCACTATCCGGACCTCGGGGTATTGACAAGTCTATTGAGAGTCTCATTGCATAGTTTTGTACGATAGGCACACAAATTTTAGGTGGAAAATTCCCATAAAAAATGTATGGGACCGACCTCTGAGGACTGTGCTTTTTACCATTGAGCGGGTGGTGGGAACTAGGGCTGCTCATCAGGCCCCAAAGTCCCATATCTTATATTCCATTGAGTCAATGGAACTGACTTTAATAGCCCTAACCAAAGATCACCTGATATTATCTCAAAAATTAAAACTTACAACAAAACATTTTCACCGACAAAGACTAGTTAAGAGAACTAGTGGAAAAGACTAGTTTAGGGCATAAGTAGATTCCTTCTGGGTTATGAATTTGGGATGTTTAGGTTCTGAAAAATGTATGGGAATGTGTGCAGAATCAAATATTTCAGAAACAGGACCAAATATGAGTTATATGCACAAAGTACTGGGGCCATTTGTTAGGATATCTCATCATTCAGTTATGTACTTTGCATGCATGCATGCATCCCAGTCACCAGTTTGATGCCTCCAACACCTAGTCCCTAGTATTCCAGCACCCAGGAGCTTATTTCCATTCAGTTTTAGCCCTCCTAGCTAGGGAGGTGCCCACTTCTCACCTTCCACTTGAGAAGGGTGCCTTTTCTCACCTATCACTCCAGTTCACTTCAGTTAGTTAGTTTTCTTTCCTTGATTTAAGGCTAGACTGACTCCTAACTGCTGCTATCACTCCGATGGACCTCCAGTGAGACTAGACTGCCTATTCTGACTCCAATTAGCTCCTCATGCGCCCTCCACTGAGCTTGTCACCTACCCAAATTTTGAGACTATTTATTTTATTGCAAAAACATTATATTAAATTATAATTACAAAGTTTTGTAATTATGACCAAATATTGGTCAAGGATGATTGTAATGACTGATTATTATAATTTAATAAATTAAAACATGAGACAAACACCTAAGGGAACTGTTAAATGAGTGTTCACTGACCCACTAGGAGGAATGGAAGCTATTAGAAGGCATGGGACAGATGTCAGCATTTGCACTCCACCACTAGCTGTTGGTTATGGGACAACTACCCCTAAATTTGTGGCATTATCCCCCAGGTGGGTGGAAGAGAGCTGATGGCTCATTAATGACCAGGTTAACCACTAGAAGGCCTAGGTAGCCTACGTAAGGCAATTCGAATTGGGTAGGCAGCTCTACATTATTTTCTGCAGAAATAATTCCTCAAATGTATCAGGTGATCACTGAGAGATTCGAATAGGAAGGCTATGTGGAAGTGTATTGTGAGGAGGCTGAAATATTCTGAGGAAATAACTAGAGGTGCTAGTGTAGGTCTCTTTGATTACTAAGTCTATATGACTGGATGAACTACTTTGCTGCTGCAAGTGGATTGACCTAAAGCTTCTACAAATTCTTCTTCCTAGTGGTTCAGTGAACAGGCTCGGGGGTCCTAAGGCAAGTAATCTGGCTGTCTTCAGGAATAGGTTGGCTGGAAAAGACTCCTTGGGTTGTTTGTTTCTCCTACATTCATTAGGTTCTACTGTTCTGTTTGTTATTTTCAGTTAAATGAATTTCTGCATTGATTGATTAAATATCTTCTCTGCAGTTTTCCTCATGTTGTTTTCTGCATCGTACTCTAGTACAGAAAAGGAAGATTTAAGATAAATGATTCGATAGACAAGATTACAAATGAATGAATAGATTAATGTTTTTGTATATCTCTAACTTTCCTCACTAGTTATTTTCTGTAATACAAACTATATGTTTAGAATTAGAATGTATTCTCAACATTTCGTATTTAGGCATTATAGTATTATCTATTATATAGAAAATAAGTCAACATTTTATCTCTGCAAGCAAACCTAGGGTTTTGCTTTAGAACATTTAATACATTAAAAACTGTCATGAATTTTAATAACTGAAAAACAAACTCAGAAATGTTTTCTCATCTTTCAGATATATGCACTACATCTCAAATTCTTTTTACAGAATAACATCATTCTAGGTTTTTATTTTTATTTTGTCTAATTTTTTATAAGCAACACCTTCATCACAGATTTTTAAATGCTTTTAGTATTGGACTTAATCAAAACATTTATCATTCAGAAATTCACAAGATTGACTTCGACACTTTTAGAGTTTGCATGCACCTGCAGGTTTGTTTTAGAAAACCTAGAGTTATCTTAGAACCAGTTAATGGCTGAACATTTAGAAATTTAAACATCAATTCTTTTTCATCGGATTTTCCAAAACCAAAACATTACTACGTTTCAACTTTCGCAGGTACAATAGCTATCTATTCAAGTCAAGCACAAACCAAAGTGTTATTATATTTATTAACTATAATATTCATGAATTAAAACTTAGCATTGTTCTTCATCATCAAACAAAAACATTATCATTCTGCAAACCGAAGTTGCAACACAAAAACTTTCAACTATTTACAGTCTACACTAAAAATTGTTAACCTATAGGAGTGCTAAATCAAATGCATCCTCAGTGTTTGACTATCACTTTCACGATAGCTATCATTTTGAACAATTCGAGCACAAACAAGAGTTTCTATTATTATTATTATAAACCAAACTATTTTATTTAGTAGGGTTCGAATACCAGAAACCAAGTTTTATCATCATCATTCTAACTTTAACCTAGTTTTTGCAAATTCAATGATTAAGTTATCCTCGGCTCTCAGCCGAAATCAACATTGGTTTCTCTAACCAAAATATCGACATAGAAGCAGTACAAGAAAACTATTCTTTTCTGCAAATCAATTTCTTATCACTTCAAACAAAATTGTAAACATTATAACCTAGACCTTTCATGTCCTCATAGAAATGAGTTTGCTCTCAGCTATCATCTACATTATATTATCATAGTCAAATTATAGACAGAGTTTGAACCAAAACTTTATAAGATCCATAAAACACTTAGGGCTCGTCCCTTAGTACTCACAATTGTTAAATTTTCATAATTTACTTCAATCTGATCTAGGATCTTAACTGAGAGAACAACATGTACAGCAAATCTACAGCATATCAATCATGGACACAATAATGCAAGCACACAAGAGACACAGAATTTACTTGGGGAAAACCATAAAGGTGAAAAACCCCAATAACTTCTTCAGAGATAGATAGAGCAATGATACAACCAGAATACAAGAGATACTCTTCTCCTAGCAACAGAGCCTCCTCCTCCACAAGTGCGCCACTCTCCAAAGTGTGAGTGAGAATGGAATGTGTAAAATGAGAGAGACACACTCTCTATTTATACACTAACTTGACTTGACCTTTACTCAACTAGGTCGGCCTCAACTTAACCACTTAACATAATGCTAACTGGGTCGACCCCCACTAGGGTGGTCTAATAACCCTTTGACCCACATGGTCGACCCCCAATAGGGTGGTCTAATAAACCTTTGACCCACATGACTTATACAGGGCCGACCCCAACAAGGTGGTCTAATAACCCATCAAGTATAAGTTACGACACTTACAATATAAATGACGACACTTCCGTATAGAGGAATAATAACATCTCTATAGGAATACAACCACTTCCATATAGAGGAATAATACCATCTCTATAGGAGTACAATATACATATATGAAATACATTCCGAAGTTACATATACATCAACACTCCCTCTTAACTAGGAAGGTATTTCTTGACACAGGTCTCTTAGCACAAGTCATCTTCTTTGGATCATCGTCACTGGATAATCGTCATTGAGTCATGATCATCGTTACTGCTGCTGCTATCTCAATCAATCTCTGAATCTACTCATCATAGGAAGTTCTACAGATCCATTCCTTTTTCATATTGGATGTAGGATCACCACCTGCAGGTCTTCATCATCACTGTCCATACTGTGGAATCCTTAGGACTTATTACGTGCGTCACAAAACCTGGCTGCAGCATCCGAGGCTATTACGAGCACACAGCTCTACCTATCGAATCTCCCAGGAGCACATTACATGTGACCCATCACAAAACCTGGCTGAAGCATCCTAGGCTGTTATGAGCACACAACTCTACCTGTCGGATCTCCCAGGAGCACATTACATATGATCTCACCACAAAACCTGGCTGAAGCATCCCAAGTTGTTACGAGCACACAGCTCTACCTGTCGGATCTCCCAGGAGCACATTACATGTGGTCCACCACAAAACCTGGCTGAAGCATCTGAGGCCTTTTTCATCCTGTCCAGATCTCCCAGGAGCAAATTACATGTGGTCATGGAAAAACCTGGCTGAAGCATCTGAGGCCTTTTTTATCTTGTCCAGATCTCCCAGGAGCAAATTATATGCCATAGGAAAAAACCTCGCAAGAGCATCTCAGGATGTTATGGGTACACAACTCCAACCTGAAGATCTCCCAGGGCACAAATTACATGTCCTCCCAGAGCAATGTCTCGAAAGAGAATCCCAGGCTGTTACGGGTACATAACTTCGACCTATAGGATCTCCTAGACATGCTCATCTGCACAACCTGATCCACGGCCACAAAGTATCATCCTGATACTCACCATACATCATCCTGATGTACACATGATCATCCTGATTGTCATCACTGCATCGTCCCGATGCATGTCATCTGGAGAAGCTCATCATCCACGATCATCCTGATCATACAATGCATCCACCTGATGCATACCAAGTATCTACCTGATACATACATAGATACATGATCCACACAATGTATCCATCAACATACATGATCTACCTGATCATACCTGATACATATACAGATACATGGTCCAAGCATCCAACATGATGCGTACATACATAAATGTAAATGATCCAACTGATCACATCCAGCATCCAACATGATGTGTACATACATAAATTTAAATGATCCAACTGATCATACAAAGGAGAAACTAGAACATCATCCTGATGCTCATCATCCAGTGCTTACATCCATATTCATGTGAAGGATCCTCCTTCCAACATGCTTGGAATGGCTTCAGCAAATGTCTCCATCACTTCTTCCTCAAAGTTTCATCAATCTGAAGAACACCAAGCCTCTCTCTAAAGTACTCAAACTTCACTCTGGCTAGTGGTTTCGTCGACACATCTACAATATGCTCATCCATCGCAACATATAGGAGCTTCACTGCTCCTCTCAGCACCATATCCCTGATGTAGTGATATTTGATCTCTATGTGTTTCGACCTGTCATGAAACATTGGGTTCTCAGACAGCTTCACACAACTCTGGTTATCACAGAAGATACCAGTAGCATCCAACGGGAGATCAAATAACTCAGAAAGTAGCTTCCAAAGCCATACTTCCTCACAACTAGCCAAACAGGATGCAACATACTCTGCCTCGATTTTACTCAGTGCTATGCAGGACTGCTTCCTTCTAACCCAAGAGATCACACCTGATCCCATACTGAAGCAACACCCATAAGTGCTCTTCCTGTCTACAACACTGCCTGCCAAATCAACATAAACCTATAGGTTAAACTTTTGATTCACATCATACTTGAGCCCATAATCAACCATACCCTTCAGGTACCTCAGAATATGCTTTACAGCAACCAGGTGAACACCTTTGGGATTCGTCAGGAACTGGCTCAATGTGTTCACCGCAAAACAAATATCTGGTCTCGTGTTCGTTAGGTACATCAAGGACACAATCATCTGACGATACATAGTGATATCAACCGGATCAGATGAAGCATCACACAGAAGCTTCAGGTTCAATGCCATAGGTGTGGCCATAGCCTTGCAGTCCATCATCCCGAACCTCTTTAGGATCTCTACTACATACTTCCCTTGTCCAAGGAAGATTCCATCTGCACTTTGCCACACCTCCATGCCAAAAACAAATAGTGCATCATCCCCAAGTTCTTCAACTCGAACTCGACAGCAAGCTTCCGCTGCATGTTGACAACCAATCTATCCTTACCTATTACAAACAGGTCATCCACATAGTAGTATCACTGGATTGCCTTCCTCAACCTTGTAGTAAAGGTTGGAATCCGCTTTATTCTTGGTAAAGCCCAAATTGGATAGAAAGCTGTCTATTCTACCATACCAAGTTCTGCACATATATGACTCCCTGTCATGTGTCTAAGAACCAAGTGGCTGCACCACATACACTTCTTCTTCAACTACACCATTCAAGAAAGTGTATCTTCCTCTCCATCACTGCAGCATGCTTGATCTTGTAGATCCTCTTGGAAGTCACTATAGACTCTCCTTCAGGTCTTGGGACTGCATCCCAAACATCTTCATGATCGACTGGTACTCCTCGATCATGGCATTCTTCCTAGATCCTGGGAACTTCAATATCTTCAATATTTTCAATAGATAACTTTGTTGCTAAAAAAATATTGTAGTCCTTGTTTTGTAGGTGGTGGTATACGATCTTTCCTACACAGCAAGTTAAATTGCATGATTAGAAAAAATCTCATAGTTTTCAGAACAAATTCTTACACATAAAGAAATATGTCATACAGTCATGCAATTATCTTAGCCAATGCTTCAATACAACACTTATCCATATTACGTAACTTTCTAGATGCCTTCCAATCTCTACCAGAACATTGTTAAGAGTGTGCACAACTCCTAACATGTCAGCAAAGAGGTTTCATTCTAGATAACTAGCAATGGAATGTTGTACAGTTCCATAGGCCACTTACCCATGTATATTAGTAGTATATTGTTCATCAATGCAACTATTCTAATATGCATAATACACAACCTAATTCTAGGAACATAAGCATATACATCATTGAATAACATTATGTAAGAAATGACAATTCAAATACTTATCTTTGTTTGGTTGCTGGGTGGACTCCCTCTGAATCTTTGCAACTCCATTCTGAAGTGGATTGTGAGAAGTGGTCAACTCCCTCTGAATATCTGCATCCTTGCAGAAAATACTGAAGTGTGTTCCTTTGCTTTCTTGCAGGAACAACTGGAGTGTGCTCCCTCTTGATCTTTGCTTCCTAGATTACCTATCCTTGAACTTATATCCATCCTTAATCACTATGCATGCTTATTAGTATCATCATTGTGTTATCCTTGAGGTCTCATACATAATCACACATTTATTAGTATAATCTTAATACTATCAAAACACAATAATCTTAAACATGTATAGTCATGATCATTCACAGATAATAAACATTAGTATTCAAGGTTTCAGGGAAGTCTTCTTTTACTCATGCATATTCTTATTTGATCATAGGACTCTTCTGATTAGTTAAATAATCAATGCATAAACCTGTGATTACTCAAACCTATACCTTCATGATTCTTCTGGTTAGTCATATCATCAATTATGGTAAGAAACATAATATGCATACAACCATGACTATTCAAACCTATGAATTCGTGAATAATCATTATTAACAACACAACAATATAAGATCCTAACACAAGGTAGGATTCTAGCTTGATATAGGAAAAACATACTTGGATTAGCATGCTAGCTAGTTATGTCTAACATACCTGCATAATGTCTTCTGGTTCTCTTCAATGACTTGTGCTATTAACCTGTATGTCTCATAAGTTAACCATTGTAGAACCAAGTTTTACATACCTCGTAAGTAGATCTTCTATGTGATCCATGACAATGGATGAATCTTTGTCTTCATGTCATCATGATCATATGTTTTTGAACTAGAACATTATTTTTCTTTCTTGGTGTACCTTTTATGTTAGCGAACAACATAAACCTCATACAACATCACAATGCATTAGTACAATCATAAGTGTCAAAACCTTAATCAATGAATATCTTCTATTAAGGTGATACAACAAGCCTAGTAATTAATCAAGATTGTACTGTAATGATATGAAGACAAACATATCATAAACTTAACCATGAACAGACTTCGAAACATACCTGTAAGCCATACCTGTCAAGATTGCTTGTAATCTTCTTATGGAAGGCCTTCGCCTCATCTCCCTTTGAAAGGAACTTCTTCACTTATGCAGGTGACCAATCCATCTTTTTCTAGGATTAACCCAATCCACTTGATTTGCAAGAATTGGATCTAGAGCTGGATTAGGGTTTGTCAGAGAAACCCCAAAAATTCAAACTTTGAATTTCAAACTTCCAAAAGGATAGAAATATGTGCCTTGATGAGTTGATCAAGCTGGTATGTTCAGAATTTGAAAACTGCAAAGTTTCACTCCTCAATTTTGCCTTTGAAACTTACGGATTCACTAGACGTGACCCCGAACTGGGGTTTGATGAACCCCACTCTTCTGCCCAATCAAAAGGTTTGAACCAAAGCTCTAAGCTTCTATTTTTATGAGGAGCTTCCAGCCGTGGTCACAGATTTAAAAAATTCCCATTTTTGCAGAAGCCCTAATTTTCCACTTTTCTGATCAAAGTCCTGAACTAGGGTCTGATCAAGCTCAGCCTTCTGCCCAACCAAAAATTCTGATCTTGGTCTCTAAATTTCGATTTTGATGAGTAGCATTCAGCCGTGGTCTCCGATTACAAAAATTCCAACTTTATCCGAAACCCTAAATTCCGGAAGCCATGAATGAAGGTGCTCAAAAATAATTCTGTTTTGACAAAAATATGTACCTGATTGTTTATGGTGTAACTCCAAACTTTTCAATCCACAGGGTCTGAAAATTTTCCTAAGATAGCCCGACCTATGATCTTTCCATCCTGATTTGTCTAACCTCAATTGGAGTCTCTGAGCGAGAGATATGCCAAGTGTCTCAACGTGACCCGTTTATGGGATAAAACAGTAGAGAGAACTTGTACGAAGTGCCACATGTCACTGGTTCAACTTCAGTCTCTGCAAAATTTTCTTGACATAGTACAGTCTGTGTACTACCTGTAACATTTTATGAAATTTCATTTGGAGCTTCCTAGCCCAAGTTATGACCTTTTTTCCAAGATCACCTGTTTTTGACTCAGATCTGGAAGAGGCAGAAACCCCATATTGTACAAATCATAAATCACAAAGTACAACGAATTAGAGGTTGTCCTTTGGACACAAGGTACATGGGGATCTAATATTCAACCTGTAAACGTTTCAGACCCGAAAACTTTGCCAAAACAGATTTATAGCGAAAGTGCTACGATGACTGGTTTTTGCTATATCAAGCCCTAGCATCGTAAGTGCAACAAGTGTCATACATGCCATCTCATGCCTTCTTTCAGGCTAGCTCTGATACCATGTTAAATTTTCAGAGTTTACTTCAATTTGATATAGGATGTTAACCGAGAGAACAACATGTACAACAAATCTACAGCATATCAATCATGGACACAATAATGCAAGCACACAAGAGACACAAAATTTACTTGGGGAAAACCATAAAGGTGAAAAACCCCAATAACTTCCTCAGAGATAGATAGAGCAATGATACAACTAGAATACAAGAGATAGTCTTCTCCTAGCAGTAGAGCCTCCTCCTCCACAAGTGCGCCACTCTCCAAAGTGTGAGTGAGAATGGAATGTGTAAAATGAGAGATACACACTCTCTATTTATACACTAACTTGACTTGACCTTTACACAACTAGGTCGGCCTCAGCTTAACCACTTAACATAATGCTAACTGGGCCTACCCCCACTAGGGTGGTCTAATAACCCTTTGACCCACATGGCCGACCCCCAATAGGGTGGTCTAATAACCCTTTGACCCACATGACTTATACAGGACCGACCCCAACAAGGTGGTCTAATAACCCATCAAGTATAAGTTACGACACTTACAATATAAATGACGACACTTCCGTATAGAGGAATAATAACATCTCTATAGGAATACAACCACTTCCATATAGAGGAATAATACCATCTCTATAGGAGTACAATATACATATATGAAATACATTCCGAAGTCACATATACATCAACAACAATCTTAAACAAGTTACATTTCAACCAAAAAAAATTCAGTTAAACGCTCCAAAGCAGAGTAATCAGACGAGCCGAGGATCTCATCCTCTAGCATTTTTTCTTTGGATTCTCAAAACATTATCCAGCCAAAACTTTTCCAGGAACCAAATACATTCCATCGTCAAAACACCAAGCATCTGACACGACAAGCCAGGAGAACCTACGAAGGAGAGAACCACCTATGCTTACCGGTGGTCAAGCAACTCTATTCCATCAAGCCATCGAACCTTGTAACGCTTGACGAAGTTGCACCTATCATAAAAACCAGTGTGAGGTTAAATACATAAAAACGTAGAATTAACTTAGATCAACACAAATATTATTGTCATTTATCATTAACTGAAACATTACCGTGTAATGTACTTCCGAGATAAAAGACACCTCCTGCAAACTAAAATGACGAAGCCATCTAGCAAACACAGAAGAGAGAGTTTCAGTTCGTTAGAACGTTGGTCTGCCCTTCAAGAGGATTGAACCTTGGTTCAAAATCCTTCAGCAAAAACCCTGGACAAAAACTTTCTCAACATGCACAGAAAGGCCAACTTTAGATTCAACCCTTCAACACCTTTAACCACTGAAGGCTCTCACAGAAGGCTCGGCTATTAAATTAACCACAAATATCAGACTATCACTCAACAGGTCACGGTTTCAAGTCTTGGTGAAGACCCCAGAACCCTTTCTAGCAAAACCCTGGAGTTCCTCGGCTTGTCGGCCTCTCCACAGAGTCACTTCCAACACATTGAATGACAAAGGCAATAACAACCGCGCAAACATAGTGGATTTTAGGGTTTGAGGTTCAAAGTCCAATATCATGTGAGATCAACAATGGAGGAGATGCCAGATGGACACGTTGAAATTTGGGAAACCCTTACATTTATTACCATTTTGATTGTTACAACCACCACGTCGCCAAATCACAAAACCAAGGGCCAATGTATGGCACAACTCAGCTTCCTAGTGCATTGTTGTAAACTATTTCATGTGAAGACATCCTTCTAAGTTTTCCACTACACATAGCAGGTAGGTGATTTTAATTCTAGGACCAAGTTTCGATAGGATTCCAACATGCTAAGTACCGAGACTTTAATGCCCTGTCATTATCATATGCAATACAATGTTTAGGGCTATATTCATAAATATTTTCATTTCCCAAAGTTATAGTGGCATCGTATTAATAGTAATACATCTCTATTGTATGGGTCGTATAATGCATGGCTACTATGTATTATACTTTTCTTCTCAATAGCATAGGTGATATCATATAGAAGCTATTAGAGTTTAGGGTATAGTTTATATATTTTGTTTATTGCTAATCAATTGTTTAAGGTAAAGATCTTCAATGCTGAAGGTAAAGTCTAGGTTTCTTAGTATGCACATGATAATGCTAGCTCATATTGAAATAGCATATATATATTACATTTAAAAAGATTTCATTTAATGTTGCAAATTGAAAATAGTATCATCATATTTATGTTAATAGCAATTGTTATACTAAACTATAAATTTAGAGATGTAAAAGCTAATGACTTCAAGTGAATCTATGCATACTTGGGAGTCTAGCACTTAATCCAAGAACTCAGTATAAATCTAATACACAAAACATTACCACTCCTTGCATTTTGGAAAAATGATGACAGGTTTCTAATAACACTGATAAGCTTGTAAGATAGCACATAGACAAGAAGTGGAACAACAATCCAAACCTTCATTAATTTGTATGCAAGGAAGTATTATAGTTTTCACATTACATTGACGGTGAATTAAAAATACACAGTTACTCTTAACTCTTGATTTGTTCCAAAATTCTTACCTACGTTTCTGCACAGTGAAACAGGTTCAAATGCCTTAGCTAAACATAGCTAAGTAAACCTCAGGGTACCTTGTAGGACCCCTTCGTCATCATTCAAAAGAAAATTGTTAGTACCTTGTCAAGAAAATATATCGTAGGATAAACTTAATTACAGCATGTAGATTTCAAATAAATACAAGCAGAACTAATGAAGTACTTTGCACTATGAAGTTAAATTTGTTGTTATCATAATTCATCATTAGTTAAAAAGATTAGTAATTATTTCATTTTCCACATTAGCAATTTCAGTATTATTGCTACTTTAATTTTTAATTTTTTTTTGTAAATTCTGGGATGTTATAGAGCCTCCTTCCCTACATTAGTGCCATATCCATCAGTTACACTTATTACACTCAGTTAGACTCAGTTTGACACCTGGATGACAGTTACTTGTGCATTGATGACCACCACTGATTGATGATAAGGACTCCTAGTTGGATCCAAGCTATTCCATGCAATATATTTGAATGACCTCCTTGGCTAATTCGAATTGCTCATTCATTGTTACAATATTGTATTTCATTTTGACTAGTCTGAGTTATAGAGCATTGATGCATCTCTCTTGCACAGTTTTTACTCCATTTTGTTTTACATCATTGTGATTGATTTACTTGTTTAACAGATCTGTTGTGACTAATTTTATATGGTATCAGAGCCATGGAAGGGACGGTATTTCTCTTCTGCAGGTGTTCCACATGAAGATTGAGTGAAATTGATCACAAAATATTTCAGCAGCGGCATGCAAAATGTCATGTGCATTCGCTCATGTGCATGTAAGGCTGAAATCTCTCTCCAATACCACTCCAGTAGCTTGAGTTTTCCACAGAATTCTTGGATTTGATACATTGGATCTTCAAGCTTTCTTGATCTCCAATCCCAGGTGTGATGCAACTCTAAAAGGGTGGATTGTTCGAACTTACGGTTCTTGTTTTGATTGTAATTTGCAGGGTAATCTTCTCCATCAATTGCATTCACTATATTATGATTTGCAAGTTCTTCTTCATCAATTGCACTCGCTATCAGTGATGGATTACTCTTCTTTAAAGCCTATGCTAACTCCTTTCAATAATTTTGATTGGAAATATGACATGGAGATTATATTGTGCTCAAAAGGGTTCTATAGAGTCACCACGGGCCTCGAATTGGATCCAAACACATTGCTTGAGAAAACAAAACACTTCAATAAGCTTGATGAAGCTTATGGTCTTCTTTGCCTCTCTATTTCCAAGGATCTTCATTTCCATCTCAGTGGATTGAACTCTCCAGAAGTAGTATGGGATCAACTTGACAAACTTTTTGGCAAGCAGGACAAACTTAGAACTTTTCAATTGGAAAATGAATTGATTTCTCTTAGTCCTGAGAATTTCGAGACCATCAATGAGTTTTTCACAAGATTCAAGCATTTGGATTTGTAATTGAAGAAGAGTGGAGCTGTCAAATAGGATAAACAATTGATCCTCTCCATTCTTTCAAAGATTGGTAAATATTTCTCGGTATTTGTCTCTACTTTCAATTCCGGTCAGCTAACTACCCTGAATTGGAAGATTCCTTCCTTGAATGCCTTCATTGAGTCCGTTACCAAAAAGCATGATAAGCTAATTCAAATGGGGTCCATAAGCTCCAAATATTCATCTCTCTTTGTTGGAGGATCCAAGAATTCGAATGGAAAAGGGAAGCAAAAGAAAGAGAAGCCAAAATTCAAACTTTCCAAGCAAAGAGAGTAAAGCAAACCATCGGATTGACCATCTGGTTCAAGGAACAAGCAAAAGGGTAAAGAGGGTAAAGAAAAATATAAATGTTCTTATTGAAACTATGGATTTCATCCTGAAATTTCATGCATGAAGAAAACAATAGATCAAATGGCCCTCCTTTTGGAAAAGAATAACATAACTCTTCCCGACAGTGCACGGAAGAAGGATAAAAATGATGATCATGAAAGAGGTCAAGCACTCATGGAAACTGTTTCGAAACCCACCACTCTACTGATAGATTCCGGTGCTTCAAATCAAATGGATACAAATATTGACTCTTTTCCTCATTTGATCCAAACAGCTCCATCTCCATCCATTTGGGAGATGACTCAAAACTTTCATCAAAGGGTAAAGGTACCATCCATTTAGAGCATGGCATTTTTCATAATGTTCTTTATGTGCTTTCCTTGGCTTCGAATATTCTTTTCGTGTATCAAATGATACACACTAGTGCACCGAATAAAGTTCTTTTCATCCCTAACAAAGTTGAAATTTCTAATATTGAAAGTGGAAAACTTATTGCAGTCGGAAAGGCAAATCATACTACAAAATACTATGAGTTTTCACACTTTGTGCCGCTTGAAAAGCCCACTGCTCTTCTCACTCATGGAAATGAGGTTAGTAGGATTTGGAATGAAAGGTTTGGACACCTTAATTACAAGTGTTTGCTTCTGTTACAAAACAAATCCATGGTTGATGGTATTCCACACCTCCGTTCCTCGAAGGGAATTTTCCCAGGTTGCATCATTGGGAAGCACCCTAAGCACAAGTTCGACCGCGGAAAAGCTAGCAGAGCTTCTACTATTTTGGGGCTGATACATTCCGATATTAGTGGTCTGCTGCCCAATATGTCCATGAATGGTTCAAGGTATGTTTTGACATTTATTGATGACTTCTCCTGTTTTACGTGGGTCTTCTTTCTCAAACACAAATTAGAAATGCTTGGAAAATTCAAGGATTTTAAGGCTTCTGTTGAGACTGCCACTGAGAGAAAGATAAAAGATATTAGATCTGATAATGATGAATAATATATCAAGACTTATTTGCTGCAACTTTGTGTTGAAAGCAGAATTCAGATCCAACATACAGTTCCCTGCACACCCTAGCAGAATGGTGTAGCGGAAAGGAAGAATCGGTCGCTGAAAGAGATGGCCACCTGTATGCTTGAGTCAAAAGGTTTGGCCGCAAATATTTGGGCTGAAGCCATGAATGTTTCTACATACATTCAGAACCGAGTTCCACATTCATCCATGAAAGGTAAGACTCCTTTCGAAGCATTCACTAGTCACAAACTGGATGTGTCCAATTTGAGGGTTTTTGGATCCACTGAATGGGCTAGAATTCCTTCTGAAAAGAGAAAAGCTTTGGATCCACAAAGTACTGAATGCATCCTAATAGGATATGGAGAAGAATAAAAGGAATATAAACTCATGAATATCAGATCCAAAAAGATATTCATAGAGCGAAGTGTGAAGTTTGAAGAACCGCTTCAAGATCTGAAACTAGTCAAAGAAAACACTGTCGATCCGCAATCTCTACAAGAAGAAGATTCAAGAGAAGATGAAGAAAGCATTGGATCTTATATCTATGATATTTTATTAGAATTTGATGGCCATGAAATATCAGGTTTAGAATCCGACCATAATGATCCTCTTCAATTACCAAAGTGGTCCCAAAACACTCTACAATCTGCTGCTCCAAACATTGGAAATCCTGCTGATCCAAGGAGAACAAGAGTAGACTTTCAAAGAGTAGGTATGGATCTTTCTTTTTATGATACATTATTATCTGAGAAATTTTATTTGATGATTGGTTCATATCCCAAATCATACTATCATTCCCACCGAGACCCAAGATGGCAAACCGCCATGGATGAAGAGTACAGTTCTCTTCAAAAGAACAATACATGGGAGCTAGTTTCTCTTCCACCTGGAAGAAAATTAGTCCAATATAAGTGGGTATACCACACAAAGGTTGCTACTAATGGATCTATCAGAAAATAGAAAGCTAGGCTGGTGGAAAAAGTTTTCTCCCAAGTCCAAGGAGTGGACTACACTGAGACTTTTGCACCGGTTGCAAAGATGTATTCCATCCGCCTAGTTTTGGCTATTTCCGCATCCAAGCACTGGGAAGTGCACCATATGGATGTGAAGAGTGCTTTTCTACATGGATATCTCGATGAAGAAGTATATATGAAGAAACCAAAAGGATACATATCATATCCATCATTAGTTTGCAGATTGAAGAAATCTTTGTATGGATTGAAATAGGCCCCAAGAGCTTGGTATACAAAGATGGACTCCTTCCTTCTTTCTCATAATTTCAAAAGATGAAAATCTGATCCGAATGTGTATCTAAAACAAGTTAAAGGTAATTTTCTAATTGTTGTTCTTTATGTTGATGATATTCTTCTCATTACTGGTAGCACTCTCCTTACAATCAACAAGCTAAAAACTGCCTTAAATCTAGCTTTTGACATGAGCGATTTGGGCTTGCTGAAGCAATTTTTGGGCTTAGAGATAGCTCAAAATTTTGATGGGATCACATTATCTCAGAAAAAGTATGCTTCAGACCTGCTATTAAATTTTAATACGGTAAAATGTAAGGCAGCTCGATTTCCATTCCTATTAGGAATCAGTCTTGAGGAGGGAAATTCTACACTGCTTGCAGATTACACTATGTATCGACAGTTGATTGGTTCACTACTATACTTGACACACTCAAGGTACATGTAGCAGCCCCATGAGCTTCATTGGCAGGAAGCAAAAAGGATCTTGCAATATGTGCAAGGTACGAGACATTTTGGCATACACTATGCTGCAAATTCTGAGCTAGATTTCATTGGTTTCACTGATTCAGATTGGGCGGGTGATAGCATTGATCGGAAGTCCACTTCTGGATATCTTTTCATGATTGGCCATGGCCCTATTTTCTGGTCAAGCAAAAATCAGGCAGCCATTGCACTTTCTTTAGCAGAGGTAGAGTATCGAGGGGCAATCAATGCATGCATTCAGGCAGTTTGGTTGCAGGGTATTCTTTCCGAGTTTGATTTTGGTAGCACCACTTCGACAGTCCTCTTTTGTGACAATCAAAGTGCTATCAAGATCTCCACAGATCCAGTTCAGCGGCAGAGGACCAAGCACATTGATATTCACATGCACTACATCCGAGAGCTTGTGCATGATCGCACCATCATTCTGCAATATTGCCCTACTGATGAGCAAATTGCAGACATCTTCACCAAGAGCTTCACTGAGAAGAAGTTCTCTTACCTCCGTTCACTGTTGGGGGTGATTTCCATCATGGTGGAGACAGATTAGATCCATTTTATGTTTAGCTTGAGGGGGGTCTTTCTTCCCATTGGGTTTTCGCTCTTTCCTCACTTATCTTATTTTCAACATTATTTGGATTATTGTATTGGGGTGACCTTTGATCTCAGTAACCAGGGCCCTACATTTTATTTCATACATCATAGTATAGCTTGAGGGGGGGTGTTAGTATATCTCATCATTCAATTATGTACTTTGCATGCACTTGGCATGCATGCATGCATCCGCATGCATCCCAGTCACCAGTTTGATGCCTTGAGCACCTAGTCCCTAGTCTGCCAGCACCCAGGAGCTTATTTCCATTCAGTTTTAGCCCTCCTAGCCAGGGAGGTGCCCACTTCTCACCTTCCACTTGAGAAGGGTGCCTTTTTTCACCTACCACTCCAGTTCACTTCAGTTAGCTAGTTGTATTTCCTTGATTTAAGGCTAGACTGACTTCTAACTGTTGTTATCATTCCGATGGACCTCCAGTGAGACTAGACTACCTATTCTGACTCCAGTTAGCTCCTCATGCACCCTCGACTAAGCCTCCTTCCCTACATTAGTGCCATATCCATCAGTTGGACTCAGTTTGACACCTGGATGACAGTTACTTGTGCATTAATGACCACCACTGATTGATGATGATGACTCCTAGTTGGAGCCAAGCTATTCCATGCAGTATATTTGAATGACCTCCTTGGCTAATTCAAATTGCTCATTCATTGTTATTGTATTGTATTGTATTCTGACTATCTTGAGTTATAGAGCACTGATGCATCTCTCTTGCACAGTTTTTACTCCATTTTGTTTTACATCATTGTGATTGATTTACTTGTTCAATAGATCTGCTGTGACTAATTTTACACCATTTATGTTTCGAACATCAGCCAGAATGAAGTCTACTCCAATGCTTCCTGGGCACACCAACATATGCAAACTAAAATCAGTGCTTACACCCGAATGAAAAAAATTATGGATATCAATACTTAACCCTCTAATCAGGAAGTGGAAAAGAGATTTTGAGGATTTTGTAGGTTCTGGTGGAGTTTGGAAGAATAGGTTGGATTTCCTATTTTCCTTCCCAAGAACTAAATGGAATTCTCTAAATAGTGTTCTAAAGCTGTAATATGATTCATTATTATCCCAATAACTCACATCAATTTACAAAATTGAATTTGATTTCATATAATAGTTTTTACACGAAAAACAGTAAAACTAGCTAGTTGGATTTCCTGACTAGTTCGACTTATAGGGACCCAAACACATGTACAATATGAACTAAATTGTATTCTGGAACTTGGTATGGATTAATTATGACCTTAATGACATGAATAAATTTACAGAATGAAATTTGGATTTATAAAAACCATTTTACAACCCTTTTGGAAAAAGTAGTTAAAATTGCTAGTCTAATGAGCATATGTAGGAAAATGACTCAATTTATTGAAGAATTTGAAACAAATATTTATGAATAATATTAAGGATGGATTATCATAGAATAAAAATCATCTTAAATATATTTTTGCAGCACCAAAATGAATCTAAGGTCTCAGTAACCTCCATCATGAAACATGTACCAATTACATCAAGGAACGATCCTTTGGATGGAGTCTGCAATACATAAAGATGGTAGGTCTTGAGAAGCATGAGTGGACATGTAATAAATCCAATGAAAAGTTTTTTATTCCTTCTCCATCATGGCATAATTCAAATCATCGTTGATTGATGTCCAACAGAGAATTAGAGAGAAGAGAAGAAGATAGGAGGTTGTTGCAGGAGTGGTTCCTTCTTCAAAACTGTTAAACTCTTTTGAATAAATTCGACCCCAACTTGAGATAAGTATTTAATGGTTGTATATCAGTCTTCAATGGCTGCAAATTAGTCTTCAATACCTTCTATAGAGAGTGGAGGAGAGACTACAACAAAAGCGGCTAAGGGGAGCATCACTCAAAGCAAGGTTGAGGCAAATCACTCAACAAGAGGAGCTATAGCTCACACATTCAATTAAAAAATGGTCAAAATATGCACGAATAGGAGTTGCTTGGATTCTTTTATAGAATTCATGGTGAAATGTTGAGCATGTTGACATGCTTGGTGACCTGTGAGAACCCTTCCACATGGGCCACCCATGAGTGGACATACTTCGTTGTTTTTTCCTTACAAGCTTTCCTTTCCTTTAGAAGCTTCACCCCCCTTTGTCTCAATATGTTTCCTGCTTTGTTAGAGTCTCCCTCTTTTGTAACTGAACTCCCCTTTTAGAAACTACGCCCCCCTTTGTCTCAATATGTTTCCTTCTTTGTAAACTGAGCTCCCTATTAGAAATTGTGCCCTTCAGTTTTTTTCTAGATATTTCTAATTTTCTATTCCAGGAAACTTCTTACACCTTCTTGGTTTTCATTCCTTTCTATTTTCTGGCCTCCAGTTCCATTTTGGAAACCTTATCCTCATGAGGGAACCCTCTTGGCCCACTTGCTCCATTATTTAGGAATTTAATTACAAAAATTAATAAAAATAATTCCTCCACTTGACTTAGGCTAAATTTAATCCTATGCATACATGATGAAGTAAAATTATTTACCTAGGAGATATTTTGTCCCCTTTTTCCCATGGTCACTAAATTAGACAAACATTTGGGACATGAATTTCCTCCCTCCCAAAATTTCTTGTCCTCAAGAAAGAAACCAACTCCAACAAACCATGAAGCCAACCAATGACTTCACTCCTCAAAATATGTTGTTGACTATCCAGAATTGGAATCCTCCATTCCAAGATGAAATACCATGCGTCCATTATGTTTCTGCTACTCCACTCTAATTATAGTCATTCTCAAAATGACTGACTCTTGTTTAAAAAAAATTCATCCCATTTAGGATAACTGAGTAGAAATCTTGGATCCCATTGCTTCCTCTGTAAGGACCTAATTTTTCTGCCACCTTTGGAAAGTTGTCACTCCAAGGAATTCTAGGGTCCCAAAGTCTCAATTGCATCCTCCCAAACATAAAAATCAATTGGGATGATCTATCCTCAAGCAGGATGTCAAGATCACACCACCACATTGAAAGTTGGTAACTTCCAATTTTAAATTGGATATCTGTGATAATTCCCCACCCAAAATGGAAATCCTCAATCTAGGGCCGAATCATATCAAATCCTCCCAAGTAACAGGTGGTGACCCATGTCCATCCAAGAATACTCAAAGCGTAATATAGAATCCATAGATTCTCATGTTGCTCACTTGAAGTGTAATGTGTGTCATAAAAGCCACCATTCATGTAATCATTAATGTCAAACATGTTCCTTTTCATCCAAAGGAAAAGTGAAAAGACACTCCATCCAACCAAATCGAGTGGGAAGCAAAGTGTTTCACCAAGTGAAATCATCCAATGGCTCAACTCTCTTCCATTGGCCAAAGAGTGGAAGAATCCATCCAAGTATGTGGATTTCCTCCACATAGCCCACCTTCTGCAAGATACTACTGTTTCATTAACTTCTCTTGGAAACTTGCTTGCTTAACTTCCTTCCCCTGATCATGAACATAAATCCTTCTGCAGGGAGATTCCATGTCTGACATGTAATCTTCCACCCAATCCATATGTGGATGAATGAAATCAAATGGACGCAATATGTGCCTCAGCTACTGATCACAAAACATGTCAGTTTTAGGAGCACCAGTAAATTTACAAAAAGAACTTTTACCTCCTAGAATCTCAAACTATGAAATGCATTTATCCATGGGTGGATAGAATTTTTTGTTTCTTGATCCCAATGGATTGATATAATCATGATGGTTGTAGGTTCTAGGTGAAATGCATTCAAGTATCTTATCCATCCATGAGTATTCCTCGTCTATAGAAATCTCATGATCTCACAGGCATGGTACTAATGCACAACTCCAATGACTCAACTCTCTTCCAATGGGTTCACTCAATTGGTGCAAGTGAAAGAAAGAGGCATCAAGGAATGCAAGTGGATTCCTTAGATGTTTTTGGGAAGAAAATGGTGCATTTACCCAATCATTATGGACAATTTTGGGAGCCTCCTGCTCCACATGTGGCATCAACCAGAAAAAATTCTTCACCCAATGTTCATCCCCACTTGATGTGGTTGAATATAGGATTTGATGGAAAGAACTCTGAACCAACCTCATATCTATGCAACTCTCATTCTTAAAAATTATGGCTTCATCTTATTCATTACTGGATGGTCCAAATGAGGTGATATGATCTGAATCATCCATGGAAGAGTGACTCTCTCGAAGGAACAAATCAGGTTCACTTTGGGAAATATCAAGTGCTTGGTCTCATTAAACTGTTCTTCACACTCCTCAAACACATGCAAAATAGAATTATCCTCGTCATTCACCATCTCATGATGTTCCTCCATTTGATCAAGAATGCAATAAACCAAGTGAAGATGGTTGAATGGTGTGTAGGAGGGCAAGTGTGATCTTTGAAACTTTTCATCAAGCTTCACTATCTCCATCTTAGATTCTTGGAGTGCACATTGAGTGTTCTGCAAGGAATATTGGGTGGTAGTCAACTCTTTTGTGAGCTTTCAAATATCCTCTTCATCCTTCAAGGATGCACCATGAAATAACTCTACAAGCTCAAGTAGATTGTCTCTATCAGAAAGCAAGTATAGGAAATTTCCCTTAATGATTGTCATGGATTTCTGAAACTCCTCCATATCCCTCATCGAAGACTTCTCCCCCAAATTCAAGCATATATTTTTCATTAAGAAATGGGTGTAATTGAGGATTTTAAGGGCCTCTTTGATCTTGAATTCATTCATATTTAGTGTCCCTTCAAGGAAATGATATTCTCACAGATGAACCTCTTATTCTTATATCTTTCTGGGATCAACTTCATGAAGTTCCATCAAAGTTTTGAAAGCTGATCCATCTCTTGATTCTGCAAAATATTCATATTTTATATCATGAACAACATAAATTAGGCTTCAACTTGGGTGCTCATTCATCTCTGGTGCACCAGAAAAAAATTTCTCTCAAAATTTCAGCCTTCTCCAATTCATGAACCCCAACACTTGAGGGCTCAACCAATCCAATCTTCTCATCAGAAGTGGCTGCCACATAGAATTGACACAGAGGCACATAAAAATCAGAATTGAATAATTCACCATGTGCTATGTTATCCTCCTTATGTGGTGGGATTATGGTGGTTTGTCCTTCCACTAAATTTTGTGATTCACTCCCTACTGAGGTGTGCTTATTTTCTACTTATTTATGAAGCTCAAGAGGTGACTATAAGTCTGATTTATGTTTATCCTTTGGATCAGATCCAAAATATTCCTCACCATATCAACATGCCCAATATCTAATGTCTTACACTCCTCCACATATAATTTTTCTTCTTCATTGTAGTCACTTCGTAGTGACCTACTCTTCTCATAGATGCTCTCCATTCTTCAACCTTCACATGCAAGTGGCATATGCTTACCTTATAATGGATCATGTGGCTGCAAGTAAACATGGCTGCTGCAAAAATAAGAACTTTTATCATGCTTATTCTTGGTATTTCCCTCTTCCTTGCTTGGAGAGAGAGAGTGATCCATTTCCTCCTTGAACTGGATAGCATAATAGTGATTCACTTGTGCCTCAAATTTGGATCCCTTCGGTACTAGTAACCCCACTTCTTTGCACACACTGTCAACCATATGTGAAATCATTATTTCATTTTCTTTGCAGTAGGGGTCCTTGAACAGTCTCTTCATACCAAAGAGCAGTAGTCTTGGAAAGACAGAACCTTCCTTATCTATTTCTTCAAGGCACTTTATTCCATGAGATATTGGAATGATCCCTTCATCTTCTTTCCCCATGAAGCTTTTCCATCCCATTTAAACATAGGTAGATTAAATCCTATGTCCTCTTCAAAAATATGGTCAAAAAAGTAATATTCTTCACACCCATGCAAATAACAATCTCCAACAGAGGATGTTTCCTCTTCTTCATATGGCTCAAAATCTTCCTCAATCACTGGTAGGAGCCTCATACTGCACTTTTGAATATTTGTTATACAATATTCTTCAACAGTGAGCTTATTTATTTCCACGGGGGTGGAGGAAAGTGCTCTAATACCAATGTAATATCCCTAACCTATGATCATATGATATTATCTCAAAAATTAAAACTTACAGCACAACGTTTTCACCGACGAAGACTAGTTAACAGAACTAGTGGAAAAGGCTAGTTTAGGGCACAAGAAAATTCCTTTTGGGTTATGAATTTGGGATTTTTAGGTTCTTCCAAATGTATGGGAATGTGTGAAGCAAAAAATATTTCAGAAACAAGGCCAACTCTGATTCCTATGCACAAAGTAATGGGGTCAATTATGTTTCTAACATCAGCCAGGCTGAAGTCTACTCCAATGCTTCCTGAGAACACCAACATATGAAAACTAAACTCAGTGCTTACACCTAAATGAAAACACATGATTTATATCAGTCCTTAACCCTCTAATCAAGAAGTGGAAAAGAGATTCTGAGGATTTGGGAGGTTCTGGAAGAGTTTGGATTTCCTATTTTCCTTCCCAAGAACTAAATGGAATTATCTAAATAGTTTTTGGAATATGTAATATTATTCATTATTATCCCAATAACTCACATCAACTTACAGAATTGAATTTGAGTTCATATAATAGTTTTTAAAGGAAAAAGAGTAAAACTAGCTAGTTGGACTGCCTAACTAGTTCGACTTCTAGGGACCCAAAAACGTGTAATATCTGAACTAAATTTAATTATGAAACTTTTTATGGATTATTTATTACCTTAATGACATGCATAAGTTTACAGAATGACATTTGGATTTATAAAACTCATTTTACAACCCTTTTGGTAAAACTAGTCAAAATTGCTAGTCTAATGAGCATAGGTAGGAAAATGACTCAATTGCTTGCAGAATTTAAAAGGAATATTTATGAATAATATTAAGGATTGTTTATAATAGAATAAAAATCATCTTACATATATTTTTTCAGCACCAAAATGACTCTAAGGGTCTCAGTAACCTCCATCATGAAACATGTACCAATTACATCAAGGAAAGCTCCTTTGGATGGAGTTTGCAATACATAAATATTGTAGGTATTGAGAATCATGAGTGGAAATTTAATAAATACAATAAATAGGTCTGTAATCCTTCTCCATCATGGCATAATTCGAATCATCTCTGATTGATGTTCAATAGAGAATTAGAGAGAAGAGAAGAAGATAGAATGTTATTGCAGGAGTGGTTCCTTCTTCAAAACTCTTAAACTCTTTTGAAGAAATTCGACCCAAAATTGAGATCAGTATTTAATGGCTTCATATCAGTATTAAATGGCTGCAAATTATTCTTCAATACCTTCTAGAGAGAGTGGAGGAGAGACTAGAACAAAAATGGCTAAGGGGAGCATCACCCAAAGCAAGGTTGAGGCACATCACTCAACAAGAGGAGCTATAGCTCACACATTCAATTAAAAAATGGTCAAAATATGTGAATATGATTTGCTTGTATTATTTTATAGAAGTCATGGTGACCTTTTGAGAAAGTTGACATGCTTGGTGACCTGTGAGAACCCTTCCACATGGGCCACCCATGAGTGGACATACTTGCGTTGATTTTTCCTTACAATCTTTCCTTTCCTTTAGAAATTGCACCCTCCTTTGTCTCAAGATGTTTCCTGCTTTGTTAGAGTTTCCTGATTTTGTAACTGAAACTCCATTTTTAGAAACTACGCCCCCCTTTGTCTCAAGATGTTTCCTTCTTTGTAAACTGAGCTCCCTTTTAGAAACTTTGCCCCTCCTTAGCTTTTTCTGAATATTTCTAATTTTCTATTCCAAGAAACTTCTTACACCTTCCTACTTTTCATTCCTTTCTATTTTCTGGCCTCCAGTTCCATTTTGGAAACCTTATCCTCATGAGGACGCCCTCTTGGCCCACTCGCTCCATTGTTTAGGAATTTAATTACAAAAATTAATTAAAAATAATAAAAATAATTCCTCCACTTGACTTAGGCTAAATTTAATCCTATGCATACATGACGAAGTAAAATTATTTACCTAGGGGTTATTTTGTCCCCTTTTTCCCATGGTCACTGAATTAGCCAAAAATTGGGGACATGACACTGACTGTGTTCAACAGGTGTGAGGCACTCCTTATGAACATGAAAGATCAACTGACCAAATGTTGTAGGGGTGATTTGAAACAATTTGAATATGGTTCCATCGTGGTATCCTTCTTCTTGGAAAGGGTTCCATTTCTTCGTTCGCAGGTTGATCTTGATGATCTGGATCCGCGAGATTCGAATATGGTTAGATGGTTAGAGTTGATGGCCCGCCTTGGAGGCGGTGGACCTATGATCACATACGGGACAACCTTCTTCATGTGGCTACACGGGCAACTCCTTATTGTTGATGATTATGCCTATGCAGGTACTGATTTTAGAGGGGATCCTGATCTATCTCTTCCAGAAGGAGATAAATGGGGAGGCATTGGTAAGAAAGATACTCTTCTTGTTTTTATGTTTTTTTTTTTGTAGTACTGATATCTCATATTTTGTTCATGCAGATATTGGTCCATCCCGACCTGCAGGTTCCTCTCAGATCGAGAGGAGAGGAGTTGTTCGAGAGATGGAATAATTCCATCAGGAGGCAATGGAGTAACTAGATGAGATGGAGGAGAACCTCCAGTGGTTGACTATCGATATACTAGATATTTCTATCGATTATCTCCCTTGGAACTACTAGCATAGGACAGCTGGAATCTCTAGATGAAATTTTGGTCGACTACTCCATCGAGTGGCTAGGGCCATTATATGCTTTCATGAGCATCCTTAGGGATAGGATGCATGTATGATGATATATTGAAATCCATAGGCTTCATATTTTGTAGATATGATATACTGAAAGATTATGAGCTTCATATTTTTGTATCAGTACCACTTTTGTATAACATTTTTCTAGACATGATATATATAAAAACATTATCTAGCAGTTTTATACATGTGTTTCTATGATGGATTTTGGATCTTATGCATGTTTGTTTATACACTATGATTAGTTTACATGTTCTGTTGATTTTTGCATCTTTGATAAAAATGTTTAAGAATGTGCAATATACCAATATAATATAAATTTAGCTAAGGAATTGGCAACTGCGTTCATACTTCTTGGAATATGTAGGTATTTAATGGACTCAAAATAACCTTCCAAGAAGCATACCTACCGAAAGAAGAGTAATATAGGGTCACAGATAGCGTAGACATGGTTCAAATGGGAGACCACTAGTTGAGAATTGAGGTAGATAACAATGTGGTCCACACTGAGGGAAAAAACTTTGGTCAATAATCCAATCACCGCTTGATATTCAACAACGTTATTGATTGCAGGACCTAGGAAAATTCTTCCTAGGCTTATTAGTTCACCGGCAGGAGAATAGAGTACCCATGCCACCGAAGCGAGGCTATGGGTGTGCTAGTTAGTGCCGTATCTAAATCCATAGTATGTTGCCATCTGCACATTTAGGAAGAGCATGGTATAAGAAAAAATCTAGATGAGATTATAGCACACTAAAAGACAGTGTCACACCAAACATAAATACACATCATGTACAATATATACAAAGTAATAATGCAAAATGACTTAAGCATAGTACCGCTTTAGGTAAATCCCATTACGAGGATTGTTGTTGGACATCTACTCAAGCGGACGTGAGCCAGATCTCCCTATCCTAATTAGGTATAGAACAATTGAAGTACAAAATACAACCTTCTTTCCTAGATCAATAGAGATGCAAGTTACTAGATAGATCACTTACCCGAAGTTTGCGAATGCCTTTCCTCTTTGTTGATCCAAGCTCCAGAGCCTTCAGATCTTGAGTTGCAAAACCCTGTAGAGAAAGTGGAAACAAACAAACGATACAAGCATATATAGATGTGAATTGATATAAACTAATGGTTAAGGAAGAAAGTTATAAAAATTATCAACACAACGATGTTTATGGAAAGAACTTGTATTACTGTAATGAAGGGAAATACATAGAGAAAGAATGTTACAACCTAAGCTTCAACATTGCAACCTTCCATCCAACAATCCATGCCAAGCCTCCAAAGAATGATGCCTCCCAAAGGATGATAGGGACCGCCTAGAAATCCACCAGCATAAGAGTACCATAGAACTTCCCCCCTCTCAATGGAGAGGAGGGTTTTATTTATAAGGCTAAAGGGGAGAGAGTAGGTTGAGGATTAGGGGGATAGGTATAAGGGATCCTCCCATTAGGTTAGGAAATGAAATTCCACATCACCTAGAAGTTAAGGATGACCCTCCACCTCATCAAGCTTCGAGAAGGGCCTCGAAGCTTCGCGTTCTCTCCTATAAACACCTTCGGTGCACCTTGCATGAAGAGCCAGAGTGCCACTGAAGGCTGGTGCACCTTGCATGAAGGGAAAGAGTGCTAGTGGCGCCCCTTGTTAGTGTGAAAAGTTTGTTGGCACACCTTGTTTGAATGGAAAGAGCGTCGGTGTACTTAGAGAAGGAAAAACCCTAGGGAAAACCCCAAACCCAATGCACTTTAGCAAAGGGAACTTCAGGGATTAGGCACAAAGTTGACACATAGCTCATGGTGACAAGATTTTGGTGTAATAGGATGCCACCCAAAGCATGAAGCTGGTAAAATAAGACAAGTGAAATGCTTTGAAAAGTGAAGAAATCGAAGGCAAGGATTTTAGTTGGAAGATGTTGCAGTACAACTGACTAAAATCTCACATGACTCATAACATGGCTGCCGACCAATACATTGCAGATCCATGGTAGTAGAGACCGATTGAACAAAATCATGGCTACTATACACAATCGTAGATCCATGATGAGATGATAACACAACCAAGACCAATACAAAGTGGATCCGTGTAATATGACTCAAACAAACTCCATTGCAGCCTGGGTAGAAAATGACTTCCCCAGGGTCTTCAGGCTAAACCTGCAATGATACAAATCTATCCATGTGATTACAATGTTTTGGAGTCGAACATGGTAAAAAACACTTGATTACCGATCATTGATGTATACCATTAACAAGCGAGAGGGAAATCACCATTGATGTCAATGATCCCCAATGTATCACAGTACATATCACCAAGCTTGAATAAATGAGTTGAGGTCAAATGCTCGATGAAATATTTCAATCAAGAGTCAATGATTTAAACTCATGTTGAAAGTGAGGTAACCTGCCATTGAGGCATGCAGGCCCAAGGTACTTGGTTGGTTTCTAGATTTAGTCCTCGGATGATGTGTTGAAGTCAACAAGGATGAATCCATCGAAGGAGGGCCATGATGAATCCCCCATCAATGACACAAAACTCGATAACAGATGTTTGGAGTAGATTGGATGGTAGAGTAATGTACAAGACTAACTCAAGGTAGACATACCTGATGGAAGGTGTACTGATTGCAAATTATGAGTAATGAACATATCTTGAACATGGGCATGGCATGACTCGGTAGTATTGACATGACGAGAACGATACTAACCCCCAATGCGACCGATAGTGGAATCATTATTTGGATGACCCAAAGGAGTGACAAGACTCGTGAAACTAGTATGACTCAAGGACAAACGGATTACCCAAGTACTGAATGAAAATGCAGATGAGTGCCATGTTCAAGAGCGACGATGTACTTCCAAAAAAAAGTGTAATACAAAATCTTCCCTTTTTCCCCATCATGACTGATGAGTGCCTCATGTTTTTTTTAATGAGCTTGAGGAGGTTAACCAGAAGCTTGGTATAGCTCATCTCATAGATGAGTCCAATCCCAAACGTTTTACGAACCTGGGAAAGGAGGGGTTTGTCCCATGATGGGCCCTTGAATGTCATATTTTAACGAGCCCATAGAAGGTAAACTCGACATCATTTCATATTTAGAGAGTCCGAAAATAACTAAAGAAGAATCCAAAGGTCCTTTTTCGTAAAGTTAGTCTCTTCACCTGGAAAAGGTTAAAACAATGCGAGAGAGAACTCTTCCAATCATGATCAGCTAGAGTATTCCTTTTTCATAAATAGTGCCTCCTGGTCTGAAAAAGGGGTAAACTATCACTAGAAAGATGACCTTTCAAATGCTTTTTCAAGTGTGAAAGAATAAATCTCGCTTGGCGATCTTTTCCTATTTAGGGAGTCTGAAAAGAGCTTAAATAGGACTCCATGAACAACTTTTTCATGGTTGGTGACTGAGTACGACAAAGGAAAAATTAAACTAGGCACAGTTCCTTTTCCGTAAGTAGTCTAGCGAGGCCAAATAAAGTGATAAACCTATACTCGTTAGACACACCTTTTTACTCAAATTTTTAACGAGCACGATAATGGTATCAAAAGCACTCAAAACCTTTTTCATGTTTGAACTAGAGCACAAAAAATTAAAACCTAAGCTCAAACCACTTTTCATGTTTTAACCAGAGCACGAAAAAAGTGAAAATTAAGCTCAATACTATCTTACTATTTTTAACGAGCTTGAAGAAACCGAATTGAGTGGGATCAACTATGGATGAAACCGAATTGACCACTTCATATTCACTCTTGAAGGAAGGGTGGGATCGACCAGGGATGAAACCAAATCGATCACTTGGTCAACCAGTGGGGGGTCAATAGGAAACATATGACAACCTGTTGGAAGCCGTTGACAAGGAACAATAATATCTTCCAACAACTTTGAAGCTTCATCCATGCGAGGACAAAGGTAAGTACGGTGCATTTCCTTACATAACAAGCAAGGATTCTTGACTTTACCCTTCCGACTCTTCACAACAGAGTCACTGCTCGAGGGAGAATCATCAGCAGGATGACCAGAGACTGATGACATAGGTGGTTCCAAATTTTGTTACCACAATTCTAAGACCGTGGAAATACTAGGACAGTCCTTAAGAAAATGGGGCCCTTTGCAAATCCTGCAAGGGAACTTAGGTTTACAAAAAATCGAAACAGGTACATCAATACTCCCAGCATGATGATCACCGGCTGGTGGGTTCCCAACACGATGGTCAGAGGTTGTAACTGTGACCTTCTTCTTAGTGTTCTTTTTCTTAGCCTTCCCTTTTGTCTTCTTCTTATCCACCCGTTTACTAACATGAGAGTTTTCAACAGGCGAAGAGGAAGAAAGGGAAGTCGATTCAACATTCGATGAAGAAGGAGAAGGATCAACACGAGGTTGATGCTCATGTAGTGAAGGACCTTGATTCGACACAAACATTGCATTTGGTATAACGGGATTGGAGAATAACCACACAGGTAATCCTATATTCAATCCGAGAAGACTCAATGTGGCCATAAAGGGAGGACCAACACTTCTACAAGGGGGAGCTACAAAAGACATACCTTGGAAAGGGGTCTCTTGGTTTGTAGTTCCAGGAGGGTCCTCCATATCTAAAAAATCCTAAGAGTCTTTGAAGTACCACACAAATCAAACACTACTCAAGTCTAAAAGCAACAAGCAAACTATGTGAATAGGAGTGGATGAAAAGTCAAGATCCTCATAGGATTGTCAAGGTGCCACAACTTGCTATATACCGCAGCATCCAACAGTAAAACACGACAAGGAGGATTGGGACTGTACCCTTGCCTAAATACCCAATTACCTGGATGTCACGTGCGTAGTAATCTCCCTGAGTGTTGTTCTCAGTTTATTGCGATGCCAAGACGTCCAAATGGTTAACTTAGTTGGTCTCAGGAATACTAGGAGTGTCTCCCGATATACACAAGGTACGTGGGAGCTCAAATCCGTAGTGGTGTTGTCTAATGCACAACCGTACGACAAGATCCTTCCGATATACTGCCGAGTACATGAAGTGCCTTTCGATATACTATCGAGTACGTGAAGTTCCTTTTGATACACCCCAAGGTATGTGAAAGAGCCTTCGATATACCGGTTGGTACGTGAAAGAGCCTTCGATATACCGGTTGGTACGTGGAAGAACTACAGTGCCCCAGGATGCAGTGTAGGCAAATAACGATAGCTGCCATGTTTTACAACGACGGAACACGTCTCTAACTTACACACAGTTACTAAATTATTTTAACCTAATCTAACGTTAATTTTATCTTATGCGATTAAGTGGATGCATGAGGTATAGACAGGAAATGTAAAAAGAATGCAAATCCTAGCTATATGACAATGCACATTTTTCTTTCCTTTTCAATGAAAACTACTTAAGGTAAGGAGATATTTTTTCTTTCTTTCAAACCAAAAAGTACTTAAGTAGAAATGAAAAGAAGAATTCCTTCCTATAGTGCAATAACTCTAAATTTCTGCAATAATAAGCCAAAAAGCGCAAAGAAAATGAAAGATGCGACAACTCTTAACAATGTATAAGACAAAATAATGAAGCACTTTCAATTTTCAAGTGCATGTATAAAAAATGGAACTTGATAACTAAACGCGTTTCATATCTATATACAGAAAGTGAGAGAATATCTACAACACTCTAATCATTCAGAAATTCCCAAAGAAAAACAACAAGCACCCAAACAACTCAAAGGCACTCAAGAAAGGCTCAAAATCTACCAAATGTAGTCAAAACTGAATGATTAAGTGGAGGAAGGGTTTGGAGATCAGATCTAATGATTTGAATAGATCTGAAAAGATCTGGTAAGGTGATCAAGGATGGCAAGATCGAACCAACCGGTGGGGGATTGAAATTTCCCACCACAAACGAGTCACTTACTTGACTAATGAAACATCCAAAATCAATAAAAAAAATTCCAAACACAAGCAATGCTGGATCCAGGGGGTGTGTGACTATAATACACAGCCTACAGGCCACAAGCAATCAGACCAAAATCCCAAAAAGAAGGAAATCCCTGCTGATCCCTAATTTTTAAGGGTCAGCGCACCCTATACAAAGGCAGAGTGCACCACCAGCACAGTTTGTATTATGTAAAGTGAGCCGGTGCACCTTATACATAGGAATAGTGCGCCATTGGCGCAGTTTGTCTTCAGGAAAAGTGCATCGGTGCACCTTGTACACAGGCAAAGTGAGCCAGCCAGACAGTGGCATAGCGAAGACTCAGCCTAAGTGCGCCTGTCAAATAACAAGCATCAAAATGGCTATATATCCTAAGGTAAAAGGGGAAAGAGGCCTAATATTGATCCCAAAGAGAATCAGGGGGACCTAAGAAACTCTTTAAAGAAAAAATCTAAGGGTAGGAGGGTCTCAAGAGGCTAGAAAAAGGATTGATAAAGAGACATGAAATCAAAGACAAATGAAATTGAATCTATGAAATCAAATCTATGTTCTTTCCCCAGTACGCTCGCCAAAATTGTTGTTGGAAAATCTATTCGAGCAGACGTGAGCCATATCTCCCTATCCTAATTAGGTATAGAACAATTGAAGTACAAAATACAACCTTCTTTCCTAGATCAATAGTGATTCAAGTTACCAGATAGATCACTTACCCAAAGTTTGCGAATGCCTTTCCTCTTTGTTGATCCAAGCTCCAAATCCTTTAGATATTGAGCTGCAAAATCCTGTAGAGAAAGTGGAAACAAACAAACAATACAAGCATACATAGATGTGAATTGATCTAAACTAACGGTTAAGGATGAAAGTTATAAATATTATCAACACAACGATGTTTATGGAAAGAACTTGTATTACTGTAATGAAGGGCAAAACATAGAGAAAGAATGTTACAACCTAAGCCTCAACATTGCAACCTTCCATCCAACAATCCATGCCAAGCCTCCAAAGAATGATGCCTCCCAAAGGATAATAGGGACCACCTAGAAATCCACCAGTATAAGAGTACCATAGACCTTCCCCCCTCTCAATGGAAAGGAGGGTTGTATTTATAAGGATAAAGGAGATAGAGTAGGTTGAGGATTAGGGGGAGAGGTATAAGGGATCCTCCCATTAGGTCACGAACCGAAATTCCATCTCACCTAGAGGTTAGGGATGACCCTCCACCTCATCAAGCTTCGAGAAGGGCCTCGAAGCTTTGAGTTTTCACCTATAAAAACCCCCGTCACACCTTGCATGAAGAGACAGAGTGCCACTGAGAGATGGTGCACCTTACATGAAGGGAAAGAGTGCCGGTGGTGCACCTTGTCAGTGTGCAAAGTGCGTCAGTGCACCTTGTCTGAAGGGAAAGAGGGTCGATGTACTTAGAGAAGGAAAAACCCTAGGGAAAACCCCAAACCCAATTCACTTTAGCTAAGGAAACTTCAGGGATTAGGCATAAAGTTGACACATGGCTCATGGTGACGATATTTTGGTGTAACAAGGATCCCCTAGGGATATTCCGTCATATTCAACTAATTCGTAGGATCCCTTTTCCAAATCATGTTTCACTACATATGGACCATGCCACATGGACTCGAGTTTTCCTACCCCCATCTTATCGTGTTTTTGGTCGTAAGTAAGGACCAAATCACCGTCGTTAAAGATACGAGGCTTTACGGATTTGTCGTACTGGGACTTGATGCATTTATTATGCGATTTCTTAGATAAAGTTGCATCACGACGGGTTTAGTCGATTTTTTCCAATTATAAGAATCGTTCTTTCTCAGTAGTTGTGTTCGGTAAAAGTCTAACAGCTAGTTTTAGAGTCAGAATCTCACACTTAATAGGAAATATTGCCTCTAGTCCATACTCCAACTGGAATGGTGTTAAAATAGTGGCAGGTTTGAGAAAATTCCTATATTCCCAAAGGGATGAAAAAAGCATCACGTGCCAATTTTACTTTTGTGTACCCACCATGCACTGAATCATGGTTTTCAAGACCTTGTTAATGGCCTCTACTTGTCCATTTGATTGAGGATAGTAGGGGGTTGAGTTTTCATGTCGAAAACCCAACTTGGCACTTAGTTCATCCACCCTCTTGTTTTGGAAATGTGATCCATGATCGATGACGATGGCTTGAGGGAATATGAATCTCACAATGATGTGATTAAACATAAAGAGTGCGACAATTGCGTTGTATTCCTTATATGTAGGCATATCCTCGGCCCATTTGGTAAAGTAGTCAGCTGTTAAAATGACATAACCATGCCCCCTGGCCAAGCTAGGATTACAGTGCATGAAATTGATGCCCAATTTTGCAAAGGGACCAACGACGATAACTAGATGAAGAGGGGATGGGTGTGAGCACTTTTTATAATGAAAAAGCTGACAAGGAGGACACTTCTTGACCACCTCCATACAATCTTTGAAAATGGATGTCTAGTAGTATATAGCGCATAATATTTTATGGGTTGCAGCCATCCCATAAATATGACCATCACATGCCCTCGAGTGGCAATGATTTAGGACATGCTCGGCCTCCTCATGAGATAAACAACGTCGAAGAATGGAATCAATGCCGTGACATTATAGTGTATCACCAATGATTATGTATTATTTTGCACGGTGACGGATACGACGGTGTTCATCATGAGATAAGTGGGGACCGAATCACTAGATTTTGAAAATATAATGTGATATCTCCATACCAGGGGTCAGAAGTACTAATCAGAAACAAGGACTCATTAGGGAGAGAGTAAATGGGCTCAGATTCTTGATCAGTATGGGGAAGATCACAAATGAGCTACACAAATACAAAATACTTTTTTGGATTTGGACTTCTCAAACTGAATATTGAATTCTTGGAGAATCACAATCCAATGCAAATATTTTCCCCCTAATACCTGACACGTAAGAAAGTGGTACATAGGGTTAGAGTCGTCAATAATGGTAGTAGTGTGGAGTAGGATATAGTGAAAGAACTTTTGAACAACAATGAGTTCTGCCAAATCTAACTTCTCTACATGTGAATAACGGGTTTCAGAGTTAGTGATACCCTTACTAAGGTAGTGTATCACGTGTTCCTGCGCATTGCGATATTCATGTACTAAAACCATAGCAATAGTTCAAGTAGAGACATAAAGATAAAGGATGTAATCCTTGGTGTAATCTGGTGGTTGTAACATGGGCGCATAAGTAATCACATGTTTGATATTTTCAAAGGCTTTTTGGGCATGGTCATCCCAAATTAACGGGACGTCCTTCTTTAACAACCGCATGTAACCCACTATTTTCTCCGCAAATGTACACACAAAACGATGTAGGTAGTTTTCCTCCCCCTCCTAACATAGAAGTTTCATAATATCCGTGGGTGTTGGCATGGAAATGATGGCCTCCACCTTGAGGGGATCAATGCAAATCAGATATTTGGAAATGATGAAGCTAAGGAGGCATCTGAACTCTACAAAGAATATACACTTACAAGTATTTAAATGGATATTGTACCGTCAACATCTGAGGAATACAGCCGCCAGATGATCGATGTGGAAGTAATGACTGTCACGTCCCTGATCCCCTCAGTGTCCTTTAGAGTGACGGGGGAACAACTTGATAATTTGTTTTTCTCCAAAACTTATGCGCAAATTTGATATTTTTCCTACACAACCGCAATAGCCTTTGGTCCACAATCTGCAAGCTGCAATGTGGAATTCAAAACGACAGAACCACAATTGCACAGTTTCATAGAAACATCCCTCTGACTTCTGCAATCTGCAATATTCCTTGCGGGATTAGGATGTTGGAACCACCAATTCCAACTTCGATGAAACATGCCTCCGAATTCCGCAATGCGGAATTCAGAAGTCGAAACACCAAACTCTGCAACTCTGGAAAACTTCACCTTCGACTTTTGCAATCTGCAATGTGGGATTCGAAAGTCGGAACTCCAATTCTTTGTTCCAAAGAAATCTCCTCTTTGACTTCCACAATCAACAATGTGGAACTCGGCAGTTGGAACATCAAACTCCGCCACTCCGGAAAACTTCACCTCCGACTTCCAAAATCCACAATCCATGGTTGATGTATTTTTAACTTTGGAATGTATTTCATGTATGTATATTGTACTCCTATAGAGATGTTATTATTCCTCTATACGGAAGTGTCATCATTTATATTGTAAGTGTCGTAACTTATACTTGATGGGGTCGACCCTGTATAAGTCATGTGGGTTAAAGGGTTATTAGACCACCCTATTGGGGGTCGGCCCTATCAGCATTATGTTAAGTGGTTAAGTTGAGGCCGACTTATTAAAGGTTATTAGGCAAGTCAAGTCAAGTCAAGTATAAATAGAGTGCGGGAGGCACTCTATTTGATCATTCACTTTCTCAATCATACACTCATTGGAGAGTGGCGCACTAGTGGAGGAGGAGAAGCTGCTGCTAGGAGACTATCTCTAATGCTTGGGTTTTGTATCATTGCTCTATCTATCTCCGAGGAAGTTATTGGGGTTTTCACCTTATTGGTTTTCCCCAAGGAAACTCTGTGTGTCTATTATCTCTCATGATTTCTTCTTGTGATTGATATGTTGTACATGTTATTTTCTCAGTAAAGATCCTAGATCATATTGAATTGATGGTAAAAATTTGACATGGTATCAGAGCTAACATGAGAAGAAGACATTGTGCAGTTGCGGAAGATAGGGCTTCTTGTTTTTTGGGTTTCTCTCCACAGATCTTGAAATGCAAAAGGCTAGATTGACTCTCCTCAGCAAGGCACATCTTTTTGTCCAATTAGAATTCAATTCTGAGCACTTTCAGTTTTGGCCCTAAAAATTAGGGTTTCCATAAAAAGTGGAATTTCTAAAATCTGGGACCATGGCTAGAAGTTCCTTGGAAAAATCGAAGTTTAGAGCTTTGGATCGAACTTTTTGGTTTGGTGAAGCTCTGGGAAAATCAAACCCTAGTTTGGGGTCCTCTCAAGTTAAGCCAGAAATTAGGGTTTCTGTAAAAGTTGGAATTTATAAAATCTGAGACCATGGTTGGAAGCTCCTCTGAAAAATCAAAGTTTAGAGACCAATATCAAACTTTTTGGATGGGTGAATCTCCGAGAAAATCAAGCCCTAATTCAGGGTCTTCCCAAGTGAATCCGGAAGTTGGAAAAGCAAATTTGAGGGGTGAAACTTTGCAGTTCTAAGTATACCAGCTTGATCAGCTCATCAAGGCGCATCTTTCTATCCTTTCAAAAGTTTGAAATTCAAAGTTTGAATTTTTAGGGTTTTTCTGACAAACCCTAATCGAGCACCAGATCCATTTTTTCAGCAAATCAAGTGGTAAGACCTAATAACTTTTCTATTTCCATTTGAAGTACTTCTTAAGATGTCTCCCCAAGCTTGAGGATAAGCTTGAAGGGGATGATAACTTCCAATCATGGAAGTATAGGATTGGGTTAATCCTAGAAGAGAATGAGTTGGACACTTACACAAGTGAAGAGGTTCCAATTCCAAAGGGAGATGAGACTAAGGCTTCACACAAGAAGAACTTGGTCAAAGCCAAGAGAATCATTGCTGATTCTGTTAAGGACTATCTCATACCCCATGTGTCTTCCCTAAGGACACCTAAGGAGATGTTTGATTCCTTGACTAAGCTATTTGAAGGGAAGAACATAAATCAGAAGATGACATTGACGAATCAACTAAAGAACATCCAGATCCAGAATGCGGAGACCATACAGTCTTACTCTTCAAGGGTCTCCTAGATAAAAGAACAACTTGAAGCTGTAGAGAATGGAGAAGTGGTAATGACTACTCTTAATGGAATTCCTTGGTCATGGGATTCCTTCATCCAAGGAATTTGTGCTAGGAAGAAACTTATCTCTTTCAGCAGGCTGTGAGAAGAATGCTCACGGGAAGAAGCTCGGATTATAGCTTGAGAAGAAAATATGGGGAATGAAGATCAAGCTCTCACATCACATACCAAGGAGAGGAAACTTTTCCTTAGATTTTCCTGAGAACAAAAGGAACAACAACAACTACTACTACATGCAATATGACAGGTATGACTTACAGGTATGTTTTGAAATCTGTTCATGATTAAGTTTATTATATGATTGTCTTCATGTTATTGAGTTTAGTAACAATCTTGTTTAATTTTAGACTTGTCTTATCACCCTAGTAAAAGTATGAATGCATGATAGAAGACATCCATTGATTAGGGTTATGACACTTATGATTGTACTAATGCACTGTGGTGTTGTATGAGGAGAATGTTATCCACTAACATGAAGGTACAAATCAAGTCCTAGATCAAGACCATAGTGACATGAAGACAAAGACTCATCCATAGTCATGGATCACATACATGTATGTATAATTTGGTTCTACAATGGTTAACTTATGAGTTATGCAGGTCATTGAAGAGAACAAGAAAACATTGCTAGACATAACTAGCAAATATGATGACCATGTATGTTTTTCCTATATCAAGTTAGAATCCTACCCTATGTAAGGATCTTATACTTTTGTATGATTGATAATGATTACTCATGAAGTTACAAGTTTGAGTAATCTAGGGTTTATGCATATTATGTTCCTCACTTTGATTAATGATATGACTAACCAGAAAAAGTCCTATATAAACCTTGAATACTAATGCTTATTATCTGTGTTTGAAATACATGTTTAAGATTATTGTGTTTTGATAGTATTAAGATTATACTAATGAATGTATGATTATGTATGAGATATCGAGGGTTACACAATGATGATACTAGTAAGCATGCATAGTGATTGAGGATGGATATAAGTTCAAGGAAAGATAATCTAGGAAGCAAAGATCAAGAGGGAGCACACTCCAGTAGTTCCTACAGGGAAACAAAGATTGAGAGGGAGTCCACCCAAAAAAAAAACAAAGATAAGTATTTGAATTGTCATTTCTTGTATATTTGATTGTTTAAATAATACTGTTCAAAGATGTATATACTTATGTTCCTAGACTTAGGTTGTGTATTATGCATATTAGAATAATTGCATTAATGAATAGTATACTAATAATACACATGTAATAGGTAAGTGGCCTATGGGACTGTACAACATTCCATTGCTACTTATCTAGAATGAAACCTCTTTGCTGACATGTTGGGAGTTGTGCACACTCTTAACAATGTTTTGGTAGAGATTGGAAGGCATCTAGAAAGTTACGGGACATGGATAAATGTTGTATTGAAGCATTGGCTAAAATAATTGCATGACTGTATGACATATGTCTTTATGTGTAAGAATTTGTTCTGAAAACTATGAGATGTTTCTAATCATGTAATTTAACTTGTTTTGTAGGAAAGATCGTATACCATCACCTACAAAAGAAGGACTACAACATTTGTTCCAGCAACGAAGTTCAAACTATCTATTGAAGATATTGAAGAATCTAAAGTTCCCAGGATACGGGATACAGTAAAAGGATGCCATGGTCGAGAAGTACCAATCGATCATGTTTGGGATGTGGTCCCAAGACCCAAAGGGAAGTTTTTTGTGACTTCCAAATGGATCTATAAGATCAAGCATGCTGCAGATGGTAGCATGGAGAAATACAAAGCGAGCTTTGTAGCTCGTGGATTCTCCCAGAAAGAGGGGATAGACTATGAAGATAGTTTTGCTCCTGTAGCCAGGTACACTTCCATGAGATCAGTACTTGCCTTAGCTGCAGTGATGAAATAGAAGATACACCAGATGGATGTCAAGACATATTTCTTGAATGGTGTAGTCGAGGATGAAGTGTATGTGGAGCAGCCACTTGGTTTTGAGACACATGACAGGGGGTCATATGTGTGCAAGTTGAAGAAATCCTCGTATGGCTTGAAACAAGCTCCTAGGACTTGGTATGGTAGGATAGACAATGTTCTATCCAATCTAGGCTTTACCAAGAGTAAAGCAGATTCCAACCTTTACTACAAGGTTGAGGAAGGAAATCCAGTGATACTACTTTTGCATGCGGATGACTTGTTTGTTACATGTGAGGATAGACTGATTGCCGATACGAAGAGGAAGCTTGCTTCCGCATTCAAGATGAAGGAATTGGGGATGATGCACTATTTTCTAGGCATGGAGGTGTGGCAGAGTGCAGATGGAATCTTCCTTGGAAAAGGGAAGTATGCAGTAGAGATCCTGAAGAGGTTCGGGATGATGGACTGCAAGGCCATGGCCACACCTATGGAATCAAACCTGAAGCTTCTGTGTAATGCTTCATCTGATCCAGTTGATGTCATTGTGTATCTTCAGGTGATTGGGTCCTTGATGTACCTAACGAACACGAGACCAGATATTTGCTATGCGGTGAACACATTGAGCCAGTTCGTGATGGATCCCAGAGGTATTCACCTGGTTGCTGTAAAGCATATTCTGAGGTACCTGAAGGGTACAATTGATTATGGTCTCAAGTATGATGCAAATCAAAATTTTAACCTGCAGGGTTATGTTGATTCAGATTGGGCAGGGAGTGCTGCAGATAGGAAGAGCACTTCGGGGTGCTACTTCAGTATGGGATCCGGTATGATCTCTTGGTTTAGCGAAAAGCAGTCCTGCGTAGCACTGAGTACAGCCGAAGCAGAGTATGTTGTAGCTTGTTCGGCTAGTTGTGAGGCAGTATGGCTCTGAAAGCTATTGTTTGAGCTATTTGATCTCCCATCGGAGGTTATTGGTATCTTTTGTGACAACTAGAGTTGTGTGAAGCTGTCTGAGAATCCAGTGTTCCACGACAGGTCGAAGCACATTCAGATCAAATGTCACTATATTAGGGATATGGTGCAGAGAGGAGTAGTGAAGCTCCTATATGTTGTGACAGATGAGCAGGCTGCAGATGTGTTGACGAAACCACTAGCCAGAGTGAAGTTTGAATACTTCAGAGAGAGGATTGGTGTTCTTCATATTGACGACACTTCAAGGAAGAAGTGATGGACACATTTGTAGGAGCCATTCCAAGCATGGTGAGAGGAAGATCCTTCCCATGGTTGTGGATGTAAGCGCTGGATGACGAGCATCAGGACGATGCTCCGGTTACTGCTTTGTATATGCATCATGTTGGATGCTTTGATCATGTATTTGTATATGCATCATGTTGGATGCTTTTATCAGTTTGATCATGTATTTGTATATGCTTCATGTTGGATGCATGATATGATTAGTTGGATCATGTATTTGTATATCCATCATGTTAGATGCTTGATATGATCAGTTGGATCATGTATTTGTATATGCATCATGTTGGATGCTTGATATGATCAGTTGGATCATGCATTTTTATATGCATCATGTTGGATGCATTGTATGATCAGGTGGATCATGTATTTATATATGTATCAGGTGGATGCATTGTATGATCAGGTGGATCATGTATTTATATATGTATCAGGTGGATGCATTGTATGATCAGGTGGATCATGTATGATGATATGTATCAGGTAGATACTTGGTATGCATCAGGCGGATACATTGTTTGATCAGGATGATCACAGATGGCGAGCTTCAGGATGTTGCTCCAGATGATATGTATCAGGATGATGCTATGATGATGATCAGGTTGATCATGTGATGATGTACATCAGGATGATGTATGGTGAGTATCAGGTTGATACTTGGTCGCCGTGGACAGGTTGTGTAGGTAGCATAGAAAAGATCCTTTAAAATACGGATAGGTAGAGTGGTGTGCTCGTAACAGCCTGGGATGCTCTATCGAGATCTGGACAGGTAGAGCGGTGTGCTCGTAACATCCTGGGATTCTCTTAGTAGGTTTTGCTACGGTTTTGCATAGAAAATATCCTTTAAAATCCGTATAGGTAGAGCGGTGTGATCATAATAGCCTGGGATGCTCTATCAAGATCCGGATAGGTAGATCGGTGTGCTCGTAACATCTTGGGATGCTCTAAATAGGTTTTGCGAAAGTTCACATAGAAAAGATCCTTTAAAATCCATACAAGTAGAGCAGTGTGCTCGTAACATCCTAGGATGATTTATCGAGATCCGGAAAGGTAGAGCGGTGTGCTCGTAACATTCTGGGATGCTCTGAGTAGGTTTTGTGAAGGTCAACATGTAAAAGATCCTATAGTCTACTCTAGGTTTTGTTTACACACGTAATCAGTCCTAGGTTCCACATTATGGCCCCTGATGATGAAGACCTACATGTGGTGGGCCTATATCCAACATGAAGAAGGGATGGCTCTGTAGAACTTCCTATGACGAGTAGATTGGAGATTGATTGAGATAACAGCAGCAGTGACGATGACGATGATCGAGTGATGATGATCTAGAGAAGAAGACTTGTGGTAGCAGATCTATGTCGAGAAATACCTTCCTAGTTAAGAGGGAGTGTTGATGTATTTGTAACTTCGGAATGTATTTCATATATGTATATTGTACTCCTATAGAGATGTTATTATTCCTCTATACGAAAGTGTCGTCATTTATATTGTAAGTGTCGTAACTTATACCTGATGGGTTATTAGACCACCTTGATGGGGTCGGCCCTATATAAGTCATGTGGGTTAAAGGACTATTAGACCATCCTATTGGGGGTCATCCCTGTCATCATTATGTTAAGTGGTTAACTTCAGTCCGACCTATTAAAGGTTATTAGGCAAGTCAAGTCAAGTATAAATAGAGTGCGGGAGGAACTCTATTTGATCATTCACTTTCTCACTCATACACTCATTGGAGAGTGGTGCACTAGTGGAGGAGGAGAAGCTGCTGCTAGGAGACTATCTCTTATGCTTGGGTTTTGTATCATTTCTCTATCTATCTTTGAGGAAGTTATTGGGGTTTTTCACCTTATTGGTTTTCCCCAAGGAAAATATGTGTGTCTATTGTCTCTTGTGATTGCTTCTTGTGATTGATATGTTGTACATGTTATTCTCTTAGTAAATATCCTAGATCATATTGAATTGATGCTCACAAATTAACATCCACAATGCAGGATTCGAAACTCCAAGCTCATGTGGTTTTTTCTAAGCTCAAAAATTCTGCAAAACAAATAATGCCTCCATCTCTTGAGATCATCTACTATGGTTGATAGTTCTAAATCATGTGTGGTATAATTATTTTCATCCTCTTTTAATTTCCTTGACTCATAACAAATCACAAATTCTTCTTGCATGAGCACTCCACCTAGCCCTTCAATGCAATATTCTTTTCACACTACAAAATCCTTCTTTGGATTAGCAATCTTCAAAATAGGAGCACTGGTAAGCAACCTCTTTAACTTTTGAAAGCTTCTCTCACATTTTTCATACCATACATATTTAACATTCTTCCTCTGCAATGATGTAATTAGATGGGCTATCTTGGAGAATCCTTCAATGAACCTTCTTTAATAGCTTGCAAGACCCATAAAATATCTAACATCTAAAACATTCTTTGGAGTAGGCCAATCCATTATGGATTCAATCTTTTATGGATCCACTACAATTCCTTCTTCTGAGATGACATGACCCAAATACTGTACCTTCCTTTGATAGAAATCATACTTTGCATACAGTTGGTTCTCTCTAAGAACTTGCAACACCATTCTGAGATGTTCATCATGCTCTTCTTCATTCCTTGAATAAACAAGAATGCCATCCAAGAACACTATCACAAACTTATCCAAATACTTGTTGAAGACATTATTCATGAGGCACATGAATGTAGCAGGTGCATTGGGAAGACCAAATGGCACCACTGCGAACTCATAATGGCCATGTCTTGTCCTGAAAGTTGTCTTTTGAATGTCTTCTTCTTTTATCATCACTTGATGATAGCCAGAACTTAAGTCAATCTTTGAAAAACCTCTAGCTTCCTTCATTTGATCAAAAAAATCATCAATTCTTGGAAATGGATACTTATTCTTGACTGTTACTTTATTTAGTTGTCTATAATCAATACACAGGCTAAAAGTCCCATCATTTTTTTTGGAAAATAACACCAGTGCTCCCCAAGGAGATACACTAGGTCTGATATACTTCTTGTCCATTAATTCTTGTAGTTGCATCTTTAACTCTATCAATTATGTTGTTCTCATTCTATAACGATATTTGAAAATTGGTGCTACTCCTACAACAAGATCAATGGTAAAATCAATATCTCTCTTTTGTGGCATCCCGGGCACTTCATATGGAAACACATCTCTGAACTCTTGCAACAACTAGAAGTATTCCATCCTTGGTACTTTGTCCTCTGATGAATCTGATATATGAACTGTATACAATTGGAAACCCTTCTTATAAAAAAATTTCAACTGTAGGACTGAACTCTGTCTCACTGAGACTTTCTTGGGAACTCCCTTTACCAATTTGGGTCTACCCTCTTCATCAATGCATTCAAGTACCTTTTCATAGCAATAAATCTTGGCTCTATTCCTTTCCAAGAAATCCATACAAATTACGGCATCATAGGATCCTAATGGTAGGACATTCAAATTTACTTTTGTTTGGAGTCCATTCAACTCCATGGGGCACTCCATCACTACTTCACTCACTTTTCTCTTGGTCCCTATGGCTAATTGAACTAGCCAAGATTTTTTATGCTTCATTTTTCTAAGAGAACAACCCTCAACTAATTTTGGAGAGACATAACTATGAGTAGATCTCGGTTCAATCAAAACAGAAATGGATAGCTTGGAAATCTTACCTTCAACTTCCACCACTGCAGATTGATAGTCTTCTTGATGATCATTCAACATTGCATAGATTCGATGAGCTGCCCTTGCCATATCCTCCACTCTAGATGTTTGTTTTAAGTTGTGCAAGATCTGGGATTCTCCCTCCAATGTGGACAATCCGTAAGCATGTGGTTTTCTCCACATCCCCAACACTGAAGTGGCCCTTTTGATGTTTTTTTTGCTGCTACTGCTGTCTTGTTTCCACTTCGTGCTTGCTGACCCTGGGGAGAATTTCGTGGATAACTTTTGAATGGTGTCTTAAATACACTTTTATTTTGATCAAACCTCCCATTTGGATTTCCCTTCCCTTCTAGGTGAACCTCTGATTTTCCTTTTCTCTGCTCATAGAAATGCACTGCCATCCTAATGGCTTCATCAAGACTTGGTGTATTAACAAACTCAATCCTATCTCAAAAATTTTGTGGTAGAATTCCAAGGAAGCACTGGATCTTAACACTCTCATCCTTGATATAGTCCACATACCTAAACAATTCCAAAAAATTATGGACATGCTCATCCATATATTTTTGTCCCAACCTGAGTTCATTGAATTCTTTCCTCTTGTTGTCATAATAACTAGCTCATAGGTCTTTTTCCTTGAAATATACATTAAATCTCTCCCATATGATCCTTATTTTACTGATCATTTTCACTTGCATGAGGTGCTCCCACCAAATTGAAGCTCTGCCTCTTAGATTGTAAATGGAAATTCTGGCCTTTTCATTTCATGAGTAGTCATGGATCCTGAAGTATTTCTTCATCCCAAGAAGCCATGCCTCTCCCTCTTGGCCAATCCTACTTTTTCCATCAAATGTGGGAGGCCTTGCCTTCCTAAATTCTTCCCGTGGCATCCCTTGGGATCTATTTCTTCTTTCAAAACTTCTAGAAGTATGCCGCGGGATTCTTCAAGGGCCTCTTGAGTCACACGGCTAGCTGGAAGAAGATATTGAAGAGGGCATGTTGTGTTTCTTTCTCACTGAACTCTTCCTTGGGCTTGGAGTCCTCTTCCTAGAAATACCTCTAGAGCAAATTTTGGCACCCCTTCCTTCTTTACCTACGTTTCTTGGGTTGGACCGAAGGTTTACCCTTTGCTGCATATCAGTGAGGCTCTGCAAAATAGTAGCATTGAGTTGATTCTGTTCTTCCTGAGCCTTCATCAACCTTTCAGTGAAGCTTATCATGGTTTCATCCAAGTTCTGGGAAGTTATTTTCTCCCTTCTCCCATTGGATTCAGTCTTTGCATGATCTTCTTGCACATTTTCTCCTAACGCATCTTCACCATGTTCATAAGGATCCTAGGAATCATTCATGGTCACCGTTTTCTTTTCCCTGTATGTTGCGTCTACTACAACTTTTCAATTTTTATCAGCTGCAACCACTGTGCATAAGGAATATATTTATTAGACATCATAGGAATTCTTATAAAACACAAAACATCCATTTTAATAGAAATAAACTCATGGATCAATTCATAGAGCTTATTATGCCTTCTACTTTGTCCCAAGGATCCCCAGTGCTGCAAACTTGGGCTCTGATACCACTCTGTCACATCCCCGATCCCCTCAGTGCCCTTTCAAGTGATGGGGGAACAACCTAGTAATTGTTTTTCTCCAAAAATTATCCACAACTTTGATATTTTTCTTACACAGTCGTAATATCCTTTGGTCCAAAATTCGCAAGCCGCAATGCGGAATTCAAAACGACGGAACCACAATTTCATAGTTTCGTAGAAACATCCCTCTGAATTCTACAATCTACAATCCACCTTGTGGTATTCAGGAGTCGGAACCACCAATTCCAACTTCGAAGAAAAATGCCCCTGAATTCCGTAATCCACAATCCGGAACTCGGAAGTCAAGACTCCAAACTCTGCCACTCCAGAAAAATTCACCTCCAACTTCCGCAATCCGCAATATGCAATGCGAGATTCAGAAGTCAGAACTCCAATTCTCTGTTCTGAAGAAATATCCTCTCCGACTTTCGCAATCTGTAATGTGGAACTCAGAATTCAGAACGTCAGAATCCGCCACTCCGGAAAACTTCACCTCCGACTTCGAAATCTGCAATCCGCAATGTGAGATTCAAAAGTCGGAACTCCAATTTGCACAATCTAGGAATATCACCTTTCTGACTTCCGCAATCCACCTTGTGAGACTCGGAAGTTGGAACTCCACTCACAACTATGGGAAAAACACCCTTCCGACTTCTGCAATCTGCAATCCGCAATGCGGATTCAGAAATTCGGGAGCCCAACAACACAACTTCTTAGGCCCATAACTTCTTCACCCTTAGTCCATTTTGGGAAAATGTAGTACCATTGGAAATATCTTGGAGAGCTCTATCCAATGATGTGATCCTATGCCACACCTAAAGACTTTGATCTTTCCTCTTTTCCAAACAAAAAATTTTCCCCGAAGTCCATCAAAACCTCTTTACCCCACTATCAAAAATCCCTGGAATCACCCTACCAAGGACCCTCCCTTCATATGACCATAGAGGGGGCATGAACACATCAAGGGGTGTCTAATTCATCCCCCAAGCTCTTATAATGAAGTGCAAACCTGCTAACGATGTGCGAAATGAATAGTAGACATAGATAGAGGAACTAAATCTAATGAATGCATCCACAACATACATGGTTAACAGCATAACAACATACTTAACATAAGAAAAAATGATGAAGCAAAAAACCAATGCACCAGCTTGATATTCAGGCTTATCCACAGACTTGCTATTGGTTAATTACATATGCTCATTACATTTAAATTAACTTGACATAACAAATGAACACTGCATAGGAACTAATATCATTGAGAACCACAGAAACACTTATCTTGTAAGATGAACAGTCGAAGCAAATGGTTATGTGAGAGCAACATTCCACCCAAACATAGGTCTATGTCTAGCCTATACTCTTTCAGCTGAGAGACCATCCCCGAGTTAGGTTTTCTATCCACTAAGGAGGGCTAAGCAAGCTCACTCACAATCATGGCTTCTTACAAACACACATGCTAAGCCAACACACAGTTGGGTTTATCAAGCATTGAAGGGACAATGGAGGAGTATGCTAAGCCAGTGAGCTAAACCTTGGATATATAGGCATCTCAATTCACACTCAGACAATCTTCGCACCTACAATACTTACCACACCCAACATAGGGAATTATTCCCTTCACTGCTACAAAGTCCCTCGAGCCATACCTTCCCTCCAATGCTCTTCAGGGTGGGCATATAAAAGGTCCGAGCTGCTGGATCCTTGAGACTTTGGCCTTCATTCGGTTTATCAAGCAACCATACCTTTTGTCCTATTCTTCTCTATCATTTCCACTTGGATTTTCTCACTTTCTATGGACAAAAAAACTCTATCCCGCAAATGGGTTCTCGACCATCAACACAGGGTTTCTCACGGGTTTTATGAGTGTCTCAAACATTGCAAATTTCCCTAGGATTTAGGATGAAGGATCCCCTGTGGTATTGAGCTTACCACACGAATTTCTGGGTGATTTTGGCATACTAAATCGGGTTTTTTTTACAGAATCGTGATTTTCTTGTTTCTTCACTGCTCGACTCTCTCTGTTCTCCAAAAACTCCTTGCGCTCATGCCTAATCAAATGGGTATTCCCTATTTGATTTCCTTTTTCCTTTCCATACCCCGTTTATGGGTCCTTTCGCATTCCTCTGTCAACGAGGCTTTCTCCATAATCATGACCTTTCCTCCTTCCCCACTGTTGTCATGTGTAATGCATAAAATTTGATCCTTGTTGTTCCATGATCCCACAACCCCTTCACCTCTCCCTAGTGGATACACATGGTCCCCTTTTGTTGGTTGCTTCCATAGCCATTTTTTTTTGTATTTTATTGAATTATTAAAATTTATATTATTTTTACAATTTCCATGGCTTAGTGGCACATGGTTAACATAATATCAAATACTTTCATTTTAAAATAAAAACCGAGCATCCACTAGCAGGGCCTTGGCCTTAAAATCCATGCTTGGAAAACATACATCGCATGTATACATTATTTATATCAAAATCCAAAATATCCTAAGGGTCAAAATGGGGGTATTACAATCCCCTCCCCCTTAGAACAAAACCATCCTCGTTGTTATCAAAACTGAACAAAAATGGAAATGTCTCTCTCATGGCATCCTCCAGTTCCCTTGTAGCCTCATTGGGACGAAGGTGCTTCCATTGCACCTTTACCTGTCTGATGCCTCGGTTCTAGAGCAATTTCACCTTCCTATTGAGGATGCACATAGGATCCACTTGGAACTCTCCCTCAGGTTCCACCTATATCACATTCCAATCAATCATGTGATTAGGATCATATACATAGTTCTTAAGCAAAGAAACATGGAAAACATTATGAACTCTCATGTTAGCATGCAATGCAATTCTATATGCAATTGGTCTTATATTATCAAGGACTTCAAATGGCCCACAATATCTTTGTGCCATCTTGGCACAACTCCCCAACTTTAGGGAACTTTTCCTTGGTTTCACTCTTAAATAAACATGATCCCCAATCTTAAATTCCTTATGCACCCTTTTCAAATCTGCATAACTATTTTGCATGTCCTGAGCTGCCTTTAAATTCTGCTTGATTTTAACAATTTCCTGTTCCATTTCCTTGACCATCTCTAGCCCATGCACTACCCTATTCACTAGATTATCCCAATTCACTGGAGTCCTGCATCCTTCGCCATACAATACTTCAAAAGGACTCATCCCCAATGATGCATGATGTCCATTATTGTATGCAAATTCCACCAAGTGTAGGTAGTCCTCCCACTTGGATGGTTTGTCCATCACATACATTCTCAGCATGTCTTCAAGAACCTGATTCACCCTCTCAATTTGGCCATCTATTTGAGGATGATATGTTGTACTAAAATTCATCTGAATTCCTAACTCCTGAAATAATCCCTTCCAAAAATTGGATGTGAACTTTGCATCTCGATCTGAAATTATTTCCTTGGGCACTCCATGCAATCTAAATATCTCCTTCATGAAAATATTTTCCATGTCACTTGTGTTATGAGTGGACTTGACTGGAATAAAGTGAGATACCTTTGATATCTTGTCCACCACTACCATAATTGAATCATGCTTTCTCACTATCATTGGAAAACCTATTATAAAATCCATAGAAATTGCTTCCCACTTCCATTCTGAAATGGGCAAAGGCTGCAATAACCTTGCTGGATGTTGATGTTCTGCCATGACTTGTTGGCACTTTTGACATCTAGAAATGTATTCTACTATGTCCTTCTTCATCCCATGCCAAAAGTATTTCTTTCTAGTTGTTGTTATTGTCTTTTGATATCCTGGAAGTCCAGAGTATGGAATTTGATGTATTTCATCCATCACTAGCCTCTTTAAATCTATACAATTTGGAATATACAGTCTAGTACCTTGATAAAGGGGAATATAATTTTTACCAAGCTGATATCCTGCACACTTTTCATCAATATTTCCCTGTTGAAATTTTCCTTTGATTTGAAGGTAAGTTTCATCATTGGTTTGGGCCTCAAGAACTCTAGTCTTCAAATCTGATTTGCACACACCTAATGCTGCAACATGAAACTTTATGCTGAGAGCATCTGCAACCTTGTTCTCTTTCCATTTTACATGCTTAATTTCAACATCAAATTCATAGATAAATTCCATCCATCTAGATTTCCTAGCATTCAATTTTGGCTGGTCAAACAAATACTTCAAGCTCATGTGGTCTATCCTAAGCTCAAAACTTATACCCAACAAATAATGCCTCCATCTCTTGAGAGCATGTACTATGGCTGCTAGTTCTAAATCATGTGTGGCATAATTCTTTTCATGCTCTTTTAATTTCCTTGACTCATAACATATCACAAATCCTCCTTGCATGAGAACTCCACCTATGCCTTCAATGAAAGCATCTATGCTCACTACAAAATCCTTCTTTGGATCAGCAATCTTCAAAACAGGAGCATTGGAAAGCAACTTCTTTAAGTGCTGAAAGCTTCTCTCACATTTTTCAGATCATACAAATTTAACATTCTTCCTCTGCAATTATGTAATTGGATGAGCTATCTTGGAGAATCCTTCAATGAACCTTCTATAATATCCTGCAAGACCCATAAAATATCTAACATCTGAAACATTCTTTGGAGTAGGCCAATCCATTATGGATTCAATCTTTTCTGGATCCACTACAACTCCTTCTCTTGAGATAAATTGAACAAAATACTATACCTTCCTTCGATATAAATCACACTTGCTCAGCTTTGCATACAGTTGGTGCTCTCGAAGAACTTGCAACACCATTCTTAGATGTTCATCATGCTCTTCTTCATTACTTGAATAAACAAGAATATAATCCAAGAACACTATCACAAACTTATCCAAATACTTGTTGAAGACACTATTCATGAGGCACATGAATGTAGCAGGTATATTAGTAAGAACAAATGGCACCACTGTGAACTCATAATGGCCATATCTTGTCTCGAAAGTTGTCTTGTGAATGTCTTCTTCTTTTATCCTCACTCGATGATAGCCAGACCTTAAGTCAATATTTGAAAACACTCTAGATTCCTTTATTTGGTCAAACAAATCATCAATTCTTGGAAATGGATATTTTTTCTTGAATGTTACTTTATTTAGCTTCTTGTAATCAATACACAGCCTTCAATTCCCACCCTTTTTCTTGACAAATAACATTGGTGCTCCCCAAGGAGATACACTAGGTCTGATATACTTCTTGTCCATTAATTCATGTAGATGCATATTTAATTCTATCAATTCTGGTGTGCTCATTCTATAAGGATCTTTGGAAATTGATGTTGCTCCTGGAAAAAGATCAATGGTAAAATCAATATCTCTCTTTGGTGGGAGCCCGGGCACTTCATCTGGAAACACATCTCTGAACTCTTGCAACAACTGGAAGTATTCCATCCTTGGTCCTGTGTCCTCTAATGAATCTGATATATGAACTGCATACAATTGGAAACCCTTCTTATAAAACTTTTTCAACTATAGGATTGAAATCTGTCTCACTGAGACTTTCTTGGGAACTCCCTTTACCAATATGGGTCTACCCTCTTCATCAATGCATTCAAGTACCTTTTCATAGCAATGAATCTTGGCTCTATGCCTTTCCAAGCAATCCATACCAATTACGGCATCATAGGATCCTAATGGTAGGACATTCAAATTTACTTTTGTTTGGAGTCCATTCAACTCCATGGGGCACTCCATCACTACATCACTCACTTTCCTCTTGGTCCATGTGGCTAACTGAACTAGCCAATATTTGTTGTGCTTCGTTTTTCTAAGAGAACAACCCTCAACTAATTTTGGAGAAACATAACTATGAGTAGATCCTGGGTCAATCAAAACAGAAATGGATTTCTTGGAAATCTTACCTTCAACCTCCACCACTATGGATTGATGGTCTTCATGATGATCATCCAACGCTGCATAGATTCAAGACATTGCCCTTGCCATATCCTCCACTGTAGCTTCCCCTTTTAAGTTGTGCAAACTCCCGGGATTCTCCCTCCAATGTGGAAAATCCTTAAGAATGTGGTTTTCTCCACATCCCCAACACTAAAGTTTCCCTTTTGATGCTTTTTTTGCTACTACTGCTGTACTTTTTCCACTTCGTGCTTGCTGACCATAGGGAAAATTTCTTGGCTGGATTTTGAATGGTGGCTTAAATCCTCTTTTATTTTGATCAAACCTCCCATTTGGCTTTCCCTTCCCTGCTGGCTGAACCTCTGATATTCCTTTGCTCTACTCATAGCAATGCACTGCCATCCTAATGGCTTCATCAAGACTTGGTAGATTAAAAAACTCAATCCTATATCTGAAATTTTGAGGTAGACTTCCAAGGAATCATTGGATCTTAACCCTCTCATCCTTGATATAGTCCACATACCTCAACAATTCCAAAAAATTATCGACATGCTCATCCATAGATTTATGTCCCAACCTAAGTTCATTGAATTATTTCCTCTTGTTGTCATAATACCTAGCTGATAGGTATTTTTCCTTGAAATATATGTTAAATCTCTCCCATCTGATCCTCCTTTCATTGATCTTTTTCACTTGCATGAGGTAGTCCAAACAAATTGAAGCTCTGTCGCTTAGATTGTAAATGGCAATTTTGGCCTTTTCATTTCCTTGGTAGTCATGGATCCTGAAGTATTTCTTCATCCCAAGAATCCATTCATATGCCTCTTGGCCAGTCCTACTTTCTCCATCAAATGTGGGACGCCTTTCCTTCCTAAATTCTCCCTGTGGCATCCCTTTAGATCTATTTATTACTTCCAACTTGCTAGAATTATGCTGTGGGATTCTTTGAGGGCCTCTTGAGTAACACAACTGACTGGAAGAAGATATTGAAGAGGGTTTGTTGCGCTTCTTTCTCACGGAACTCTTGCTTGGGATTGGAGTCCTCTTCCTAGGAAGGCCTCTAGAGCAAATTTCGACACCCCTTCCTTCTTTACCTACGTTTCTTGGGTTGGACCCAAGGTTTACCCTTTGTTGCATATCAGTGAGGCTCTGCAAAATAGCAGCATTGAGTTGATTCTATTCTTCCTGAGCCTTCATAAACCTTTCATTGAAGCTTATCATGGTTTCAACCAAGTTCTGAGGAGTTATTTTCTCCCTTCTCCCATTGGATTCAGTCTCTGCATGATCTGCTTGCACATTTTCTCCTAGCGCATATTCACCATGTTCATAAGGATCCTGGGCATCATTCATGACCACCATTTTATTTTCCCTGTAGTTTCCTCTACTACAACTATTCAAGTTTTATCAGCTACAACCACTGTGCATTAGGAATATATTTATTAGACATCATAGGAATGCATATAAAACACAAAACATCCATTTTAACAGAAATAAACTCATGGAACAATTCATAGAGCTTATTATGCCTTCTACTTTGGCCCAAGCAGCCCCAGTGCTGCAACCTTGGGAACTTATACCACTCTGTCACATCCCCGATCCCCTCAATGTACTTTAGAGTGATGGGGGAACAACCTGATAACTTTTTTCCTCCAGAACTTATCCGCAACTTTTATCTTTTTCTTACATAGACACAATATCCTTTGGTCCGCAATCTGCAAGTTGCAATGTGGAATTCAGAACGACGGAACCACAATTTCATAGTTTCATAGAAACATCCTCTGACTTCCACAATCCGCAATCCACCTTACGAGATTTGGAATTCAGAACCACCAATTCCAACTTCGACGAAACACACCCTTGAATTCTGCAATGCGGAACTCAAAAGTCGAAATGCCAAACTCCGCCACTCTGAAAAAATTCACCTTCGACTTCCGCAATCCACAATGCAGGATTCTGAAGTTGAAAATCCGATTATTTGTTCTGAATAAACATCCTATCTGACTTCCGCAATCCGCAATGCAGAACGTCAAAATCTGCCACTCTGGAAAACTTCACCTCTGACTTCCGATATCTGCAATCCGTAATGCGAGATTCGGAAGTCGGAACTCCAATTTGCACAATATGGGAATATCACCTTTATGACTTCCATAGTCTGCAATCTCCCATTTGGGACTCATAATTCGGAAATCCACTTGCAACTATGGGGAAAAACACCCTTCTGACTTCTGCAATCCACAATGCGGATTCAGAAAGTCAGGAGCCCGACTGCACAACTTCTTATGCCCATAACTTCTTCATCCTTAGTCCATTTTGGGAAAACTCGGTACCATTGGAAATCTCTAGGAGAGCTATATGAAATGGTGTGATCCTATTCCACACCCAAAGACTCTGACCTTGCCTCTTTTCCAAATAAAAAATATTCCCCGAAGTCCATCAAAACCTATTTACCCCACTGTCAAAAAGCCTTGGAATCACCCTGCCAAGGCCCCTCCCTTCATCTGACCAAGGAGGGGGCATGAACACATCAGGGGGTGTCTAATTCATCCCCCAAGATCTTATAATGAAGTGAAAACCTGCCAATGATGTGTGCAATGAATAGTAGACATACATAGTGGAACTAAATCTAATGAATGCATCCACAACATACAGGGTTAACACCATAACAACATACTTAACATAAGCAAAAATGATGAGGAAAACAACCAATGCACTAGCCTCATATTTAGGCTTATCCATAGACTTCCTATTGGTTAATTACATATTCTCATTCCATTCAAATTAATTTGAAATAAAAAATGAGCACCACATAGGAATTCATATCATTTAGAACCACATAAACACTTATCTTATAAGATGAACAGTCCAAGCAACTGGCTATGTGAGAGAAACATTCCACCCAACCATAGGTCTTTGTCTAGCCTATACTCTTTCAGCTGAGAGACCACCCATGATATGGGATGTGTATCTACTAAGGATGGCTAAATAGGTTCACTCATAGTCATGGATTCTCACAAACACATGCTAATCCAACACATAGTTGGTTTTTCAAGCATTGAAGGGACAATGGAGGAGGATGCTAAGCCAGTGAGCTCAACCTTAGAGCTACAAGCCTCTCAATTCACACTCAGACGGTATTGGCACCCACAATACCTACCACACCCAACACAAGGAAGTATTCCTCACTACAACAAAGTCCCTCGGGCCATACCTTCCCTCCAGTGCTCTTCAGGGTGGGCATAGAAAGGTCCAAGCTATTAGATCCTTGAGAATCTAGCCTTCACTAGGCTTATCAAGAAACCCTACCTTCTATCCTTTTCTTCTCTTTCATTTCCACTTGGATTTTCTCACATTCTATGGAAAACAAAACTCTATCCCACAACTAGGTTCTCGGCCATCAAGACAGGTTTTTCTCACCGGTTTTCTGAGTATCTCACATGCTGCAAATTTCCCTAGGATTCAGGACGAAGGATCCCCTACGGGATTGAGCTTCCCACATGAATTTCTGGGTGAGTTCGGCATACTAAATTGGGGTTTTTGATAGAATCATGATTTTCTTCTTTCTTCATTTCTCGGATCTCTCCATTCTCCGAAAAATCCTTGCACTCATGCCTAATCGAATGGGGATTCCCTATTTGATTTCCTTTTTCCTTTCCATACCTCGTTTCTGGTTCCTTTCGCATTCCTCTATCAACGTGGATTTCTCCAAAATTGCGACCTTTCCTCCTTCCCAACTCCTAACCTGTGTAATGCATGAAAGTTGATCCTTGTTGTTCTATGATCCCACAACCCCCTCACCTCTCCCTAGTGGATACACATGCCCCCCTCTTGTTGGTTTCTTCCATAGCAAGTTTTTTTGTATTTTATTGCATTATTAAAATTTATATCATTTTTACAATTTCCATGGCTTAATGGCACATGGTTAACATAATCTCAAATACTTTCCTTTTTAAATAAAAATCGAGCATCCATGATTATCAGTCTATTTGTTTTCCCACGGGGGTGTAGCTCAACTGGTGATTCGCTTGATAAGAAGGAAATGTTGTAAATGGAGGTCACAAGTTCAAATCACCCCGACTTACCCATGTGTCATGTCCCAAATTTGGAATTGGGTCACAATGGCCTAATCACATTAGCCATATTCATTAGAGTTTGCAAAGTTGATGTTAAGGGTCAAATAATTGCCAAGGAGGAAAATTACTAGTTTCCTAGGTTTGGGGTGGAAGCTTTGGGATTTGGAATAATGGGGATAATAAATGATGTTTGAACATTAGAATGGCATAAATATTTAATAAAGGAGCTAAATAAATATATACAAGTGAAAATCAAAGTGGCATTTCATCATGAAGACACATGGAGGAAGTGGGACCCACATATGGCTAGATTTCCCCACTACATTTGGCATCATTCTCTCACCAATTCGAATTCAAGGTGAATGGTAACATACTTGGGGAAGTCCAAAAGGTATTATTCATGGCATAACTCATCCAAGGTCGAAATATAGAGGAAGAGTAACTCCCATGGAAGAGGAAGAGGCAATTTGGAGCTAGTGAGACACTTGGGCTAGATTCCCTAGCTCTATGACAACAATGATGAAGATGCTATGACACCTATGACACAAATCAGACCTGAAGGCTGACATATGACATATATGACATGTCAGGGCTAAAAATAGACTCCAAGAGGGCGCTCAAGGGTGTTAGGGCAGCTAATATGCTTCCACATGTGATTTGGTGGAAGTGGGAGACTAGGAATTGTTGTACAAGTGGCGTTCTTTGGAATCTCTTCCCAACTTGAGTTGGCATGAGTCTCTTGGAAGGAATTCGACCCATGGAGGCCATTAGAACTTTATAAATGTCAATAACAAAGAATGAAACCAGCTTTTGATCATTTGTAGAATTTGCAATTGCATTTGTGAAGAGGGAGAGCTAGTGGATGACTAGTTTCTTGCCTTAGCCAATTTCGAGGGTGAAAGATTCCCATCCAAGTTGGTAATTGGAAAGGCCATTCAGACCTTTCATTTGGAGCTTTAATGGAGTCTTTATTTGAAGGTGTAAGCTACAGGGCATCTCATGGTTTCTTCTATTGCAACTCACTCCTTCAACCATTTCCGGTTTTGATGGCATATTCTTGATCCTTGAGGGAGGGCGTTTTTGGTGAGCTATTGTACTCTTTGGGGAAGATTTTAATGCCCCATTTCTTTTGTAATATGAAGTAAATACTCTGTTCTTCATCTCCAAAAAGTTTCAGGTCGAAATTCCAAGTAGAAATGTATAAATCTCATTTTTAATGGAAGAACAATGCCATTTCCCCACTACCTTGTTGTGAAGCAATGTGTTGATGATGATTTCGAATGAATGGATGATTATCTGATGAATTTGTGATTAATGGACTGCCATGGATGTATTTTACAAGTTTCATGTACTGTACTTGAGCATTTGAAGTATTTTTACTTAGTTTAATTGCACTGGGAGAAGAAATAGTGCCATTTCCCCAAAGGTCGAATTGGTGATTTTTGCAGTTGAATGGGAGAGGGTTGGAACAGATATAATAATCAATTAATGGTGCACATGAGACCTTAATAACATCCTTAATACATTTCCTACCTCTGTTCATAAATTTTAGTGGCTTTGGAGGCATTTGGGAAGCCATTTTCAATACTTACCCCAGGGGGATTTGAACCCCAAATTACTAGTAAAATTGCATACTTGGTCCAGAATCTTAAGAGAGTTTGCAGAGGTATTTTGGTGGCCATATATCATCCTTGAACATAATATTCAAGTCTTAATATCATTCATACACCTTCCTTGAATATTTGAATGCATTTGGAGTCAATTCGAGACATAGAGACCAATACTAGTCAAAGGCAAATTACTAGTAAAGTTACCTACATTGACCAGAATTGAAAGAGTATTTGCAGAAGTGTTTTAAAGGTACAAAGGCATCCCTAAAACACATATTTATGTTCTAATATCATTCATATACCTTCTCAGAAGATTTGGGATCATTTGGGGCAAATTTGGGACCTAGAGATCGAAACTAGTCAAAGGTCGAACCAAGGAAAAAAGTGGAAAATTGCAATGTTAATAAAATTCCTAACAAGGGACATTACACCATGCCCCATGCTTGCGAGCTGTGTGGGTGCACCTAGGGGTATAGTGGTAGTAAACAGGATTGGATCCCTTGACCCCGTGTCATGCGATTACCAACCCCTTCCCAGTTGTTGATTCCCCTAGTTACAAAAAAAAATAAAAATCGAGCATCCACTAGCGAGGCCTTGGCCTTGAGATCCATGCTAGGAAAACATACATCGCATGTATACATTATTTATATTAAAATCCAAAATATCCTAAGGGTCAAATTTGGGGGCATTACAATGACGGTTTGAATGAGTGGGCAGATCGTTGAGGTAAGGTTCCAAAAAATCATTTACATCGTGGAAGCCACACGACATGGCCCACTGGAATGTGGCACCAGCATTTTTAAGGCCAAGGGTGATTTTGTGATATATGAACATACACCATGGGAAGATGAAATCAATTTTATGTTGGTTAGCTTGGTGGATCTTAATTTGATTATATCCAGAAAATCCATCCATAAAGGAAAATATGACACTTCCGGCACAATTGTCGATGATTTGGTTGATAAACAGGGTGGGATAATTGTTCTTGGTACAATCTGTATTCATGTCCCCATAATCAACACAAACTATAATGGTTCTTCGTTTCTTTTCAACCAGGATGACATTGGAGACCCAATATGTTAAGGGAACATGATAAATAAACCCAGCTTTCAACAACTTTTATATCTCTACTTTAATAGCCGCAATATTCCTAGGGTGCACTGGATGTAGTTTTTTTCGGACAAGTTTAGTATCAGTAAATGTTTGGATCTCATGCGTAACAATAGCAGGATCAATCTTGGGAATTTCCTCATATCTCCATGCAAATACATCATGGCATTGTTTAAACAAGGCCATAAAAGTCTTAAGTTCATCGGGAGAACATGTTTGGCCTATGTGAATATTTTCCATGATTCCTGGTTTGACAAAGATGTCTATAGTGATGGTAGGCGTGATGTTTTCAAGATTTCCCTCAGTTATTGTATCCTGGGTAAGAATAGGAAATTGAGGGTAAAACATGTTAGGATATCTCATCATTCAGTTATGTACTTTGCATGCATTTACATGCATCCGCATGCATCCCAGACACCAGTTTGATGCCTCCAGCACCTTATCCCCAATTTTCCAACACCCAGAAGCTTCTTTCCATACAATTTTAGCCCTCCTAGTCAGGAAGGTGCCCACTTCTCACCTACCACTTGAGAAAAGTGCCCTTCTTCACCTACCACTCAATTCACTTCAGTTAGCTAGTTGTCTTTCTTTGATTTAAGGCTAGATTGACTCCTAACTACTTGTATCACTCCGTTGGACCCCCAGTGAGACTAGATTGCCTATTCTGACTCCATTTAGCTCCTCATGCGCCCTCCACTGAGCCTCCTTCATTCAATTAGTTCCTACATGTGCCAGTTACACCTACCACACTCAGTTAGACTTAGTTTGACACCTGGTTGACCATTACTTGTGCATTGATGACTCCACTGATTTGATGATTATGACTCCTAGTTGGAGCCAAGCTATTCCATGCAGTATATTTGAATGACCTCCTTGGTTAATTCGAATTGATCAGTCATTGTTACTGTATTGTATTGTATTCTACCATTCTGAGTTCAATAAAGCACTATTGCAAGCCTTTTGCACAGTTTTACACATATTTTCTGAGTTTCATCTATTGTAATTGATTTACTTGTTCATTAGATCTGTTGTGCTTAATTTCACATGGTATCAGAGCCATGGAAGGGACAAGACTTCTTTTCTACATGGATTATTCATGAATATTGAGCAATTTTTCTCACTTTGCAGCAATTTTCTGCAGTTGCAGCACTTTCTGTAGTTGCAGCTATTGCTCTATAATGGTTCTTGTTTGCTTGTGATTTGCAGGTTTCTTACTTTCTCCATTTGCATTTGCTATTGCAGAGATGGAAGCTTCTTCTTCACAAAATATTCTTACTCCATTCAACTATGATGAATGGAAACCAAAGATGATTGCATGCTTGAAGAGACAACGTCTCTTTGATATGTGTATTGGTATTACAAGAGATTTTGATTCCGATGAAGAAGAGAATGATTGGATTAATGATTGTGATAGAGATTTTGGGACAATATGTCTTGCTATGTCTCCTTGTATGCACTACCTCAGTACTACTGCTGAAAATACAAGAGATCTATGGGCCCAACTCAATATAGAATTTGGAAAGCAGGAAGAAGAGAATCATGCTAGCCATTTGGAGAACAAGCCCAGTGAGACCTCCTTATGTGTTCTCTCTGATTATGTCTCAGCCTCAACCATTGTTCAAGATGAAGAAGAAACTGTAGATTCAACACTCATTTTCTCACTGTCTTCTATTTCGAATTCTGAGCAAGATAAACCAGCTCATACTCTAGAATCCGAAGAGGTTCTTGAATCCTCTCTTTCACATGAGTTTGCCGATATGCAAAATAATGATCTACTGGATGTTTTGGAGGTGAAATCTGATTTTGGAGGTGAAGCATTCTCCCTCATTGATTGAATGCCTCATATATACTTATGTTCTATCATTTGCACAGTTTCTCAGAGTTTTACTGAAGATGAAGAGCACTACCATTCGCTTGAGTTCAATTCTCATGCAATTTTTGCTGATTTTGGTTTTGATCTCACCCCTATTGGTTCAAAGGAGATATCAAGAAACCATTTGTCATATCTTGGAGTTGATTTAACTTCCACTGATAAGAATTTCAAGTTTGAAGATCTATTTGATCTGATTGGATCTATTCCTACCTCACTTGGTTCGAATCACAAGTTCCAGGATCATCCTCATATTTTCATATTTGTTCTCACCATTTTCGGTATGAAGAGCAAGTTTATAAAGTCTCCACATTTGCTTGCATCCACTGATGGAGAATGAAAGCACATGTTTTTGGAGCATGATCCATTTACCCCCAAGAGTAAGATACCTCTAGACATATCTACTTGAGTTTGGAGTAATCAAATCTTTTGGTGTGTTACAGTCCATTTTGAGGGGGGGGGTTTCCCATGAGGTTTTCTCCATTTCCTCGGTTCATGAACTATTATTTATTTGGATTATTATTGTATCAGGGTGACCTTTGGTCTCAGTAACCAGGGCCCTATTCAGTTATTATTTTTTACATCATAGTATAGCTTGAGGGGGGGTGTTAGGATATCTCATCTTTCAGTTATGTACTTTGCATGCACTTTGCATGCATCCGCATGCATCCCAGTCACCAGTTTGATGCCTCCAGCACCTTATCCCCAGTTTTCCAGCACCCGGGAGATTCTTTCCATACATTTTTAGCCCTCCTAGTCAAGAAGGAGCCCACTTCTCACCTACCACTCAGTTCACTTTAGTTAGCTAGTTGTCTTTCCTTGATTTAAGGCTAGATTGACTCCTCACTACTTGTATCACTCCGTTGGACCCCCAGTGAGACTAGATTTCCTATTATAACTCCAGTTGGCTCCTCATGCACCCTCCACTGAGCCTCCTTCATTCAGTTAGTGCCTACATGTGCCAGTTACACCTACCACACTCAGTTAGACTCAATTTGACACCTGGTTGACCGTTACTTGTGCATTGATGACTCCACTAATCTGATGATGAGGACTCCCAGTTGGAGCCAAGATATTCCATGCAGTATATTCGAATGATCTCCTTGGTTAATTCGAATTGATCAGTCATTGTTACTGTATTGTATTGTATTCTACCATTCTAATTTCAATAGAGGATTGCTACAAGCCTTTTGCACAGTTTTACACATATTTTCTGAGTTTCATCTAGTGTAATTGATTTACTTGTTCATTAGATCTATTGTGCTTAATTTCACAAAACAAGACATCTAGTGAAACAATTGTATGAATTTCATTCTCTACCGTGTCAAGATGCGGAAGGAAGGACGATCGATGATGAAGTTCTTCCCATGGGGGCTCATCCAAGATCATAATATCCATGATTGATTGATCAGAATGAAGAGTATGGAGTAGAGGATCAGGTGGTGGTAAGGATGAGTTCCGTTGTGGTGGCAGAGAACCTGGGTTGGATGCCACTACAGAGTGGATATCTGGTAAATCGGGTGTTGATCGGATGGATTCATAAGTGGCCTCATCAGGGCTGAGAGGCATCACATCTCCAATAAACTCAATATGATGAGGATTGGGAAGAATCCATTGGTTGGTCGAGCTGGAAGAGGTTGGGATCATAGATGAGATCATGTTTACCGTGGAAACATGGTTTGGGGGATCTGGTGTTGGAAAGACTCCAATCAGAGATGAGTCTTTGAGGAGTGATACCCCCACACTCTCATATATTTGCAAAGAGTGGCCCAAAAGAGGGACATTATCCACAGGATGAGTAGTGGTGTTCGATGTATAGAAATCTAACTGGTCGATAGTGACAATTCACCCATGGTGGGGAAATTGCACGATGTGGAAGACATATGATGCGACCGCGGTCATGCAATAAACCAATTTCGACCTAGTAACAAATTATAATCCAATAGGGCGGCGAATACCATCCACGTTAATGGAATGGTCTTACCTCCCAATTCTATGGATAAGGATTGTAATCCCATGGGGCTGAAATCCACGTTCGTTGATTTATTTCAAGGTAGTGGGGGAATGATTCAACTCGGGAGAGTCAATGGATCTCCAGCAGGATAGCGACATAATGGAAGTAGAGGCTCCTTTGTCTAAAACAATACGATGGATAATTTTCCCCCAAACATTGGTAACAATTTAAAATGATAATTGTTGGGAAATCCTCGGCTTGAAATACTCTAATTTGAACATGATGGTGTTCGTGGAATCAGGATCTACTGCTCCTATATCATATAACAGGGTCTTACATTGTTTGGGACAATTTTTTAAGACTTCTAACATCGACATAGCATAGGGGGCCTAGGCTAGATCCTCTAAAATGTTGTAGTTTTGAGTGGCCCGAGCATTAGGGTTAAAAACTGCTTTTCTAATTGTGCTCTTTAGCAGACGCAATACTGTATCTGGGAAAGGTTTCTCTATGATCAGAGCATGTTGAGGTAAAGGAATATGGGATGTAGATGCGGAGGATTTTTCAGTATTACCTCCATTTGATTCCTTGTCATAGATATAGTTGTATGTATGTGACCTAGTAGATAAGTTGACCATTTTGCTATGCATTATGAGAACATGAGAGGTTTTGGACGGTTCTCCTTGAGGAGGTGGTGGTTGTGCTATCATTTGTTGTCATTGTGTGGGGAAGGGAGCAGTTAAAACTGTGGGTGTGGGGTTTCCCTTGAGAAACTTTCACACTTCTTCACAATGTGGACATTCTTTCATGAAGTGATTGTCACCACATAGTAAACAAGTTTATTTGACCTTTCATTTTTGTTTTCTATCATCGGGATTATCTTTGGGCTCCTACTTATTAGAATATCTCTTGGATTTACCTTTTCCGTATTTTTGGAACTGGATTTTTGAGGTGAATCAGATTGAAATGAATTCACTTCTGTAGTGGAAGCAGGGCTAGGTGATTGATTGGTGTTGTTTCCATCCTATGGTGACGATGGATTCAAACTATGGTGGTTCTATGATCCACCTGATTGGGTAGCATGTTGGGAATGAACAGAACCAATGATGTAATCGGTGTGTGATCTCGTGTTAGGTTTTTTGGGGTCGTGTGTAGGGCATGGTGCATTAGGAATAATGTCGTATAATGTGCCAGATTGAGCATAGACTAGTTCTAGATACTGAGCACGTGAAATAGCTTGTTCTTCCGTAATGGCCCCACCCATAGCCATGTCTTTAGCTATGATAGGTAGTAATGACTTCGTGAACCAATCAACAAGTAATTGATCTAGAACGGGAGATTTAATGAGGCGATGTTTCCTTCTCCACTCATGAATATGATCACAAATGTGGGTGGAGTTTGATTATTGGTGGGATGTCAAAAGATCCATCCCGGTTTCATAGAAGATCGGTAGTTGAAAATGAGTCAAAATATCCATAGCTAAAGATCGAAAGTCGGTGAAAGAGTGTGGTGGTAACTCGATGTATGTTACACCAAAATGTCGTCACCCTTGTGCAAGTGTCACAAGTGTTGCAAGTGTCGTCGTCATGACCTAGTGTCGTCATCATGACCGTTGCAAGTACCGTCATTATGACCAAGTGTTGTCATCATGATCGTTGTGATAATGTCATCATATTGACCATTGTGTAAACTCTTTGCTATGATACCTAAACCCATTTTAGAGTAAAAACATATCCCTGAAGTTTCCCATGACTGGAGGGCTTAACTGACCTACTTTTCAAGGTCGTCGCAGTCTGGCCTTGTGCAACATGCGACATCGTAGGTTGCCCTAATGCAACATTCGACGATGTCAGTTATTTGGATAAAAGAGTATCTTCGAGCCCATTCTCGAAGATGAGTGATGTGGAGGCCTATCCCTAGGCTCTAGGTGAGGTGGCATTTCAGTTCCTAACCTTATGGAAAGATCCCTTAACCATCTCCCCTTAATCCTCAACCTACCCTATCTCTTTATCCCTATATAAACACCCACTCTCTCCATGGGAGGGGAGGAAGGATATGGTATCTACATGCTGGTGAAATCTATCTTAGGACACCTCCATTCACCTATTGGAGAGTTCATACTTCCTTAGAAGGACACGACCATTGGCTTTGTCGGAGAAGGGCTACTGCATTAAGTCTTGGTTGTAGTTCTATATCTCTATCATGTACTCCTCTATTTACAGTAATGCAAATGCTTTCCACCAATATTGTTCTTATGTGTAATGATATTGTGTAGTTTACCTGCTTAACTATTTACTTAGATCGCTTATTGTATAGATGCTCTTTACTCGTTTCTCTTGTTTCTATGTCTTGACAGGTCTTGCAGCTTGGATCTGACGATCGTGGGACGTGGAGCAACATTCAGGAGAAAGAATTGCGTAATAGAAAGGTAAGACATCTAGTACTTGGTCCTTAAGTAGATCTAGGAAATGCACTTGTAGTCTGTTTTATTTGTTCTAGACTCACATTGAGCTAGGGAGATCCTGCTCGCATCCGCTTGAGTGGATTGTCCGGTAACAAATCTGGCGACCATACTGGGGAAGAACATTGTTGTTTTCAATCTGAATGTCGGTTTTAGTTGATTGCTTTTCCAAGCCATCTCTTTGGCCATTTGCTTCTTAAGCCCTTTCACCATCAGATCTTCACTTTGAAGAATATCATTACCTTCCTTTGAGTTTGTACTCCTCATTTTCAGACCATTTCATTGCTCATTGTCTGAATAATTGGTTTATTTTTGAATCTAGACTTCACCTGTCGCACCTGGGTAGTGGAAACAGAGCAACACTGTGTCATTATGAGTCTCTGTTCTTTACCTGTTAGTTACTCATCGCACCCCTTGCATTGTCAAACTGTGACATCGTAGCACTTCCCGTGTAAGCAAACTACGACGTCGCACTATGTATAAGCAAAGAGTGTGCCGATCTACCATTTTTTCCATACAGGAACCTTTTCTCCATTTCTGATTTGAGTTTTGGTTTGTGTGCAAACTCCTCTGCACTGTACCTTCCAGGCAGAGACCCTTTTGTCCAACAGTGTTTTGTTTGGCTTGTTTATATTGGTTTTTGGGTCTTTTGAGTTTTGGATTCATGTTTGGCCCCTTGAGTAAAAACTAGTGTTTTGCTTGCATTTTTAAGCAAAATGGGTTCTATTTTTGAAAAAAAATTCCCCCTCATGGACGAGGGGGGCCATGAATTGTGCATTCTTCAGTTGTTTTGACCCATCTCAAGGTTTTGAGATCATTTTTTGGTTTGGTGTGATTGACTTGTTTTAAAGACTTGAAGAGTGTGGGATATCCATGTCTTTTTTAGCCTCTCTTTCTTGGGTTATGCATCTTGTTTCCCTTACATGCTGAGCTATTCAATCATTTTTGGGGAAGATTGATTCTTTGTCTCCACTTTAGTTCAAAGAAAAGCTTGATTTTGTCACTCTTTTGCTATATTCATGAATTTGGAAAACGTAAATATTCTTCTTACTTTATTTTGATCATTTGAAATTCTTGGTCTCACGTTCATAAGAAGAAGAAAGGCTTGTTTCAGATTTGTGTGCATTTGAGTTAGATAAGATTGTTAAGTGCTTTTCTTTGTCTAGCATTTTATTGGAAACGTTTCTAGAATTTTTCTTTCCATAGATCAGATGTGTCTTTTTTGAGTGTAAAAAGATAGGAAATGAGTCATAATTATTGCATTTGGTAGATTTTGAACCTTTCTTGAGTGCCTTTTAGTTGTTTGGGTGCTTGCCATTTTTCTTTGGGAATTTCTGAATGATTAGAGTGTTGTAGATATTCTCTCACTTTCTGTATATAGATATGAAAAGCGTTTAGTTATCAAATTCCATTTTTGGTACATGCATTTGAAAATTGAAAGTGCTTCATTATTTTGTCTTATACATTGTTAAGATTAGTTGCATCTTTCATTTTCTTTGCACTTTTTAACTGATTATTGCAGAAAGTTAGAGTTGTTTCACTCTAGGAAGGAATTTTTCTTTTCGCTACTACTTAAGTACTTTTGGTTTGAAAGAAAGAAAAATCTCTCCTTACCTTAAGTAGTTTTCATTGAAAAGGAAAGGAAAATGTGCATTATCATGTAGTTGAGGATTGCATTATGTTTACATTTATGTACTCACCTCATGCATCCACCTAACCGTACAAGATAAAATTAATGCTAGCTTAAGTTAAAATCATTTAGTAATTGTGTGTAAGTTAGAGATGTGTTCCGGCGTCATTAAGCGTGGCAGCTGTCGTTATTTTCCAGCACTGTATCCCGAGGGTATTGTAGTCTTCCATGTACTTATCGGTATATCGAGCTCCTTCACGTACCCACCAAATACCATAATCCGTACTTGGCATATATCGAAGGGTGTATCACGTACTCAGTAGTATATCGGAAGGTATCTTGCTGAACAATTGTGCATTAGACAACACCACTACGGATTTGAGCTCCCATGTACCTTGCGTATATCGGAAGACACCCATAGGAATCTTGAAACCAACTGAGTTAACCATTTGGCCGTCTTGGCAAAGCAATACACCAAGAACAACACTCAAGGAGATTAGCACGCACGTACTGTCCACGTAATTGGGTATGCAGGCAAGGGTACAGTCCCAATCCTCCTTGTCGCATCATATTGTTGGACCCTACAGTATATAGCGCTTTGCGATGCCTTTATAATCCTGTGAGGTTCCAGACTTTGAATCCACTCCTATTCACACAGTTTGCTTGTTGCTTTTAGACTTGAGTAGTGTTTGTCTTGTGTGGTCCTTTAGAGACTCTTAGGAAGTTTAGATATGGAATATTCTTCCGGGAATACCAACCAAGGCACCCCTTGCCAAGGTATGCCATTTGTTATTCTCCCTTGTGGAACTGTTGGTCCTCCCTTTATGGCTACATTGAGTCTTCCTGGATTGACGATAGGATTACCAGTATGGTTATTCTCCAATCCGGTTACGCCAAGTGCACCAATAGTGTCGGACCTAGGTCCTTCACCACATGAGCATCAATCTCATGATGACCCTTCTCCTTCTCCGTCGAAAGTTGAATCAGCTTCCATCTCTTCCTCTTCTCCTACTGAAAAATCTGATGCTAGTAAGAAGGCTGGTGTGAAGAAGAAGAAAGGGAAGATTAAAAAGAAGAAAGATAAGAAAGAGACCAAGCGTCAACCATCTACCTCTGATGGCACTCATTCTATGAGAACACCTCGTAAGCCAAAGTTCCCTTGCAAACTTTGCAAGGGTGATCACCTTCTCAAGAATTGTCGCGGTCTTTTCCATGTGTCAGAAGTGTGGTATAAAAACCCAAAACCGCTTGTATTGTCAACCTCTGACCATCATATTGATGATACTCCCTTGACCAGTGACCCATTGGTGATGGGTTAGAAGGGTAGAGCTGTAGACCCTTGTTGGATATGCAAGGGCTTGCATCGTACTTACCTTTGTCCAAGAATGGATGAAGCTTCACGGTGGTTGGAAGATATTACTAGTTCTCAACAGGCGCTTCCAACAAGCGATAGTAAGTTGTCCCTCGATCCCCCACTTGTTGACCAAGTGATCAATTCAGTTTCATCTCTAATTGGTCCCACTCTTCCTTCCAAGAGTGAAGTGATCGAGCCGCTATCATCTCCACTCGATCCCACTCTTTCATTGGAGAAAGTCTAGACTGAAGCAGTCACCATGACACAATCTTCATCTCATTCTTGTCTTCCAAGTGAGAGTGAATTGGAAACCGCTGATGTTTTCCTAGTCAGTTTAGAATGTCCTAGGAAAGGGGAAACCCTGTCCATTTCTACAGGACCCCCTCCAAGTACTGAGGTCATTTCCTTTGATTGGAATGGTCTAACAGAATCTCGTCTTCCTTCGAGTATTCCTTTTCAAATATCTGTAGGAGTTTCCGATAAAGAAATATTTCGTATGATAGTTGATGAGGGAGCTTCTGTTAGTATTTTATCCTCAACTGCATGGCAAGCTATAGGTTCTCCTCAGCTTGTGCCAGTAACTGACCAGATTTTGGCTTTTAATAGAAGGCCTACCGGACCTTTAGGGATTCTCCCGCAGTTACCCATCACGTTGAGAGGTAAAACTGTTTATGTTGATGTCATGGTTGTCCAAGGTCCTTTAGATTTCAATATGCTCCTTGGATGTGATTTTTTCTATGCTATGAAAACTGTAGTGTCCACGCTCTTTCGAGTGATGTATTTTCCTCATCATGGGAATATTGTGACCATTGATCAGCTTTCCTTCATGACACCCACTCATCATATGACTCCTAGTCATCAGACTTCCCTGAATGTTCCACATGTTTTAGTGGTTTCTTCCCCCTGAGGATGGGGGGTACGAGCACGGTTTATGTTATGTTTCAAGCTCGTTAAAAAAAATGAAGCCAACCACCCTAGCATAGTTTACCTTTGGTTTTAAGCTTGCATAAAAATGGAACCAACCCATTAGAGCACAGTTTTATTCTATTTCAAGCTCGTTAAAAAATGAGATACACCCCTCTAAGCATAGTTTACCTTTGGTTTCAAGCTTGCACAAAAATAAAACCATCCCCTTGAGCATAGTTTTATTCCATTTCAAGCTCGTTAAAAAATAAGATGGCCCCCCTCAAGCATAGTTAGTGTCTATTTCAAGCTTGTGTAAAAATGAAATAGATCTCCCTCCCATCAGTTCGAGTCTCTCGCTAGAGTTAGAGATTCAACCTTCATTTCATCTGATTCTCGTTTTCCCCCCTTGGTGAACATTTTCATATTAGTAGCCAGGTTGGTAGTTGGGTTAGCAAGCATCATTTTTAGATGAAATAAAGCGTGGGGGGCATGCCGCATGTCGTACCGTCAACAATCATGTTGAGGGAACACCACCATGTTAAGTCGCTAGCAATCATGCTGGGGGCATTTACCAACCTCTGGGCATCATGTTGGGAAGGAACTCGTCAATGGGCCTTAACCTATGAGCATAGTTCCCATTCTATGTCAAGCTCATTAAAAAATGAAATAGGTTCCCGTGAGCAGAGTTCTAATCTTGTGTCAAGCTCATTAAAAAATGAAACAACTCATTTTCCATTGAGTCGAGTCTTCCCATTGACTTAGTACCTGAACCTTCTTTTCACCCGCCTATGCCTTAGGTGGATGAAATGAAGCTTGGGGGCATGTCTTCAACCTCTGGAAGTTACGTTGAAGTCAACTCGATCACCTCTCCACACCACGTTGGAGCTAAGTCACTTACTTCTAGCAATCATGTTGGGGGCATGCACCAACCTTTGGATTTCATGACGGGAAGAAATCCACCATTGGGAACATTTTCGAGCATACTTTCATTTTTTAGGTTTCGAGCTCATTAAACCATGAAAATTATCCTGAGCATAGTTCATTTTATGTTACAAGCTCGTTAAAAAATTAAGCAGACATCATGAGCATTCTTCCAACCTATCTTCGAGCTCATTAAAAACAGTAAGATAGCATTTGAGCTTACTTTTCACCTTTTTCATACTCTGGTTGAAACATGAAAAGTGGTTTGAGCTTAGTTTTTACTTTTTCATGCTATGGTTCAAACATGAAAAAGATTCCGAGTGCTTTTGATACCATTCTCGTGCTCGTTAAAAATTTGAGTTAAAAAGGTGTGTCTAACGAGTATAGGTTTATCACTTTATCCGGCCTCGCTAGACTATTTACGGAAAAGGAACTGTGCTGAGTTCACTTTTTCCTTTGTTGTACTCGGTCATCAACCATGACAAAGTTGTTCATGGAGTTCTTTTTAAGCTCTTTTCAGACTCCCTAAATAGGAAAATATTGCCAAGCGAACTTGATGCTTTCACACTTGTAAAAGCATTTGAATGATCGTCTTTCTGGTGATAGTTTACCCCTTTTTCGGACCAGGAAGCACTATTTACGAAAAAGGAATACTCCAACCAACCATGGCTGGAAGAGTCCTCTCCCGCATTGTTTTACCCTTTTTCGGGCGATGAGGCTAACTTTACGAAAAAGGATCGTTGGAGTCTCCTTTAGTTCTTTTCAGACTCTCTAAACATGAAATGACGCCGAGTTTTCCTTCTCTAGACTCATTAAATTTTAAACATTGAAGGGCCCATTATGGGATGAACCCCTCGTTTCCTAGGTTCGTGAAACATTTGGGATTGGACTCATCTATGAGATGAGCTATACCGAGCATCTAGTTACCCTCATCAAGCTTGTTAAAAACACATGAGGCACTCATCAATCATGATGGAGAAAAAGGAAAGATTTTGTGTTACATTTTAATTACGGCAGTACATAATCACTCTTGAACATGGCACTCGTTGTTGGGTCCAGGAAATTCCCCTTTTTGGCTACCTCTATTACACCTTTTCCCCCTAATTCCATCCTATTTTCATGAGCTATACCCATGTCTTTCCAGATCAATCTATAACATTGACAGGTATAATTTGCTATTACTTTATTTGTTTTTATGCCTAAGATTGTTAAAGATTATGGATCTTAGTCCTTGGTTTATACTAATTTGTGTGACTTCATTTAGCCAAGGTCTAAAAGCGCAGGTGTATCATCCCAGTAGTGCCAGCTGTGACTCTTCAAGCGTCAGCTCCTCATATTCCAGGGGACAGCGCATCCTTCGCGCAAGCTGTAACAGATTTCCACTGTAACAAATCCCATTGAAGAAGAGCCTAGCTGCAACAGACAGGTGGCATTCTAGCTGCAGAGTCTGTTGATCCAATTATTGTCGAACAACAACATCTTTCATAAGTAACAACCCTGTTCAACACACTATTTCAGTTAGTTGTAACTCCGCAGCATGAAGATCATAGATCTTCATTACTGCGCGATTTTTGTGGATCTGAAACTGTCTTTCTTTTGTATAAATTCCAGAAGGCTCTCATAGCCTGGGGTTGGACAATCATTACTTGTGTAAGTTGTAGCAGAGCATTGAGACTCACGATCTTCCATTAATAATATGAGAGCAGAGTTCTTCACTTCTGAGTTTTAATTAGCTGTGACTCTCAGCGTCTCTGTTAGAAGGCCAGGGCCCGCCTTCTCATAGGGATAGCCGATTTAAGTAGGTAGAATAGTTTAATTTCATTTCTGTTTTGTGGTGTGGAATGTTGCAGACATTGCTGGTAGCTGTAACAGAGATTAGCTTCCTTGTTGGTAATTTACAATTGCATCTTGAATAGTTGTACCAGAGTGGTGTGACAGTCGACTATGTAGGATAATTTAATTAATTACATATGTGTTTTAAACAGCTATGACATCCAAGCTCGATTCCAATCATTTTGTAGTTATTCATGCTTTCTAGGACTTCCAGTAATCATCAGTAGAGTTCAAGCTTGTGTTTCAATTCTGGTTGCTGTTGTATCTTTAATTGTATACATAGATTAGACAGATAATGATAGAGTTACAGTAGTCACTGGATAGATCATTTTGGTAAAGGTTGAATGCTGTAGTTTGATGATCATAAGGATTTAACTTCTTGCAAAAGTAATATAGTTCCATTTCATTATTAGATCATTAACTTTCTGGATTGATTCTGTAGGAAGGATTGTTTCAATTGGGATTTGTAGATGTGTGAATTAGATTAGTTTTCTTAGGGAATGAGTTGGTTGAGCATCTAGGTAGGATCATTACTTACATTCATTAATCAACTGCTTAATCTGTTTATGCATAGATGGTGTTTATTGCCTTTGAAATAAAAGACCTTCTTGGGTTTGACAATTTATATTGATCATTCTGTGTGTTAGCTTTAATTAATTGACATATAGAGTGCCCAACATTTTGGCACCATTGTCGGGGATGGTAATAGATAGACAGAGTTAGTAGTTGGATTCATTTGATTTTATTTTAGTTCAATTTTTACAGCATGCATGAATACAAGAAAAACAAATTGGGAACCCCCTTTGAATACTAACATTGCAGGTGGAAGAGGTCAAGGTCGTAACGCAGGTCAGGGAAGACACACATATATTGATGAGATAATTGCTAGAGCTGATTCTTCCACTAGACCACAACGGAACTCTACAGGTAGGGGAAATTTTGTTCCTCCCAATCTTGAACATTCAGCATCCACGGTGGAGAATACAACGGGACCTTTAACTCCTGTTGCAGAAAGTAAACCTCCTGAAGATAAGGGAAGTGCTATAGGTGCACTAGATAGAGAGGAGATTTATCATATTGACAGAACCAGAGTTACTAAAGAGGTGTGGTTGGAGATTCGCAGAATAGCAGAGGAAGAAAGAAGGCAAGAAGAAGAGAGGAGAAAAGAGGAAGAAGCTAAAGCAGAGGAAGAATGCATAAAATAGACTATGGAATTTTGGACCAGAACCATGGCTGGTAGAGAACAGGGGGGTGAGAATGAAGATGAGGACTGCCAGGAGGAAGAAGGAGAAAATAATCAGCCTGGTAATACGGTGGCTACATTAGAATTCCCCATCCTTCAGACACCTGGAGCAGCTCCTATGAAGAATATTTCACCATCAGTGCTCCCTAATTTTCATGGTAAGTCCTCTGAGGATCCTGATGAGTTTCTTTTTGAGTTTGATATCCTCTGTCGCAACTATGATTACACTTCTAGTGCTCAGAAGCTGAAGCTATTCCCAGCCACCTTGAAAGGAAACGCTCTGCGCTGGTTCATGAGTTTGGGTCGTGAGACCATTACTACCTGGGACCAAGTGAAGAACACCTTTCTTTCTAAATATCAAGAATATTGCAGAACTAGAGACAGAAAGGAAGAATTGTTCAAAATGGTTCAGAAGGATGAAGAGAGTTTGGAAGACTTTGTGGAGAGATTGCTGTATAATTTGCAAAGATCTAGTCATGCTGAGATTGGCAAGGATGTGCTCAAGATCATCTTACTTAGAGGAATTAGGGAAGATTGCCTTGATATGTTGAATCTGTTGGGAAAAGGGGATATCTCAAAGGAACCTTTTGAAAAGATTGTTGAATTATGTCGAAGGTATTCCATGGGATCCTCCAGAACCAGCAAATGAGACAAGGACCGAGACCAGGATGTCTTTACTAGGACTCAGAAGTCAGCTAGTGGAGGTGCCACTCAGGCAGAAATAGGCAACTTACTGGAGAACTTTAAAATAGACATGATGAGTTCCCTATCCTCAGAGTTGGATGCCATGAAGGAAAAACAGAAACAAGTAGTAGAAGATATTACACTTGGAGTATTCTGTCCTAAATGTAGAAAGAAGCATCCACTGAACGAGTGCCCGTTAGACAAAGCAGAGGTATGTAGGATATGTGAACTCGAGCATGAAACTAATGAGTGTCATTCATTACCTGAGGTTAAAGCAGTCCTGCAGGCATCTATTCCTAATGTAGAGCCAGCATACTTTATGGCACATAAGAAACCATGGCAGCCTAGAAACCAAGGTATGAATCTAGATCCATCATTTTTTCTACATAATATGAATGGAATGAACAACATGCATAATATGAATACACAATTCCCTTCACATTATTCCAACAGCCAGTGGCATCCATCTCAGAACCCAATGCAAAATCCTAATTCATGGACATCATGGCCACAGCAGTCAAACCAAGCTCCTTGGAATTCCAACTGGAGAAACTCTTACCAAGGAAATAACTTTCCCCATCACCAGACTCAGTATCAACAATACCCTCCTCAACAGTATTAGCATCAGCAGTATCAGCAACCACAGCTCCCTTTCTAGAACAATGCCGCCCCTATGAATGCACCATTTCGACCACAGCTACTTGCACAACCTAACCCGAACCTAAACAATAAAGCAGTCCATCAGTTTGAGACTGCCAACATGCCTGCATACTCCATTACTCAGATTACCTACAATGATATACAATTACAATTAGGGAGGGTAGTGGAGCCTATTATCACTGAGGATCTGTCATCCCCAGTGACTGAAACTGGAATAAATCAACACTATTCAGCAAGCCCCATTATTGAGGATGCTGATACTCCTACTGAAGCAGCAACTGAAACTCAGGAAGCAACACATGATCTTCCACAACCTACACAGTTGAACAGAGAACCACCATATCTTGAACGATTGCAGCTGCAGAAAACAGTGGAACAACCCCGATTTGATATCGTGGGAGAATTGAAAATTTTATATGTTAAAATTCCACTGTTACAGGCCCTTAATGATGTGCCTATTTATGCTAAGACAGTTAAATATTTGTGTGTTAAGAAACTAGGGAGAAGGCCCATGGATCCTCCCACTGTCCACGTGCTAGGAAAACTTTCAGAATTAATAATGGGAAAGGCCCCTGTGGCGAAGTATGATGACCCTGGGAACCCGACTATTACAGTGCACATAGGGAACACATGGATTCCAAATGTCTTGGTGGATTTGGGCGCAGCTATTAATGTTATGACTGTTTGTGTCAGAAATTGTTACTAAGGCTAGGGTAACAAGCCAACACAATCTCAAGAGTTGAAATCAATTCAAACTAGGTTTTAGAGTTTTGTTTCATATGTTTTTGGTTATTGACTTCAAGAGCATAAAGGGAATACATTCAGCAGATAAGTTAAAACTAAGTCATACACATATATCAATGAAGATGCATATATATCACAGGAATCCAACAAAAGATTGTAATGAAGTTCACACAATAAAAGACAAGCATCACTGGAAATTACACATAAAACCAGAAATGAATTTGTCATTCATGAAACTAAATAAGTTCAAAATGAAGCCAACACAGATCAAATGTAGGGTAAAGAGTCATATATTCATAGTTTCATCAAAAAATGCATATGAGAGTTTACAGTACCTTACACTGAACAAGTCTGGAAGTATGAGCAGCTTGCAGACCTCCTAATGCTCCCCAAAATCAGAACCTCTCTTCAGTCCCTTTGTCCCTTTTTTATATTTACAAAGAAGTAGTTCTATCTCACCTTCATTAGGTCGAAATTGAAACTACCCAGCAGTTACATTAACTAACTAACTCAACTAATTGACTAAAAATAGCAAATCCAATTCCTGGCAAATGTGGCGAATTTCTGGAAAATAGGTGTCAGAGAAGCTTCCATATCTCTCAATTGGTGACACCTGTGTAAAAAATGAGAGAGGTTTTTGTTAATGGGTCCGTGATGGACAAAAACCTCTCTTGGTTTTTCAAAATTCATCTCCAATCAATCAGAATCGTCCCCGCAAAATGAACACTAAAACAGGAAAATATTAAATATTTAAAATCCCTGGAAAATAGGCTGCAAAGATTAAACCGAATCTTTCAAAACTTGACAGATGTTGCATAACTGAGAGAGGTTTTTGTAGATGGGTATCTTATGAACAAAAACCTCTTTTTGTTTTCAAAATTTCCTTTCCATCAGCTCGTGGTCTGCATTTGACTTCAGTAACCCAAAACAGGAAAAACAGAGCAGAATTCTGTCTCTACTGCCTCCTTTTTTTTATGTCAGCTATCTTCTTGAGATCTAGGCATCCTCTTTACGATTTTGAAAATTGAATATTCATCTGAAGGATTCCATGTATTACTGATTGATGTTCCCATAAATATTGAACTTAAAAAAAAAATCACATGGACCAACACTTTTACTGCTTTTCAATTGATTTCCTTCCGAAGAAAAGCTTCCACTCTCACACTGTTGTAATGTGCAGGGAGTTCTCTGCTTTCCACACCAATTATCATAACCATCAGCATAGTCATCCTCAAACCTTACTGATCCGAGATCACATGGAAGTGATTTTTCATGGCTCTTTAACAGTGAATTAGCCTCTGGATCTAGAGGTGAACTTTGATCAGTGTATTGCCATTGTCCTTCACTAGAATCAATTCGAAGGCCCATATTCAACTTGTCACTTAAAAGATCTGATTCATCAATTGGTTTCTTCTCCAGAACATTATTGACTAGAGGCTTGGATGCATCTAGTTTATTCAAATCAAAGTTACTACCATGTTCTTCTAAAATTCCCAATTCAGTCAGTATACCCTCTATTTGCTCAATATCTTTACTTGCATGTGGTTTCCATAGATTTTGATCAGAAATGATAAGGCTATTATTTAGAATAGCTGCTGCTTGACTTTTATCCATTGAAAGAAGCATGCCTCCAATCTTCCTCAATGTCATACCTTTCCTTTATTTCATTAGATGCCTCACTGCCATTTTTCTCTTCTTGTAAGCCTACCTTTTCAGTACACAGGCACAATCTGTCTTAGGTTTCAATAATTGTTTTGTAAACTGATTTCCTATGCTTTAGGCTCTTTTGAAATTTTCTACAGACCTTCAAATTCAATATTCTCTTGTCTCAACCAGGCAACTAAGTGGATATGTTCTCCAAGCAGGTGACTTCATGAAATTCTGATAATTTTCAACAATGTCTAAACCATTTTCATAAACCAACAACACCTCTACTGTGTAAGAATGAGCATAACAGAAAAATCTGCGAGTCCTCTTAATGTTCTTTCCAGAATTTTGAATGTATAAGAGAACAAAAAATCTTCATTCAAACTATCATTTGCATTTCCCAGACTGAATACTTTACATTTGAAACTATTCCGCTGCTCTGTTCATGCATATTGCTCATACTAGCTTCAAATAGTTATTTTTGTTGTGAAATGCTCATTTTATGATCTATTTTATCATTTCCAGCCAACAATTTTTCCAGATAATTGTGCAGCGAAAAAGACCCAAATTTTCCAGCTGTAAGGGTTTATATCGGAATACCTGTCAGCTATGCATCTGTCGTGGCTTACAGCTTCTTTTTGGGGTATTAATGGTCTCCTCTTATGAGAATAGGTGTCCTCATATCGTTTCTTTAACTGCTGATGGATGAATTTGAAAGCCCTAATTCTCGCTGGCGATAAAACACACCTGTCTCCTTTCTTCAGCAACACAAACCACCGTTTTAGCAGTGAGCTCTCCTTCACGAACACTACTCCTCTGTAAGGCTACGTGTAACAAGAGAAATTTGACAGCTAACCGGGATTTGCTGGTTTCTGTGCAACTAATCCCGCATACCATGCAATGATGAGCTTGTTTTACTTCGTGACTAGCAACCAGCTAAAATCATGCTCAAACTGCTGCAAACACGTGTTAAAACACTCACACAAGGCGATTAGACACCCCCATTCTGCATCATGATTGAAATCAGTTCGAAAATTGGAAAAAACACAGACCGCGATATTCCTGTAGCGCGCTCTTTGTTAAAACTTTGTATAGCGCTACAAGAATAACTTCTATGCCAAAATTTAGCAATTTTTCAACCTTTTGCTAATTTGTCGGAGGTTCTGGCAGTTATTTGGTTTAAGAAATAAGTTTAACCATTCTCTAAAGACATTAATGATTCTACCTTTGAGCATATGACTCTCATTGACCCCCTTTACCATATAAAAAATCACCAAAATCAAACAAAATGTGAAAAGACTAGGCTCAAAACTTATTCAATCAACCATATAGTGTCTAAGGAGATTAAAACTTAAAACTCAAAACCAAAAATTTAACTGAGGTAGATTCAAAAACAAACCAAAATTGGAGAAAATAACTCAAAAATGGAGGAAAATTTACTGACTTAACATCTGGCTCCAGCTGCGGGATGAAGTCCTCCCTGTGAGGCTTCAAGAACCTGTAGACCAGTGCCTTCAGTCTTCCATTGGGCTATGGAGTCTTTATTCAATCTCACTCACACCGGTATATACAATGAAAGTCAAATCTCTTTCTCTGAGGAACCTTCCAACTACTGAATCAAATAGAAATCCCATTTCCAATGTAACCAAGAAAAAATTTGATCAACCCACCAAAACTTGTTTCCAACTCCAAATATATATATAATCAGAAATATTGGAAAACATGAAGAGCAGAGATTTAACAACTTATACCCACCTTCATCAAATAGTTTCTCTGAAATAACAGATTTATAACCTGGTATTGACTCTAAATAATCTGCTACTGGATCATAAAAACTTCCACAAGTTACCTCTTCCTGCTCTATGAAAAAGACAAGCTGTCCATGAGAATATTTTGTTCCATGAATATCAATCAGGCATTGGCGATAAAAGACATCAGGGTCAGCCTGAATTTGCTTCGGAAATTTTTGAATAGTATCACCAATAATGTCAACACTTTGAACCTCCTTTTCCACACCGTCTTCCAATAAATGACTATCATGCATGGGCTTTTGCTGTTCGAGAATAATAGATTGAATGCATACTTGAATCTGCTGATCAGATTGTAACATATTACACTCCTCACAGATTTCTGGGTCTTTCTTTTCAATTTCATCATCATATTTATTAAAAATTAGACCATCTTCATAATGATTTTGAACAGCAGATTTATCATAACCATGAATAAAAACCACTTCTGAAAAATTGTGACCAGCCTGACCTTCATCAAATTTAGTATCAAAATCAAGAGGAATAGGATCTAATTCATCACAAATTTCTTGACTTGGAAACCTAATCTCTTCATCATAGCAAGGAGTAATCTGAAGAATTTCTAATGATGATGCTAAAGGTTCATCTTTTTCTTCAATACAAAGCTGATCTTTAACACAACACTAATTTTCAAAAGTTTGTTGAACTAGAGATTGATCTTCAAAAGGGTTATCATTCAAACTGCTATTAAGGATGTTGAAATTGTTATGAGAATGTTTCAAGCTGTCTTTACTGATCTCATCACTTGTACAATCCTCAAACTGTCCTAAAACAACAACCTGGTTATCACAATGATTATAGCATTCTTCCTTGACAGCAGTATCTAAAAATACTACCTTCTCATCTTCAACAAATTCTGAAACTTCAACTTTTTCATGACATGTTTTGAACTCTTGTCTGTACTCATCATCATGGTTTTTTAAATAAGGAATTGTATGATAAACATCAGCCTGCTCACAACAATCTTTTAAAAAGACTTCAGCTAAGTACAGATACTTACAACGTTTCCGAAAGCATGTGTGGAATTCTTTCAGTGAGGAGATGCTAGCAGCGGGAAAACAAAAATACCAATCTCGTGCATCTTTTTCAAGTGAATACATGAACATTTTCATGAGCACATCTTCATGCTGGATATTTAACTGGACCATACATTGATGAAATTTGATGAGGTGATCTGAAGGATTATCCTCTTTGCTTTCTCTAAACCGTGGCAGACAATCTCCCCAAACATCCATAGTAGGTACTGGATTTGGAAAACCTGGAATATCAGAAAAATTTAAAGGGGCAAACCTTCGAGCCATAATAGCTTCCATGGACATTGGTCTCTGCATCTTGAAATAGTGGAGTCGCCAATCAATTTGTCAAGAGAGATTTTGTTTCTTCTTCTCAGAAAGAGAAAGGGGTGACAGTGGCTCAAATTAATCAAGGCTGTATAAAGCTAGGCATGATTGAAACCTTCTAATTCTTCTAGCAGACACTCTGTCAAACCTCGTGAAAATATAGCCTTCAAAGTGCTGGTTTAAGTCCACCTCTTAAACCAGGAAAACTGATAAGTATCCCAGGGAAGATATGCTTCAGCTTCGTCCCCGGCAATGGCGCCAAAGATGTTTGTGTCAGAAATTGTTACTAAGGCTAGGGTAACAAGCCAACACAATCTCAAGAGTTGAAATCAATTCAAACTAGGTTTTAGAGTTTTGTTTCATATGTTTTTGGTTATTGACTTCAAGAGCATAAAGGGAATACATTCAGCAGATAAGTAAAAACTAAGTCATACACATATATCAATGAAGATGCATATATATCACAGGAATCCAACAAAAGATTGTAATGAAGTTCACACAATAAAAGACAAGCATCACTGGAAATTACACATAAAACCAGAAATGAATTTGTCATTCATGAAACTAAATAAGTTCAAAATGAAGCCAACACAGATCAAATGTAGGGTAAAGAGTCATATATTCATAATTTCATCAAAAAATGCATATGAGAATTTACAGTACCTAACACTGAACAAGTCTGGAAGTATGAGCAGCTTGCAGACCTCCTAATGCTCCCCAAAATCAGAACCTCTCTTCAGTCCCTTTGTCCCTTTTTTATATTTACAAAGAAGTAGTTCTATCTCACCTTCATTAGGTCGAAATTGAAACTACCCAGCAATTACATTAACTAACTAACTCAACTAATTGACTAAAAATAGCAAATCGGATTCCTGGCAAATGTGGCGAATTTCTGGAAAATAGGTGTCAAAGAAGCTTCCATATCTCTCAATTGGTGACACCTGTGTAAACCCTGAGAGAGGTTTCTATTAATGGGTCCGTGATGGACAAAAAACTCTCTTGGTTTTTCAAAATTCATCTCCAATCAATCAGAATCGGCCCCGCAAAATGAACACTAAAACAGGAAAATATTAAATATTTAAAATCCCTGGAAAATAGGCTGCAAAGATTAAACCGAATCTTTCAAAAATTGATAGCTGTTGCAAAACTGAGAGAGGTTTTTGTAGATGGGTATCTTATGAACAAAAACCTCTTTTTGTTTTCAAAATTTCCTTTCCATCAGCTCGTGGTCTGCATTTGACTTCAGTAACCCAAAACAGGAAAAACAGAGCAGAATTATGTCTCTACTGCCTCCTTTTTTTTATGTCAGCTATCTTCTTGAGATCTAGGCATCCTCTTTACGATTTTGAAAATTGAATATTCATCTGAAGGATTCCATGTATTACTGATTGATGTTCCCATAAATATTGAACTTAAAAAAAAAATCACATGGACCAACACTTTTACTGCTTTTCAATTGATTTCCTTCCGAAGAAAAGCTTCCACTCTCACACTGTTGTAATGTGCAAGGAGTTCTCTGCTTTCCACACCAATTATCATAACCATCAGCATAGTCATCCTCAAACCTTACTGATCCGAGATCACATGGAAGTGATTTGTCATGGCTCTTTAACAGTGAATTAGCCTCTGGATCTAGAAGTGAACTTTGATCAGTGTATTGCCATTGTCCTTCACTAGAATCAATTCGAAGGCCCATATTCAACTTGTCACTTAAAAGATCTGATTCATCAATTGGTTTCTTCTCCAGAACATTATTGACTAGAGTCTTGGATGCATCTAGTTTATTCAAATCAAAGTTACTACCATGTTCTTCTAAAATTCCCAATTCAGTCAGTATACTCTCTATTTGCTCAATATCTTTACTTGCATGTGGTTTCCATAGATTTTGATCAGAAATGATAAGGTTATTATTTAGAATAGCTGTTGCTTGACTTTTATCCATTGAAAGAAGCATGCCTCCAATCTTCCTCAATGTCATCCCTTTCCTTTATTTCATTAGATGCCTCACTGCCATTTTTCTCTTCTTGTAAGCCTACCTTTTCAGTACACAGGCACAATCTGTCTTAGGTTTCAATAATTGTTTTGTAAACTGATTTCCTATGCTTTAGGCTCTTTTGAAATTTTCTACAGACCTTTGAACAGACCTTCAAATTCAATATTCTCTTGTCTCAACCAGGCAACTAAGTGGATATGTTCTCCAAGCAGGTGACTTCATGAAATTCTGATAATTTTCAACAATGTCTAAACCATTTTCATAAACCAACAACACCTCTACTGTGTAAGAATGAGCATAACAGAAAAATCTACGAGTCCTCTTAATGTTCTTTCCAGAATTTTGAATGTATAAGAGAACAAAAAATCTTCATTCAAACTGTCATTTGCATTTCCCAGACTGAATACTTTACATTTGAAACTATTCCGCTGCTCTGTTCATGCATATTGCTCATACTAGCTTCAAATAGTTATTTTTGTTGTGAAATGCTCATTTTATGATCTATTTTATCATTTCCAGCCAGCAATTTTTCCAGATAATTGTGCAGCGAAAAAGACCCAAATTTTCCAGCTGTAAGGGTTTATATCGGAATACCTGTCAGCTATGCATCTGTCGTGGCTTACAGCTTCTTTTTGGGGTATTAATGGTCTCCTCTTATGAGAATAGGTCTCCTCATATCGTTTCTTTAACTGCTGATGGATGAATTTGAAAGCCCTAATTCTCGCTGGCGATAAAACACACCTGTCTCCTTTCTTCAGCAACACAAACCACCGTTTTAGCAGTGAGCTCTCCTTCACGAACACTACTCCTCTGTAAGGCTGCGTGTAGCAAGAGAAATTTGACAGCTAACCGGGATTTGCTGGTTTCTGTGCAACTAATCCCGCATACCATGCAATGATGAGCTTGTTTTACTTCGTGACTAGCAACCAGCTAAAATCATGCTCAAACTGCTGCAAACACATGTTAAAACACTCACACAAGGCGATTAGACACCCCCATTCTGCATCATGATTGAAATCAGTTCGAAAATTGGAAAAAACACAGACCGCGATATTCCTGTAGCGCGCTCTTTGTTAAAACTTTGTATAGCGCTACAAGAATAACTTCTATGCCAAAATTTAGCAATTTTTCAACCTTTTGCTAATTTGTCGGAGGTTCTGGTAGTTATTTGGTTTAAGAAATAAGTTTAACGATTCTCTAAAGACATTAATGATTCTACCTTTGAGCATATGACTCTCATTGACCCCCTTTACAATATAAAAAATCACCAAAATCAAACAAAATGTGAAAAGACTAGGCTCAAAACTTATTCAATCAACCATATAGTTTCTAAGGAGATTAAAACTTAAAACTCAAAACCAAAAATTTAACTGAGGTAGATTCAAAAACAAACCAAAATTGGAGAAAATAACTCAAAAATGGAGGAAAATTTACTGACTTAACAATGACCATAGAGACTGTGAAGAAATTGGGACTCACTAATCTGCGACCAACCCCTACTGTTTTGGAACTTGCTGATAGATCAACGATCAAGCCTGAAGGAATTCTAGATGACCTTGTAATCTTAGTGGATTCATGGGAATACCCTACATACATTTTGGTGTTACAGCCAAAATCTCAGTTGGGGGGACACCCACTGATCCTGGGAAGACCATGGTTGGCCACAGCTAATGCCTGTATCAATTGTCGGTTAGGTTCTATGACCATTTCAGACGGGACTGAGATCAAGAATCTAACCCTGTACCCTCCAGCTCGACCAAGCACAGAAGCTGATACTCCATTATGGGCAGATTTGGAGGAGGAAGAGGGTGTTCAGCCACTATTAACCATAGGGAGAGCCTTGACATTTAAAGATGAAACAGAGGATGATGCCATTAATAGTTTCATCAGTGATCCCACATTAGTCAATAAGAATGTTTATCAGATTTGATCGGTGATGACAATGTAATTCCAGTACTTAAGAATTCAAAGAGTGTTCCAGTGGAAATTGAGCCAGGAAAAACATTGAATATCAATCCTAATCTGGCACCTAGTGAGCTGGAACAACTAGTCACTCTGCTGAAACAGCATAGGGGAGCTTTTGCTTGGGAGTACACAGACATGAAAGGAATTCCCTCTCATCTGTGCACTCATCACATCTATATTAAAAGTGACTCCAGTCCTGTATGCCAACCCCAACGAAGGATGAACCCAAACCTGAGAGACATAGTGAAGGAGGAAATCCAGAAACTGTTGGAAGCTGGATTCATATATCCAATTTCAGACAGTGGGTGGGTTTCTCCACTTGTGATCCTGCCAAAGAAGAATGGGAAATGGAGGGTCTGCGTGGATTACAGAGAATTGAACAAGGCAACGTAGAAAGACCATTTCCCCTTACCTTTCATCGATCAGGTCCTTGATACCTTGTTTGAGAAGAAGTATTTCTCTTTTCTGGATGGCTTTAGTGGCTATAACCAGATTCATATTGCTCCAGAAGATCAGGACAAAACCACTTTCACTTGTCCCTAGGGGACTTTTGCATACCGAGTACTTCCTTTTGGGTTGTGCAACGCACCAACTACATTTCAGAGGGCAGTGATTGGAATCTTTTCAGAAATGGTGAATGATTGCATGGAAATATTTATGGATGACTTTACTCCATATGGTGACAGTTATGAAGAAGCACTGAAGAACTTAGAAAAGGTGTTGAAACGATGTGAACAAAGTCAGCTCTCTTTGAGCACTGAAAAGTGCCACATGATGATGAGTGAAGGCATAGTGCTAGGGCACTTCATCTCTTTTGCTGGTATCCAGGTAGACCAATCCAAAATCAAGGTAATTGAAAACATGCCAACTCCTGGGACTCAGAAGGATGTGCATAGCTTCTTGGGGCATGCTGGTTATTACAAAAGATTCATAGAAAATTTTTCCAAACTAGCTTCTCCTTTGTTCACTTTGTTAATGAAGGATGCACACTTTATCTGGAATGATGCATGCCAAACAACGTTCACTGAGCTAAAAAGGAGGTTTTTCACAGCACCCATCTTAAGAGGACCCAATTGGGCTCTGCCTTTCCATATTTCTTCAGATGCTTCAGACACTACCATTGGAGCAGTTTTGGGACAGCAGGAAGGTAATGCTCCTTATGCTATTTATTATATTAGTAAAAATATGTCTCCTACTGAACTGAATTATATTGTCACAGAAAAAGAATTTCTTGCCATTGTTTATACCATCAATAAGTTTAGACATTATATTATTGGATATTCCACTTTTGTGCACACTGATCATTCTGCTATCAAGTATTTAATGAATAAACCTATCACGAATGCTAGAGTTACTAGATGGCTGTTACTGTTACAGCAATTTGATATTACAATTATTGATAGACCAGGAAAGGAAAATGTTGTTGCAGATTTTCTATATCGGCTTACTAACAATGATGACAATTTACCAGTCGAAGATTCCTTCCCTAACGAACATTTGTTTGCAGTATCAGCTCACTCCCCATGGTATGCAGATATTGCTAACTTTTTGGCCGCAGGTAAGCTTCTAGCACATCTGTCGAAGAGAGAAAGAAGGAAGATCATACAACAGAGTGCTAGGTACTGCTGGATTGATGGCCATCTTTTCTACACAGGGCTTGATTTAGAAATCAGAAGATGTGTTAGAGAAGATGAAATCTTCAGCATTCTTAAAGCTTTCCATGATGAGCCCTGTGGGGGACATTTTGCTGACAAGAGGACAGGTCATAAAGTTTTGAGAATGGGCTATTTCTGGCCTACATTATTCAGGGATGTGAAGAAGTATGTTCAGGCATGTGATAGCTTCCAGAGGATGGGCCAACCCAACAGATTAGATGAGATGCCTTTACAGCCACAGCTTGTGGTTGAACCATTTGATAGGTGGGCTCTAGATTTTGTAGGGCCTATCAACCCTCCCTCAAAGCAGAAAGTTCATATCTTGGTTTGCACAGACTACATGACTAAATGGGTAGAAGCTGTAGCCTTGGTCAAGGCCAATGATTAGGCTGTGATAGATTTCCTGTATGAAGAAATTTTTACTCGGTTTGGAGTACCTAAGGAGATCATTACAGGCAGTGGACCACAGTTTGTATCTCACAAGCTAGAAGCACTATTGTAGAAATTTCATATTCAACACAGAATAACCTCACCATATCATCCACAGGCCAATGGGTAGGTGGAGAGCACAAACAAGGTTATTGAAGCTATTTTGACAAGAACAGTGAAGAGCCATCATAAAGATTGGGCTGAAAGACTTCCAGAGGCACTGTGGGCCTACTGTACCACTTGGCATAACACCACTGGTTTTTCCCCATATGAGCTAGTATATGGCAAGAACACTGTTTTCCCAATTGAATTTGAAATCAGGACTTTGAAAACAGCTATTGAAGCAAATCTGGATTTATCAGAGGCTCAGAGAAATCAACTGAATCAACTCAATGAATTGGATGAGAAGCGCACAGCTGCAATGCATCATACAACTTTAATCCAACAACAGCGCTCTAGATGGCATGACAGATTTATAAAGAAAAGAGTCTTCCAAGAAGGAGACTGGGACCTGTTGTATGATTCATGGTTTAAGAGGGATTTTAAAGGCAAATTGCGCACCCGTTGGTTGGGACCCTATCAGATAGATCGGGTATTTGATAATGGAACAGTCCGGTTGATCACCATTGATGAGAACAAAGTACCGTTATTCACAAATGGTCATCGACTGCGACTATATCATAGGCCGATCTCAAGGGAGGCTTTTATTTCACAAGTTGCAACTGATCCAGAGTATCAGTTAGAGCCAGGACGGGGATTTTTAAACCCCGTGAATTCCTAAAAGTTGCAGTTTCCACACATATTTTTGTACATAAATAATTGATTTTTCTTTCATTCTATATTTTATCTATTTTTTATTTTTCTTGCACTTGATTGGTTTGTTTTGAAGAACTGTGTGCAAGGACTTATTGGAGGAGTAGCAGCAGTGATGGGGCCAGATGACTGCAGACACCCCATATTTGTTCCTGGTCTAATAAAGCTCTCTAAAAAAAAATGGATATTTCGTGGTCTTTCACAGATAAAATTTGCTTATACTACAGTCTAATGCAGCTGCGACTCCGCCACATTTGCCTATTCTGCTAAATTCGCAGCTGCGACTTCACCACATTTTCCTATTCTTCCAAATTTGCAGCTGCGACTCCACCACATTTTCCTATTCTTCCAAATTCGTAGCTGCGACTCCACCACATTTTCCTATTCTGCCCAATTCGCAGCTGTGACTCCGCGACATTTTCCCGTTCGGCCATTTTCCCTTTGCTTCACTTTTCGCAGCTGTGACTCCTCCACATTTTCCTGTTATGCCAAATGTCACAGCTGCGACTTTGCTATCCTTGTTTAATCCTACTAAACTTAGCAGTCGTGACTCCATTCCTTCCACTTCGTTATCGCTCCTTCCGTGCAGCTGCGACTCTGCCATTTTTCGTTTATTTTGCTAGATTTCACAGCTGATACTCCGCCAGTTTGTCTGCTCTTCGACTAATGATGCCAATAATGATGTGACTAGGCATCATTTTTGGCACTTGCTCCACACGGTCCAATCATGATCCACCACGAAGGAAATTTTGGATTCCTTGAGTAGCTGTTAGCCTGGGTGGCAAGGGCCATGTACTTCGGCACATGTGCATTTACACCTGCCAGGATGACAGCCGGTCACAATGATTAATTCATGGCTCAAACTCATAAACGCAAGGTACGGGTCCTATCTTTTACATGATTTGGTAGAGAATTAATATGGTAATAATGATTATGTCTTGTCATAACCCTCGATTAATGAACCCATTCGAATCACACTTTAAAGATTAAGTTAAAGGTCATAATTGTGATTATTCTCATTCTGTCACCTTACCTGATTTTGCACCTGTTACTCTTATCTGCCAACCTCGTCGCTTCCATAGAACGTTCATACTATCATAGACTAGCCTGAAACCTGATTCTTGAACCCCAACGACCCTTTGCATGTTCGTAAGCTGCAACTCTCCACTTCTAAACCATAAATTGTTGAGGTCTGAACCTTGAGGAGAGGTTAAAATGGGAAATCCAGTTAGACACGAACCTGCGAATACAGACGTTGTGCGTGCCAATGCAAAGGTTCTCAATATTTTCATAGCAGCAGGTTGTATGGCATATTTCGAATGGTTGAATGGTTTTCACAAAGAAACCGCATTGCAATTCGCCCTCAGCCTGACTGATACTCATGCTGAGGTCAGAGGACTGCGCGTGGATGTTACAGAAGAAATCATAGCTGAGGTTACTGGTTTTCCCATGGTGGGAAAGAAGTCATTTGGGTGGAAGTACATAATGCGAATGCAGTGAGGGAAAATCTGTCGGTTGGAGAGCAGGTTATTCCAAAGCGCCATGGGCTGGAATTGGCATCCTTACCACCACCCTGGAATCAAGTTGCAGTCTTTGTGAAGAGATATATTTCTTTTGAAGAGATATATTTGGGTTCATCCTCGTCGACTTCAAATCATCATCCGGGGATTGAACTTAGAAACCAACCAAGTACCTTGGCCCTGCATGCCTCAATGGCAGGTTACCTCGCTTTCAACATGAGTTTACATCATTGACTCTTGATTGAAAGATTTCATCTTGTGTTCGACTTCAACTCACTTATTCACGCTTGATGATATGTACTGTGATACCTTGGGAATCATTGACATTAATGGTGATCTCCCTCGCACTTGTTAACGGTATACATTAATGACCGGTAATCAAGTGGTTTCTACCATGTTCGACTCCAAAACATTGTAATCACATGGATAGATTCGTATCATTGCAGGTTCAACTTGAAGACCCTGGGGAAGTTCTTTCCTACCCAGGTTGCAATGGAGATTGTTTGGGACACACAGATCCACGTTTGTATTGGTCATGGTTGTGTTGTCAGTTCAGAGTTACACGGATCCACTTTTGTATTGGTCGTGGCTGTGTTATCATCTCATCATGGATCTACGATTCTGTCTGGTATCCATGATTGTGTTCAGTCGGTATTTACTATCATGGATCTGCAATGTATTGGTCAGCAACCATGTTTTGTGTTGTATGAGACTTGTGGATCTCAGGTCATTTCTGCGGCAACTCCTTCCAACCAGCAAGTCCTTGCCATTTTTCTTACTACAAATCATTTCACCTGTCTCATTCCATCAGCTTCATGCTTTGGGGGGCATTTTGTTACACCAAAATGTCGTCACCCTTGTGCAAGTGTCATAAGTCTCGCAAGTGTTGCAAGTGTCGTCGTCATGACCTAGTGTCGTCATCATGACCATTGCAAGTACCATCATTATGACAAAGTGTTGTCATCATGACCATTGTGATAATGTCATCATCTTGACCATTGTGTAAACTCTTTGCTATGATACCTAAACCCATTTTAGAGTAAAAACATATCGTTGAAGTTTCCCATGACTGGAGGGCTTAACTGACCTACTTTTCAAGGTCATCGCAGTCTGCCCTTGTGCAACATGCGACATCGCAGGTTGTCCTAATGCAACATGCGATGATGTCATTTATTTGGATAAAAGAGTATCTTCAAGCCCATTCTCGAAGATGAGTGATGTGGAGGCCTATCCCTAGGCTCTAGGTGAGGTGGCATTTCGATTCCTAACCTTGTGGAAAGATCCCTTAACCATCTCCCCTTAATCCTCAACCTACCCTATCTCTTTATCCCTATATAAACACCCACTCTCTCCATGGGAGGGGAGGAAGGCTATGGTATCTACATGCTGGTGAAATCTATCTTAAGACACCTCCATTCACCTATTGGAGAGCTCATACTTCCTTGGAAGGACATGGAAATTGGCTTGGTCAGAGAAGGGCTACTGTGTTAAGTCTTGGTTGTAGTTCTATATCTCTATCATGTACTCCTCTATTTGCAATAATGCAAATGCTTTCCACCAATATTGTTCTTATGTATAATGATATTGTGTAGTTTACCTGCTTAACTATTTACTTAGATCGCTTATTGTATAGATGCTCTTTACTCGTTTCTCTTGTTTCTGTGTCTTGACAGGTCTTGCAGCTTGGATCTGACGATTGTGGGACATGGAGAAACATTCAGGAGAAAGAATTGCGTAATAGAAAGGTAAGACATCTAGTACTTGGTCCTTAAGTAGATCTACGAAATGCACTCATAGTCTATTTTATTTGTTCTAGACTCACATTGAGCTAGGGAGATCCTGCTCACGTCCGCTCAAGTGGATTGTCCAGTAACAATGTACCACTTCGCAGCAATACCGGTGAGGGTTTGTTGAAACAACCTTAGACGGATAGAATCGTCCACTAAGGATTTATAAGAGCACCATACATGATAAGTCATTATGTGGTTCTTAGGATCCTCATTGGGTTTACCGTCAAATTTCGGGATGTATGATGGTAACTTCATAGTGATTGTTAGCCAATTTATACCATGTTGGATGGGATCATTTTTCAAATGTGACAGATCCGGTAGATCTAGTGTAGCCAGAAATGGTAACTGTCAGTTTGGCTATGGATACTGGTAATATTGATAAGGCATCTGGGTACCAGTAGGACCATGAATCGAATGATCGTAAGGTCCTCCCATAGAGTGTTGGCCATATGGATATGGGCCTCCCGGATTAGGAGGTGGTCCGGAATGGGGTCCTCCTCCGGAGTAAGGGGGTCCACCACCATCGTACGGGTGTCCTCTGGGTGGAGGTGGGACAAGTTGCGGGGGACGAGACAGAACAGGTGGTGGGGGTGGTCCGTCGGCTAGAGGTCCATTTGGTGGAACATTATGATGCCCACATGGGGTGTTCATATTTTCGGGATAGGATAATCTGGGAAAAATATTCCCTGGATAGTTTTGACCTATAATAATGTTGTGATTACCAGGGTATGTATGCCCCCATGGGGGTTGGGTCCAAGTGGATGGTACCCCCCATTTTATGTACACACGTAGGTTTTCCCATGGTTGGGAGTGACCTGAAAAAAATATTATAGTTCATATGTGGAGGATACACTCCCCTCACGTTTTGTTTCCTAACTAGATGGTGCCCCCCAGTTAGATTTGTTCCACTGACTAGGGGTCTTCGACCAGTTGAAAATTGTCCACTCATTGGAGTATGCCCAGTAAGCATATGTTGACCACTAATGGTACACTGACCCATACTCATTTGTTGACTACTAACTAGAGGATAACCTCTGCTCAAATTTTGAGGTGGAGGTGATGTTCCAGATATGAATTTAATAGTAGCTAAAGGTTTCCTTCCAGTTGTTTGGGTCAAGTGAGCTGTAGAACCGACCAAATGATATGGAGGTGTACTAGATGGAAAAGAGGGTTGGCCTAGCTCATAAATGGTCATAATGGGTGTGGATATTCCTAGTGATGAAAAAGACAAAGAATGTATGGGGGAATGTTGTTCAGGAACTGGTACTTCCAAACCAGGTCTCGGAGGAAACATATGGTGCCTAATCTGGTCACACATTATCGATCGATAGTCTCGTAAAATGGTGCAAGAAATGAGTTTTTAGGAATCCATCGGGGAGGGATCCAGTGTGGTTGAGTTTCCACCATCAGAAGTGAACCAAATTAGGAAATATTATGGCTTGAGGAAGTTCCCCAAAATGATGTTGTTGGACCAAAAACGGTCGCTATCAGGTCATCTGGGGGTCGACTGAAGATACAATCGGTAGCTCCTAGGAGACTATCAAGCGAGTGATGAAAAGATGTGTCATGCGAGGGAGGTTGTTCTACTAACAAATGTCCTATAGGATCAATGATAGGTGGTTTTACATGAGGGGATTAGTTCACTCCTGTTTCAATATAAGGATTTTCTTCTTCGTGTGATTCAGATGTTGTGGGTTGATCCATGCTTTCTCCCGTGTTCTCCTCCTGGTTCAGGGGATATTTATGTAGAAAATTTAGTATTATGCAGGATCTTCTTAAGGGATTCTCAGCCAGGGAATTTCATGTAAAAATTATCCTAAGAGTCTTCTAAAAAATAAAAACACACTTCAGTACCTACTCAAGATAAATACACAAGCAAACTTATGTGATAGGTTGGATTCAAAAGTATGGAACCTCACGATATTATCAAGGCATTGCAACTCGTGATATACTACAGGTTCCAACAGTTATACTCGGCCCAATATTTCAGATCACTAACCAGGGAGGATTAGGACCGTACCCCTGACCGTATAACATGATTACCTGGATGTATGTGCATAATATCTCCCCAAGTGTTGTTCTCGGTGTATTTCCACGCCAAGACGACCAATGGTTAACTCGGATGGTTTCAGTAATCCTAGTGGGTTCTCCTGATATACTCAAGGTATGAGGGAACTCCAATATGTAGTATTGTTGTCTAATGCACAACCGTACGGAAAGAGCCTTCTGATATACTGTCAAGTACGTGAAGTACCTTTCTATATACTTGAAGGTACGTGAAATGTCGTTCGATATACCAAATGGTACGTGGAGGAACTATAATCCCCTGGGATGCAGTGCTGGAAAATAACGATAAATACTACGTTTTAAGACGCCAGAACACGTCTCTAACCTAGCACACGAGTTTCTATACAATTTTAACCTAGGATACCGCTTGATTTTATCTTGTACAATTAGGTGAATGCATGAAATGTAGACTTGAAATTTAAACAAGATGCAACACTAATCTATATGAAATGCAAGTCTTCATTTTTTCTTTCCATGAAAACTAATTAAGGTAAGGATAATTCTTTTATTTTCTGATAGAAAAAATGAACAAAGTACCTCTACTTTCTTTCTCCAAATTAACCAAATGACTCAAAAGTACTCTTTCAACAATCCAACAAAGAAAATGAAAATAAGACACCAAATTGAAAATATTTTTCTCTTTTTCTTTTCAACTTAAGCAAACCTATGAGCAAAAAAGGAAAAGATGAATTTCTATTTCAATTGTAATAAATCTAATTCTGAAATGAAAATCAAAATAATTGGAGAGAACATAAAAAAAGTAAGAGCTTTCAGTACCTTTTGGAATACTTTGGGAAGGCCTAAATGTGCTCAAAATATTTCGAGGAAATAAAAGTAACTTCTTAAAACCAAGAAGCCATAAGCATTGATGATTTTTTATCTTTTCCAAAGGTTGTTAAATGATTATTTCAAAAAATGAAAAACTATTTACGACAATTTCAAGTAATCCACTCAAAATGAAGATGTTAAAGAATTTTTTTTTTTCACACTAATATACTCAATGAATCTGAGAATTATACCTCTTTTATCCTTAATTAAGATAGCTAGAGAATAGTTGCTACTGCGATCTTCAATTAACTGGAAATTATCAAAAAATATTAATCACCCAAGATCTAGAGACAACACACAAAAGCACACCAAATTTCCAAAAATCACAACTAATTGTTAGAGGGATGAGAAGTAAGAGTGAACAAATCAGGTAAACTAAGAGGGATTCACAAGACTAAATGTACTCATGAGGGATTGAAATTTCCCACAACCGGAGTAACACTCACTTGACTATATAAGACTCAAGTAAAACTCTAAACTTCAACAACAAACCAAAGACAAAGTACATTGTGTCTAGGAGATTATGTGATTTTCAAGGACAACATACCAACACCAATAAGCCATATCAAAATCAATTTGGGAGATTTTTAAAACTTGTGCACCAAATTTTGAAGGGTGACGTGCCCTGCAGGTGTACACAATAGCATTAGGAGCCTAGTGACGCACTTTGCACATGCGGGAAGTGCGTCAGTGACGTAGGCTGTAAACAGGAAAAAGGCATCAAAGACGCAGGTTGCTTGAAGGTAAAGTGCATCAAATTTATAGTGATGCAGGCTCAAAACTTCCCAAGTGCATCAGGTGAGATCCAATCATGAAAAAAAATAAAAAAATCCCAACAAGAAAATGATAAAAGGATTAATAAAAATTCCCAATCAAAGTCTGGATCACCCAGAATCTCTCTAACAACCAGATCCAATGTAGAAAGAGGCAATTAAGAGGCTAATCGGAGGGAAATCAAGAAACAAAGAATTACAAACAAATTAAAACCTATGGGCTACCTACTCCCCAACGGAGTCGCCAATTTTTTTTTTGGACAATCTGTAAGTGCAGACACAAACAAATCTCCCTAGTCTGAATGGTTCAGATATACAACAAAACAAGTACATAATACATATAACTTTCCTAGATTGACCAAATTGAAAAGTAAGTGAAGAGATAAATTACCTTCTGAGCGCAATTCCTTTCTCCTTGCTTGATTCAAATCCTTAATCTCTGGATCTTCAGCTACGAAACAACATGAAACAAGTAGTGATGGCATATGATCATAAATCAATCTAGATTAGCGGTCAAAGAAGCCAATCCTAAACTCTATAATGACAAGATGTTTATGGAAAGTATTTGCATTAATTTAATTACAGAAAGTTAAAAGAGAGAGGTTACAACCAAGCATTGACATTGTAACATGATCTAAATGATATTAGCCTCAAATATCAAAGATTTTCCTCCTATGGATGAAAGGGATATCCTAGCGGAATTTCACCAGCATGTAGGTACTCTATCCTTCCTCCTCTTAACCATGGAGAGGGGGTTTATATTTATAGGGATAAAAGGATAGGATAGGTTGAGGATTTGTGGGGAATATTAAGGGATCATCCCAATAGGTAAGGGGATCAAGTGCCACCTTTCCTAACATGTAGGGATAAGCCTCCACACAATCAAAGGTTCGAGAAGTCACTTGAAGCTTCTCTTTTTACATTTTAACCAACAACAATGCAGCTTGCACAATAGCAACTCGCGTCATTGAAGGCTGACACTTCTTGTGCAAGGGAAACCAACATCATTGACGCGCTCTGTCAATGTGCAAAGCGTGTCACCTAAGGTCTGACGCACCTTAACAACGAGCAGGGCACGTCGGGGTGACTACAAAAGGTTAAAAGGTTAACATTAAATCTCCATTTATCTCAAGTGATTTAGGAATTAGGTAACATAGAGGACACATAACTCAATATGACGATATTTTGGTGTAAAAATCATACATATAGAGAGCAATAAAGTGAGAAAGAAATGGAAGCAGGAGGAACAAGTATGTTCATTATATAATCAGACCTGGATGTACAAAAGGTGGATAATTATTGTTATTTCATATGGCTCACCATCCTAGTTATCAGAGGCATATAATTAGTTATACAGTTGTAGTTGCATAAATGCTTGGTAGTCAGCCTCGACATCTCCCCCACAATAAAACTTTTCTTCATCCTGAAGAGAACCGGGAGATGTAAAATTTTTCAAAAAATTCAACAAAAATAAACAGATAGAAACTTCAACCTAGCAGAGTGAATTCAACACATGTTTCAACAATGGATGTGGCATCAAGGGTGAAGCAGTTTAGAAATAAATCTCAGTCTTTCAAAATAGTCTTGATGTTTGTGGAGACACTGGTGAGTTTTGACAGTCGTATCAGCTTTAGTTGCATAGGTTGATTTAATATAATCTCCATGTTTGTTCCAATGTTCTAAATTTGGCTCTTTGTTGCTTACATTAATTTGTCGATACATTTGGCCAATTGACTAAATTCTTCTTATGCATGATTATCCTCATGCAACCATTGATATTCTTTATTTCTTAACTCCTCTTGCCACTGATACTCCATGGTCAATTGTTCTTCTAGTAATTTAGTTTTCACTGGGTCGGTTGACTTCTTCCTTTTATAGTCTATCTCTAATAAGGTACCCTGTATGTTTTGAAGATCAACACAAATTTTCCCATAGTATGAGTACCATCTATTAAGAACAATTAATGACCTGGTGGCCCCTATTTTACATTCATTCAACTTCCTATCATACACTGGTCGACCAGGATCCTCCAACATCTTCCCCATCCTAAAACGTTTCTTCGACTTGAAGAGAACAGGGGGTATAAAACATCAAACAAAATTTACTACAAAATTACTTAATTGAAGAAGCTTGTTAGAGGTGTTGAGGAAAGGATGTTTCAGCTGGAGGGGTGCATCCAACACATGAGTCAACAATAGTTGGGGTGGAGAGAGCGAGGCGGTCCTGGAATTCTTCTCAATCAGTAAGGATAGTACTGATGTTCGTTGTGACGCTGGTAAGTTCAGATAGTCGGCTGAGCTTAACCTAGATTGGTTTATCCAACATATTTCTCATGGAAGTTCCAATGTTATATGCTTGGACTTCAGCAACTCTCATTAATTTTCAAATGCACCAGTAAGATGATTTCCATCTTCTTGAGTTCATTTCCCTTCTTGAAGCCATTGGTACTCACTTTTTTGGAGTTTCTCTTGTTGTTGATGTTCCATGGTAATTTGTTCATCTAAAATTTGGGTCGTGGTTGGTTTGGCCGATTGCTTCTTCATACAGAGTCCCATTAAAGTGCTTTGCAGGTTCTAAATTTCCACACAAACTTTCATGTAATATGAGTACCAGTTGTTGAGGACGATTGCGGTTGTGGTTTCTTGTTGTTCATATTCCTTTAGCTTGGTGTCACATTCTTCAAACACTTTGAACTAGTGGGAAATGAAGAGACCTATTTCATCTTGTTCCTTCTGAAGTAAGCGTTTATGAGTTTTTTCATATTTCTCAAGCACAAATTCAAGTAGAGTTTGAATTTTGTCAGTTGGTCTATCAGGATGATATTTTGCAGTTTTCCAATAATATCTTCTGCTATCACTTCACATGCAATCCATGCACTCCCGTGTTCCTCTTCAATTGTTTTGAGCTTCTTGGAACTTTCATCCCATCGTTTTCTATTTTCCTGGGATATCACCTTGATAAATTTGTCAAGACATTCTTCAAAAAATGTAGAAGGGGAGAAGATGATTGTATTTGCGTATGTTCTGGTTGTTGGATGGACTGTAAGGGTTATCTTAGTGTCACTCTTATTCTTTTTCCTTTTGTTTCTTTTCTTGGAATATTTCTCTGGATCTTTGCTAGGATCTGTTGTCGTTTTTAGAGTAGTCGATGTGGCTATACTTGATGTGGGTGGGGTAGGAGACAAGGGAGATGAAGATGGAGGAGGCATAGATGACGATGGATGTGTGGAGGATGACGTAGGAGGGTCATTCAGGGGAGTTGTTAATGGAAAATTTGACAATACTATCGACGATAACATCATTGGAGGGTTCTTTGCATTGGTGAGGGACGATTGAAAAGTTGTTGATGTAGGAGTTGAAGGAATTGACAAGGGTATTGAAGGAAACATAATCGATAATAATGGGGGAAGAGAGAAAGTTATGTTAGGTAAGGTGGATATCGAAGTAAAAGAGGAAGAAAATGTGATTTCTATTGTTTCAAATGTGGTTATCATAGGTATCGATGCAGTATGTGGGTTCATGTAAGATGCAAACAAAGGGGAGGATATGATTCCAAAGGTAAAAAAATTCAGAAGTTGAAGTACAGTTTGATGCTAAACTTGTTCTCAAGGGATTTTGCAAGGGGGGTTCAATTGTAGATGAAGGGGGAGTAGAAGCTTTCATTACTAATTTTAATGAGGGTAATTTTACTTTGTTTGGTTATTTGACTGTAGGTTATCCAGTCTTAAGTATAACATTTGATTGGCCAGGAGGGCTTGCAGGGAGCTGTGATATGTGTTGTGAAACAAACTTACGAAATTCGGGTGTCTTTGTGAAGTGTTAATGGATGGATTTGTTTACCTCTTGTTGGTCTTCTTCGACTATAATTGGAGATTGAACTGGGGATTTGATTCTTAGGTCGACTATATTTTTTTCTTTGGATGACTGGGTCATCCGAGCTTTCTTAGGATGGGGTGGTAGAATAGTAGTGGTTTCCTTGTACATAGTTGGCTAGAATGGTCATCTTGACTCATGTTCCTTCTTAATATGCAGATCAATATTCAATTTTTTCTTTACTAAATTGAATAAGACATGATTAACCTATTCACTAATTTCTTCAACGTCGTCGTCAGTGGCCTCGAGCAAGAGCTACTTTATTTTAATGGAAGTATGGATGGACACCTTAGCTATGAGCTCATGTTGGAACATAATAATTTTCTCAATGACTTCTATGAATTTTTCCTGAAGTTGGGACTGATGAAAGTCAGGCTCGAATCCTTCTTTGATTAGGGGCTCATATTCATATTCATCAATCATGTCACTTGAAGGTTCAATGACTTATTCTTTACCTGTGTTGGGTACTGGTATGATTGTTAGTGGATTAATTAGATCTTCTTCTATATAGAATGTTGTAATATATTATGCTTCTTCTCTCTATTCTTCTAACTCTCCCTCTGCTAGAGGTTCATTAAGTTACATATGATGGGTCATTTCCAGGGTAGGTATGGGGATTACAGTGTTTGTTTTCCTTAGCAAGTCAGTGAATAATTAAAGAATGTTAGGGTAGTATTAAATCTCTTTACCATCCCCTCCTGCACCTTCCATGAACCATACTTTTATGTGATCAGGGGAAACTTGAATGTGTTCTTCTTTAGGTAGGAAACAATGAACTTGTTGCGGCACTTTCCATCTGGTACATCTATCTTTAATATCTTGCAACTAGAGTTCCAATTTTTTTAATTTGGACGAGGGCCCTTTTCCTACAAATATCCTAAAATTCCTCATAAGAGGTTGTTGAGTGTTGGTGAACATTGTTTCATCGACTGGGGTATTTTCTCCATTACTATCCAAATGAGGAATGACAGAAATATGATGGCATGTTCTTATTCCTAGTACTTCTCATAGTTAGATTTTACTAATTTGGTGAGATGGTCAGGCCAATTCAGTATTTTTGCCTCACGTGAGACCTATTTGACTGCTTCAAGCATGTCGAGCCTCATGTCCAAACCCTCACACACCAACAGGTAACAATGCTAAATATCAACGAATAGTTAGGGTTATGTTCCTTACATGGTAGATCTTCACCAACATTCACGTGGCTCATAAATGAGCTTGGTTGGTGCCTACTACTATTTCAATTTTTACCCACAATTGTATAGTTTAAACATGTTGTTTTCCATTCAAACTCTAATTCACAAATCCACCAAAGACCTTGGTTATTGTTATAAACACTAATGTTATATTATAACATTTATCACCAATGTTAACTTGTGATACGACATCACCTTGAAAGAAGCCATTAGTGCTAGAACAACCAACCCATAGTTAGGGTCATAATAATAATTAATCTTGGCAGTGTAATTATATAGCTAGGTATAACCTTAGCCATTAAAATCTATGAAAACATTATCCAAATCGTGCATGAGAGTCCTACCTGTAACCTGGATAGAATGACGTAACAGGCATTAGCTTTAATATCTATGTAAGCCTCACAACTGCTCCAAGAAATCACTTGTTGATCAAAAGGAGTTCAACGTAATCAAATATTGAGATTAAACATGTTACGACATAATAATGATGAACAAAATAACAACGTTAATAATAGAAGATAAGTTATGGCTTTAAGACTATGAGCATTAAATGTCGTCATAATTACATTATACATTTATTTACGCATGACGTAACAGCTTGCATATAATAACCAAACGTTCAATGTATTGTAGATAAAGATACAAATGAATTCATAAATACTCTCAAATAATAAAAGAGACTCAAAGTCCTACTTCAATGATTTAAGGACAAATGAGATAATCATCGAATTCATGAATATAAGAATAGAATCAATGAATACGCAAGACATTTATATAATAATGAGTTAAGAGAATTTTTGCAAGTGTAATGCTGTATTATGGACAATATAGTATTAACTTCAGACATATGATCACATATCTATCTAAAAGTTGTTAAGACACTTTTAATAATTAATGACAGTTGTAAACAAGTAATTGTCTCAATTAAGAGTATAATTAAGCAGTAATAAAGATGCTAAACATTCACATTTTTACTTCTACATAGTAATTAATAGCGAATAGACTGCTTAGAAAAATTTTAATTTTTGATGAAATTTGGGGATGTTAGATGTGGTATAAGAGCGCAAGTTCAAACACTAGGCCTGAAGGTGGCTCACTCGCGCAATTGAAAATTTAAAAATAGAAAACACAGTTACTGGTTTTTGTTTTAATTTGTTTCTGTACAAAACATTTGGTATTTAATTTGAGGGTATGGAAGGACGAGAAGAATCTGCTGAGGACAGATCCAAACGTAATAATCAAAATAATAATGAACATGAACATGTTAACGAAGAAAATATTTACGTGGAATTAAATGATAATTCATCTGAACTTCTTCGCACAGTTACAGATTTAAAAACTGAAATAAAAACTTTTAAGGAAGAGAATGAATGAATTTTAAAATCACAAGAAGAACTGAATCAAATTTTACTAGATAAATTTCATAATGACGAAAAAGATAAAAGAACATAATTTAATTCTGAATCTAGAACCATGTCCTACCAACACAAAGGTAAGAAGTTAAAATTTTCTAATAATGAAAGTAGCTCTTCTTCTGAAATTGATGTTAAAACACATAAAAAGAAACATAAGTATTCTAAAGATAGCAGTGAAAGTGTTTGTACACCAAAAAGGAGAAATTATAAACCATATGAACAGATTTCAGGGGATTTCAAGAAGATAAAACCCCCAACGTTTAATGGTGAAAATGAAAAGGGAGAAGCAGTCGAAGCATGGTTGTCATGTATGAAGAAATATTTTCAAATTTATGATTATTCAGATCAGCTGAAAGCTAAGATGGCCATTTATAATCTGACTGGGAAAGAAGATATTTGGTGGTAGGATATAAGGAGAGTAAAAAGCATTAAATAAAGGAGTGTAACTTGGAGTACATTTAAGAAATATTTTAAGAAGAAGTTTATGTCTGAACAGTACTACGAATAAAAATGAAAATAGTTTTATGATTAAAAACTAGGCTCTATGAACATGAAAGAATTAAGCAGTAAATTCCTAAGTCTGTTAAGATATGTACCTTACATTGTGGACGAGAAGCCTAAAATACAAAGATTTCTAAGTTTCTTACCTTTTAATATCAAAGACATAATTGAGTACAACAAACCTAAGACTCTTGAGGAATCTATGAGAAAGGAAAATTTATGTTTTGAACAGAACAGGAAAAGAGGAGTATCTAGCTAGAAGAGTAATAAACCAAATAATTTTGAACAAAGGAATAATTTTTTTTAATTTAATAGGAATGCTAGAAATAACAAGCGAAATTTCCATAGCATAAATTTTCAAGGAAATAATTTTAAAAGCAATGCACCACAGAATTTTACAGCTGCAAAAAAATGCCTAATAATTATAGTAGAAATAATGAACAAAAAGCACGTGTAAAATGTTATGAATGTCAAGGACCACATTATTCAATAAACTATCCTAACAATAAAAGAACAGTTAGGAACATCCATATAGTGCAGGAAGAGCCAACAGTGGGTGACTTAGCAAGGGAAATGCCCAAGATCAATGCAGCCTTGGAAAATTGATAGGTTGATCATCAAACGTCAATGGTCGAAATTGAAGGTATGCTACAGAACAGACCCATCTCTATTTTAATTGACTCAGGTGCTAGTTTGAGTTATGTATCACCTGATATAGTAAAAAGCTATAAATTGAAAGTATAAAAGTTTGAAAAGTCTTGGCTGGTTCAGTTAGCTACAGGAACCAAAAGGAAGGTAGTTGATTTTGTTAAAAATTGTGATTTGTTTGAGTCAGTTAAAGACACAAGTAAAGTTGAATGTACTACCATTAGGGTCAATTGATGTCTTAATCAGAATGAATTGGCTAGAAAAGCATAGGGTAGTTCTAAATTGTTTTGAAAAGAAATTTACATGCTTGAATGATAAAGGAGAAACACAAACAGTAAAAGGAATCCCTAGAAAAACTTCAGTCAGACAGATTTCTGCTTTGCAAGTGAAAAAGGTTGTACGAAAATGATGTAAAATGTTTGTTGTAAATGTAATTAATGATGAACACACAACTAAAGAAGATAATTTAAAACTTGAAGACATACCAATCCTAAGAGACTTTTCAGATGTATTCCCATAATAAATTCTAGGATTACCTCCGAAAAGAAAATTGGAATTCACCATTGAGTTAGTACCGGGTGTGGTACCAAACTCAAAAGCTCCTTACTGAATGAATATCCAAGAGCTTAATGAATTAATGTCATTGTTAAAAGAATTAATTGATAAAAATTACATAATACCAAGTGTGTCTCCGTGGGGAGCACCTGTCATTTTCGTTAAAAAGAAAGATGGTACCTTGTGTCTATGCATAGACTACCGTCAGTTAAATAAAATGACGATTAAAAAAGGATATCCCTTGCCCCACATAGATGATCTGTTAAATCAAGTATGCGGAGCAACGATATTTTTGAAAATAGACATGAGATGTGGATATCATCAAGTCAGAATTAAATACGAAGATATCTTTAAAATGGCTTTTAGAACCAGTTACGGGCATTATGAATTTGTACTTATGCCTTTTGGGCTAACTAATGCTCTAGCAGTCTTCATGTGTCTAATGAATAATGTTTTACATAAGTATTTGGATAAATTTGTAATTGCTTTCATTGACGACATTTTAATCTATTCAAAGACTAAGGAAGAACATGATGAACACTTACGTATAATATTACAAGTCTTAAGAGAACATCAACTGTACGCTAAATTCAATAAGTGTGAATTTTTCAAAGATACAATACAGTATTTAGGTCATGTGATATCCAAAAATGGAATCTCAATTGACCCTGATAAAATAAGAGCAATAAATGAATGGCCTGTCCCTAAAGATGTAACAGATGTACGATCATTCATGGGAATCACAAGTTACTACCGGACATTTATAGAAGGATTCTCAAGAATTGCAAATCCCATAACCTCTTTACAGAAAAAGGGAAAGAAATTTGTTTGGGATCAAAAGTGTGAAGAAATGTAATGCCCATATTTTGATCCGGCATATTTATTAGTTAGACACACAATACTTTATTTCTTATATATTCTGTTGAACTCAGCTCGACTGAGTAAACTATATTGGACCTCATTATATGATGTTACTCTGTCTTATGATTTCACCATGATTATGATGTTACTATGTTATGCAGTTATGATGTCATGTTTATCATATGATTTCCTTATTTTACGATTGCAGTATATGTTTATATGTTTTCCTTAATGAAATGTGAAATATATGATTCGGTACGTGGATACCATCTTCTTATATGAATTGCTGAAATGTTATATGTCATACACATCTATGATGAGCTAAGAGGTTACATGAAATAAAATGATAACATGGATCAATTGGCGATCAATGGAAAATGCTTTCTATAAATTGTATTTTGCAAAACACTAACCTACAGGACACAGGGGCTATGGGATAGCCAGTTACTTGATCTGATATATATTGGAAAGGAAAAACATGTTCATACAGCAAACCTTAGCAGCCAAAATGAGGAATACGATAACACAAACTGATAATCCCGATAGCAGCAAGTATGAGTTGATAAGGGCGTAGGCCCAGTATGTTGAGAGGGATGGATGTGTTTCCCACCCTATGTTTCCATGAGACCCGAGGTCGTGGGAGGGCCGTGTTGAGACACGCTCCCCATGTTGTTGTGATGACGATGGTCGGATGCCTGCTAGGGGAGGATAGGTCCGCTGTTCAGCCGACGATATCGCTCTCAAGTTCTATGTGGTCAGATCGGTGAGTCCGACATCCACTGTTGTACTAGCAGAGGGAGGATGCTGGACGTAAGTTATGATGGGAGGATGTGTAGTTAGTACTGTTGGGGGTTTAGTATTCCTTGATTCCGAGTTAGTGGAAGTAGGCACCCTTCCTGTACTTGATTGATTAAACTAATGTAAACATAAAGACAATGATGTTAAATCGTAAAGGGTTAACTGTTAAATAACCGAGGATGTTAAAGTAATTATACTATATATTATGCTTGCTCTTCTGCATGGGGATAGATACTATTATTAGTTAGCAAGTATGCATAGGCGGAATGGGGTTTGTTTATAGTACATGTCCGACATGTGCATACACTGGCCATGCATGCATACCTTGTACTTGTACAATATTACTGGTGTATAACATACTTGTCATGCTTGAATAGTAGTATAAATGTCATAGATAACTCAGTTAAGGATACATCAATCAACTTAGGTAATGAATGGTTAGGTTGTCAATGTGTAAATAAGTGAATTAGTAATTATATGAAAACATTGTAATAATAAACTAAGACAAGTGTCATTAGTTAACATTGTCATAGGAGAACTGTTGTGAATAGGGTAAGGATAGTGTTTAATTAATTAGTAAAATTGTTTAAGCCCTCACAAGTGCTTTGTTTATAAGAACAAGGATGCTATGTTGATGATAGGGTACTCATGTGATAAACAAATAATTAAGAATACTATGATTGATTCACCTTTTATTATTTTTAAAGGGTGATTTAATTATTATTATTAATTAATAAATGGGGATCTAATTATTATTATTACTTAATTAATAATATTCCAACAACATTTATATCCCTATCGTAACAAATGCAATATAAGTAAGATCTAAAATATTGATTGATTATTTCCATTTCAAAAGTTAGACATAATAGGATAATCCTTTTTGGAATGAACGTGATGTGATGGAAAATAGTTATTTAATTACTCAATGTTAATCTTGGAATTTAAACCTCAAGATAAGTGGTCTCGACGGATAAGGTGGACCATTAAGACACATCATGTCCAAGTTGAAAAGGGGCAACTAATTATATAATATTTTATTAAAAACCTTAATAACAATAAATACAAGGTTTAGTGAAAAGACTTGTAATTAATAGACCTTGTCCCGAATGGATAACCTTTGGGTGATAATTCCCACCGTAATAATTACTTACGACCGTCGATCCAAAACCAAATAAATTTTCCATGAGAGTAATTAATTATACATTTTTATAATGAGACGTGGATGAATGAACTAGGGAAAGGAGTAAATGTTTGAGGGGCTCGAGAGGGGGAGTTTGGGGCGGTGGAGTAAGCCCAAGGTCTTCTCGAGGATGGACATGTATATAGAGGGGGTTTTTTGGGTTTGGGAAAAAAAAAAGAAAGGGGGAGGAACAGAAAGTTTGAAGAACAGAAAGTTTGGAGAACAGAAAGGTTTGGAGAACAGAAGGAACACTGCTGTCGGGATTATCAGATTGTGGGCTCGGGGGCTTGGAAATCCTTTGATTTCCAAGGGCCAGCAAGATAATAGCTGGTCGGTAGGGTGGACACTTCATTTTGGTTTCCTAAGAGGTTATACAACCTGCTACAACTTACGGTTAGCATCAGCATCAGGTAATTTTCTTGATTATTTATTTTATTAAATTATTATGTGGAAACGAACTTTGAAACCTGCTTATACCTTCTTCCAGATTTATGATTTATTACTATGAACATATTTTTATGCAAAAACTACAAGTTGTTGAAGGAAAATATTGATATATTAGTTATTCTATTAAATGCGAATGTATGATTATTAGAGACAACACAGTATGCTAAACATCATTTAAAAACGTAGAATTTTCTTCAAAAATTTACTCACACATACCTGAATGAATTACTACATGGGAAATTAACTTAGAAATTTACTTAGTGCTCTGCTGTAAAAACCAGAGCACTACAGATGGTATCAGAGCCTTTGTTCAGACTCTTGAACCTAGAGGCCTATTCATGCTTCACCTAGAAAATTTACTTGATAATTTACCTACTTGACCTCCAACCATAGCCATCTTTCGAGGTACCTGCACAACGATAACGACAATTACATTAAAAATATATATAAATATATGGAGGCACTATGTAAAATCCTGTATAAAAGAGAACCTAAGTATAAACAAGTAGCAGTGATTTGAACTTACCACAATCTATCTGCATATAAATTCAACTATGGGCCACCTTTTTAGGGCACGTTAACTTGGATCATGCTTGAAGTGGCTTAACACAGTCAGATGGAGGTTCAGGGTTCTGTTAAATTATATATTATCTGACAGTGTGTCGTGATATACATTAACAAAATCGATTGAATATCGTGCTCTTTAAATAAATTTGCATTATTAACAGTCAGTGCAAAGCATCCCTGAGTTCCAAAAATAGACTATCCATCAAATTCTTCTGCTAAACAAATATTTCCTCGAGAAGAATGAAGGAAGAATTGTACAATACCTACCTTCGCGTTTGATAAACTTGCACAAGCTTTTCAAACTGCACATAAATTTATGCAGTCTCTTTCTCGGAAGAATCGAATGCTTGGCTAAATGCAGATATACACAAACCTTGGCAAACCCTTTTAAATGTGAAGAACCACGTTATAAGACTTTGGAATCGAATTCTGAATTCTGAGAGCAAGAGAAGAATAGATGGCAGTCCATTTCTTTCAATCCAAATCCGCAGGTCGATTCTCTTCTGCAACATTAAAAATTATAAGAATGAAAATATGACGCACTGCCAACTGGCCCTTGGCCACTGCCAGGATTCCCATTTTGCTATGGTCTGCCTCATCGCCTCATCCGAGTGGCACATCAAAAAGGGATGAGGCTAGATACAAGTCGCACGTGAATTTGGCAGAACAGATAACCATCAGACCTGGCACCTAAGTCCAGAGAAGCCCATTTTCTGCAGTGCAGAGCCAACTTCAGGTCACGTTTCTTTATGCAACTTTCAAAAAAAAATTGAAATTAAATAGGATGATGCAGAGAACAGACTTAATGGGTTCATCTACAGTGAATTTATTTAAAATCTTGATAGCAAAGACGACCAAATGTGTTGTTGTGCGCCAACCAGACACGCAATGGGGACCGGTTAGGTCGAGCCCTGCATTTTCCAAGTGATGCGAATAACATAAATATTGATGTAAACTAATTGTATTCAGGTTTTAGAATTCACGCAATGGGGACCGGTTAGGTCGAGCCCTGCATTTTCCAAGTGATGCGAATAACATAATTGTGTGCCTGCACGATCAAACAGAAGCCATCCTAATACTGAAAGCCATCTAGCATTTAGTGTGGACATTAAATCAGTGTTAGTTAATTATGTTTCTAACAGACGAAAAGAAAAAGTAATGAAAAGAGGAATGACCTGCAAACTTCAATGTAGCAAGGGTTTCCTGGTAAGAAGCTGAACAATATAAACATCCATACACCATGGGACCTGAGAGTAACAAAAATTAATTAGGCCAATTTCTGGCGTTAAATGTTGCAGATAGAGATTGTTGTCGATGAAGGCGTACTTAACCTAAAACTGGGCCTCTGCCAGCTTCATCGATGCCCATTATGCATGACTTGCCAGCCCAATCAGGGAGAGGATTCGAACCCATGATTATTCTCGCGAAGTACACTCTCCTCCTCAGTCCCTTTTGATTATCCTTACTTCTGTGTTTCCTGAAAGAAATTGCCCACCAAAATCCCACAGACAGTGGACCAAATTACCGGAAAACCATACTATAGATAGATAACCAGTCACGGCAAACGATAGATGCCCACAAATGCGTCCAGTAGAAAGGAAAGATTGACTTACAGACGAAGGGAATCGCCAACCCAGAAGACGTTGTAAAATGCCCATAATATATAGTTGACCTTCGAGATGGACGGCACGTCTCACCTTCCAAATGCTCCTCCTACTACGTATTCTTTGGCTCCACAGCATTGTAACATCCATATAATCATTCCAAACATAATCTTAGCCCTATTCTTACTCGCCATTGCTCAGATAAAACAATCCAGGCTATGGAAGCCAAGATATAGCGATTGAGGTTGAAGCGATGGATAATAAATTGCTTTGTATCTGGAGGCCGAAGTTTCCACTGGATAATCTATGGAAGCCTAACTTGTAGATTAGACAGTTTGTGGTAGATATTAAATGACCTGAGGTTCGTAACAGCATGGTGTCTGAATACTCGTACACGGTACCCGGATTTTTTCTGAGCAAAATTGTACAGATTTCAGAGTACAGTGGCGAGGGTTTCATTCATCGAACTGAGGAGAAGGAAAAGTCCCTTTCCATGTGGCTTTTAAAAGGTGTCGCAGCACACTGTGCTGCCTGCCAGGTGCCAGTTCAATGAAAATGCCATTTTTAAACCAGCGCTGCAGCAAAACGAAGTGCATCTGGCTTTACCCGAAGAGGGCAAGAAGATACTCGACGCCTAGCTCGACACGCCCTTTAAAACTCCCTGCAAGGCTCCCTGCCCAGCCAGCAAGGGGGAAACCGTGGCCTCCTGAGATCGCCGGCTTCTTAGAAAACTCCTTGCAGGAAATGCCCGAAATACCCCAACACGACAAGCCTCAATCTGAATCCTCCTGTGCTCTCTGTTCATTAAGCAATCACAACAACAATTTTTGAACTGGATCAAAAGCTCCTTCCTATCTGGAACCCTAAGCGAGCTTGCATAGAGTTGCAGAGCTAAAACTTCAGGAGAGAGGGTGAAAATGGCCGCGCCTTGGGGATTGACTCTATTTAGGGTTTCCCCACCTTCACATGGCGGTGGGCTGCTTGGAGAGACCGCGTGTCCTTCATGCGGACTCGCTCTTTGCATGGCGAGGCCGCGTGGCATTCAAGCCTTTAGACATAGGAAGGTGTAGGGCTAGTTTAAATATATTATGATAGAATATATGATGTACGAAAATTTAATTTATTCATATTTTGTTAGAATATACGTAAAATAAAAATTAATTTTACTTTCCTGTCATAAAATATGTTATATTAAAATTTAAATTATTTTATATATTCTCATAGAATATAGGTTTTATAAAATTGAAATTTATTCATATTTTGATTAGAATATATGTATTATAAAGATTAATTTTACTTTTTTGTTATAATAGATGTTGTATTAAAGTTTAAATTTATTGTTATATACTCTCATAAAATATATGTCCTATAAAAATTTAATTTATTCATACTTTGTTAGAAAATATGTATTATAAGAATTAATTTTTCTTTTCTGTTACAACATATGTTGTTAAAAATATGTTTTATAGGAATTTTTAAATTTTTAGTATTAAACTTAACTGTGATTGGTTAAGGTTTAAACAATTAATGTTAGTTAGGATGTTTAGATTAAAGGGTAATATTTAAAGTTAACTAAAATAGGGATATAAAAAAAAAAAAATTTGCCGAGATTTCAACTCCTAGTCGAAGGGATGAAAGAGACCCGAAATCTCAAAAACAAGACACCATTAAGACCAGCACGACGAGCTGAACACCCTGACAGGATTGTTCAAATAAAAACGACTATTGATCTTACTGCGCTAATCTTGACAATTTGTTATCTCATGATGCAAGTTATTGAATACCTACATTTTAGTTCGGCGTATATTTGATTGAACAACTAAGGATATGATTTTATTGTAATAACTCAGGAACTATCATGGTGACAACACGCAGAGGTCGAGGTCGGGGTCAAGGTCGACCACCGTCACCACCACCTCCGCCACCGCCAGCACCGCCACAACCAACCTCAACACCAGAAATGCAGATCATAATGAGGTCATTGGAGGCTATTATGACCACGATGAACAGGCAGTCGGAAAGGGCCGCCGAGGTGGAAACCACTCAAGTGAGTCGAGAGAACTCTGAAAGGGCACATGGCCCAAGACTGGAACCGCTTCAGGACATATCGAGGGAGTTACAAAAGATAAAAGTTCCATAGTTTTTAGGAGGACGACCCGGTAAGCATGCAGAGGCATGGCTGGAAGGCATGAAGAGATGCTTCGCATTGAATGAGTACACATCTAGTTCCAAGGCTAGGATGGCCGTCTTTCATCTTAAAGGTGATGCTTTGAATTGGTGGTCAGATCTCGAGAAGCAGTTGCACCTTACTCCTCTTACAACTTCTTGGGAACTGTTCGAGGAGAGGTTCCACATGAAGTATTTGCCAAATTATTACAAGGAAGAACAGGCAGGTGCACTCCATGCCTTAGTACAGGGAGACAAGACAGTGGAGGAGTATGAATCTCGATTTATGGAACTGGTAAAATATGTTCCTTACCTAGATGCAGATGATTGTCAGGTAGAGCGTTTTGTGTATGGACTTAACTACAAGATTAGAGCTGCTGTGCAGATGTGGAAGCCAACTTCAGTTGCCATGGCAGTTGAGTATGCTCGTTATGCAGCTGATATGTCAGATGGAAAAGGGGGTAGTAAGTTGACAGGAACCAATCAGTATGTTACAGGGAAGGCGTCACGCCCTTACTTCAGGGGAGGACAATCTAGGCCTCCTCCTTACGGTAACAGGTTCACACCGAGGGGTAATACTTCAGTTAACTCAATCTCGCAGGCATCGTCCGCAACCCACCAAAGCCAGGGACGTACACAGGGAAGTTCCTATAGAGGAGCAAGGGGTTTTAGAGGAACCAGGGGAAGGAACTCATCTCAGAGGATTCCTTCGAGCAACAGGCAAGCCCCTCCCAATCTCTCTTGTTGGGGATGCGGAGGTCCTCATTTCCAGCGAGACTGTCCCAAGGGTCAGTCAATCAGCAGTCACAGGGAAGGAAAAGCACCCATGGATAGTTCGGGTAACAGTCATCGGATTCATGCAGCGGTGCATAACCACCAGGCAGAACATCAGTCTACCGTAGTAGAATCCACCGGTAATGTAAACAATGTCAAACTTAAAATTTTGTTTGATCCAGGAGCAACTGATAGTTTTATTTCACCATTTGCATTAGATAAATGTGGGTTGGCAGCCTATGAGCACGAGGATTTCAAACTGGTTGAAATGGCTTCAGGAGCAAAGCAACCAGTAGGTCTTAAAGTGAGAAGTTGTGAGGTTGACTTAGGAGTTTGCACCACTAAGTTGGATGCTTATGTCACCAATTTGGGGACTTATGACCTCATTATTGGCATGGATTGGTTAGAAGGCCATAGAGATTTCTTAGACTGCTATGCGAAGATGGTGTTGTGCCTCGATGACGAGGGAAGGACAATTCAAATCCAAGGCTTGAAGAGGAAGGTATCCCTCCGTTTCATCTCTATGGTGAAAGCTAAGCGGTGCCTAAGACAAGGATGCCAGTTGTTCGTAGTGGAGGCCGTGAGCGATAGTAAAGGACCTTCCTTGAATTCTTACCCAGTACTTTCTGAGTTCAAGGATGTCTTTCCGAAGGAATTACCAGGACTACCTCCAGAAAGAGAGCTCGATTTCACAATCGAACTAAAACCTGGTGCAGAACCTATCTCAAAAACTCCTTATAGAATGACAACTCCAGAGCTCCGTGAGTTATAGATCCAGTTAAAAGAATTGCTAGATTTGGGACTGATTAGACCTAGTATCTCACCGTGGGGAGCACCAGTGATCTTCGTTAAGAAGAAGGATGGATCTCTGCGACTGTGCATAGATTACAGAGATTTGAACAAGGCCACCGTGAAGAACAAGTATCCCATACCAAGAATTGATGACCTCTTTGATCAAATGAAAGGTGCGTCAGTCTTCTCAAAGATTGATTTACGATCAGGGTATCACCAGTTAAGGATCAAGGAAGGCGACATTCCTAAGACTGCCTTTCAAACTCGATTTGGGCATTACGAGTTTGTAGTGGTACCATTTGGTTTGACCAATGCTCCAGCTGTATTCATGAGCCTCATGAATGGGGTCTTCCGAAAATACTTGGACCGCTTTGTTCAGGTCTTCTTAGATGATATTCTTATCTATTCTAAGAATGAGAAGGAGCACGAGGAACACTTGCGGTTAGTCTTGACATGCTTAAGGGAACATAAACTTTATGGTAAATTATCAAAGTGTTCCTTCTTCCAAAAAGAGATTCACTACTTGGGGCACATCATCTCAGGTGAAGGGATCTATGTAGACCCAGAAAAGGTAAAGGCCATTGAGGATTGGCCAATTCCAAGGAATGCTCATGAGGTGCGCAGCTTCATGGGGTTAGCAGGCTATTACCGGAGGTTTGTGGAAGGATTTTCTAAAATTGCAAAACCTATTACCACCTTGCAACGCAAGGGAATCCGGTATGAATGGACCGATGAATGCGATGCCGCTTTTACAGAGTTAAAAAGATTGTTGACAAGTGCACCGATCTTGCGGGTACCAGACATGGATAAAGATTTCATGGTATGCACCGATGCCTCGAAGCAAGGATTAGGAGCGGTGTTGATGCAGGAAGGTGGGGTAATAGCTTATGCATCTCGAAAGTTGAAACCTCATGAGGAGCAGTATGCCACGCATGATCTAGAATTGGCAGCAGTAATGTTGGCACTAAAATTATGGAGGCACTACCTAGTTGGTAGAAGCTTCACCCTTAAAACAGACCATCAGAGCTTGCAATACATCTTTACCCAAAGGGATTTGAATGCTAGGAAAAGGCGATGGAGTGAGTTCATGAGTGAGTATGACTTTGGTATCTCTTACATCAAAGGAAAGGAGAATGTGGTGGCCGACGCTCTAAGCCGAAGGCCGAGACTTTTCTCCTTAATTCCCTTAAAGGTTGACTTGAGGGAAAGGGTACTAGGACAACTATTGGGCGATAGTTGGTATCTAAAAGTAACCTCAGCTATTCAGAATGGAAAGGAACAGGAATTAAAGTATGATGGGTACCATCTTGAGGAAGATGGATTGTTGCGGTATCAGGGAAGGATGTATGTTCCTAAGGAAGGTGATATCAGGAAAACAATCCTTAGAGAGGCCCATAGATCACATTACTGTGCTCACCCAGGGGTGAAGAAGATGTATGCCGACATGAAGCAACTCTTCTTTTGGCCAGGTATGAAGATGGACGTAGTGGATTTTGTTTCGAAGTGCCTTGAGTGTCAACAAGTGAAGGCAGATCACCATCACCCGGCCGGTCTCCTACAACCGCATGATATTCCTATGAATAAATGGGAAGTCATTTCCATGGACTTCGCTGTAGGACTACCACTCACATCTTTGAGACATAATTCTATTTTGGTGGTAGTTGACAAACTGACCAAAAGTGCTCACTTCATTCCAGTCAGAGACACCTATGATGTGACAGATGTGGCAAGGGTATTCATAAATGAGATTGTACGTCTTCATGGAGTTCCTAAAAAGATAATCTCTGACAGAGACCCTAAGTTCACCTCCAGATTTTGGACAAGCATGCAGTCAGCATTAGGGACACAGTTGAACTTAAGCTCAGCTTATCACCCCGAGACAGATGGACAGACTGAGAGGGTGAATCAAGTGATGGAGGACATGCTTAGGATGTATGTTATGGATCAGCAGACACAGTGGGAGAAATATCTTCCTTTAGTGGAGTTTGCATACAACAATAGTCATCATAGCTCCATTGGTATACCGCCATATCAGGCATTGTATGGGAGGCCGTGCAGGACACCACTCAGTTGGGACAGGTTAGAGGATCGAGTTTTAATTGGGCCTGAATTGATTCAGGAAATGGAGGAGCAAGTGATACAGATTAGGCAGCGGATGAAGGAAGCACAGGATAGGCAAAAGAGTTACGCTGATGCACATAGATCAGATAGAACTTATGGAGTAGGGGATCGTGTATTTATTCGCATCAGACCAAATAAAAGTACCATTCGGTTTGGGAAGGGTACCAAGTTGTCACCTCGCTTTATAGGTCCATTTGAGATTCTTGAGAAAATCAGACCAGTTGCTTATCGTCTCGCGCTGCCACCCCCACTTGCATAAAACTCATAATGTATTTCATGTTTCTGTATTACGACATTACATAGCTGATGAGACTCACAAAATTCATTGGAAGGAATTGCAGGTCTCGAACGAGGGAACCTTCAGGGTCGAACCATTACGTATACTTGATCGTAGGGTTCGACAGCTCCGTAGTCGCCATGTGGACCAGGTTAAGGTCCAATGGGACAAGTATAGCCCTGGGTCTGCTACCTGGGAGGACGCAGAGACCATGCGTCGAGATTTTCCCTCACTATTTTGACCATAACTTCGGGATGAAGTTTCCCGAAGGGTGGGTGTATGTAATGCCCATATTTTGATCCGGCATATTTATTAGTTAGACACACAATACTTTATTTCTTATATATTCTGTTGAACTCAGCTCGACTGAGTAAACTATATTGGACCTCATTATATGATGTTACTCTGTCTTATGATTTCACCATGATTATGATGTTACTATGTTATGCAGTTATGATGTCATGTTTATCATATGATTTCCTTATTTTACGATTGCAGTATATGTTTATATGTTTTCCTTAATGAAATGTGAAATATATGATTCGGTACGTGGATACCATCTTCTTATATGAATTGCTGAAATGTTATATGTCATACGCATCTATGATGAGCTAAAAGGTTACATGAAATAAAATGATAACATGGATCAATTGGCGATCAATGGAAAATGCTTTCTATAAATTGTATTTTGCAAAACACTAACCTACAGGACATAGGGGCTATGGGATAGCCAGTTACTTGATCTGATATATATTGGAAAGGAAAAACATGTTCATACAGCAAACCTTAGCAGCCAAAATGAGGAATACGATAACACAAACTGATAATCCCGATAGCAGCAAGTATGAGTTGATAAGGGCGTAGGCCCAGTATGTTGAGAGGGATGGATGTGTTTCCCACCCTATGTTTCCATGAGACCCGAGGTCGTGGGAGGGCCGTGCTGAGACACGCTCCCCATGTTGTTGTGATGACGATGGTCGGATGCCTGCTAGGGGAGGATAGGTCCGCTGTTCAGCTGACGCTATCGCTCTCAAGTTCTATGTGGTCAGATCGGTGAGTCCGACATCCACTGTTGTACTAGCAGAGGGAGGATAGGGAGGATGCTGGACGTAAGTTATGATGGGAGGATGTGTAGTTAGTACTGTTGGGGGTTTAGTATTCCTTGATTCCGAGTTAGTGGAAGTAGGCACCCTTCCTGTACTTGATTGATTAAACTAATGTAAACATAAAGACAATGATGTTAAATCGTAAAGGGTTAACTGTTAAATAACCGAGGATGTTAAAGTAATTATACTATATATTATGCTTGCTCTTCTGCATGGGGATAGATACTATTATTAGTTAGCAAGTATGCATAGGCGGAATGGGGTTTGTTTATAGTACATGTCCGACATGTGCATACACTGGCCATGCATGCACACCTTGTACTTGTACAATATTACTGGTGTATAACATACTTGTCATGCTTGAATAGTAGTATAAATGTCATAGATAACTCAGTTAAGGATACATCAATCAACTTAGGTAATGAATGGTTAGGTTGTCAATGTGTAAATAAGTGAATTAGTAATTATATGAAAACATTGTAATAATAAACTAAGACAAGTGTCGTTAGTTAACATTGTCATAGGAGAACTGTTGTGAATAGGGTAAGGATAGTGTCTAATTAATTAGTAAAATTGTTTAAGCCCTCACAAGTGCTTTGTTTATAAGAACAAGGATGCTATGTTGATGATAGGGTACTCATGTGATAAACAAATAATTAAGAATACTATGATTGATTCACCTTTTATTATTTTTAAAGGGTGATTTAATTATTATTATTAATTAATAAATGGGGATCTAATTATTATTATTACTTAATTAATAATATTCCAACAACATTTATATCCCTATCGTAACAAATGCAATATAAGTAAGATCTAAAATATTGATTGATTATTTCCATTTCAAAAGTTAGCCATAATAGGATAATCCTTTTTGGAATGAACGTGATGTGATGGAAAATAGTTATTTAATTACTCAATGTTAATCTTGGAATTTAAACCTCAAGATAAGTGGTCTCGACGGATAAGGTGGACCATTAAGACACATCATGTCCAAGTTGAAAAGGGGCAACTAATTATATAATATTTTATTAAAAACCTTAATAACAATAAATACAAGGTTTAGTGAAAAGACTTGTAATTAATAGACCTTGTCCCGAATGGATAACCTTTGGGTGATAATTCCCACCGTAATAATTACTTACGACCGTCGATCCAAAACCAAATAAATTTTCCATGAGAGTAATTAATTATACATTTTTATAATGAGACGTGGATGAATGAACTAGGGAAAGGAGTAAATGTTTGAGGGGCTCGAGAGGGGGAGTTTGGGGCGGTGGAGTAAGCCCAAGGTCTTCTCGAGGATGGACATGTATATAGAGGGGGTTTTTTGGGTTTGGGAAAAAAAAAAGAAAGGGGGAGGAACAGAAAGTTTGAAGAACAGAAAGTTTGGAGAACAGAAAGGTTTGGAGAACAGAAGGAACACTGCTGTCGGGATTATCAGATTGTGGGCTCGGGGGCTTGGAAATCCTTTGATTTCCAAGGGCCAGCAAGATAATAGCTGGTCGGTAGGGTGGACACTTCATTTTGGTTGCCTAAGAGGTTATACAACCTGCTACAACTTACGGTTAGCATCAACATCAGGTAATTTTCTTGATTATTTATTTTATTAAATTATTATGTGGAAACGAACTCTGAAACCTGCTTATACCTTCTTCCAGATTTATGATTTATTACTATGAACATATTTTTATGCAAAAACTACAAGTTGTTGAAGGAAAATATTGATATATTAGTTATTCTATTAAATGCGAATGTATGATTATTGGAGACAACACAGTATGCTAAACATCATTTAAAAACGTAGAATTTTCTTCAAAAATTTACTCACACATACCTGAATGAATTACTACATGGGAAATTAACTTAGAAATTTACTTAGTGCTCTGCTGTAAAAACCAGAGCACTACAAGAAAGTTTTAAGAAGTTAAAAGAACTGTTAACTACAACACCTATTCTAAAAATTGCATATCCAAACAAGGACTTCGTTGTATGCACTGATGGCCTTTGCAGAGTCTTAACACAAGAAGGTCACGTAATAGCATATGAGTCAAGAAAGCTAAAAATCCACGAAAAGAACTATGCTACCTATGATTTATAGTTGGTTTTTGTGATACATGCTTTAAAGATGTGGCTCCATCATCTAATCGGTAGAATTTTTTCATTAATGACAGATAATAAAGGTCTAAAATATCTGTTGGATCAACCAAATCTGAACACAAGGCAAGCTAGGTGGTTAGCTTTCCTTAGAGAATATGATTTCGAGATCCAACACATAAAGGGTAAAGAAGATAAGGTGGTTGATTCCTTAAGCAGAAATGCAAAATTAAATTTTATGGCAGCAATCAGTACTTATAAAATAGATTTAGAAAATCAGTTTGAAGAAGGGATAAAATTGGATAAGAATTATCTGAAACTACAAGAAAAAGTTGTTGAAAATATATCTCAAAATTTAATAACAGATTACAGTTTGAATGAAAAAGGTTTAATGCTATATAAAAACAGACTGTATGTGCCTAATGTACCTGAAATCAAGTTGTTGATTTTAAATGAAGTACATAAAATTCCTTATTGAGGACACCCTAGTTACCAAAAGACAATAACGATGTCAAGAAAATATTACTTTTGGTCAAATATGAAGAATGAGGTGGCTGGATACATAGCTAGGTGCTTTAAATGTCAGCAAGTTAAAGCTGAGCATCAACACCCAGCTGGCCGATTACAGCCATTTCCAATTCCAGAGTGGAAGTGGTAAATTATCAGCATTGATTTTATAACTGGTTTTCCTAGAAAGCAAAAACAAAATGATGCAATATTGGTAGTAGTAGATAAGCTTAGCAAAGCAACTCACTTTATACCTGCCAAAACTAATTTTAAGGCTGCTAACATTGTTGATGTGTTTATGAAGCAATTTTTTCGTTTTCATGGAATCCCTAAGGTAATAATTTCTTATCGAGATTCTAAATTTACTGGAAATTTCTGGAAATCATTGTTTAAAGGTTTGGATACTAAATTAAATTTCAGCACATCTTTTCATCCACAAACTGACGGGCAAACTGAAAGAGTAAATCATATTCTAGAGGATATGTTAAGAATGTATTTTAAAGATCAACCAGCTAAATGGGAAGAATATATGCACTTAGTTGAATTTGCTTATAGCAATCATTATCAAGCTTCAGCTAAACTTAGTCCTTTTGAAATTCAGTATGGTAGAAAGTGTAATACTCCTATCTCATGGAGTAATCCAGTGGATAGATTGATGTTAGGACCTTAATTATTAAAACAGATGGAACTAATAGTGAAGCAGGTACAAAGCAATTTGAAAATTGCACAAGACAGACAAAAGAGTCATGCAGATCTGAAAAGAACTGAGAAATAATTCCAAGTAGGTGAGCATGTGTTTGTCAATGTAAAACCCAAAAAGAGCTCATTTAAGTTGGGAAGTTGTGCTAAATTAGCACCCAGGTATTGTGGACCATTTGAAATACTATCAAGATTTAGACCAGTGGCATATCAGTTAGCCTTACCACATAATCTGAAAATACATAATGTATTTCATATTTATATTTTGAAAAAGTATGTACATGATGCTACTCATGTAATCGATTGGAATGACATACAAGTGGAACTAGATTGTATCCTCGACAAGAGGGAAATTTTACTCCGGAATTGCACCATTAGACAGGTAAAGGTGCAATGGAAGCACCTTATTCTAGATGAAGTAACCTGGGAATTGGAAAGTCATATGCAGTCAGCATATCCAATTCTGTTCCAAGAAGACTCTGATGATGAATAAGCAACATCGAAGACGATGTTGAACTTAAGAGGGGGTGTTTGTAACCTACCTAGTACTTGAAACATTTTATGTTTGTGGAAAAAACATTACTTTAAATTTTATTGTAAAGTTTTATATTAATGACCAAGGATGGTCAATGAGGACTGTAAATAAATAATATTATTATTTAATAAATTAAAATAGCAGACACTCACCCAAAGAGACTATTGAAGAGTTTTCACTGACCCACTAGGAGGAATGAAACTGGTGTAGAAGGAAATTGAAAAGTGGCAGCATCTACACTCACTTACTAGTTGTTGCAGGGGGCAACTTCACTAAAAATGTGGTCATGTTCCCCAAGGATGGTGGAACTTGGCTCATTGAATGCAAAACTTACCCAAACGACCTAGGAAATCTTTTATAAACCATCGAATTGAGCAGAGGCTCACAAATTTTTCCTTGTGATGTTAGAAAAGAGCCCACAAGAGATTCGATGCGGGGAAGCTAGGTAACAGTTACATAGTAAGCCTGTATTATCTTGCTGGGTTGCAAAGAGAGTGTTATGTATGCAAGTCTACGTGATTGCCGAAGTACATGAGTGTGATATGTATGTAAGTCTTCATGATTGCTGAAGTACATATGAGTGATTTGTATGCAAGTATCCATGATTGCTGAAGTACAAAGAGAGTTGGTATGCAAGTCTTCTTGATTACTGAAGTACAAATAGATTGTCTTGCTTCTACAGAGTATCTTCATCCTGGTGGTTCAGTAAACAGGTTCGGGGGTCCAAAATCAAGTGATCTTGGCTGCTTTCTGGAGAAGGTTGAGAGGAACAGTTCTCTTTGGGTGTTTTTCCAACTTATCGATTATCAGGTTCTACTTTGTTTTTTTTATTTACTTCTAAAATTCTGATCATTTTCTGAAAACTGTATTTTTGGTTATCATAATTTTTCAGATGTTTTCCTATATATCAGCTAACTGTTAGAAGCGATAGGTTACTAAACTGATAGATTATTTCTGTACAATGCATGGATGAATAAAGATTGGATAAATATAGAATGATGATTAAATTTCTTCCTGTATTTTTCCTTTCACCATAGGTGATGTACTCTAGTAGATGAAGGTGATTAATTAACGTAGATTAGAAATGATATGAAGATTCTATGTAAAAGAATAATTCTGTATAATATATAGATTTCATTATTGTTACTTCTCTCATTAGAATATATATACTGTTATTTCATAAACAGTTTCCATTGATAACCTAGAATCAAAGTTCATATTTAAAACATTATAGGTTTTTACATAGAAATACAAATATAAACCCTAGTTATGCAATCATTACGAATCATGTAAACAAAGTATTATACTATCAAACTATACAGTTTCAATACGAATCACTTATAAGCATAATGTACAAAACTCATATCAAGTTTATAGAAGTATGATATTTTAGAAGTATAGAAATAAACATCTTTTGAAATCCCTAGATAAACCCTACAGGTATCGATTTTCATAAACAAAAAGTATTGTACTATCAAACTATACAGTTTCAATATGAATCTCTTATAAGCATAATGTACAGAACTCATATCAACTTTATAGAAGTATGATATTTTAGAAGTATAGAAATAAACATCTTTTGAAATCCCTAGATAAACCCTACAGGTATCGATTTTCATAAATAAAAAGTATTGTATAAAAGTACCATTCGAAACAGATTTCTTAAATCCTAGATAATGCTTTCACATAAACAATAGCACATTTAATAAAATATATATTGAAATCATTTTGATACTTCTCAATATCCCCATAAGGAATCGACAAGCATTATAATTTCATAATAAAAAAGCATTTCAAGTTTAAAAGATAGTTCAGGGTCGAACCCTGTAACTAGTATACAATATAACATTATCAACTATGTTGAGGGTCGAACCGTGTAGACATCACTCTTTATCATATATCAAATAGTCGTAGCAATATAATAAAAACATATTCAATACAATAACCCTGTAACGAGTTAACAATTGTAACAATGTATTAAAATTATCAATGATTATCATAGTGTCATTCGGCAGAACTATTGTAATCGTATAACAAGGGTTCGAGACCGAAAGGACTCACCTTGAGATTTATCTAACTAATATGAACCGGGTTAATACAACCCCAGGTTTGTCAACCAAATTAAATATAGTGGGTCTCAGCATCCATTGTGTAACCTTTAAAACAATTAAAAACTTAACCATTATCTTAATACAGTCGAAACCACTGTAGTGATATAGAACATTTCAAGAAAAGGAGCTTGACGGCATCTAATGGATGAATCGTTGGAAACTTATCAAAGGAATAGTTTATTAAAATTTCAAGGGTTCGAGTCTCAAGAATGAGCTCGCCCAGTCGTAATATGCATTTATAAAACATTGACAGGGTTAGGGTTTAAACCATGTAGCAAACCAAAACCATTAACATTACAAACTATGAACCAGTACTTTAATAAGATTTACGCAGAGTTAAGTTAGGGCTTGGCCCAAAACAGTCACACATCCATCATTTATTTTAACTATCGAAACATAACTATCGAAACAATCTCTGCCCAAACATCCCTGAAAGAAATCGTATTCAAAATGATAATGCCGGAAGGCTTATACAGAAACAGAAACATTATTTTCAAACCCAAATACTAAAAACCCAGAAAAACGTTATGGATAAATTATGAATGACATTACACAGTAATCATTCTGTAGTGGAAGAATCACGCAAGGCTGGGTTTGTCCATGGCCCCTTCAACTCCACCTTTTTAGCTCTGATACCGAAGACGGACAAGCCGGTCAGCTTTGCTGAATTCAGACCAATTTCGCTCTGTAATTGCATCTATAAGATCATCTCTAAGGTTATGGCGCGAAGACTCAAGAATATATTGTCTAAGCATATTTCTTGTGAGCAATTTGGCTTCTTGGAAGGACGCCAAATTCACGAGGCCATTGGAGTTGCACAGGAAGGATTACACACTCTCAAGGTGCAGAAGCAGAAGGGTGATGTGATCAAGATTGATCTCTCCAAAGCGTTTGACAGGGTTAGCTGGCTTTATATCCGGATGCTTCTCACCCATCTGGAGTTCTGCTATGAATTTATCAGATGGATTATGGCCTGCCTCACAACGGTGAACTTTGCTGTTCTGATTAATGGTTCTGCTAGCCCTTTTTTCCAGGCTGGGAGGGGACTTCGATAGGGATGTCCCCTGTCTCCGCTGTTGTTTCTCCTTGTTGCAGAAGGACTCAGCCGATTCATTCTGACTGCAAAAGCTGATGGTTCTTTTAGAGGCATATCTATCTCTCAGGTACTGTTCATTACACATCTCCTTTTTGTTGATGACATCCTGATTTTCTGTGATGGCACGAGACAGGATATCGACAAGGTGGTTGAAGGCCTCCATTTAGTGCAAGCTGCAGCGGGTATGTTAGTAAACATTGACAAATCTACTATCACTTGCTCGAATTTAACTGAGCAGGAGATTCTTAGTATGGTTAACAAACTACCATATAGGACTTTGGCTATCGATGAGGGATTTAAGTACCTTGGCTTTCACTTGAAACTGAATGCTTATTTAAAGACTGATTGGTGCTGGTTAATTGCTAAATTAGAACAGCGTCTTCATGGTTGGAGTCACAAATGGCTCTCTCGGGCTGGGAGGCTGGTTTTGATAAAATCAGTCTTGGAAGCTATTCCGGTGTATTGGATGTCTCTTGCTTGGATACCCATTGGAGTTCTGGAGCAGATCAGGCGACTGTGTTTTTCCTTTCTTTGGAAGGGTACGAGTGAGCATAGGGCATTGGTGTGGGTCAGATGGGAGAGAATTGCTGTTCCTAAGGCTTTGGGCGGGTGGGGTTTAAAGAATATTTTCATGTTTGCTAAAGCCTTGGGGGCCAAAGTGTCATGGCGATTAATTCATACACAGAGTCTCTGGACTAGAGTGGTATATCATAAATATATTGCCCCTTTAACTCTTCTCGAATGGATCAGGCTGAGAAATAAGTCGAGGGCAAACTGCTCTGTGGTCTGGAAAGTGGTGGTGCAACATTTCTCTTTAGTCGGTTCTGGATTAGTGTGGCGGATCAGCGATGGGCGTCTCCTTCGAATAGGGATGGACCCTTGGGTTGGATGCAGGGGTGGACATGTCCTTTCTGTGGAACTGCGATCCTTTTTGGCTACTAGAGGATGTCATAATCTGGCTGATTTAGCGGATCCGGGAGCTTCTACACTTTGGCAACAGGGGTGGATTTCTGCACGACAACTTGGGATCTCGGCTGAACTGCAGGGGGACTGGGCGGATTATATACGGAGGTTAAGACTTACCCATATTAGATTGACCAATAGGGCTGATGTACTTATCTGGGATCACCATCCCTCCAGAGTATATTCACCTAAACATGGATATATCCAGCTCAATGTGGAAATCCATAACAGGGTATTGGTGTGGTGGTGGAAATTTTTGTGGAAGTTAAGATGTCTGGGTAAAGCAAAATTACTCTTCTGGGCGATCCTGGAAAATAAGGCCCCTACTTGGGACATTCTGCAAAAACGTTTTCTCCAGGGTCCGGGGATTTGTCCACTTTGTAGGGATGCAGAAGAGAATTTGGCTCATCTTTTTATACATTGTCGATTTTCACAGGCTGTTTGGATTGATATCAGCATTATTTTGGATATTAAGGTGAGGTGGAGGGGAGCGAGTGTGCTGGAAGCATTCCAATCGTGGTGGTCTGTTCAATCTTCCTCCTCTTTCCGGGCTCTCCCGTGTATATACACTTGGGGCATATGGCTTGCCCGCAATAAGGTGATATTCCAGGACTGCAGGGTTCCACTGGAAACTGTCGTGGCTCAAATGGTGGCGGTCTTTCAACATTTTGTGGCCCCTGTACAAGTGAGCAGAACTCGACCTGTGCGGGTAGAACAGATTGATATCTCCATGCCGTGGGCATTTTTTGATGGCGCCTCCTTAAACCAGCAATCGGTTTGTGGAGGGGGGGGAGTCCTTTACAAATCAGAGGTGCATTATTTCCATCTGGTGGCTGGTTTGGGAAGAGGAACAAATAACTATGCAGAACTCATGTCTCTAAAATTGCTGATGTTATTTGCCCTTGAACAAGGATGTTTATCTCTTCAGATTTTTGGTGACTCCTTGTTAGTCATCAACTGGGCCAAGGAAATTACACTGTGTCATGTGATGGATCTATTACCTATCCTGGAAGAAGTGAACCGGATAAAATTGGCTTTTAACCACATCACTTTTACACATGTTTACAGGGAGCGGAATGGGATGGCAGACCAGCTATCCAAGGAGGCTACACAGCAGGCATTAGCTCATGGAACCTAGAAGATAACTATTCATTCTCCGGCAAACACATTCAACTATTATCACCGACCATTTAATGAGGACAATGAGGCTCTGCCTTGATCTACCATGAGTTGACGGGGGAGATATGGTGGCTGCTCGCTGAACTCGCTCAATGGGAGGCATTCCACTGGATTAATTTTTGAGGACCGGCTGGAACACTAACTCTGGACGCGGGCTGTAGCATTCTGTTTTCTGTAGGCGGGCTGTATGAACAGCATTATCTTTGTTATCTGAGAGGGTCACGACCTACATCATTGGAGACTTGTAGTCGAGATGCAGGCTGGGACAGCCATATCACATTTGAATTCGTATGGGTAGTTTATGCGGGAAGTATGGACAGCAGTTGATCAGAGATGGTCAATTTCATTTCTGAGACAGTAGTCGGATGCAGGCTGGAGGACAGCCATATAAATTTTTGATTGGATTTTTGACTGGATTTTTGATGTATGTAATATGGGATGTAATATGTGACAATGTAGGGATCTTAGTGATTCTATTACATGTGCAGAATGTAATTTTGTTCCTTTTTTGAATAAAATTACAAATTTTTCCAAGGAAAAAAAAAAGTAATCATTCTGTATATTTATTTCATTGATGAAAATCCAACTAAAGGCTTCATGCCAAAACATTATAATATAAACAAGAGACAAGTAATATCAGTCTCGACAGAGACGTAGAAGCAAACTGAAGAAACTTAACACCGTAGATTTTATTTAAAAACGTTGGTCGAATCCCAACTCCAATCTATACAAGCTACTAACCCATTTGCATGCCCGAGCGCTTACAACTTTGTAAACATCAACGCTGATAGTGATTTTCAAACATGTTAACAAAGGAGACATCATGGAGAAACCGAGGGCTTACCGTGGTATTAAACCACTGCGGATTTTCCTTTGACTTAGACATGTTGTAGCCATAAGCTTAAGAAGAGAACAACGAGCAGCTAGGAACTAGAAACCTCCTGCCAAAGCATGCGAAAGAGTTAGACATTGAAATATGATAAACAAAAGGATTAAAATTTTGAAACAAGTCTCAGTTGGTACCATTCCTACCTCTTCCAAAGAAGACGAAGTGCCATGAGCGTAGCTCACCCTAGAAACCAAGACCACGGTGATATAATTACGTTGAACAATCACTGAAAACCTTGAAGGCCACTCTATATTTTAAAAAATTTAATGCTGGAACAGAGCGGATGAGCCCATTTTGGCTATGGAGGCCAAGCGAGAGCTCGACTCTCCAAACCCTCACACAACAACAGGTAACAATGCCAAAGATCAGCGAATAGTTAGGGTTATGTTCCTTACGTGTTAGCTCTTCACCAACCTTCACATGGCTCTTAAATGAGCTTGGTTGGCGCCCACTACTATTGCAATTTTTACCCACAATTGTATAGTTTAAATATGTTGTTTTCCATTCGAACTCCAATTCAAAAATGCGCCAAAGACCTTGGTTATTGTTATAAACACTAATGTTATATTAGAACATTTATCACCAATGTTAACTTGTGAGACGCCATCACCTTGAAAGAAGCCATTAGGGCTAGAACAACCAACCCACAGTTAGGGTCATAATAATAATTAATCTTGGCAATGTAATTATATAGCTAGGTATAACCTTAGCCATTAAAATCTATGAAAACATTATCCAAATCGTGCATGAGAGTCCTACCTGTAACTTGGACAGAATGACGTAACATGCATTAGCTTTAAAAGCTAAGTAAGCCTCACAGCTACTCCAAGAACTCACTTGCTAATCAAAAGGAGTTAAACATGATCAAATATTAAGATTAAACATGTTACGACATAAGAATGATGAACAAAATAACAACGTTAATAATAGAAGATAAGTTATGGCTTTAAGACTATGAGCATTGAATGTCGTCAAAATTACATTATACATTTATTTACCCATGACGTAACAGCTTGCATGTAATAACCAGATGTTCAATGTATTGTAGATAAAGATACAAATGAATTCATAAATACTCTCAAACTGTAAAAGAGACTCAAAGTCCTACTTCAATGATTTAAGGACAAATGAGATAATCGTCGAATTCTTGAATATCAGAATAGAATCAATGAATACACAAGACATTTATAAAATAATGAGTTAAGATCATTTCCGCAAGTGTAATGTTGTATTATGGACAGTATAATATTAACTTCATACATAGGATCACATATCTATCTAAAAGTCTCTATGACACTTTTAATATTGACGACAGTTGTAAACAAGTAATTGTCACAATTAAGAGTATAATTAAGCAGTAATAAAGATGCTAAACATTCACATTTATACTTCTGCATAGTAATTAATAGTGAATAGACTGCTTAGAAAAATTTTAATTTTTGATAAAATTTGGGGATGTTACATGTGGTATCAGAGCGCACGTTCAAACATTAGGCCTGAAACTGGCTCACTCATGCAATTGAAAATTTAAAAACAGAAAACACAATTACTGATTTTTGTTTTAATTTGTTTATGTACAGAACATTTGGTATTTAATTTGCAGGTATGGAAGGACCAGAAGAATCTGCTGAGGAAATATCCCAGCATAATAATCATACTAATAATGACCATGAACATGTTACCGAAGAAAATATTTATGTGGAATTAAATGATAATTCATCTGAACTTATTCGCACAGTTAAAGATTTAAAAACTGAAATAAAAACTGTTAAGGAAGAGAATCAAAGAATTTTAAAACCACAAGAAGAACTGAATAAGATTTTACAGGATAAATTTCATAATGAAGAAAAAGATAAAAGAACATAATTTAATTCTGAATCTGGAACCATGTCCTACCAACACAAAGGTAAGAAGTTAAAATTTTCTAATAATGAAAGTAGCTCTTCTTCTGAAATTGATGTTAAAACACATAAAAAGAAACATAAGTATTCTAGTGAGAATAATGAAAGTGACTGCAGACCAAAAAGGAGAAATTATAAACCATATGAACAGATTTCAGGGGAGTTCAAGAAGATAAAACCCCCAACGTTTAACGGTGAAAATGGAAAGGGAGAAGCATCCAAAGCATGACTGTCAGGTATCAAGAAATATTTTCAAATTTATGATTATTTAGATCAGCTGAAAGCTAAGATGGCCATTTTTAATCTGTCTGGGAAAGCAGATATTTGGTGGCAGGATATAAAGAGAGTAAAAAGAATTAAAGAAAGGAGTGTAACTTGGAGTACATTTAAGAAATATTTTAAGAAGAAGTTTCTGTCTGAACAGTACTACGAAGAAAAAGCAAAAGAGTTCTATGATTTAAAACTAGGCTCTATGAACATGAAAAAATTAAGGAGTAAATTCCTAAGTCTGTTAAGATATGTACCTTACATTGTGGACGAGAAACCTAAAATACAAAGATTTCTGAGTTGCTTACCTTTTAATACCAAAGACAGAATTGAGTATGACAACCCTAACACTCTTGAGGAAGCTATGAGAAAGGCAAATTTCTGTTTTGAACATAACAAGAAAAGAGAAGGAGTATCTGGCTGGAAGAGTAATAAACCAAATAATTTCGAACAAAGAAAGAATTTTTTTTAATTTAATAGGAATGCTCGAAAGAACAAGCGAAATTTCCATAGCATAAATTTTCAAGGAAATAATTTTAAAAGCAATGCACCACAGAATTTTACAGCTGCAAGAAACATGCCTAATAATTATGCTAGAAATAATGAACAAAAAACTCTTGTAAAATGTTATGAATGTGAAGGACCACATTATTCAATAAACTGTCCTAACAATAAAAGAACAGTCAGTAACATCCATACAGTACAAAAAGAGCCAACAGTGGGTGACTTAGCGAGGGAAATGACCACGATCAATGTAGCCTTGGAAAATCGACAGGATGATCATCAAACGTCAATGGTCGAAATTGAAGGTATGTTACAGAACATACCCGTATCTATTTTAATTGACCCAGGTGCTAGTTTGAGTTATGTATCACCTGATATAGTAAAAAGATGTAAATTGAAAGTAGAAAAGTTTGAAAAGTCTTGGTTGGTTCAGTTAGCTATAGGAACCAAAAGGAAGGTAGTTGATTTTGTTAAAAATTGTGATTTGTTTATGAGTCAGTTAAAGACACAAGTAAAGCTGAATGTACTACCGTTAGGGTCTTATGATGTCTTAATCAGAATGGATTGGATGGAAAAGCATAGGGTAGTTCTGAATTTTTTTGAAAATACATTTACATAATTGAATGATAAAGGAGAAACATAAACAATAAAAGGAATCCCTAGAAAAACTTCAGTTGGACAGATTTATGCTTTGCAAGTGAAAAAGGTTGTACAAAAATGATGTAAAATGTTTGTTGTAAATGTAATTAATGATGAACACGCAACTAAAGAAGATAAGTTAAAACTTGAATACATACCAATCCTAAGAGACTTTTCATATGTATTCCTGGAAGAAATTCCAGGATTACCTCCGAAAAGAGAATTGGACTTCACCATTGAGCTAGTACCGGGTGCGGTACCAAACTCAAAAGCTCCTTACCGAATGAATATCCTAGAGCTTAACGAATTAAAGTCACAGTTCAAAGAATTAATTGATAAAAATGTTAGGATATTCCTATACTCCATCCTAGTCCTACCATCATTGCATTCAGTCATGCATGAATTTTTGCATGCATCCCATTCATCTGTATGGTGTCTCCCAACACCTAGTGCTTAGTTTACTAGCCACGAGAACGTGTTTCCACTCAGTTCCAGCCATCCTAGTCAGTGATGCGCCCTCTTTTCACCTACCACATGTGAAGTGTGCCCTCTCTCACCTACCACCAGTGACACACTCAGTTAGTTGCTTGATTTGTGTATCTCATATCTCCTTGATTTGAGGACATATTGACTAGTTAACTCACTGAAACACTCCGATGGACCTCCAGAGAGACTTGGTTGACTATTATGACTGCAGTTATCTCCTCATGCACCCTCCATGCATCAGTTACACCTACTACATTAAGTTAGACTCAGTTTGACACATGGTTGATGGTTACTCGTGCATTGATGACACTCTATTGATCTAATGATGAGTTCATGCAGGCTAATTCGAATTGACACCTTGGCATTCGAATCCTCTCCATTGTATTATTTATTGTTCATATTATGATTAATGAATTAGTGTGATGTTATCCTGCTTCTATCTGAGTTCTATTGTATCATAATCCTGTTGCTCTTTACATTGCATTGTCCACTCTTCTTCTATTTTCCCGCTTAATCTTTCTTGTGAGGTATACATTAGTTCTTAGATATGCTATGAGCATTTTCAAATGGTATTAGAGAATGTTGAGAGTATAGTCTATCTCCATTAGTGATAGTTTTTTTTCAAGTTATTACCAATATTTCGAGTGCAGTAGTAGTTGCAGCAGTTTTCTGCAGTTTTGCAACAGTAGCAGTTGCAGATATTCTCCATTGTTTTTGCAGGTCTTCTGCAATAGCTTCCATGAATCTGGAAGGAATTCCTCCTCTCTCTCCATTCAACTATGATGAGTGGAAACCAAAGATGATATCATATTTGAAGAGACATGATATTTTTTATTATTGTCTTGAAAGAGAGTTCAAATCCTCTGAAGAGGAGAATGATTGGTTAAATGAAGGTGACAGAGCCTATGGAGCAATGTTGACTTCTATGTCTCGTTTTATGTTAATCCAGTTCCATGATTCTACTGAATCTCCAAAAGAGCTATGGACCCATCTCGATGAAATTATTGGAAAATAAAATAGAGGGATTGGTGCAAACTATTTGGAGAGAAATCCCAATGATGCATTTTCCTTCCTTGATGGTCTCTCTGATCATGATTCAGTATCAAAAATATCTCATAATGAAGTTGTCCAAAAAGAAGAAGAACTTGTAGATTCAACACTCATGTTCTCAATGTCTTCTATTTTGAATTTTGAGCCAGCTCACACTCTAGAAACTGAAGAGGTTCTTAAATCCTCTCTTGCACAAGAGTCTGTTGGTTTCTATAATGATGATCTATTGAATGTTTCGGAGGTTGAATCAACAATTTGAGGTGATGCATTCGCTCTCCTTGATCACTTATCTCTTATGTACTACTATATGATCATTTGTACATGCTCTCAGAAGTTCATTGAAGATGTAGGGCATTACCATTCACTTGGGATCATTTCTCATGCATATCATGGTTTATTTGGTTTTGATCTCACCCCTGCTGGTTCAAAGGAGATCTCAAGAAACCATTCATCATTTCTTGGAGCTTATTTTAAATCCAAGCCATTACCATTGTTTCATGGTTCATTTGGTTTTAATCTCACCCCTGTTGGTTCAAAGGAGATCTCAAGAAACTATTTATCAATTCTTGGGGCTGATTTGAAGTCCAAGCAACCACTATCATGTGATGGTTATTTTGGGCATGATCTCACCTATGATGGTTCAAAGGAGATAACAAAAGACTATCTACACATTCATTGATTTGATCCTACCTCAGCTGATTCGAATCACAGGTTCCAGGATCATCCTCATACCTTTGGATTTGTTCTCATCACATTCGATATAAAGAGCAAGTACAAGCACATGTCTTCATATTCGCTTGCATCCACTGAAGGAGAACACAAGCACATGTTTTTGGAGCATGAACCACTTCTTCCCAAGAAGAAGATACCTCCAGACATATGACCAAGAATCACACCTTTGGAGCATTTTGCATTCGCTTGCTTGAGTTTGGAGCATTTTTTTTTGGGGTGTGCCTTACAGTCTCTTTTGAGGGGGGGTATTTTTCCCATGAGGTTTTTCCCTTTTCCTTGTTTAATTTACTGTTCTTTATTATTCATTGTATTGGGTGACCTTTGGTCCCAGTTACCAGGGCCCAGGATGGATTAAGGGGGGGGTGTTAGGATATTCCTATACTCCATCCTAGTCCTACCAGCATTGCATTCAGTCATGCATGAATTTTTGCATGCATCTCAGTCATCAGTATGGTGTCTGCCAACACCTAGTGCTTAGTTTACTAGCCCCGGGAGCCTGTTTCCACTTAGTTCCATCCCTCCAAGTCAGTGATGCGCCCTATTTTCACCTACCACATGTGAAGTGTGCCCTCTCTCACCTACCACCATTGACACACTTAGTTAGTTGCTTGATTTGTGGATTTCTCCTTGATTTGAGGACAGATTGACTAGTTAACTCACTGAAACACTCCGATGGACCTCCAGAGAGACTTGGTTGACTATTCTGACTACAGTTATCTCCTCATGCGGCCTCCATTCATCAGTTACACCTACTACATTTAGTTAGACTCAGTTTGACACATCGTTGATGGTTATGTGTGCATTGATGACACTCTACTGATCTGATGATGAGTTCATGCAGTCTAATTCGAATTGCCACCTTGGCATTTGAATCCTCTTCATTGTATTATTTATTGTTCATATTATGATTAATGAATTAGTGTGATGTTAGTCTTCTTCTATCTGATTTATACTGTATCATAATTTTGCTGCTCTTTTACACTGCATTGTCCACTCTTCTTCTAGTTTCCTGCTTAATCTTTCTTGTGAGGTATACATCAGCTCTTAGATCTGCTGTTAGGATTTTAACAAAAAATTACATAAGACCAAGCGTGTCTCTGTGGGGAGCACCTGTCATTTTCGTTAAAAAGAAAGACAGTACCTTGCGTCTATGCATAGACTACCGTTAGTTAAATAAAATGACGATTAAAAACAAATATCCCTTGCCCTGCATAGATAATTTGTTTGATCAAGTACTCAGAGCAACGATATTTTCGAAAATAGACTTGAGATATGGATATCATCAAGTCAGAAATAAAGACGAAGATATCTTTAAAATGCTTTTAGAACCCGTTACGGGCATTATGAATTTGTAGTTATGCCTTTTGGGCTAACTAACGCTCCAGCAATCTTCATGTGTCTAATGAATAATGTTTTACATAAGTATTTGGATAAATTTGTAATTGTTTTCATTGACGACACTTTAATCTATTCAAAGACTAAGGAAGAACATGATGAACACTTACGTATAATATTACAAGTCTTAAGAGAACATCAATTGTACGCTAAATTTAGTAAGTGTGAATTTTTCAAAGATAAAATACAGTATTTAGGTCATGTGATATCCAAGAATGGAATCTAGGTTGACCCTGATAAAATAAGAGCAATTAACGAATGGCATGTCCCTAAAGATGTAATAGATGTACGATCATTCATGGGACTCACAGGTTGCTACCAGAAGTTTATAGAAGGATTCTCAAGAATCACAAATCCCATAACCTCTTTAAAGAAAAAGGGAAAGAAATTTGTTTGGGATCAAAAGTGTGAAGAAAGTTTTAAGAAGTTAAAAGAAATGTTAACTACAACACCTATTCTAAAATTTGCAGATCCAAACAAGGACTTTGTTGTATGCACCGATGCATGCAATGATGGCCTTGGCGGAGTCTTAACACAATAAGGTCATGTAATAACGTATGAATCAAGAAAACTAAAAATCCACGAAAAGAACTATGCTACCTACGATTTAGAGTTGGATGCCATGATAAATGCTTTAAAGATGTGGCGTCATCATCTAATCAGTAGAATGTTTTCATTAATGACAGATAATAAAGGTCTAAAATATATGTTGGATCAACCAAATCTGAACGCAAGGAAAGCTAGGTGGTTAGCTTTCCTTAACGAATATGATTTTGAGATCCAACACATAAAGGGTAAAGAAAATAAGGTGGCTAATGGCTTAAGCAGAAATGCAAAATTAAATTTTATGGCAGCAATCAGTACTTATAAAACAGATTTAGAAAATCAGTTTGAAGAAGGAAAAAAATTGGATAAGAATCATCTGAAATTACAAGAAAAAGTTGCTGAAAATATATCTGAATATTTAATAACAGATTACAGTTTGAATGAAAAAGGTTTAATGCTGTATAAAAACAGACTATATGTGCCTAATGTACCTGAAATTAAGTTGTTGATTTTAAATGAAGTACATAAAAGTCCTTATTCAGGACACCCTAGTTACCAAAAGATAATAACAATGTTAATAAAATATTACTTTTGGTCAAATATGAAGAATGAGGTGGCTGAAAACATAGCTAGGTGCTTTGAATGTTAGCAAGTTAAAGCTGAGCATCAACACCCAGATGACCTATTAAAGCCATTGCCAATTCCAGAGTGGAAGTGGGAGATTATCAGCATTGATTTTATAACTAGTTTGCTTAGAAAGAAAAAACATAATGATTCAATAATAGTAGTAGTAGATAAGCTTAGAAAAGCAACTCATTTTATACCTGTCAAAACTATTTTTAAGGATGATAACATTGTTGATGTGTTTATGAAGCAAGTTTTTTGTTTGCATGGAATCCCTAAGGTAATAATTTTTTATCGAGATTCTAAATTTATTGGAAATGTTTGGAAATCATTGTTTAAAGGTTTGGATACTAAATTAAATTTCAGCACATCTTTTCATCCACAAACTGACGGGAAAAATGAAAGAGTAAAACCGATTCTAGAGGATATGTTAAGAATGTATGTTAAATATCAACCAACTAAATGGGAAGAACATATGCACTTAGTTGAATTTGCTTATAATAATCATTATCAAGCTTCAGCTAAACTTAGTCCTTTTGATATTATGTATGGTATAAAGTGTAATACTCCTATCTCATGGAGTAATCCATTTGATAGATTGATGTTAGGACCTGAATTATTGAAAGAGATGGAACTAACAGTGAAGAAGGTACAAAACAATTTGAAAATTGCACAAGGAAGACAAAAGAGTCATGCAATTCTGAAAAGAATTGAGAAAGAATTCCAAGTAGGTGAGCATGTGTTTGTCAAGTTAAAACCCAAAAAGAGCTCATTTAAGTTGGGGAGTTATGCTAAATTAACACAGAGGTATTGTGGACCATTTGAAATACTATCAAGAATTGGACCAGTGGGATATCAGTTAGCCTTACCACCTAATCTAAAAATACATAATGTATTTCATATTTATATTTTGAAAAAGTATGTACATGATGCTATTCATGTAATCAATTGGAATGACATACAGGTGGAACCAGAAAAATATTTTCAGGTGGAACCGGATTGTATCCTTGACAAGAGGGAAATTTTACTCCAGAATCGCACCATTGGACAGGTAAAGGTGCAATGGAAGCACCTTATTCCAGATGAAATAACCTGGAATTGGAAATTCATATGTGAGCAACATATCCAATTATGTTCCAGGAAGACTCTGATGATGAATAAGCAACATCAAGGATGATGTTGAACTTAAGAGGGGGTGTTTGTAACCTACCTAGTGCTTGAAACATTTTATGTTTGTGGAAAAACATTACTTTAACTTTTATTGTAAAGTTTTATATTAATGACCAAGGGTGGTCAAGCATGACTATAAATGAATAATATTATTATTTAATAAATTAAAATAGGAGACACTCGCCCAAAGATACTGTTGAAGAGTGTTCACTGACCCACTAGTATTTAATAAATTAAAATAGGAGACACTCACCCAAAGAGACTGTTGAAGAGTGTTCATTGACCCACTAGTACTTGAAACATTTTATGTTTGTAGAAAAAAATTACTTTAACTTTTATTGTAAAGTTTTATATTAATGACCAAGGATGGTCAAGTATGACTGTAAATGAATAATATTACTATTTAATAAATTAAAATAGGAGACACTCACCCAAAGAGACTGTTGAAGAGTGTTCACTGACCCACTAGGAGGAATGAAACTGGTGTAGAAGGAAATTGACAAGTGGCAGCATCTGCACTCACTTACTAGCTGTTGTAGGGGTCAACCTGATCCGGATTTATGTGGGAACGAAACAAAAGATAGCATATATAGAATCATATACAGAGATATATTGCAAATAACACAGTGTTACAGTAAACACATATTCTATTAAATAGCGGAAATAGAACAGACTGTAAAATACAATAGCTAGAATGGTGGTATCTATCTCTGAGAAGAGATGTGGCCGCTATGCTCATTCGTGCCAAGATGAATACAAAGAGAGGTCGAAAGGGCCTATTTATCATAAGCATGAGGGAAAGAATCCCAAACATCCAAAAAACTAACCCTAGAAGATGAACCGTCATAAATTTTGCGGCCCCAAGGTGGTTAGTTGAACAGTCAACTTCTCGAGGTCATAAGTTTTGCATACGATCTCCGTTTGGGGCGCTCGGTATCCCATTGGAAAGGTCTATCCGAGATTTACAACTTTCGACTGGGCCCAAATGCATGCCATTGGCAACCATTTGGTCCCCCAAATCGCCAAAAAATGTCGTTTAGGGCCTCAAAACGGCTTCGGAAGTTCAGGACCCGAAAAACTGCTAAAAATAGTAATTTACCCAAATTGCCAGAAGACTGTTTTGAGCCAGTTGGAAGAGGTGGGCCGCCATCGATATCCACCTGGATCAATCCTCCCTCCTTAGGAAGCAATGGTCTCCATTGCGTTAAATCCCTTATCATATATCGAGTTGTGTGTCGAGTTGAGCTCTTGGTGCGACATTTGCTGAAGTGGAAAGGTTGCCTTACTTTGACATCTTCAGAGGGTTGTAATTGTTGTTGATGGATGCATTGGAGTTGTTCAACAGTTTTGGTTGTTGTGGTATCCTTGGTATGCACTGGTGTGGATGGTTTCTTTTTGGAGGAGCACCTTGAATGCGTGGCCTTGCACTGTAGAGGTACCCGAATAGGCGATGCAGCACTGAATTCATGTTCTTGTTTCTGCTGAGTAGAGGGATAATGGGCAGAGGTTGTGGATGTCTCTGCGATCTGATGTTCTCCTTTAGTGGCAATTGCGAATAGGGAAAATTTCCCAGTGTGGGAGATTATCTTCCTTCCCTACTCGTTTGGGGTATGTGCAACTATCTCTGGTATTCGATAGAGTTGTCCTCCCAAAGTGACAATGACACTACGAGGTCGTGATTCATATACAGCATGGCGCTTCCACATATATGGTTGTCCTCAAAGAACATCACATACCTCAAGTGGGGCCACATCACACAATACCTCATCTTTGAAGGGCTTGATTCCATATGGTAGGCGACATTGGTGACTGACGCGGATCCCTCGTCCTTGGCTTAGCCATCCAATGGTGTATGGTTGTGGGTGTGGTGTTATTGGTAGATCCAATCTCTTGATGACTTCTGTTGAGATCAAGTTCTTCTGGCTACCGCTGTCCACAACAAAGTGAATGGGAATTCCCTTCACCCACATCTGTGAGTGGAAAAGGCGCTCCTCTACCTTTGACTCTTCAGGTTCCTCTGGTTGAATCTATGTGGTGGCGACAACGGCACTGGGTTCTGCATCAATGATTTGCTTCCCTTTTCGCGCGGCTGTGAAATTAGGCTCTGAGTCAGAATCGGAACTGGGATATGATTCTGAAGCTTTGATCTCAGCCACCAATGACTGTTTTGAGTGACATTCATCAGTGTTGTGCCAGGGGATTTTTTGGAACTCGCACCACTTCCCGACGTCCTTCTTTGTCTTTTCTTTACCCTTCTTCGCTTGTGGTTGGGACTGGTTGTCCTTTCCCTGCCCCGTGTTCTGCGAGCCAGAGTTTCCCTTGCCCTGCTTCTGCGCAGGTCCGAAGTCACTCTTGTTCTTTTGCTGAAATTTCTGCTCGATTTTGACAACATATCGATAGGCGGATCCAAGTGAAGAGATTTCCAGGAAATCCATCTCGGTTCGTATGTACCGGTGTAGGCCACTACGATATTTCAGTACTAGGTGCCGCTTAGAGTCCTTGATACCTAGCTTTGTGCATGAGGTATGAAAGTTGTTGGTGTACTCCGAAACCGTTTGGTCCCTCTCTTGGTGCAGAATGGTCCATTTTGTGTACTGGTCATCATAGTTTCCAACAGGGTAATATTGTTCCTTGACGACATCTATAAAAGAGGCCCAAGTGGGATTGGAATATTCAAACAATCCAAACTCGTCTGATGAGTTTTGCTTACAATAAGTTTCCCACCAATTTTTGACATGGGGGACGGCCTTGAGGAGTGCAAAGACGATCTTTTCCCTGTCGAAAAAATTATGGACATAGAAATACCCTTCTAGTAGATTCAACCATTTATCTAGGGCATCGACATCGATTTGGCCTTCAAATAAAGGGATATCAAAATCAACTTGTACCTTGAAGGGAGTCGTATCTCCAAAATGGTTTCTCGTTGAGGGTGCATTTGCAACTGTTGGCATGCGTTGAAGGATTTGGGTGAAATTATCCATCATCTCGTTCCTCTGTCGCGCGAGAGCTTCCTCGAGCAACAACTTGATAGGATCTACTGCTCCGTCGTATCTCTTTTCTTCCTCCATGGGAGGCCGTTTGGGGCGGCGAGAGTGGTCTTCCCCAAGTGAAACTAGTTCGAGACCCAACTCTCTGTATCCTGACCTTGTCGGGGACATGCACCGAGAAACAATCAAAGAGCAGACCGCTCTGATACCACTGATCTGGATTTATGTGGGAACGAAACAAAAGATAGCATATACAGAATCATATATAGAGATATATTGAAAATAACACAGTGATACAGTAAACACATATTCTATTAAATAGCGGAAATAGAACAGACTGTAAAATGCAATATCTAGAATGGTGGTAGCTATCTCTAAGAAGAGATGTGGCCGCTATGATCATTCGTGCCAAGATGAATACAAAGAGAGGCCAAAAGGGCCTATTTATCATAAGCATGAGGGAAAGAATCCCAAACATCCAAAAACCTAACCCTAGAAGATGAACCGTCATAAAGTTTGTGGCCCCAAGGTGTTTAGTTGAACAGTCAACTTCCCGGGGTCATAACTTTTGCATACGATCTCCGTTTGGGGCGCTCGGTATCCCGTTGGAAAGGTCTATCCGAGATTTTCAACTTTTAACTAGGCCCAAATGCATGTTGTTGGCAACCATTTGGTCCCCCAAATCGCCAAAAAATGTCGTTTAGGGCCTCAAAACGGCTCCGCAAGTTCAGGACCCGAAAAACTGCTAAAAGTAGTAATTTACCCAAATTGCCAGAAGACTATTTTGAGCCAGTTGGAAGAGGTGGGACGCCACCGATATCCACCTGGATCACAACCTCCCTAAAAATGTGGTCATGTTCCCCAAGGATGGTGGAACTGAGCAGGTGGCTCATTGAATGAAAAACTGACCCAAAAGACCTAGGCAATCTTTTATAAGCCATCGAATTGAGCAGAGGCTCACAAATATTTCCTTGTGGTGTTAGAACTGAGCCCACAAGAGATTCGATGTGGGGAAGCTAGGTAATGAGTTGCAGAGTAAGACTGTCTTATCCTGCTGGGTTGCAGAGAGAGTGTTATGTATGCAAGTCTACATGATTTCTTAAGTACATGAGTGTAATATGTATGAAAGTCTTCATGATTGCTGACATACATATGAGTGATTTGTATGCAAGTCTCCATGATAGCTGAAGTTGAAAGAGAGTTTGTATGCACGTCTTCTTAATTGCTGAAGTACAAACAAATTGTCTTGATTCTACACAATATCTTCATCCGGGTGGTTCAGTGAACAGGATCGAGGGTCCATTAAAAGCAAGTGATCTTGGCTGATTTCAGGAGAAGGTTGGGAGGAACAGTCATGTTTGGGTGTTTGTCCACCCTATCGGTTATCAGGTTCTACTTTGTTTTTTTTTATTTACTTCTAAACTACTGATCATTTTCTGGAAACTGTATTTATTTGTTATCATAATTTTTGAGATGTTTTCCTAGATATCAGTTAACTGTTATAAGTGATAGGTTACTGAACTGATATATTATTTATGTCCAATGCATGGATGAATAAAGGTTGGATAAATATATAATGATGATTAAATTTCTTCCTGTATTTTTCCTTTCACCATAGGTGATGTACTGTAGTACATGAAGGTGATTAATTAACATAGATTAGAAATGATATGAATATTCTAAGTAAAATAATAATTATGTATAATATATAGATTTCATTATTGTTACTGCTCTCATTAGAATATAAATACTGTTATTTCATAAACAGTTGCCATTGATAACCTGGCAGCAAAGTTCATATTTAAAACATTATAGGTTTTTACACATAAACACAAATATAAACCCTAGTTATGCAATCATTACGAATCATGTAAACAAAGTATATGATACTATCAAACTATAAATTTTTAATAGGAATCTCTTATAAACATAATGTACATAACTCATATCAACTTTATAGAAGTATGATATTTTAGAAGTATAGAAATAAACATCTTTTGAAATCCCTAGATAAACCCTACAGGTATCGATTTTCATAAACAAAAAGTATTGTATAAAAGTACCATTCGAAACAGAGTTCTTAAATCCTGGATAATGCGTTCACATAAACAATAGCACATCTAATAAAATATATATTGAAATAATTTTGATACTACTCAATATCCCCATAAGGGATCGACATGCATTATACATTCATAATCAAAAAGCATTTCAAGTTTAAAAGATAGTTCAAGGCCGAACCTTGTAACTAGTATACAATATAACATTATCAACTATGTTGAGGGTCAAACCCTATAGACATCACTCTTTATCAAATATAAAATAGTCGTAGCAATATAGTAAAAACACATTCAATACAATAACCCTGTAACAAGTTAAAAATTGTAACAATGTATTAAAATTATCAACGATTATCACAATGTCATTCAGCAGAACTATTGTAATCGTATAACAAGGGGTTAATACCGAAAGGACTCACCTGAGATTTATCTAACTAATATAAACCGGGTTAATACAACCCTAGGTTCGTCAACCAAATTAAATACAATGGGTCTCGGCATCCATTGTGTAATCTTTAAAATATTAAAAAACTTAACCATTATCCTAATATAGTCAAAACCACTGTAGTGATATAGAACGCTTCAAGAAAAGGAGCTCGATGGCATCTAATGGATGCATTGTTGGCAACTTATCAAAGGAATAGTTTATTAAAAAGTCAAGGGTTCGAGTCTCAAGAATGAGCTCGCCAAGTCGTAATGTGAATTTATAAAACATTGACAGGGTTAGGGTTTAAACCCTATAGTAAACCAAAACCATTAACATTACAAACTCCAAACCAATACTTTAATAAGCTTTACGCAGATTTAAGTTAGGGATTGGCCCAAACCAGGCACACATCCATCATTTTATTTTAACTATCGAAACAATCTCTGCCCAAAAATCCCTGAAACAAATCATATTCAAAATGATAATGTCGGAAGGCTTATACAGAAACAAAAACATTATTTACAAACAAAATTACTAAAAACCCAGAAAAACATTATGGATAAGTTACGAATGACGTTACACATTAATCATTCTGTATATCTATTTCACTGAAGAAAATACAACTAAAGGCTTCAAGCCCAAACATTATCATATAAACAAGACACAAGTAATATCAGTCTCGATAGAGACGTAGAAGCAAACTGAAGAAACTTAACTCTGTAGCTTTTATTTAAAAATGTTAGTCAAATCCCCACTCCAATCTATACAAGCTAATAAACCATTCACATGCTCAAGGGCTTACAACTTTGTAAGCATCAACGCTGACAGTGATTTTCAAACATGTTGACAGAGGAGACATCATGGAGAATCCGAGGGCTTACCGTGGTATTAAACCACTGGGGATTTTCCTTTGACTCAGACATGTTGTAGCCATAAGCTTAAGAAGAGAACAACAAGCACCTATTGGGTCACGGATTTGTCCATATTTTCATCGCCTATCGACATATATTCCATCCCTCTTCTTCCTATTATTATCCATTTATCATTCCATTTTCCATCCATTTTCTGTAACTGCACGTAAAATACCATATTACTTCCATTGATGCTTTAGTGGTTAATAATGATTATTTTCCTTTATCTTTGATGAATTGAAGACTATTATGCATAATTTTACTGATGATGGTTTGTGGAGTGATGTTTCATATTAACAGCAACAACATTCATGGTTCAAGCCTCCAAAGTTGGCATGCTAGCACACATCCGCATGAAGATTCACAACATGGTTTCATTCCTAGGATTGATTATGTGGGTTTGTGATTTTAATTCATGCTCAAGTCCAACATGGCAGCCTCCAGATCATGATCAAATGGCCTGAAACAAAAACGCATGCCAGATAAGAAAATATTAATTTGTGCCGCGATTTGCGGGAATACGGAGAGGAATCTAGAAACTCTGGGACATGGGTTTGTGCGTAACGACCTCAATTGCTTGACTCTTGAGGAAATCACCAAACAAAGATACGGTTTGAGATGTACATATGGTTCTCTAAATGTGTAATTCTCAGATTTACTGTTGCGACTGGTTTTACAAATTAGCAATTGGTTGAAACAGATCACAAGTTGGGGATTCGGTTTCTCATTCTCCTGAGAGGATTTTATGTATAAATATGTAATCATTCTGATGTATTGGGGGGGATAGAGAGAAATCAATGTTATGCTGTATAATTTGATCCAGACTCTGATGTAACAATTTCATTCTGATAACACATGCTGGCAGTTTCTTAATTCTGGAGTTGTAGACTTTCATTGTGGAGATCCAACTCTGCTCAGTGGAGGAAGGGCCCTCTTCCCTGAGCAGATGCTGATAGTGTTTATTGTAGTGGTGTAGATTTGTTTATCCTTTAGTTCATGCTTTCATTCATTAGATTTATCATAGTTGTATGATTTCATTCATTAGAGTTATCATAGTTGTATGATTTCATTCATTAGAGTTATCATAGTTGTATGATTTCATTCATTAGATTTATCATAGTTGTTTTCCTGTTAATTCGTTTGATAGATCGTTGGCCAACATAACACTTCTTTTATATTCATGCAATTAGATCTTGCATCATGACAATTGATTTTTTTTTAAGTGTGATTTGATTTCTTTTCAAGAAGGTGTGATCTAGTTTGAAATGAGTTTTAATTTCATACCAATAGATAAATAGTGTCAGGTAGAAATTGTGCTTGCATAGATCTTGCACGATAGCTTTGTGTTAACGGACAATCTACCAAAGACGGATCTAAGGCATGATCTCCCTAGCTTAATGTAAGTCTAGAACAAATCAAACAGAATATAGATCTACTTTCCTATATCAATAGAAGTGCAAACTAGTAGGTAGATGGCTTACCTCATATTTGCAGATCCAATGCTCCAGTGTCGTCAGATCTTTAGCTGCAGGAATCTGTTGAACATATAGATACTAGAAAATAGTGAAAGAATACATTTCATATGATTGATCTAAGTTAATAGTTAACGAAGAAAACTCTAAACATCATCATCAATGAGACAACAGTTTATGGAAAGAGATTATATTAACTATATAAAAATGGGAATTACATAGAAAGGATGAAGCTACAACCAAAGCCTCAACGTTGCATCCTCCATCCAACATGTCCAAGCCAAACCTCCAAGATGGTACAAGCTTCCTAATCACCAATATGGGTTCTACCAGCATAAGGGTACCATAGACCTTCCCCCCTCCCATAGAGAGAGTGGGTATTTATATAGGGCTAAAGAGATAGGGTAGGTTGAGGATTAAGGGGAGATGGTTAAGGGATATTTCCATAAGGTTAGGAACCGAAATGCCACCTCACCTAGAACCTAGGGATAGGCCTCCACATCACTCATCTTCAAGAATGGGCTCAAAGATACTCTTTTATCCAAATAACTAACATCACCGCAGTTTGCATTAGGACAACCTGCGACATCGCATGTTGCACAAGGGCAGACTGCTATGACCTTGAAAAGTAGGTCAGTTAAGCCCTCTAGTCATGGGAAACTTCAGGGATGTGTTTTTACTCTAAAATGGGTTTAGGTAAAATAGAAAAGAGTTTACACAATGGTCAAGATGAGGACATTATCACAACGGTCATGATGATGACACTTGGTCATAATGACGATACTTGCAATGGTCATGGTGACAACACTAGGTCAGGACGATGACACTTGCAACGCTTGCGACGCTTGCGACACTTGGACAAGGGTGACGACATTTTGGTGTAACACTTTGAAATAAAAGAATTCCTCGGGTTGATAATTTATGTTCTGGTAGTATTAGTTGTTTAATTAATTAGACAATTAATTTGACCAATAGCAGCTAGGAACTGGAAACCTCCTGCCGAAGCATGCGAAATAGTTAGATAGTGACATATGATAAACAAAAGGATTAAACATTTGAAACAAGTATCAGTTAGTACCATTCTTACCTCCTGCAGAGAAGACGAACTGCCATGAGCATAGCTCACCCTAGCAACCGAGACCACAGTGATAGAATTACGTTTAACAATCACTGAAAACCCTGAAGGTCACTCTACATTTTAAAAAGTTTAATGCTGGAACAGAGCGGATGAGCCCATTTTTGCTATGGTAGCCGAGCGATAGCTCGGCTCTCCAAACCCTCACACAACAACAAGTAACAATGCCAAATATCAGCGAATAGTTAGGGTTATGTTCCTTAGGTGGTAGCTCTTCACCAACCTTCACGTGGCTCATAAATGAGCTTAGTTGGTGCCCACTACTATTTCAATTTTTACCCACAATTGTATAGTTTAAACATATTGTTTTCCATTCGAACTACAATTCACAAATGCGCCAAAGACCTTGGTTATTGTTATAAACACTAATGTTATATTATAACATTTATCACAAATGTTAACTTGTGATACGCCAACACCTTGAAATAATCCATTAGGGCGAGAACAACCAACCCATAGTTAGGGTCATAATAATAATTAATCTTGGCAATGTAATTATATAGCTAGGTATAACCTTAGCCATTAAAATCTATGAAAACATTATCAAAATCGTGCCTGAGAGTCCTACCTGTAACCTGGAAAGAATGACGTAATAGGCATTAGCTTTAATAGCTAAGTAAGACTCACGGCTGTTCCAAGAACTAACTTTCTAATCAAAAGGAGTTAAACATAATCAAATATTAAGATTAAACATGTTACGACATAAGAATGATGAACAAAATAACAACGTTAATAATAGAAGATAAGTTATGGCTTTAAGACTATGAGCATTGAATGTCGTCATAATTACATTATACATTTATTTACCCATGACATGACAGCTTGCATGTAATAACCAGATGTTCAATGTATTGTAGATAAAGATACAAATGAATTCATAAATACTCTCAAATAGTAAAAGAGACTGAAAGTCCCACTTCAATGATTTAAGGACAAATAAGATATTCGTCGAATTCATGAATATTAGAATAGAATCAATGAATATGCAAGACATTTATATAATAATGAGTTAAGAGAATTTCCGCAAGTGTAATGTTGTATTATGGACAGTATAATATTAACTTCAGACACAGAATCACATATCAATCTAAAAGTCGTTAAGACACTTTTAATAATTGACGATAGTTGTAAACAAGTAATTGTCGCAATTAAGAGTATAATTAAGCAGTAATAAAGATGCTAAACATTCACATTTATACTTCCGCATAGTAATTAATAGCGAATAGACTGCTTATAATTTTTTTAATTTTTGATGATATTTGGGGATGTTACATGTGGTATCAGAGCTCAAGTTCAAACACTAGGCCTGAAAGTAGCTCACTCGCGCAATTGAAAATTTAAAAACAGAAAACACAGTTATTGATTTTTGTTTTAATTTGTTTTTGTACAAAACATTTGGTATTTAATTTGCAGGTATGGAAGGAGCAGAAGAATCTGCTGAGGACAGATCCCAACGTAATAATCAGAATAATAATGAACATGAACATGTTAACAAATAAAATATTTACGTGGAATTACAACGGAATTAAATGATAATTCATCTAAACTTTTTCGCACAGTTAAAGATTTAAAAACGGAAATAAAAACTGTTAAGGAAGAGAATGAAATAATTTTAAAAGCGCAAGAAGAACTGAATCAGATTTTATTGGATAAATTTCATAATGACGAAAAAGATAAAAGAGTGTAATTTACTTCTGAATCTGGAACCATGTCCTACTGACAAAAAGGTAAGAAGTTAAAATTTTCTAATAATGAAAGTAGCTCTTCTTCTGAAATTGATGTTAAAACACATAAAAAGAAACATAAGTATTCTAGTGACAGCAGTGAAAGTGACTGTAGACCAAAAAGGAGAAATTATATACCATATGAACAGATTTTAGGTGAGTTCAAGAAGATAAAACCCCCAACGTTTAACGGTTAAAATGAAAAGGAAGAAGCAGCCGAAGCTTGGTTGTCAAGTATGAAGAAATATTTTCAAATTTATGATTATTCAGATCAGCTAAAAGCTAAGATGGCCATTTATAATTTGACTAGGAAAGAAGATACTTGGTGGCAGGATATAAAGAGAGTAAATATCATTAAAGAAAGGAGTGTAACTTGGAGTACATTTACAAAATATTTTAAGAAGAATTTTATGTCTGAATAGTACTACGAAGAAAAAGAAAAAGAGTTCTATGATTTTAAACTAGGCTCTATGAACATGAAAGAATTAAGTGGTAAATTCCTAAGTCTGTTAAGATATGTACCTTACATTGTGGACGAGAAGCCTAAAACACAAATATTTCTGAGTTGCTTACCTTTTAATATCAAAGACAGAATTGAGTATGACAACCCTAAGACTCTTGAGGAAGCTATGAGAAAGGCAAATTTCTGTTTTGAACAGAATAGGAAAAGAGAAGGAGTATCTAGATGGAAGAGTAATAAACCAAATAATTTCGAACAAAGAAAGAAATTTTTTTAATTTAATAGGAATGCTGGAAATAACAAGCTTAATTTCCATAGCATAAATTTTCAAGGAAATAATTTTAAAAGCAATGCACCATAGAAATTTACAGTTGCAAGAAACATGCCTAATAATTATGCTAGGAATAATGAACAAAAAGCACCTGTAAAATGTTATGAATGTCAAGGACCACATTATTCAATAAACTGTCCTAACAAGAAAAGAATAGTTAGCAACATCCATATAGTGCAGGAAGAGCCAAAAGTGGGTGAATTAGCAAGGGAAATGCCCAGGATCAATGCAGCCTTGGAAAATCGACAGGCTGATCATCAAACCTCAATGGTCGAAATTGAAGGTATGCTACAGAACAGACCCATCTCTATTTTAATTGACCCAGGTGCTAGTTTGAGTTATGTATCGCCTGATATAGTAAAAAGATGTAAATTGAAAGTAGAAAAGTTTGAAAAGTCTTGGTTGGTTCAGTTAGCTACAGGAACCAAAAGGAAGGTAGTTGATTTTGTTAAAAATTGTGATTGGTTTATGAGTCATTTAAAGACACAAGTAAAGTTGAATGTACTACCGTTAGGGTCTTATGATGTCTTAATTGGAATGGATTGGTAGGAAAAGCGTAGGGTAGTTCTGAATTCTTTTGAAAATACATTTACATGCTTGAATGATAAAGGAGAAACAAAAAAAGTAAAAGGAATCCATAGAAAAACTTCAGATAGAGAGATTTCTGCTTTGCAAGTGAAAAAGGTTGTACGAAAAGGATGTAAAATGTTTGTTGTAAATGTATTTAATGATGAACACACAACTAAAGAAGATAAGTTAAAACTTGAAGACATACCAATCTGTTGTTGTCGCAACATCCTTCCCCAAATTTTTTGAAAATGTTAGGGCCTACACTTTTGTAACAATTATTTCTCTTTCTTCTTGAAGCTTATCTTGCTCCAACTTGGCAAACTTTAACACTTGTTTCCCAAAGAAGTTTTCTAAAAAAAAATTCTAAGTCAAAGTCACCTTTAACCTTCAGCGCAAGTTTTAACCATAAGTCTTCTGCCTTCGGTGCAAGTTTTAACCATAAGTCTTCCACTTTCAGCGCAAATCTTAAACCTAACTTTGCCTTTTCGACGAGAGTCTTAGGTATAATTCGACCATTGTTTTTTATCCTCGCTCGTGCAACTTTTAGATTTAAACTGCCCGCTTATCATGCAAAGTCTAAAACTACCTTATCCGCTTTCGGCCCAACCATGGCGCCTATCTTAGTCTTATTTTGGCCTCCTTTGGTGCAATTGCCTACCATTATTTTGGCCCCCTTCGGCGCAGATTTTAACTTCATAAAGGACGCCGACACAAGAATATTCTAGGTCTTTTTGACTCTTTGGCACATCTTTAGTTAGCGCACATATTGTGACTAAATCCTCCTCCGATGCGCAAAACCTATCCCTATAACGGTCGCCATCATAACCGCGCCTCATCCTTGGATGCAACCCTGAGATCCATTCTTGGCGCAGCCCATCAGTGCAGAAATTAACACTAAGACTGTCACTACAAGCGCAAAACATAATAATAAAATTGCCGCTTTGGCACTGAAAGCAATTTGGGAAAAAGTGCGAATACAGAGTTGGTAGGGTCATTAGTGTGGCCATGTGATTTTTTAACTACCCGTCTGCCTCGATCCCCGTTCTCATCAATTTGCTAACCTACCACGTACGTGAAATTAATGCCTCCCATATATAAATGCATAGAATAGGATTTTGAAAAAATCACTCCACCACCGCCAAGGGAGAACATAGCTCGCCGTTCGATATTGAACCTCTGACTGCGCTGCTGCCCATCTCGGAACGTCCACTAGCCAACGGGAGATATTGCGAAACTGACAGGTAGGTGCTCTGCCCCTCCCCTCTGTGTTATCCGAGGTTCTCAGTTGAAATTACACTCTTTTGGTAGCCTTTGTTGTTATATATATGTGCCAAACGAACCTATACGCATTAAGTGGTTAGTTTAAGTCGAAGCAATGAGGATGCGAAGCCACCCTATGCAAACCAGAGCCGGGAAGGTCCTATCCTCATATGCGGATCTAGGCTTTTTCCAACTATCAGTTGCCCGGCATCCTAAGTAAGTTTCTCCCACACAACTTTCCCATTGATAAGAAAAAAAACCCCTAAGATTTCCCATTTACATCTAGATGGTCATAGTTTTCCCACATTGATTACATTTCACACCCAAATCTATAGCTAGTACTTGTTTTCGGTTAAAATGCCACATCCGCATCCACCCCATGGAAAGATTCATGCCCGAATGACAAAACCATTCGTGCCTATGCCATTAAAAACCAACAATGCTCAGCCAAAACAACCTTAGAACGTGTTAAGAAAAACTTTACAGGCCTGTAGTGGTAGCATTATGAATAGCTCCGCATTCATTTGTAAAGGCCAGCAACCATGAAATGATAACTGCAACTGTGAATTATTCGATCAATTTTTTAAGTAGATTTCATATTGTGAAAATGGCGTGTTCTGGAAATTCTATAACTATTTTTTTACTAATGCTCGAAAGTCATTTAGTCAGAAGCCAATCCTGTCACATTTTCTTTTTACAAGAAACACTGTGTTTAATTAGTTACTCTAAATGTCTTAAAAAAACTCCTTATTTGTGCTCCCGGCTCACCACAGGTTTAACATGCATAGAAGATCTGCAAGGAAGAAAGCCGCGCAAAAGGTAGAGTCAGATTCAGATGTAGAGATCTTGCTAGATACCTCACTCGAGACCATGTTCGCTGATACACAAGCTACCACCAATGTACCCCCAGGGAGCTCTGCCCTAGAGTTTCAGTGGGGTCACTTGCATAGATTTATCAGAGATCAAGACAACTCTCAAAACTCCATAGAGGATGCTATGGTATATGCAAATATCAGAAGTTCCTATCTCCATAAGGCGACAACTCATCTTGAGTTATTCTCGTGTTCTGAGGTGCTTGGCTGGTTGATCCCTCATGTCAAGACTGCACTAGGTTTATAAATGATAAGAATGGAATGAACCTAGCATCTTTTGCTCCTAAGCAATTTCCCCCGGCTAGAACTTGGTTAGATAATGAATGGATAGCACAACACCCTATGGATCTGCTCGACACCACCAGGAAGATGATGATAGTTGACAGACAGATAAGAAAGAGGCAAAATAATGAGTATGAAAGCGACCTCCTGAAAACTCCTTATAGGCTCATTGTTCTGATGTTGAGCCGGATCTTTGGGATGCCAAATGGAAATATCTTTAAACTCGGATGGGTACCAGTAATATTCCATATAGCTATGAATGGTACCATCTTTAATTCGGTGGATATAATTTCAGAAAGCTTGGTCTCACAGCTAACTGCTGCCTAAGGAGGAATGACTCAGAAGAAAGCATAGTTCTTTATGTCCTCATACTTGATAGACTGCCTACTAAGAAAACACACCTTCCCTGACTTGGGTTGCTCATGGAAAAGAAAGGAGACACCTCTCTTCATGGCCTACCAACTCACGTGGGCAAGCAAATATGCGAATTATTACAAGCAGGTTTGCAAGAAATTCATCATGCCTTTATATCAACTCATTTTTGTAGAGGAGCCAGATTGTATGTTAGAGAACGCCATGCCCATTATCGACTCATTCGATGATTATTACCATGGTCTAGAAGGTACCTACATCTGTATGAGTGGAGGATCCATAGCCCCTTTGTGCTTCCTACATATTCTACAGATTTTGTGATACATAGGGAAGCCTTGAGGCAACTCTTCAGCATTGTTGGAATCAGTGGAATCCTCACTGAAAGAAAGAAATTGATATATCCACCAATGCCTCTCACCATAGGAGAATACAGCCTCCCAAGGGCCAAGGAAGGAGAAAACTATGTCCAGGATTTAGAAATCTTCCATTTTGGTAGAAAGTTCTTCAGAAGGCATGACCCTTGTGGTAAAATTGCCCAGCATATTATTGATGCCAAAACCAGCTTTGAGTACACTCATCATATGGACCTAGATGAAGAGTTATTCCATAGTGCTACAAGAACGCTAAGAAAAAGAGCTCTGCCCCCAGGCCTGTTGGCCTAATCCAAAAGGAGCAGGAGGAATCAATGTCCCAATAAGGAGATTTGATAGGTATGGAACAAGAAGAAGAGGACAGGATATTACAAGAACACGCTATCAAATGACAGCAAGATCAGGAAGCAACTAGGATTCAAAATGAGCAGGCTGCCAAATTACGACAAGATGAGGAGGTTGTTAGGATTCAAAATGAACAAGCTGCCAAGTTTCAACAAGAAGAAGCTGCTAGACTCAAGAGGGAGCAGGAAGAAAGGGTTTTACAAGAAGAGACAACAAGAATTCAGCAGGAGCAGGCTATTCAATTGCAGCAACAAGAAGAAGCCACTAGAATCCAGAAGCAAGAGGAGTAGAAGGCCCAGAGAGAAGAAGAAGAAAGGATCATCCAGGAACAGGCTGCTAAACAACAACAAGAACAAGAAGGGAGGATTTTGTTGGAAGAGGAAGACAGATTACAAGCAGAATTAATAGAGCTAGCTGAAAGACAAGAAAAGGAGAAGGCTGAGAGAACTCCTGAACAAAACCTGTCTATCCCACAGGCCATGGACTTAGATATGCCAAAGATAGACCAACCAGGGATAGCTCATGAAGGGGTTGTTCCCACCGAAGAAATAGCACTGACCCCATAAAACCCCAGGAAGCAGTGCCAAGTGGCCAACCTGGATTTCGTCTATTTTCATGAAGGGAAAAGGGCTATCATTGACAGAAGAGTAAGGAAAATAGAGATCGGGAAATACTTATATGAGTTCAGAGTATTGGAGACCACGCTAGTCCAGGGGACTGACATTGATCCTTCATTCCAGGAAGAATGCATTGTAGCTTCAGCTTACGAAAATAAAGCCAATGTTGATCGGTTAATTAATGAAGTAAAAAGTTACAGAGAGAAATGCATCAAAATAAAAGCTGACGGGAAAAAAGAGGTGCTAGAAGCAAATGAAATGAAGAAGAAATACAAGGAGCTGGCAGAAGAAAAGTTAAGGACAACTTCAAAAGATCTGCAACTCGAAAATGAGAAGAATTCACTGGAGATGCAGCTGTCCATCTCAGAAGACGAGCAAAAGAACTTAAAGATTCGTATATCAGAGTTGGAAAAAAATGAAGCCAGCAGGGCTCAACAGACTCATATCTTAGAACCTCAGTTTGAAAGGTTACTACAGGAAAAGGAGGATTTAGTGAAACAACATAAGGAAATGAGAGAAAATAGGCAGGATCTGTCCACCTTCTGTAAGCAGGCCCGCGACATGAAAGAAAGGATACATCAATTGTTGGTATCGATTTCTGAAGAGATTTGCGGGATGAAAGAAATCATCAGAAGGATGGAAAGCATTGAGGTTGAAGCACTTCGGATTAAAGATAAATTTTCTCAATAAGCAGTCCAGATTAAGGAACAATCAGAGTGGGGAAAAGAAAAATCAGGCTTTCCCTCAAATCTGCGTCCCTTGACCGATGAGGAGCTGGATATGGATTTATGAGTCTTGGAATTCTGCAGAGACTATGGCGACAGATTAAGTGTTGAAATCCGGAAGACAATAAAAAAATGCCATGTTATCTATTCCAAGATCCGAGAAACTCATGAGACATGTCAGATGCCTCTACCATAGAATGTTTATGATTTCCCTGAGAGAGACCAGCGCATAACAGAATTAGGGAATAATCTAAACGCAGAGTTGGATTATTTAAAGAAGATAGAAACTATATCCGCAGAAGACCTTCATCAATTCATTAGGCAGGTTGTTGTACACAATCACTGTCTGTAAATTTGCGCGCAGAGGATTGTAACGAGGACAACAACTATCAAAATAGAATTAAGCAGACACAGAATAGCCCGAAATGTGACAGTGTCATTGAGAGGAAAAACCATTGTAAGGGAAATTGGACAGTGGGCAAGCTACATTGAACAAGAAGACAAATCAGCACAATCAGGTGAGCCTGTTGGGGAAGAAGAGCCTGTTGTAGTGGGAGAATCAATAAGAGAGGATCAACCAAATGAGTCGGCAGAACCTGCTGGGCTTTAGCTTATTTTACTACACTTTAGGAAAATAGGCTGGAAAGTTTTCATACATTAAAGGAGAGCTATCTTTTCTATTTTGTCTTTTCTGAAATGTACCTATGAATTATTTAGTTTTGTAATTACACACTAAATGACAAATTAGAAACTTCCAGAACTTTAGGGTACACTTGTCAGCTCAAGGAGCAATTTGTAAAGCTATATATAGAGGAATAAGAGAAGGATCGAGGACTTTTGGCAGGTGAAAGATTTTTCTAGCTTGTACGTGGACTACATTGCTACTTACTCTAAGAGATAATTTTTTGCCTAATGAAAGCCTGGGAGAAGGCGTTTTTTGCCTGGAAGATGTGTCAAATGTGTGTCGGATTATTCCTGCGTCATCTGCATATTATTGTGAGATCATTCCTTGCTATCTTGAATTGTTTCTGTGTAATGAATGTTCTTGTGCTTTCCTGTGCAAAGATGTATTTTCTTAAATGAGTAGTGGATTGTACTAACTGAATTAAAGTTATCTTTAATATCTGCTATGTCCTGTTGTAGATGTATCTTATGATTAAATGGCTACCTGTATAATTTTTAAGGTGTTTCTTTCATCACACTACTCATCTCTACAGTTTGCTCCTTGCAAGGATAGAATAGATTTGCTTACACAATTTTAGATTAGTTTAGGTTAATTGCATGCACTTAGCTTAGGGCACTTGCATATCATCTTTAAAATAAAATACATAAATGGTGGATCGGGCCGCGATCAGTGTTAAGAACAAGAATCTTTAAATATTATGGTAGCCGGAACTGTTAATCGGATGGATTCCCCACACCAAACGGTGAGTGATCTAATCGGGCTTGCTTACTGGGGAGAATCCCTTGCTGATTGATGCTACGATTTTCGAGGCATCAACAGTTTTTGGTGCTAGAAGGAGGGCCACTAGTGCATGGATGATATAGGAAACTCTTCCTTAAGAGGAGATCTAGCTAGAAACCCGCTTAAAACATTCATCCCAGGAAATTCAAATCTGGAAGTGACAAATCAAGAAAATCCCAAATCTGGATTTGAAAATCAAGAAAATCAAGAAACACTATATGCTATACCTTTTGATGAAGTAGCAAACTTGAGAAGACATACCCGTGCTTACATTAAATAGCTTGGCGGTTTAAACGCGATTCCCTTTCTTCCTAGAAGAAGAGATCTTAGAAAAGAAAGATAGTACACACAATTCAGTTTTGGTTCAGAGCTTTGAAGAATTAGTAGACTTATCTTTAGAAGAAATTACAGAACCTCTTGGAGAAGTAGAACTTGAAGATCATCTAGATCTTGAAGAACTGTGCACTTCAAAAAATTCTCCACCTCGTACTCCTCATGATACTCCACCAAATTATCCACGAGGAGCCATGGCTGTACCTTCCTGAAGAGCAACAGGAGCCTTGAACTTGGTTGGTCCTTTTCACAATCTACCTAAGAACCCTGAAAAGGTCTTGCCTAAGTATGATCCTTGAAAAGGTATTTCCGCTGAACATCACCTTAAGAGCTATTACTTAGCCTTGATCTTGTTAAATGTATAGCATGAAGATGTGGTTTGTTGTCTTTTCCCCTATACTTTCGAGCCTAAAGTATCCTCATGGTATTTTAGTTTACAAGCCAACTCGATAGCTGGTTGGGAAGATTTTGAACAATTTTTCTTGAAGACATATGGAAATCAGAAAACAGTAGCTACACTCATGAAATAATTGTTGTCTATAAGGATGGAAAAGAAAGAGAAGGTACAAGAATTCAACCAAAGATTCACCACACTGTTAAATAATTTTCGCGAAGCAGCTAAACCCGCAGAAGAATCTTTAGTGGAATACTATACGACCGCACTCTATCCCCCCTTAGCAATGTTTGTCAAAAGAACTAAGAAAACCACCTTAATAGAAAATTTTGAAGAAGCTAGGAAGGTAGAAGAAGAAAAATATAGCATTGCTAAGCATGTGCTTGATGCAGAAACAGAAACAACGACCACTAAGAAACCATTCTTGCTTACCAGGAATAAGGAAGAACCATCAACGGATATGGAAAATGTAGTTAAAATGATGCAAAAATTGTCCAATAAAATTGTAGATCTTGAAAAGGATAAGGGAGCTACCACTTCCAGGAAACCTTTTAAGCCTTTCTACAAGAAAATAGAAGAAAACGATCAGCGTCATCCACCTATGAATAATTCTCCTATATTGAATTTGAATGAAGTGGGAATGGAACATTTATGCACCTTTCATCAAGAACCACACTCTGAGAAAAGCTGTCCGCAATGGATCAATTCAATGAGCTTGGTGATGAACCAAATGCCAGACTCACAAATCCCAGACCAAGACAATCCTCCAGAGGATCAAAATATTGAACCTGCAGAACAGGTCACGGACACTACTATGGTGTTATGGGATTGGGTACCTTTGACTAAATTGGTTGAATATTATCTCGAAGAAAGTCGAGTTTCAACTGTTAACATTGATACTAGCAGTAAAGGTCCAGTCGTTGATCCGAACCCAAGATTAACCATGCCCAAGCCTAAAGACTTCAAAGAGATACCTAAAAGACACATCACAGTCATTCCGCCATAGCCCAAACCTAACCAAATGCCTACTAAGCAACCAAACGCAAAAGTAACTTTGAATAAAACTGATAATCAACCCAAAGTTGTAAAGGAATGTGATATGGGATATGACATCATCGAAGACATAAAGAAAGTAAAAGCTAATGTGTCTATATTTGACATGTGTAGTTTGCCTCAACAACAAAATAAATTTTTGCAAGCTCTTGAACCCCAATCTAGCGCGTCATTAGAAGATACTCAGGAAGACCCTGAAATTAATGAAGCTAGTATTGGCGGGAAATCTAAATCCCAAACATTGTCGTTCCTTTTAACTTTTGAAATTTTCAATCACAATGTGCATAGCTATTTAGTAGATTCTGGAGCATCCTCGAATGTCATGCCATTGTCTATTTTCAAAAGGATCAATGGGCATCCAACTCCATCCCTAGCCCAGATTATTCAGCTAGATAGAACTGCTGTTAAAGTAATTGGGGAAATGAAAGATGTGCTTATTAGGTTGTCTGCTTATTCTAGAGTGTGTCAAATTATTGATGTAATGGTAGTTGATATCCCTGAAGCTTATGGTTTGATCCTAAACCGAGACTGGTCAGCTGAACTAGACGATTATTTCACCACAGATTGGTCCCACTTAGGCTGCCCTATCAGAACAGGAAAAACCAAATTAAAGTTTTGAGGGAACCACACATGAAGCAGAACGTAACTCACCTAGAGGAAAAGAATGAAGTTGTAGCTTTCTCATCTTCCATCCTAGGGAATTGTTTCTTAGAAATAGAGCCTGGAAATTATCAGTCAAACGATATCAGCAATGAATCATACAAACAGTCTGATCTCCTCCAATTTTCTCGGACTGGCGATGTCGACTATAACATAGTTAACTTAGTTACTGACTTAGATGGTTCAGATACTAATTTAGTTAGATCAAAGAATGATTTTTGGATTTTGTACTTTGATGGTTCCAAAACTCAAGAAGGATCCAGAGCCGGTTGTGTCCTAATGGATCCCGAGAGGAATAAGAACTTTTTTTCTTGTAGATTAGAGTTCGATTGTACTAATAATACTGTTGAATATGAAGCTTTAGTCCATGGTTTGAAGAAATCCATCAATTTAAATGTGAAATATCTGAAAGTCTTCCGTGAATCGGAAATAGTCGTCAAATATGTAAGAGATACGATCCATTGTCTCTCACCACATCTGAAAGGCTATCAGTCTGAGGTTTGGGATCTAATTACAAACTTTGAAGTGTTTAATATAAAATATGTCCCTAGATTACAGAATGATGTCGATGACTTGTTAGCTTCCTTTGCTTCTAGGTTGGTGCCTACTAATAATAAGTGTTCTATTGAATTGGTTTTCAGGCCTTCCATTCCAGATAATATAACAAATTTCAAGGTGTTCGATGATGACGATCAGATCATTAGTTTCCTTACTAATGAAAACATGTTTCAAGATGCTATTATAGATTAAGAAAAACATGATGCTGATCTGCAAAGCAAGGACACAATCAAAGGAAACTTCATGCCTAAAGGAGTGAGATCACTCAAAAGTTTGTTCGATCTATACAGCAAGTTCAAGAAACCAGCAAATGTTAAAACTCATAGTTCTACTATGCAGCATGAATTGATAAATCTAGGTACAGAAGCCGAGACAAAATATGTCAATATCGGTAGATGTTGTTTACCGGTTGAAAATGGTAGGTTCATCAAAAAAATTTGACAATATAAAGATGTGTTTGCTTGGACGTATGAAGTTCTAAAAACATATGATATTCGTATTATTCAGCATGTCATACCTATGAAGACAGGTGTTAAACCTTTTCAGCAGCAGCTATGAAGAATGCACCCTACTCTCAAGCCTTTGATTCAAAAGGAATTAAAGAAGTTATTAGACACTAAAATCATCTTTAAAGTCCAACATTCGGAATGGGTCGCTAATTTAATTCCCGTAAGGAAGAAGGTTGGAGAAATAAGACTATGTGTGGATTTCAGAAACCTGAACAGAGCATCTGATAAAGATAATTATCCTGTTCCTTCAATGGAACAAATTTTGCAGATGGTATCAGGAGCATAAATGTTTTCTCCAGTTACAATCAAGTGTTGGTAGCGGAAGGAGATCGTCTTAAGACTACTTTCCACACTAAGTGGGGAACGTTCGCATACCGAAGAATGCCATTCGGATTGATAAACGCAGGAGCTACTTTCCAACGAGCAATGGACATTGCTTTTCGAGGACTGGGTAGTCACTGCGTCGTAGTATATCTGGATGATGTGACAGTCTTTTCAAAGAAAAGAGAGGACCATGTTTTCCATTTGAAATAGATTTTTGATCGATGCAGAAAGTATGGTATCTCTCTAAACCCCAAGAAAAGTGTGTTCGCAGTCCTTGAGGGCAAGCTTCTTGGTCACATCATTTCGAAAAAGGGAATTTCGATAAATCAAGAGAGAGTGCAAGCTATCAGCAAAATTCCCATGCCCCACAGCAAAAAGGCTATGCAATCGTTTATGGGCATGATTAATTTTGTTCGAAGATTTGTCCCTGATTTCGGTCAGACCGTTAAACCGTTACAGCAGATGATCAAGCAAAATGTGTAGTTCAAATGGATAGATTTAGAAAAGGATGCATTTAAGGATATCAAAACAGCCATAGCCAAGGCTCCCTCTCTAAGAATCCCAGATTTTGACAAAGATTTTATCTTATATACCTTCGCGTCAGATGATTCACTCGCGGCTGTGCTTACGCAAAAGGTGGAGTTAGGAGATGAATACCCAATCTCTTTTATGATCACTGATCTACAGGGCGCTGAAATGAACTATCCTGTCATAGATAAATAGGCGTACGCCATATACAAAGAAGTAAAATAGTTCAGTCCGTATATTCTTAAGAATGGAACTAAAGTTGTAGTTCCCCATCTAGCCGTCAGATCCCTGTTTGTTCAAAAGGAGTTGGGAGAAAGAAGAGGAAATTGGGTCATTGCCCTTCAAGAATAATATTTAGAATTTAAATTAGCCACCAGTATTAAAGGTCAAATCCTATGTAAATTACTCACTCAGCACCTGTTGGAGGGGCCTAGGTCGGCCTGTCGACTAGGCCCTCCGCCCGACCACTCTGCAGCATATGTCGACTAGTCGCGTCGACTAGTATGGGTCAGGTCGGTTTGATAAACCGACAGACGGTTATGTAACTATATCTGCACATATATATATCTAGGCTGGTGAGCCGATAGAAAGTAGAGATTGATTCTATCATATTATTCTGCTTTTGCTGGTTAATACAAAGACTATTCTCTCTATCTGTCTCGTCTCTTGTATCTGTGTCATTGTGTATGCTTGCTTATATTGTGTAATGTATCTATGATAACTATGTGAACCGTGGGATTACAACATCTGGTTTCGTTGCCGGTTGATACATGAAAAATTACTAGCAGCATGACCCATGATTTCAGAACAGGAGATTAGAGACTAGTGGGAGAAGAAAATCGCGAATTACCTGCAGAATTATGCGCAACATAACAAGCTAACGATTAACCAAGCAAGAGATCGATTCTTCTCCGAGACCCATGAGCGATTTGTAGAATCCGTGCCGACTGCCTTGAAGAAACTTCTGGATGAATAGACCAGTCGATGAAGCAGAGCGTAAATTAGTATCGAAGCTAATCAATGGAGGTCGTACAAATCTATCAGAATGGTGCGAAAAGATTGCAGAAGATTTATGTGAAGAGCAGGCGATCGAAAATCGAGTATCAGTAGATGAAATAAGAAGAAAGTTCTTCACCGAATTAGCCGATCAATTTTTATGTTCTCTGCCGACATTATTGTTTAAATTTTTTATTGACAAAGGTGTCGCACATATTGTCGAAACAAGACCGTTGCTGACCCCGCTGATTCCAAACTCTAACTGGGAGGAGAAAGAATGTAAGTGGGAAAAATTTGTAAAGGAGCACGAATGGGAATTTTTCTTGAACAAGTGATGGTCTACACTTCCCCAATAGTCTAGAAACCGTTGGGCCGGCATTGGGGGGTGATGAAGCATGCTTTGTTGTACCTAGTTTGATGGAACTCAACATATGACAAACGACATGACCAGCAGTGGAAAAAAATCCGACAAAGACAGACTTTTAAGTCACAAAAGCACCCCAGATATTCATAAAATTGAAAGAGAAAAAAGGAGGCAGCGACGTGAAGAGCTGCGGGAGCAGGCAATTGCGCTCCAGAGGACACAAGGATCAAATATTGTGACATATGCAGAAGGGAATCTGCTAGAATCAAGCCGAGTCTGTGATGATCAGGATGTCGAAGAAGAACTGTCGTCGATGGATGAAGGCTTGTGGATAGAGTGTGGTAGAGCTCTGCAAGTTCAAATACCAGAAACGGTAGCACCTCCATCTCCATTCCATTTAACAAAAAGCGTCCGGGTGGAAGAAATTGTCGAAGAAAACCTTGGTCTCCATGTTGGTCAGTCGAGAGTTTGGAGTCATCGAAGCATAGAAGGCGATGATATCAATAGACTATTGATTCATCGGTCAGAAGAAGGGAATTGGATATCTTTTCAACCCGAATTTTCAAATAGAAGTTTTCATCTAGTGTACATAGAGCATGAAGAAGCACCCCCCCTACCAATACCAAATTTGAATGATTCGACAAGCATGTTGGAAAGTCCAAGATTTAGCGAAATCCCATTTGAGCAAAAATTTAACTAGATTTCGACAGAAGTAATTGATGAAGGCAGATCTATCGACATCGAAGGAGATACAGTGATCGATTCTGAAGACAGAGAATCAAGTCCAGAAAGACAACTAATTCATACTAACGAAGCACCAAGTATTGATTGTGGAAATAATCCACCCACACCTCCATCAGATTCTCAGAATAATACAATAGCAGACATGGCGCACACCACAGCACACCTTCCGTTCTACGAAGGAGATGAAGACCCAAGAAGAAACTGGTTTGTATGCGAAGCAATCTGGATAGCCAATCAAATTACCAATGAAGACAGACAAATTGCTCAATTTGTTGGCTCACTAAGAAAGAGAGCATTGACTTGGTACATGGGGTACATCGAAAAAACACCAACTGCAACAAAAGCACAAATCAAACAAAGCTTCTTGGCCTTCTTTATGATTGAAGATGCGACATACCTGGTGGCAGAACGACTAAAGACAATGGTCCAAAAGCCGACAGAAATTGTCAAGGAGTAAGACAAGAGGTTTAAAGACCTCCTGAGCAAGTTAGACTATGAAATTGAAGAAAAACTATTAATCAAATGGTTTATTGCTGGTCTGATCAATAAAATCAGAATACATGTCCGTCGACAAAATGTTAATACATATGCAGATGCTCTAAGAGTAACACTAGAAATCGAAATGGATGATGAATACCCTCTAATATTCATGGACAGACATGTTGACGAACGACTTGAAAGTATGGAGCAGGATATTAGAAATATGACGCTAAAAGGACCAAAGCTATGGTGTACAACTTGCAGAACCTCAGGACATACCAAATATTCTTGTCAAAATGATGATCGACGACAAGATGTAAAACTCATCCAATCCAGATGTTTCTATGATTTATGCAAATAATATGATTCACATACCACAAATGATTGTCCATACAATCTGAAAAATAAGAAGGCAAGATGGTGTCAAATTTGTGAAGTAAATACACATTCAATCAAAGAATGTCATCTGAACTTGAAAAATCGGCAAAATTATCATGCAGTGTACCAAGCAAATTCTGTCGAGCAGAACCAAGACAAAAATTCAGCAAACGACAGATTTGGGAGAAATGATGGAAGAAATAACCAGTACAATCAAAACAGGAATGACAGATACACAAGGTATAATGACCGACGGAACGATTGGTGATACAATGGCTACAATAGACGTGGTGGATATCAGAGTCATGGTCGTGGCAGTGGAGGTCGAGGCTTTCGATATGGTCGACCTGGTGCATGTTTTACATGCTTCAGCGAGAATCATTGACACACAGAATGCCCTTATAAGGAAAGAATTGATCTCAAATTTTGTACAAAGTGTGGGGTAGGTGACCACTATTTAGAGGATTTCCCTACCATGATCGAGAAAATAAATAATAAAAAAAATGTTCATGTTTTATCTTATGTTCAAAAAAATGATGTGCTGTGAACAAAAAACTTGCAACTTGTAACAAGGCAAGGCACTCATATTGGTCAAGACAAACCTCAGATAACTAGAATTATCGATAAAGAGGATTATCCAAATCCTATAAAACAAAAATCTGTGTACAAAGATGCGTTTGACATATTTCATGATTTAGAAACACATGAAGAAACTCTTAATGAATTGCTCAAATTAATTTCACATGAAGAAGCTGTAGGAAAAATGATTGATTTGTTGCATAAATTAAAACACGTCGAGCAAAGACAAACTAAAAACATTTGCTGACTAAAACAAAAAAAGAAAAATGACGCTGACCCATCAGTCGATCTTGACATAAATGGATATCATGTTCGACAAGTTGTACTTTATTTTGGATCCCAAGTGAATATCATGACTCGTGATACTTGGAACCAACTCAGTCGACCTCAACTACAAGAATCATGCATCTACTTAAAACTCGCAGATCAAGGATTAATTGAGCCGATTAGAGTATGGAAAGGAGTCGAAACTTCCATTAAAGGTATCACGACATCAGTAGATTTTGAAATCATTGTACCAAAAGATGATGCAATCTCTTTCCCTGGTTTGGTCGGTCGACCATGGGGACAGAAGATGAAGGATTCAATTTCTTTGGACAAAAGCCGCATCAAGTTGAAAGGTAATGGCCAGAAGGTTATCATGCCAATATTCCTATCACAAAGAGAACCTTGGTCAGAACCTACAGAAGTCGATAATGATATCCGACAGCTTTACCGAATAGATAATAACGAAGATCGCATTGAGCCAAATAACCAAGGAGAACTTCATCTCAGAGATCCTATCTCGCTCGGATACAATTCTGATGCAGAACTATATGACTGGCAAATAGAAAACTATGATCTACATGCAAAAGAATGTTGGAATGTGGAAGCCATCTCAAGGAAACAAATAAAGAAGTGTCTCTTTGTATCTTACACACCGAATGTTTTCGAAGAAAAAATACGAGCATATCCAACACTTGCTCCAGTTAAAATTGTACAATATGGTAGCTCGACATTAAGATATAAAGAACGTGATCCACCTGATGCGCATGTCGAACAGGTATCAAAACATGTCGGAGAGCAAAGCCGTCTGCAAAGTTTGTTAGAGACATTTACTGGTCAATCTGCGAGATGGTGGGACACTCATCAGTCGAAACTTCAAAGTTGGAATACTACATCTACATCTTTCATAGAAAGGTTTGGAGGAAGAAACTTGACAAATCAGGCCGACATTCCTTTGTTCACACAAGGACAAAACCCTGAAGCTCACATTGACTATTGCGAAAAAGAATGGAGAAAATTAGGCTATAAAGATGAAAGAAAATGGCCTCACCTCTTTCCCAGAACACTCAACGATCTACCTAATAAGTGGTACAAGATGGAAGAAGCAAGAGGAGAAACTTTCCTTTGGAAAGATCTTAAAGAAAATTTTATTAAGGATTTCCAGTTTTCTCCGCAGGATGAGAGATTGGTCAAAGCAAGCAAAAGCATCAACGAATTCTTACAGCCAACAGAAACTTCAACACTCGAAAACAAACAATAGAATGTGCAACCACCTAACACTTGCTACAATATAAAGACGACAGAAAAGAAGCACTCGACAAGACTGAGCCTAGAAATAGAGATGTCGGTAGGGAAAATTTTTCAATGGAGAAAGGATCATCCCAGTGTTTCGAAGCCCATACGAACAATCTTAAGTACAGAGATCGTAGAAAAAGATGAACCTGAAAGATTATTAGAAAAAAGACTTCCCACCAACTTTCACACAAATCAAGGAAGGCGAAAGACAGATAAGTAACAGCCGTGCACCAGAATGGATGGACGCAAAGATTATAATAAAGGAAGTAGATATTTCAAAGGACAATCGACCAAAAATGGCAAAATAAGGCGATTACTGGAATGAGGAACAAACCCCAGAAATCTCCAGTATTCTCAAATAATTCCAAGACGTTTTTGCTCGAGACTATAAAGATTTGAAAGGGCTTGTAAAGGAAATGGGCGAGATGAAAATCAACATTAAACCTGACGCCAGACCTGTGAAGAAAAGACCCTACAAACTTGCTCACAAATATAAGGATATTGTCAAAAAGGAGATCGATAACATGCTTGCCGCAGGAATCATATATCCTATTGTCCAGTCGGAATGGGCAAGCCCAATGGTCCTTCAGCCAAAGAAACAAGATCCAACTCGACTGAGAATCTGTGTCGACTTTTGAGAGCTGAATAAGGTAACTCTAACAGATCCTTTCCCTACACCCTTTGCAAATGAAATCATCAATGAAGTTGCAGGACACGAGTGCTATTCTTTCACGGATGGATTCTCAGGGTACAACCAAGTACCTATAGCAAAAGAAGACCAGAAAAAGACAACATTCATATGTGAATTCAGGTCATTCACGTATAAAGTTATGCCTTTCGGGTTGAAGAATGCACCTGCGGTCTTCTCAAGAATTGTCATCAAAGCATTCCAAGAATACATTTACAAAACCATGGCTGTATACTTTGATGACTGGACAATTTATACAATGCTGAAAGATCACTACAAATGGCTCAGACTAATGCTAGAAAGATATCGACAGATACAACTATCCCTAAACATTAAAAAGTGCATCTTCGCGACGCCTATCGGCATATTACTTGGTCATGTCATGTGCAAAGAAGGTATTAAGGTTGACTACGTGAAGATTAAAATCATTCTCGACCTAAAGCCTCCAATAAATCCGAAACAAGTACGAATCCTGTTAGGACATACCGGATATTATAGAAAATTTATCAGACACTATTCCGATATGACTTATCCTCTGGAAGAATTGCTAAAAGAAGATCGAGATTATAAATGGATGGAGGAATGTGACATTTCATTCAACACACTGAAAAGAAAATTGGTTGAAGCACCGATTCTTCGATTTCCAGATTGGTCAAAGAAATTTCATGTACATATTGATGCATCCGGAATAGCAGTAGGAGCCATCCTAACACAACCTGGAGATGATAACATGGACTATCCTAATGCATTCAACAGTCGAAAATTGAATAAAGCTGAAAGAAATTATTCTACGACTGAAAGAGAAGCATTAGGTATGGTATTTTCCCTTCAGAAATACCACCATTATTTATTGGCTAATCCCTTTGTATTTTATACAGATCACCAAGCTTTAAAATACTTAGTCAATAAGCCATTGCATCATGCGAGATTATGTCGTTGGTTATTATTGTTCCAAGAATTTGAATTCGAAGTAATCATCCGACCTGGAGAACTTAATGTCGGACCAGACCACCTATCGAGAATCGACACAGGAGAAGAACCGACAGGAATTGAAGATGACTTACCGGATGCACACTGGTTTCGCATCGAAGCAGTACCTTCAGAACTTATGGAAATTGCACAATTTTTGGAAAATGGGAAAGCTCCTGAGGGAATGAATGAGAAAAAGAGGAAGATATTAGCAATGAAAGCATCCCCCTACACCTTGATCAACGGTTTCCTCTATAAACTTGGCTTGGACGATATATTACGCCGATGTGCACTTGAGCATGAACGACAGGATATAATTATAGAAGCCCATGCTAGACCAGCAGGAGGACACTATCATGCGGATATAACAACCAGAAAAATCCTGCAAGCAGGACTCTGGTGGGAAACGATTCATAAAGACTGTTGAGAGTTTGTATCTCAGTGTGATAAATGTCAACGCATGGGCCGACCACTACCAAGAACAGAAATTCCATTATGTCCAATTAACCCTAGCCGAACATTTGAAATATGGGCTATTGATTTTGTTGGACCATTTCCAGTAGTAGGAAGACGAACAGGTGCTTGGTATATTATTACTGCTATCGAATACGTTACCAAGTGGGCAGAAGCAGAACCTGTCAAAACATGTTCAAGTGAAGTTGTTGCTAAATTCATTTATGAAAACATCATAACACGCTTTGGATGTCCCATAACATTGATAAGTGATCAAGGCACACACTTTGTATGTAAAACCATTAAAGCATTGACTAAGGAGTTTGCAGTTGATCATAGAATAAGCACAACTTATCACCCTCAGTCGAATGGCGCAGTAGAATCGTTCAATAAAACACTTACAAAAGGACTGACAAAAATCTGCAATATAGAGAAAGATTGACTGGGACGATAAAATACCTGTTGTCATCTGGGCATATAGAACAGCATATAAGAAAACAACAGGACAGACACCATTCTCACTTGTCTATGGTCAAGAGGTTGTCGTCCCGTTACATTTTCGATGACAAGCACCGACCTTTGCAACAGCTCTTCATATCGACGTCGAAGATACTCGACACGAATGGCTATTGCAGCTGTCGAAGCTGGATGAAAGTCAACAATTGGCATTAGAACATCAGAGAGTGCAAAAACAGCAACAGAAAGCATGGCATGATAGAAATATCAAACAAAAGAATCTGTCAGTTGGAGATTTAGCACTCCTATATAATAGCAGAGTAAAAGGGAAACCAAAAAAGTTGCATACAGAATGGATGGGACCCTATATCATCGAAAAGTTAAATCCTAATGGCTCAGTCCGACTAAAAACATTAAAAGGAGATATTTTCAAGAAAGTCATAAATGGCGCCCAACTAAAAAGGTATAAATCATGAACATGAAAAAAAAAAAATGGTTAGAAATAACCGAACGAGTAATATAAAGCAATCAACCAAATATAGCAGATCATGGAAAAAAGCAGAAATGACGAGAGAATGGCAGAGGAATCAAGGAAACAGCAGAGAAAGAAGTCCGACGCACAACCGTCGATATTACAGACACTGACAAGAACATCGACGGTTTACAGAAGAAAATCCGACACAGCGAAAGTATTGGAACTCAGACCGACCAAACATAAATAGAGAAGCCCATCGACCTAACACAATGAACGAGATGTCGCAGCACCATGACGACAAAGCAATAAAGGCTAAAGATAATCGCACCGCCAAAAGTAATGCACCTGATGAAGCGCTGATATCCGGCCAGCCTAAATTAATAAATCTATCACATTAGCCATTAATACAGGCCTCTACATCTCATTTGCCCGTGCCGAGTAATTCCACTATAAATACGAAGCTTGAGAATTCTTGGTTACTCTTCTGCTAAGAACTTGAAATCCAAGAAACAGAATTCCCTAACTCCACTGAAACCAGTTTTACAACCTCGCACCCTGAATCTTCCATGGCTCCTCGAAAAACTTTAACTACTAGCAGAGCCACTGCAACAACAGTTAGAGAATTGGAGAAAGAACAAAAACCACTGGAAACTAGACTCCAGTTGATTCAGAATGCAAAGGCATTGGAACCCACCTGGAAGAAAGCATGGAGAAGTGTTGAATATTGGGGAAAGGAATCAAGCGGTCACTGGAGAGAGGAAGCAAAACAGTTGCAGATAGCTACAATCCTGCACTACCTGAAGGCACCCTTATTAGATTGAAGGAAGTCGTTGCACAGTTCATTGTTAGCAGATACCACAATGGCAAGCTTTACTTTGATATCCCAGTCGAAATCAATGGTGAAATCATCCACAAAATCACTGGCCTTTCACATAAAGGAGATGTTGTACCAACAAGTTCGGCTGCAGACTTGATTGATGAGTTTGTCGATTCTCCTGCTGGAAAGAATTCACGAGGAGTAGTTGTGACTCAGATTGTTTTCGGCAATTACAAAATGGCCGCCAAGATTGTATCACATGTACTTTCAAGGATAGGTAGAGGTTCAAACCTGAAGCCCGAAATGCTAGAAGCTGTTAAAAACATGGCTATGAACGGCAAGGTATACAACTGGGTAGATTATTTGGCCGACATTCTCAAATATACATGCCAGAAGTGCCAGGACGAGGGAGCTAGCATCCACTACCCATATCTACTCATTTGGATTGCTATGACCCATTGTCGACCAAAAGGAAACAAAGACTTCACTGAAGTCCAGCTTGTCCTGATGGAAAATTTCCGCTGTTTTGCACCTAGAACAACCCGACATGGACCTACAATAGTCAAGCTTTGGCTTGAAGCATGGTTTACTAACCTTAAAGAAATAGAACCAAGATGGAGGGTACCACAGAACGTCCGTCGAAGCCTGCCAGCGACAGCACACATCCAACTATCTTTGGACGACACAACAGTATGGTACATGGAAGGAGCAGCAGGCCCAGCAAAATGACTCGACTATTACCCTTCAGTAAGTGAAATATTTTCAGAATTAAGCCGTCAATCTAATCAAGTACTACCCATCTCGGCACAAGCCATGAAAACCAATGTCAAATATGTCGAACCTCTGACCGACATGGAACAAGAAGAAGCATATGAAAGTCGGTTGTACATGAACACTTTCAGCTATCATCCCGAGCCGACTCCTAGCAACAAGATGTTAGCACTCACCCAGACTCCGAACTTAGAAGCCGGAGAGCAGTCGAACAGCGATACAGAATCCGACAATCTGGAACATCTTCTAACAGACGATAATATCCAGAAGGTAGCAGCCGAAATAGTCACAGCCCGACAAAACCGAATAATATTGACAAAAGGGAAAGGAAAAAGACAAGTAACAATTCAAGAACCATCGATGATAGACGAGATCGAGTTATACGACAGCGCTACCCAAATCCTAGAAGATGTAGCCAAGAATAAATTTCCCGTCGAAGAACAATTCAGAAAGTTCCTAGAAGAAGATAAGTATCCATCTTCCCAAATCATTGTTAAGAAACCCAAAATTTCAGTCGCTCCTGATGTTGATCTAGCCATCCAGTCCTCCCCCCTTTCCCCAACTACGGTAGAAGAATAAAGAAGTCTTTTAGCATTACCTGCTCCTCATGTCATAGAAGACACTGCTCTGAGCACATTCATTGCAAACATTCTGATATTCTGCCCTGACTGGCGCGAGATGGTCATCCAATAACTTATTTTTGCCTTTCCATCTATTGTCCCGGTTAACTTAGGCCCCGTCCGTCAACATTCAAACATGAATTTCACCTTTGCCATTTCCCAGCCCATAAATTGTTGGTCACATGACCACCCACCATATCAGAAATCCTGACCCATCAAATCCAATATATGCACAACAAATAGGTGTCTTCACTCCTCTTCTAGTTGAATCACTACCACAGCAAATGAGTCCAATTCAAGCAAAAATCGTTAGCGCGGAAAAATCCCAAGTTATCAATTCCCAGGTCGAGTCTAGTTTAGTTAGTCTGGATCCCTTCGACAGTACCATTTCACCAATTCCATTTCCGACATCCGCTGACCTACCATCATTCCCAGTAAACCAGTCAAGTTCCCCTGTCGAAGGATCCAAGTCTAGTTCAATTTCACAACAACTCAACAAAGAAGCAGACATGACAGAAGCAAAGAGAGTCACAGAACCAGTCAAGACTCGAGAAGCTGTAGCCGACACGACAAGACCATCAGAACACACAAATGCTCCAGCTACTATTACAAGCAATAGGGAAATCTCTAGCACATCTTCAGCAAATCCACTAATGGTCGAAGGACAAGAACATGACAATCCAGTCATGACAACAGCAGTACCTAGTACACACAGTCAAGCAGAACAGGCTGCCATTAGTGCACAAGTAGCCATCGAAAATCACCCAGCAACAGCCGAAAAAGATAAGGGGCCAGAACAACAAACCATAAGCAAAGAAAAAGAGAAAAGTAGCCAAAAGAAACACAGAGAAGAAACGTAAAGAAAGAGAATTGCAGCAGCAACTGCAAATACAGCAAACACAGCAAGGACAATAAAAAAATATTCCTTCTGTATACTTAGATCAATTTGGAGTTGCTACAAGCTATCAGCCATAGTTGGCCTCCAGAGTAGAACTCGATTTACTTGAAGATGCAATTTTTAGAGCGCAAAGATATTGCCGATAGGAATTAGAAGATCAGTTACTGCAGCTACAGAACAAGCAGGCTACATTTCTTACTAAGTGTGAAAAATTAGCTCAGCAAGTTATCCCGCTTCCAGCTAGTTTCGACATGACATCACCTCTAGACAAAGCATACCAGTTACTAGAATCTGTCGTGTCGATGTTACAATATGAGCTTATCAATAAACAGCAAGATTAGGCTATTGAGGTAGCTTCCCTCATGACAAATCAGTTTACAGCCTTTTCAGAAGCCTCCAAAGCACTCAAGCAGTACGCTCATCAGGCAGAAAGACTTGCCACAGTTCTCAACAATTGGTATGTCTACTATGGTGATGTTTACAAAAATCTTCAGAAAACAAGAGCATTGCTAAGCAAGCTTCAGCAACAGCGCTTAACTGTAGATGAATCCCATATTGAAATACTTGATAATCAGATAATCCTGGAGAACAAGCAATTAGAAAAGTTAGAAAAACAGGAAATTCAGTGGATGTCACAGGCTCGAGGAGACCTCAACAAACTTGAAGAAATTCAACCCAGATTCAATCAGTTACTTGCTACTGTCGACAATACAATTAACACATTTGGTCCCGACATGATCCATTTGCAAGCTACATCCACTCACGACAAGATGGAAAATCTGTCGAAACTCACAACTCTGACTGTCGACATCCAGAATCTGTTACACACTTGGGAAGAGTTCCAACACCATCTATCTGTCTCTGCTGAAGTTATAATTCAAGCTTGTCTACAGATTCCTGATGTTATGGATTCTAGCATTTCTTTGACATAACTGTTTCTGTAATTCATTTTTTGTAATTTTGATCTCTCCATTTCTTCAGGACGAAGAAATATTTTGAGGTGGGGGAGATGTTGGAGGTGCCTAGGTCAGCCTGTTGACTAGGCCCTCCGCCCGACCACTCTGCAGCATATGTCGACTAGTCGTGTCGATTAGTATGGGTTAGGTTGGTTGGATAAACCAATAGACAATTATGTAACTGTATCTACACATATATATATCTAGGCTGGTGAGCCGATAGAAAGTAGAGATTGATTCTATCATATTATTCTGCTATTGCTGGTTAATACAAAGACTATTCTCTCTATCTGTCTCGTCTCTTGTATCTGTGTCATTGTGTATGCTTTCTTATATTGTGTAATGTATCTATGATAACTATGTGAACCGTGGGATTACAACAGCACCCAATAGATGAAGAGTTATATTGGGAAAATGAAGTCGAACTAAATATAGCCGAAATCTGCCCTATCTTCACAACGCCTAAATCTTGGTACAGAGACTTAGTGCACTACTTTCAACGAGGGTACTTGCTAGAGCATTGGAGTTCTAAGAAAAGAAGAGCACTCTCTTTGAAGTCAGCAGCTTACCAGATCATTGATGGAGTACTTTTCATAAATAATTATGATGGTATTTTTATCAGATGTTTAGAGAAGGAAGATGCGAGTAAGGTGGTCAAAGAGCTACATGATGGCCCTGCTGGTGGGCATTATTCCAGAGACGCGACCGCTCACAATATATTGAGGGATGTATATTATTGGCCCACTTTGTTCAGAGATTCTCATGCTTATGCACGGAATTGCGATGTATGCCAAAGAAGCGCTGGGAAATTACCCAAGGTAGCAGGACCATTATAGCCAGTTATTATTTCGGAACCTTTTGAACAATGGGGTATAGATGTCATTGGAGAGATAAAACCAAATTCTTCTCTACAGCAACGGTATATCCTCACAGTCACATATTATTTTACAATATGGACAAAAGCTTTCCCATTGCGCAAAATCAATGAAGATGCAGTCATTAGTTTCTTAAAAGAGAACATCATAACCAGGTTTTAGGTTCCAATTTCCCTAGTCTTTGATAATGCAACTTATTTCTCATCTTTTAAAATAAATGAATTTGTTTATGAAAGAGAAATTAAATTACATTATTCAGCCAACTACTATCCCCAGGGAAATGGGTTAGCAGAATCTTCAAACAAAAATCTTATCCGAATCCTTAAGAAAACTGTGATTGAAAACCAGAGAAGCTGGCACACTGCTCTCCCAAACGCTTTATGGGTAGATAGAGTCACTCCAAAGAATGCTTTGGGAGTTTCTCCATATACCCTCGTGTATGGTAGAGAATCCATCCTCCCTCCTAACCTCTTACTCCCATCTTTGCAATTGTCTCAAGCCTCCCGGGGCACCAGTAGTTAGGTTTTACAGTCTAGAATTGACACTTTACTGAAACTCGAAGAATCTCAGCAAAAGGCTAAAGACCGGTTCCACCAATACCAAGACATAGTCAAAAGGTGGTTCGATAAAAGGAAGTCCGGAAAAAGGAATCTCGAAGTAGGTGACTTAGTTCTAAAATGGGATCATCCACATGAAGGTAAAGGAATGCATACAAAGTTTCAACATCTATGGGTCGGTCTGTATCTAATTTCCGAAAAACTTGGCCCATCTACTTACAAGCTAAAAGACCTCCAAGGAGAGTAAGTAACCCTTCCCCTCAATGGCCTTGCCTTGAAAAAATACTTTGTGTAGTCTCGTTTGAGACCTTTTGTACATAAATAAGCAGTTTCTTTGTTTCTTTTCTTTTCTTTTCTTTCCATTGTTTTTATTTTGTTTTCACGAACAGTTTCAGTGGTTCGGTCTGTTATAGATGGTATTCTCCTTCCCGTCTATTTGCTCTTTTCTTCACTTTACTTAATAAATCCCACCTCGACGCTTGGCATAGTTGTAGACCAGAACTTTGAGCAAAATCAAAGTCTTGAAAGACAGGATTTCAGACACAAAGAAAATTTAGCTCAGTGATTTTTCCTTCACTAATCAGCCTTTATGAATGTAGAGATATTTTCCTGTTTGGTCAGAATAACCCCAGTTCAATGACTAATGATGTAACATTTCTCTCTCACTATCTTAAGGCTCCACCCACTTTAACATTGATGCCTGTCTTGAGGTTTTCACTATCAATGGACCCACATAAAGGAAGCTTGTTTCACAGGTGTATAGTATTTAAAATGATCCCATACTACAAATAAAATCCCAAAGAGAGTTTGGTCAAGGAGTCTGATTTCCAGAGATTCTCACGTCAATTAAAACGTGGCCAAGATGAAGTGAAATGATCAATCTATAGAGTTGTTCAAGTAGCTTAGCCCAACCAAGGTTCTTCTTCATCTGTGAAGCTTGACACTAAATGAAAATCTCTCGCTCACACAAAAGGACATTATGGATTGAAGAACCCAGATCAAAATATTGAAAGTTTAAGCAAGTTATTTCTGGAAGGCTCAATGGATAAAGTTGTCAATTCAAGGGACATCCAGAAGAGATGAAATTAGTATGGGAATGAGGAACAAATGAATATGCCTGTGAGACATTATTATGATCTTGTGGAGTCCTCTTTTAGTCGAAACACCATAAAGACAGATCTTAAGAAAATTAACTCCATATCCTGGCCTTGAAAGAGTTTGAAGGAAGTATAGGTCTTAGCCTCCTTTTCCCATAAGACCAATATGATTAAGGGATCACTACATTCTTAAAGGTTGAACTGAGGGGAAGGTTCTTATGCTTGAAGCTACTAATTTAAAATTCATTGCGATCATGACAAGATTTTGTTTCAGAGATCTGTGTTCGCCAGTGAGTCGCCAATTATTGTTGCTGCAACATCCTTCCCCAAATTTTTTGAAAATGTTACGGCCCCTCCTCCTACACTTTTGTAACAATTATTTCTCTTTCTTCTTGAAGCTTATCTTGCTCCAACTTGGAAAACTTTAACACTTGTTTCCGAAAGAAGTTTTCTAAAAAAAATTTCTAAGGCAAAGTCACCTTTAGCCTTCAGCGCAAGTTTTAACCATAAGTCTTCCACCTTCGGCACAAGTTTTAACCATAAGTATTCCGCTTTCAGCGCAAATATTAAACCTAACTTTTCCTTTTCGACGAGAGTCTTAACTATAATTCGACCATTGTTTTTAATCGTTGCTTGCGCAACTTTTAGATTTAAACTGCCTGCTTATCGCACAAATTCTAAAACTACCTTAGCCGCTTTCGGCCCAACCATGGCGCCTATCTTAGTCTTATTTTGGCCACCTTTGGTGTAATTTCCTAGCATTATTTTGGCCACCTTTGATGCAGAGTTTAACTTCATAAATGATGCCGACACAAGAATCTTCTAGGTCTTTTTGACTCTTTGGCGCATCTTTCGTTCGCGCACATATTGTGACTAAATCCTCCGCCGACGCGCAAAACCTATCCCTATAATGGACACCATCATAACCGCGCCTCATCCTTGGATGCAACCCCAAGCTCCATTCTTGGTGTAGCCCATCAGCGCAGAAAATTAACACTAAGACTACCGCTACAAGTGCAGAACGTAACAGTAAAATCGCCGCTTTGGCGTGGAAAGCAATTTGGGAAAACGTGCGAATACAGAGTTGGTAGGGTCATTAGTGTGGCCATGTGATGTTTTAAATACCCATCTACCTTGAGCCCCGTGCTCATCAATTAGCCAACCTATCATGTACGTGAAATTAATGCCTCCCATATATGAATGCACAGAACGGGATTTTGAAAAAATCACTCCACCACTGCCAAGGGAGAACATAGCTTGTCGTTCGATATTGAACCTCTGACTGCACTGCAGCCCATCTCGGAATGTCCACTAGCCAACGGGAGATACTGGGAAACTAATAGGTAGGTGCTCTTCCCCTCCCCTCTGTGTTATCCGAGGTTGTCAGTTGAAATTACACTCTTTTGGTAGCCTTTGTTGCTATATATATGTGCCAAACGAACCTATACGCATTAAGCGGTTAGTGTAAGTCAAAGCAATGAGGACGCGAAGCCACCCTATGCGAACCAGAGCCGGGAAGGACCTATCCTCATATGCGCATCTAGGCTTTTTCTGACTATTGCTTGCCCGATGTCCTAAGTAAGTTTCTCCCACGTGGCTTTCCCATTGATAAGAAAAACAACCCATGAGATTTCCCATTTACATTTGGATGGCCGTAGTTTTCCCACATAGATTACATTTCACGCACAAATCTATAGCTAGTACTTGATTTCGGTTAAAATGCCACATTCGCATACGCCCCGTGGAAAGATTCACACCTGAATGACAAAACCATTCTTGCCTAGGTCATTAAAAACCAACAATGCTCAGCCAAAACCACCTTAGAATGTGTTAAGAAAAACTTTACAGGCCTGCAGTGGTAGCATTATGAATAGCTCCGCATTCATTTGTAAAGGCCAACAACCATGAAATGATAACTGCACTTATGAATTAGTCGATCAATTTTTTAAATAGCTTTCATATTGTGAAAATTGCGTGTTCTGGAAATTCTATAACTATTTTTTTACTAATGCTCGAAAGTCATTTAGTCAGAAGCCAATCCTGTCGCATTTTCTTTTTACAAGAAACACTGTGTTTAATTAGTTACTCTAAATGTCTTAAAAAAAAATCCTTATTTGTGCTCTCGGCTCACCAAAGGTTTAACATGCATAGAAGATATGCAAGGAAGAAAGCCACGCAAAAGGTAGAGTCAGATTTAGACGTAGAGATCCTGTTGTATACCTCACTCAAGACCATGTTCGGTGATACACAAGCTACCACCAATGTACCCCCAGGGAGCTATGCCCCAGAGTTTCAGTGGGGTGACTTGTATAGATTTATCAGAGATCAAGACAACTCTCAAAACTCCATAGAGGATGCTATGGTATATGCAAATATCAGAAGGTCCTGTCTCCATAAGGAAACAACTCGTCCTGAGTTATTCCCATGTTCTGAGGTGCTTGGCGGGTTGATCCCTCATGTCAAGACTCACACCAGGTTTATAAATGATAAGAATGGAATGAACCTAGCATCTTTTGCTCCTGAGCATCTCACGGCTACCTACAGATTTCCCCTGGCTAGGGCTTGGTTAGATAATGAATGGATAGCACAACACCCTATGGATCCGTTGGACACCGCCAGGAAGATGATGATAGTTGACAGATAGATAAGAAAGAGGCAAAATAATGAGTATGAAAGCAACCTCCTGAAAACTCCGTATAGGCTCATTGTTCTAATGTTGAGCCGGATCTTTGGGATGCCAAATGGAAATATCTCTAAACTCAGATGGGTACTAGTAATATTCCATATAGCTATGAATGGTACCATCTTTGATTGGGTGGATATAATTTCAGAAAGCTTGGTCTCCCAACTAACTTCTGCCTAAGGAGGAATGACTCAGAAGAAAGCAGAGTTCTTTATGTCCTCATACTTGATAGACTGCCTACTAAGAAAACACACCTTCCCTGACTTGGGTTGCTCATGGAAAAGAAAAGAGACACCTCTCTTCATGGCCTACCAAATCACGTGGGAAAGCAAATATGCGAATTATTACAAGCAGGTTTGCGAGAAATTCATCATGCCTTTATATCAACTCATTTTTTGAGAGGAGCTAGTATGTATGTCAGAGAACGCCATGCTCATTATCGAGGCATTCGGTGATTATTACCATGGTCTAGAAGGTACCTACATCCGAATGAGTAGAGGCTCCATAGCCCCCTTTGTGCTTCCCATATATGCTACAGATTTTTTGATACATAGGGAAGCCTTGAGGCAACTCTTCAGCATTGGTGGAATCAGTAGAGTCCTCACTGAAAGAAACAAATTGATATATCCACCAATGCCTTTCACCATAGGAGCATACAACCTCCCGAGGGCCAAGGAAGGAGAAAACTATGTCCAGGATTTAGAAACATTCCATTTTGGTACAAAGTTCTTCAGAAGGCATGACCCTTGTGGTAAAATTTCCCAGCATATTGTTGATGCCAAAAGCAGCTTTGAGTACACTCATCATATGGACCTAGATGAAGAGTTCTTCCATAGTGCTCGAAACTTAATAGCATTAGGCAAGCGCTACAAGAACGCTAAGAAAAAGAGCTCTGCCCCTATGCCTGTTGGCCTAATCCAAAAGGAGCATGAAGCATTAGTGTCCCAATCAGGAGATTTGACAGGTATGGAAAAAGAAGAATAGGACAGGATATTACAAGAACAAGCTATCAAACGACAACAAGATCAGGAAGCAGCTAGGATTCAAAATGAGTAGGCTGCCAAATTACGACAAGATGAGGAGGTTGTTAGGATTCAAAATGAACAAGCTACCAAGTTTCAACAAGAAGAAGCTTCTAGACTCAAGAGGGAGCAGGAAGAAAGGGTTTTACAGCAAGAGACAACAAGAATTCAGCAGGAGCAGGCTATTTAATTACAACAACAACAAGAAGCCACAAGAATCCAGAAGGAAGAGGAGTTGAAGGCCCAGAGAAGAGAAGAAGAAAGGATCGTCCAGGAATAGGCTGCTAAACAAGAAGAAGAAGAAGAAGGGAGGAATTTGTTGGAAGAGGCAAACAGATTACAAGCAGAATTAATAGAGCTAGCTGAAAGACAAGAAAAGGAGCAGGCTGAGAAAACTCCTGAACAAAACACGTCCATCCCACAGGCCATGGACTTAGATATTCCAAAGATAGACCAACTAGGGATAGATCATGAAGGGGTTGTTCCCACCGAAGAACTAGCACTAACCCCATACAACCCTAGGAAGCAATGCCAAGTGGCCAACCTAGATTCCATCTATTTTCATGAACGGAAGAGGGCTATCATTGACAGAAGAGTAACGAAAATGGAGATTGGGCAAGACTTATATGAGTTCAGAGTATCGGAGACTACGCTAGTCCAGGGGACTAACATTGATCCTTCATTCCATGCAAAATGCACTGTAGCTTTAGCTTAGGCAAATAAAGCCAATGTTGATCGGTTAATTAATGAAGTAAAAAGTTACAGAGAGAAATGCTTCAAAATAAAAGTTGGCAGGAAAAAAGAGGTTCTAGAAGCAAATGAAATGAAGAAGAAATACAAGGAGATGGCAGAAGAAAAGTTAAGGACAACTTCAGAAGCTCTGCGGCTCAAAAATTAGAAGAATTCATTGGAGATGCAACTTTCCATCTCAGAAGACAAGCAAAAGAACTGTTAGGATATTTAGACACTTAGGAGTTAGTTAAGATCAACTTGTGTAATATATCAGTTAGGGATAGTGTGTTTCTTTAGTATGCATTTGTAAATACTTAATTTGACGGTCACGATATGTTCCCGACATAGAGTGGTCCGACGGCTCAACTTCTCTTAGATCAAACCTGACACCCGATTGGTCCATGATCTCTATTTAAAGAGCATGGAGGGTCATTGTTTAGTTGATCAATTATGAGAAGCTCATTTGTAACTTTCTTTCTTTGCATAATAAATTGTCCCGTAGAAGCTATTTGGCCGAGGCTGTGGAGTGTTTCCCTCAAGAGGGTTTAAACCACGTCAAAACATCAGTGTGTTGATCTGTGACCTGTTTGTGTGAAGTGGTTGCTCTTGGTTTTCAGTCCTTTGGTAGTACCCTGTGTACCCGAACATGGTATCAGAGCTTTTATGAAGTGCCGCTTCCGGTTATGATCTAGATCTTGAACTACTGTTGTCGAAACTCGAAAGGGTTTCTAGTTCTGGTATTTCTGTGCATTTCTAGGCTGTGGGAGGTGGTCCATTGCGTCCGAAGCATTGTTTCCATTGGGAAATAGTTTTCGTTTGATCGAAAATGGTTCCCGATTGATCCAGAAACACGTATTTCATCAGATCTGAAGGTATAATGTTACAGTGATGCATTTTTTTATTTTCTTTAAAAGAAAAAATTTCATATTTCATCATTTTTTACTGTTAGATTTTTTTTTTGGGTTCAGACTGTTTCTTTCTCATCTGCGTATGCTCTTTGCCGTGCACCTTGAGCGATCTCGGCAAATCAGAAACAGAAAGGGAAAGGGTTTTTCTCGGCTGCGTATGCTCTTTTCCGTGCACCTTGCGCGATCTCGGCAAATCAGAAACAGAGAGAAAACGTAGAATTTCCGGGCAAGCTAACAAGATCTAACTCCACAATTGTGGAAAAGTTTTTTTGTTTCGATTTGTAGTTTGTTTTGCAGGAAAAAGGGCAAGCACGCAAACCGAGCAAGAAGAGTAAAAAAAAGCCCCCTTCCTCATTCTCATATTTTACATACCCTTTAATCTAGCTCACTTGGTTCAAAGTTGCTTTATTCCTTAATAGGTCTTGAGTTCAAGTTTTAGGAAGTTACTTTTAAAAGAAAAAGTGTAGGCAATTTCTATTTTCAAGTTATTTTATTGTAAAAGTGCATCTCACTTAAATAATAAAAAATAAAAATACAAGTGATTCACTTAAGTTTTTTTTATTGTTGCACTATTTAAAAGTAAAATCATTGTAAAAGTGAAATCACTTATTTTACAAAAGTGGTTCACTTAAAGCAACTTTCTTGTAAAGTGATTGTCAAAAGGTTCATCTTGGGAAGAGGGGAGTTCTTTTTTTTGCTGGATATTCTCTAGCTGCCACATCACTATTGGGGACATCTTCAACAGTTTCTTTGTTCAACCATAACTTCATCATACAGAGTCGGTTTTCAGTGCCGTTTTTTTTTAAACCACCTATTTTTTCAAGCTCTTCACATCCAGACTATTGGTTTCTGCTTTTATAGCCATTAATTTACAAATATGGACGCCCCTTGTGATATTCTACTTAACAGTTCCAACTATTTCTCATGGAAATCTCGTATGGAGGATGTTCTACGAAGTAGGGGACTTTTCAAAATTACCTCAGAGAAAGAAAAAGAACCCACTGATGATGATAAGAAAATAAAATGGGCAAATAGATGTGATGAAGCTCGTGGATTGATTGGGATGTCAATCTCTACTGATTTGCGATTCCACATATCTAGAATTGATGAACCTAATGCTGCTTGGGACAAGTTGGAATCTGTGTTTGGTAAACACAATGAAATTCGAGGTCACCAACTCGAAAATGAGTTGATTTCTTTAAATCCAAGTGACTTTACATGCATTCAATATTATTTATCTAAGTACAAAACTCTTAAACTCTTATGTGCAGAATGTAAGATTGAGAGGGAAGACAAACAATGCATTTATCATATTCTTTCCAAACTTGGACCTGCATATTCTGTTTTTGTATCTACATTTTACTCCATGAAAGCATCCTTGAATGCAGCCAGCTATCAAGAGCCTAGTCTTGAATCCTTTTGTGATTCCTTGATTAGAGAACAAGATAAACTCATTTATCTTGGAATAATCAACAATGCAGATACATCTGGGAAAGCCTTATTGTCCCAACAGAAAGAAAAGTCCAAGCCTCCCAAGAAACAAAATTTTTGCAATAATAAGTCAAACAAAGGTCCCAAACCCTCTAAGTTAGCTCCTTCTTTAAAAAATGACAAAGGATCCAAGCCAAAAGGCAAGAAGACTGAGCGTCATTGCAACTATTGCGGAAAAGATAATCATGATGAATCTAAGTGTTTCAAGAAGATGGCAGCCTTGGAAGCAACAATGAAGAAGCACCACATCAGCCTAGATTCATCTTCAGAATCTACGTCTCATGGACATGCACTTTATGCTTCTGGTTATTCTTATAATGCATCTTCTTCTTCTACTTCAAATGAATGGCTCATTGATTCTGAAGCATCTTATCATATGGCTAAGGATCAAGCCATCTTTTCTACTATGCATGAATATAACACCAAAGAAATATTTGTTGGCGATGATAGATCTCTAAGTGTTGTAGGAGCTGGAACAGTTCCAGTAGATAATGGTCATTTTAGTGATGTACTATGTGTTCCAAGAATTTCCTGCAATTTGTTATCAGTCTATCAGATCACTCATTCTGGTGAAGGTAAAACTATGACCTTTACACCTCACCAAGTTGTAATCAAGGATTTTAAAGATCCTCAACAGGTCCTAGCTACCGAAATTGTTGATGATATTACTAGGTTGTACAAGTTTAACAACTTTGGGTCATCACCTTTCCCTTCAGTTTTGTTGCTCATAGTGATAACTTGAGCGAGCCTCTTCTCTTTTGGCTCAAGTTTACGAGAATCATGATCCAGAAACTTTTGCAGAAGCTTCAGGGAATCCAGATTGGGATGCAGCCATGGATGAAGAATATCGTTCCTTAATGGCGAACGATACTTGGGATCTTGTACCTCTTTCAAAAGGAAGAAAACTTGTCAGATGTAAATGGGTCTACAGAACTAAGTATGCATCAGATGGAAGTGTTGAAAGACTTAAGGCAAGGTTAGTTGCCAAAGGTTTTTCCCAAGTTGAAGGGATTGACTATAATGAAACCTTTGCTTCCGTCGCAAAAATGAACTCCATCCGCCTTGTTCTTTCCCTTGCAGCCTTACACAACTGGGAAGTCCATCAAATGGATGTCAAGTTTTCCTTCTTACATGGTGATTTACAAGAGGAAATTTACATGGAACAACCTCCTGGCTATGTTCAGAATAACTCTAGCCTTGTCTGTCGCCTTAAGAAATTCTTATATGGCCTTAAGCAAGCTCCTAGAGCTTGGTATGCCAAAATGGATAAATTTCTCCTTGACATTGGATTTTCTAGATGTCATTCTGACCCCAATGTCTATACCAAGAAAGTAGGAAACCATCTCATCATACTTGTTCTATATGTTGATGACCTTATTCTTACGGGTAGTGATCCTAAGCTTATAACCAATGTGAAATCTAGTCTTAAACAAAATTTTGAAATGTCAGACTTAGGACATTTGCATTATTTTCTTGGTCTCCAAGTCCTGCAAATCAAAGAAGGAATCTTTCTTTCTCAGTCTAAGTATGCTTGTGACCTTCTTCGTCGCTTTCACATGGAAGATTGTACACCAGCCCCTTCTCCCTTCCATTCTGGAGTCAAACTTTCTGCCACTTGTACTTCACCTGAAGTCGATGCCACCTTGTACCGTCAGCTTGTTGGTAGTCTCTTATACTTGACTCATTCCCGTCCTGACCTTTCCTTTGTCGTTGGTTGTGTTTCCCGTTATATGCAGACACCTCATGAAAATCACTGGAAAGTAGCTAAAAGAATACTTCGATATATTCGAGGTACAGTTCAGTTTGGGATTCATTACAGTACAGGGGGGAAACCTTTGTTGGTTGGTTTCACTGATTCAGATTGGGCCGGCGATCCTCATGATCGAAAGTCTACTACAGGTTATGTTTTCAGTATGGGATCTGGACCTATTACTTGGGCTTGTAAGAAACAACAAGCTCTTGCTCTTTCTTCAGTAGAGGTAGAATATCAAGCAGCAGTTAATGCCAATCAGGAAGCTTTATGGCTTCGACAGATCCTTTCAGAGTTTGGATTCGAGCAGCAGTAGCCTACTCCACTTTGGTGCGACAATCAAAGTTGCAGTGGGAGAATCTATAAGAGTTAGTGAAGAAGAAGAGCATGTTTGAAAGTTTACTACAAGAAAAGGAAGAGTTAGTGAAACAACTTAAGGAAATGACAGAAAACAGATAGGATCTGTCCACATTCTGTAAGTAGGCCCGCGACATGCAAGAAAGGATACATCAATTGTTGGTATCCATTTCTGAAGAAATTTGCTGGATGAAAGAAATGATCACAAGGATGGCAAGTATTGAGGTTGAAGCACTTCCGATTAAAGATAAATTTTCTCAATACGTAGTCCAAATTAAGGAGCAATCGGAGTGGAGAAAAGGAAAATCAGGCTTTCCCTCAAATCTGCGTCCCTTGACTGATGAGGAGCTAGATATGGATTTAGGAATCTTGAAATTTAGCAGAGACTATGGTGACAGATTAAGTATTGAAATCTGGAAGACAATAAAAAAATGCCATGTTATCTATTCCAAGATCCGAGAAACTCATGATACATGCCAAATGCCTCTACCACAGAATGTTTATGATTTCCCTGAGAGAGACCAGTGCATAATGGAATTAGGGAATAATCTAAACGAAGAGTTGGATTATGTAAAGAAGATAGTAACTATATCCGCATAAGACATTCATCAATTCATTGGGTAGGTTGTTGTACACATGCACTGTCTGGAAATTTGCACGTAGAGGACTGTAACGGGGACAACAACTATCAAAACAGAATTACGCAGACATAGAATAGCCCGGAATGTGACAGTCTCATTGAGAGGAAAAACCATTGTAAGGGAAATTGGATAGTGGGCAAGCTACATTGAACAAGAAGACAAATCAGCACAATCAGGTGAGCCTGTTGGGGAAGAAGAGCCTGTTGCAGTGGGAGAATCAATAAGAGAGGAGCGACCAAATGAGTCGGCAGAACTAGCTGGGCTTTATCTTATTTTACTATACTTTAGGAAAATAGGCTGGAAAGTTTTCATATGTAAATACATTAAAGGACAGCTATCTTTTTTATTTTGTCTTTTGTGAAAGGTACCTACGAATTATTTAGTTTTGTAATTACACACTAAATGACAAATTAGAAACTTCCAGAACTTTAGGGTACACTTGTCAGCTCAAGGAGTAATTTGTAAAGCTATATATAGAGGAATAAGAGAAGGATAGAGGACTTTTGGCAGGTGAAAGATTTTTCTAGCTTGTACGTGAACTACTTTGCTACTTGCTCTAAGAGATAATTTTTTGCCTAATGAAAGCCTGGGAGAAGGTGTTTTTTGCCTGGAAGATGTGTCAAATGTGTGCTGGATTATTCCTGCGTCATCTGCATATTATTGTGAGATCATTCCTTGCTATCTTGAATTGTTTCTATGTAATGAATGTTCTTATGCTTTCATGTGCAAAGATGTATTTTCTTAAATGAATAGTGGATTGTACTAATTGAATTAAAGCTATCTTTAATATCTACTATGTCCTGCTATAGATGTATCTTATGATTAAATGGCTACCTGTATAACTTTTAAGGTGTTTCTTTCAATGCACTACTCATCTCTACAGTTTGCTCCTTGCAAGGATAGAATAGATTTGCTTACACAGTTTTAGATTAGTTTAGGTTAATTGCATGCACTTAGCTTAGGGCACTTGCATATCATCTTTAAAATGAAATACATAAACGGTGGATCGAGCTGCGACTGGTGTTAAGAACAAGAATCTTTAAATCTTACGGTAGCCGGAGCCGTTAACCGGACGGATTCCCCACACAAAACGGTGAGTGATCTAATCGGGCTTGCTTACCAAGGAGAATCCCTTTCTGATTGATGCTACGATTTTCGAGGCATCAACAGTTTTTGGCGCTAGAAGGAGGGCCACCAGTGCATGGCTGATATAGGAGACTCTTCTTTAAGAGGAGATCCAGCTGGAAACCCGCTTAAAACAACAATCCCAGGCAATTCAGATCTGGAAATGACAAATCAAGAAAATCCCAAATCTAGATTTGAAAATCAAGAAAATCAAGAAACACTGTATGTTATACCTTTTGCTGAAGTAGAAAACTTGAGAAGACATACCTATTCTTACGTTAAACAGCTTGGAGGTTTAAACAAAATTCCCTTTCTTCCTAGAAGAAGAGATCTTCGAAAAGAAAGACAGTACACACATGATTCAGTTCTGGTTCAGAGCTTTGAAGAATTAGTAGACTTATCTTTAGAAGAAATTATAGAACCTCTTGGAGAAATAGAACTTGAAGATCCTCTAGATCTTGAAAAACTGTGCACTCCGAAAAATTCTCTACCTCATACTCCACAAGATACTCCACCAAATTCTCCACAAGGAGCCATGGATGTACCTACCTAGAGAGCAAGAGGAGCCTTGAACTTGGCTGGTACTTTTCACAATCTACCTAAGAACCCTGAAAAGGTCTTGCCTAAGTATGATTCTGGAAAAGGTATTTCCGTTGAAGATCACCTTAAGAGCTATTACTTAGCCTTGAACCTGTTAAATGTACAGCATGAAGATGTGGTCTGCTGTCTTTTCCCCTATACTTTCGAGCCTAAAGTATCTTCATGGTATTTTAGTTTACAAGCCAGCTCGATAGCTGGTTGGAAAGATTTTCAACAATGTTTCTTGAAGAAATATGGAAATCAGAAAATAGTAGCTACACTCATGAAAGAATTGTTGTCTATGAGGATGGAAAAGAAAGAGAAGGTACAAGAATTCAACCAAAGATTCACCACATTGTTAAATAAATTTAGCAAAGCAGCTAAACCCGCAGAAGAATCTTTAGTGGAATAATATACGACCGCACTCTATCCCCCCTTAGCAATGTTTGTCAAAAGAACTAAGAAAACCACCTTAATATAAAATTTTGAAGAATCTAGGAAGGTAGAAGAAGAAGAAGATAGCATTGCTAAGCATGTGCTTGATGCAGAAACAAAAACAATGACTACTAAGAAACCATTCTTGCTTACCAGGAATAAGGAAGAACCATCAGTGGATATGGAAAATGTAGTTAAAATGATGCAAAAATTTTCTAATAAAATTGTAGATCTTGAAAAGGATAAGGAAGCTGCCACTTCCAGGAAACCTTTTAAGCGTTTCTACAAGAAAAGAGAAGAAAACGATCAGCCTCATCCACCTATGAATAATTCTCCTGTATTGAATTTGAATGAAGTGGGAATGGAACATTTCTGCACCTTTCATCAAGAACCACACTCTGAGAAAAGCTGTCTGCAATGGATAAATTCAATGAGCTTGGTGATGAACAAAATGCTAGACTCACAAATCTGAGACCAAGAGAATCCTCCAGAGGATCAAAATATTGAACCTGAAGAATCGGTCACGGACACTACTATGGTGTTATGGGATTGGGTACCTTTGACTGAATTGGTTGAATATTATCCCGAAGAAAGTCGAGTTTCAACTGTTAATATTAATACTTGTAGTAAAGGTCCAGTCATTGATCCGAACCCAAGCTTAACCACGCCCAAGCCTAAAGCCTTCAAATAGATACCTAAAAGACACATCACATTCATTCCACTGCAACCCAAACCTAACCAAATGCCTACTAAGCAACCAAACGTAGAAACAATTCAGCCATCAAAAGTAACTTTGTATAAAACGGATAATCAACCCAAAGTTGTAAAGGAATGTGATATGGAATATGACATCATCGAAGACATAAAGAAAGTAAAAGCTAATGTGTCTATATTTGACATGTGTAGTTTGCCGCAACAACGAAATAAATTGTTCCAAGCTCCTTAACCCCAATCTAGCGCGCCATTAGCAGATACTTAGGAAGACCCTAAAATTAATGAAGCTAGTATTAGCGGGAAATCTAAATCCCAAACATTGTCGTTCCTTTTAACTTTTGAAATTTTCAATCACAATGTGCATAACTATTTAGTAGATTCTGGAACATCCTCGAATGTCATGCCATTATCTATTTGCAAAAGGATCAATGGGAAGCCAACTCCATCCCCAGCCCAGATTATTCAGCTAGATAGAACTGTTGTTAAAGTAATTGGGGAAATGAAAGATGTGCTTATTAGGTTGTCTGCTGATTCTAGAGTGTGTCAGTTCATTAATATAATGGTAGTTGATATCCCTTAAGCTTATGGTTTGATCCTAAGCCGAGACTGGTAAGCTAAACTAGGTGGTTATTTCGCCACAGATTGGTCCCACTTATGGCTGCCCTATCAGAACAGGCAAAACCAAATTAATGTTTTGAGGGAACCACACATGAAGCAGAATGTAACTCAACTAGAGGAAAAGAATGAAGCCGTAGCTTTCTCATCTTCCTTCGTAGGGAATTTTTTCTTTTATAAATCGATCCTGGAAATTATCAGTTAGAAGCTATCAACAATGAATCAAACAAACAGTCCGATCTCCTTCAATTTTCTTGGACTGACGATATCGACTGTAACATAGTTAACTTAGTTACTGACTTAGATGGTTTAGATACTAACTTAGTTAGATCAAAGAATTCTTTTTGGATTTTTTACTTTGATGGTTCCAAAACTCAAGAAGGATCCGGAGCCGGTTGTGTTCTAATGGATCCCGAGAGGAACAAGCACTTTTTGTCTTGTAGATTAGAGTTCGATTGTACTAATAATACTGCTGAATATGAAGCTTTAGTCCATGGTTTGAAGAAAGCCATCGGTTTGAATGTCAAATATCTGAAAGTCTTCGGTGACTCGGAAATAGTTGTCAGACAGGTAAGAGATACGATCCATTGTCTCTCACCACATCTGAAAGGCTATCAGTCTGAGGTATGGGATCTAACTACAAACTTTGAAGCTTTTAATATAAAATCTGTCCCTAGATTACAGAATGTTGCTGTTGACTTGTTAGCTACCTCTGTTTCTAGGTCGGTGCCTACTAATAATAAGTGTTCTATTGAATTGGTTTTCAGGCCTTCCGTTCCAGATAATATAACAAATTTCAGGGTGTTCGATGATGACGATCAGATCATTAGTTTCCTTACTAATGAAAACATGTTTCAAGAAGCTGTTATAAATGAAGAAAAACACGATGCTGATCTGCAAAGCAAGGATGCAATCAAAGGAAACTTCATGCCTAAAGGAGTGAGATCACTCGAAAGTTTGTTGGATCTGCAGAGCAAATTCAAGAAACCAGCAAATGTTAAAACTCATAGTTCTACTATGCAGCACGAATTGTTAAATCTAGGTACAAAAGCTGAGCCAAAATATGTCAATATCGATAGATGTTATTTACCGGGTGAAAGAGACAGGTTCATCAAACTTTTTCAGCAATATAAAGATGTGTTTGCTTGGATGTATGAAGATCTAAAAACATATGATATTCGTATTATTCAACATGTCATACCTATGCAGATAGGTGTTAAACCTTTTCAGCAGCAGCTACGAAGAATGCACCCTACTCTCGAGCCTTTGATTTAGAAGGATATAAAGAAGTTATTAGACGCTAAAATCATCTTTAAAGTCCGACATTCGGAATGGGTCGCTAATTTAGTTCCCGTAAGGAAGAAGTATGGAGAAATAAGACTATGTGTGGATTTCAGAAACCTGAATAGAGCATCTGATAAAGATAATTATCATGTTCCTTCAATGGAAGAAATTTTACAGATCGTATCAGGAGCATAAATGTTTTCTCTACTAGATGGTTTCTCTAATTACAATCAAGTGTTGGCAGTGGAAGGATATCTTCTTAAGACTACTTTCCGCACTAAGTGGGGAACGCTCACATACCGAAGAATGCTATTCGGATTGATAAACGCAGGAGCTACTTTCCAACGAGCGATGGACATTGCTTTTCGGGGATTGGGCAGTCACTGCGTCGTAGTATATCAGGATGATGTGACAGTATTTTCAAAGAAAAGAGAGGACCATGTTTTCCATTTGAAACAGATTTTTGACCGATGTAGGAAGTATGGTATCTCTCTAAACCCCAAGAAAAGTGTGTTCGTAGTCCTTGAGGGAAAGCTTCTTGGTCACATCATTTCGAAAAAGGGAATTTCGATTGATCAAGAGAGAGTGCAAGATATGAGAAAAATTCCCATGCCCCACAACAAAAAGGCTATGCAATCGTTTATGGGCACAATTAATTTTGTTCGAATATTTGTCCCTGATTTCGCTCAGATCGTTAAATCGTTACAGCAGATGGTCAAGCAAAATGTGCAGTTCAAATGGACAGATTTAGAAAAGGATTCATTTAAGGATATCAAAATAGCCATAGCCAAGGCTCTCTCTCTAAGAAGCCCAAATTTTGACAAAGATTTTATCTTGTATACCTTTGCGTCAAAGAATTCACTCGCGGCTGTGCTTACGCAAAAGGTGGAGTTAGGAGATGAATACCCAATCTCTTTTATGAGCACTGGTCTGCAAAGCACTGAACTGAACTATCCTGTCGTAGATAAATAGGCATACATCGTATACAAAGCAGTAAAATAGTTTAGGCCATATATTCTTAAGAACATAACTAAAGTTGTAGTTCCCCATCCAGCCGTCAGATCCGTATTTGTTCAAAAAGAGTTGGGAGAAAGAAGAGGAAATAGGGTCACTTCCCTTCAAGAATACGATTTAGAATTTAAACCAGCCACCATTATTAAAGGTCAAGTCCTATGTAAATTACTCACTCAGCACCCAATAGATGAAGAGGGAGATTGGGAAAATGAAGCCGAACTAAATATAGCCGAAGTCTGCCCTATCTTCACGGCGCCTAAATCTTGGTATAGAGACTTAGTGCACTACTTGCAACGAGGGTACTTTCCAGAGCATTGGATTTCTAAGAAAAGAAGAGCACTCCATTTGAAGTCAGCAGCTGACCAGATCATTGATGGAGTACTTTTCAGAAAGAATTATGATGGTATTTTTCTCAGATGTTTAGAGAAGGAAGACGTGAGTAAGGTTTTGAAAGAGCTACATGATGGCCCTGCTGGTGGGAATTATTCTGAAGACACGACCGCTCACAAGATATTGAGGGCTGGATATTATTGGCCCACTTTGTTCAGAGATTCTCATGCCTATGCACAGAATTGCGATGTATGCCAAAGAAGCGCTAGGAAATTACCCAAGGCAGCAGGACCATTACAGTTGGTTATTATTTGGGAACCTTTTGAACAATGGGGTATAGATGTCATTGGAGAGATAAAACCAAATTCTTCTCTGCAGCACCGGTATATCCTCACAGCCACAGATTATTTTACAAGATGGACAGAGGCTATCCCATTGTGCAAAATAAATCAAGATGCAATCATTAGTTTCTTAAAAGAGAACATCATAACCAGGTTTGGGGTTCCAATTTCCCTAGTCTTTGATATTGCAACTTATTTCTCGTCTTTTAAAATAAATGAATTTGTTTATGAAAGAGGAATTAAATTACATTATTCAGCCAACTACTATCCCCAGGGAAATGGGTTAGCAGAATCTTCAAACAAAAATCTTATCCGAATCCTTAAGAAAACTGTGATTGAAAACCAGAGAAGCTGGCACACTGCTCTCCCAAACGCTTTACGGGCAGATAGAGTCACTCCAAAGAATGCTTTGGTAGTTTCTCCATATACCCTCATCTATGGTAGAGAAGTCATCCTCCCTCCTAACCTCTTACTCCCATCTTTGCAATTGTCTCAAGCTTCCTAGGGCACCAGTAGTCAAGTTTTACAGTCTAGAATTGACACTTTACTGAAACTTGAAGAATTGCGGCAAAAGGCCAAAGACCGGTTCCACCAACACCAATACATAGTCAAAAGGTGGTTCAATAAAAGGAATTCCGGCAAAAGGAATCTCGAAGTAGGTGACTTGGTTCTAAGATGGGATCATCCACATGAAAATAAAGGAATGCATACAAAGTTTCAATATCTACGGGTCGGTCCGTATCTAATTTCTGAAAAACTTGGCCCATCTACTTACAAGCTAAAGGACCTCCAAGGAGATTAAGTAACCCTTCCCCTCAATGGCCTCGCCTTGAAAAAATACTTTGCGTAGTCTCGTTTGAGACCTTTTCTACATAAATAAGCAGTTTCTTTGTTTCTTTTCTTTTCTTTTCTTTCCATTGTTTTTATTTTGTTTTCACGAACAGTTTCACTGGTTCGGTCTATTATAGATGGTCTTCTCCTTCCCGTCTGTTTGCTCTTTTCTTCACTTTACTTAATAAATCCCACCTCGACTATTGGAATAGTTGTAGACCAAAACTTTGAGCAAAATCAAAGTCTTGAAAGACAGGATTTCAGACACAAAGAAAATTTAGCTCAGTGATTTCGCCTTCACTGATCAGCCTTTAGGAATGTAGAGATCTTTTCTTGTTTGGTCAGAATAACCCTAGTTCAATGATTAATGATGCAACATTTCTCTCTCACTATCTTAAGGATCCACCCACTTTAACATTGATGCCTGTCTTGAGTTTTTCACTATTAATGGACCCACAGAAAGGAAGCATGTTTCACAAGTGTATAGTATTTAAAATGATCCCATACTACAAATAAAATCCTAAAGGGAGTTTGGTCAAGGAGTCTGATTTCCAGAGATTCTCACCTCAATTAAAGCATGGCCGAGATGAAGTGAAATGATCAATCTATAGAGCTGTTCAAGTAGCTTATCCCAAGCGAGGTTCTTCTCCGTCCATGAAGCTTGATACTAAATGAAAATCTCTTGCTCACACAAAAGGACATTATGGATTGAAGAACCCAGATCAAAATATTGAAAGTTTAAGCAAGTTATTTCTGGAAGGCTCAATGGATAAACTTGTCAATTCAAGGGCCATCCAAAAGAGATGCAATTAGTATGGGAATGAGGAACAAACGAATACGCCTGTGAGACATTATTACGATCTTGTGGAGTCCTCTTTTAGTCGAAACACCATAAAGACAGATCTTAAGAAAATTAATTCCATATCCTGGCCTTTAGAGAGTTTGAAGGAAGTATAGGTCTTAGACTCCTTTTCCCATAAGACCAATATGATTAAGGGATCACTACATTCTTAGAGGTTGAACTAAGGGGCAGGTTATTACGCTTGAAGTTACTAATTTAAAAGTCATTCTGATCATGACAAGATTTTGTTTCAGAGATCTATGTTCGCCAGCGAGTCGCCAATTGTTGTTGCTACAACATCCTTCCCCAAATTTTTTTAAAATGTTAGGGCCCCTCCTCCTACTCTTTTGTAACAATTATTTCTCTTTCTTCTTGAAGCTTATCTTGCTCCAACTTGGCAAACTTTAACACTTGTTTCCCAAAGAAGTTTTCTAAAAAAAATTTCTAAGGAAAAGTCACCCTAATCCTTCGGCGCAAGTTTTAACCATAAGTCTTCTTCCTTCGGCGCAAGTTTTAACCATAAGTCTTCCACTCTCGCCGCAAATCTTAAACCTAACTTTTCCTTTTTGACGAGAGTCTTAACTATAATTCGACCATTGTTTTTTATCCTCGCTCGCGCAACTTTTAGATTTAAACTGCCCGCTTATCACGCAAAGTCTAAAACTACCTTAGTCGCTTTCGGCCCAACCATGGCGCCTATCTTAGTCTTATTTTGGCCGCCTTCGGCGCAGAGTTTAACTTCATAAAGGACGCTAACAAAAGAATCTTCTAGGTCTTTTTTACTCTTTGGCACATCTTTCGTTAGTGCACATATTGTGACTAAATCCTCCATCGATGCGTAAATCATATCCCTATAACGGTCGCCATCATAACAACGCCTTATCCTTGGATGCAGCCTCGAGCTCCATTCTTGGCGCAGCCCATCAGCGCAGAAATTAACACTAAGACTGCTGCTACGAGAGTAGAACGTAATAGTAAAATCGCCGCTTTGGCGCGGAAAGCAATTTGGGAAAACGTGTGAATACGGAGTTGGTAGGGTCATTAGTGTGGCCATGTGATGTTTTAACTACCCGTCTACCTCGATCCCCATGCTCATCAATTCGCCAACCTATCACGTACGTGAAATTAATGCCTCCCATATATGAATGCACAGAACGGGATTTTGAAAAAATCACCCCACCACTTCCAAGGGAGAACATAGCTCGTCGTTCGATATTGAACCTATGACTGCACTGCATCCCATCTCAGAATGTCCACTAGCCAACGGGAGATACTGGGAAACTGACAGGTAGGTGCTCTTCCCCTCCCCTATGTGTTATCCGAGGTTCTCAGTTGAAATTACACTCTTTTGGTAGCCTTTGTTGCTATATATATGTGCCAAACGAACCTATACGCATTAAGCGGTTAGTGTAAGTCAAAGCAATAAGGACGCAGAGCCACCCTATGCGAACCACAGCCGAGAAGGCCCTATCCTCATATGCGCATCTAGGATTTTTCCGACTATTGCTTGCCCAGCGTCCTAAGTAAGTTTCTCCCATGTGGCTTTCCCATTGATAAGAAAAACAACCCCTGAGATTTCCCATTTACATCTGGATGGCCGTAGTTTTCCCACATAGATTAAGTTTCATTCCCAAATCTGTAGCTAGTACTTGTTTTCGGTTAAAACCCCACATCCACATCCACCCCGTGGAAATATTCACGCCCGAATGACAAAACCATTTGCGCCTAGGCCATTAAAAACCAACAATGCTCAGCCAAAACCACCTTAGAACATGTTAAGAAAAACTTTACAGGCCCGCAGTGGTAGCATTATGAATAGCTCCGCATTCATTTATAAAGGCTAGCAACCATGAAATGATAACTGCAGCTGTGAATTAGTCGATCAATTTTTTAAATCGCTTTCATATTGTGAAAATGGCATGTTCTGGAAATTCTATGACTATTTTTTTACTAATGCTCGAAAGTCATTTAGTTAGAAGCCAATCCTGTCACATTTTATTTTTACAAGAAACACTGCGTTTAATTAGTTACTCTAAATGTCTTAAAAAAACTTCTTATTTGTGCTCCCAGCTCACCACAAGTTTAACATGCATAGAATATTTGCAAGGAAGAAAGCTACGCAAAAGGTAGAGTTAGATTCAAACGTAGATATCCTGTTGGATACCTCACTCGAGACCATGTTCACTGATACACAAGCTACCACCAATGTACCCCCAGGGAGCTCTGCCCCAGAGTTTAAGTGGGGTGACTTGTATAGATTTATCAGAGATCAAGAGAACTCTCAAAACTCCATAGATGATGCTATGGTATATGCAAATATCAGAAGGTGCTGTCTTCATAAGGAGACAACTCGTCCTGAGTTATTCCCGTGTTCTAAGGTGCTTGGTTGGTTGAGCCCTCATGTCAAGACTGACACCACGTTTATAAATGATAAGAATGGAATTAACCTAGCATCTTTTGCTCCTGAGCATCTCATGGCTACCTATAGATTGCCCCCGGCTAGGGCTTGTTTAGATAATGAATGGATAGCACAACACCCTATGGATCTGCTGGACACCGCCAGGAAGATGATGATAGTTGACAGACAAATAAGAAAGAGGAAAAATAATGAGTATGAAAGCAACCTCCTAAAAACTCCTTATAGGCTCATTGTTCTGATGTTGAGCCAGATCTTTGGGATGCCAAATGGAAATATTGTAAACTCGGATGGGTACCAGTAATATTCCATATAGCTATGAATGGTACCATCTTTAATTGGGCGGATATAATTTCAGAAAGCTTGGTCTCACAGCTAACTGCTACCCAAGGAGGAATGACTTAGAAGAAAGCAGAGTTCTTTATGTCCTCATACTTGATAGACTATCTACTAAGCAAACACACCTTCCCTAACTTGGGTTTCTCATGGAACAGAAAGGAGACACCTCTTTTCATGGCCTACCAACTCACGTGGGAAAGCAAAAATGCAAATTATTACAAGCAGGTTTGTGAGAAATTCATCATGCCTTTATATCAACTCATTTTTGTAGAGGAGCTAGATTGTATGTCAGAGAAATCCATGACCATTATCGAGGCATTCGGCGATTATCACCATGGTCTAGAAGGTACCTACATCCGAATGAGTGGAGGATCCATATCCCCCTTTGTGCTTCCCAGATATGCTACAGATTTTGTGATACATAGGGAATCCTTGAGGCAACTCTTCAGCGTTGGTGGAATCAATAGAGTCCTCACTAAAAGAAAGAAATTGATTTATCCACCAATGCCTTTCACCATAGGAGCATACAGACTCCCGAGGGCCAAGGAAGGAGAAAACTATGTCCAGGATTTAGAAATATTCCATTTTGGTACAAAGTTCTTCAGAAGGCATGACCCTTGTGGTAAAATTGCCCAGCATATTATTGATGCCAAAACAAGCTTCGAGTACACTCATCATATGGACCTAGATGAAGAGTTCTTCCGTAGTGCTCGAAACTTAACAGCATTAGGCAAGCGCTACAAGAACACTAAGAAAAAGAGCTCTACCCCCAGGCCTGTCGACCTAATCCAAAATGAGCAGGAGGCATCAGTTTCCCAATCAGGAGATTTTACAGGTATGGAACAAGAAGAAGAGGACAGGATATTAAAAGAACAAGCTATCAAACGACAGCAAGATCAGGAAGCAGCTAGGATTCAAAATGAGCAAGATTCCAAATTACGACAAGATGAGGAGGTTGTTAGGATTCAAAATGAACAAGCTTCCAAGTTTCAACAAGAATAAGTTGCTAGACTCAAGAGGGAGCACAAAGAAAGGGTTTTACAAGAAGAGACAACAGGAATTCAGCAGGAGCGGGCTATTCAATTCCAGCAACAACAAGAAGCCGCCAGAATCCAGAAGGAAGAGGAGTTAAAGGCCCAAAGAGAAGAAGAAGAAAGGATCGTCCAGGAACAGGCTGCTACACAAAAAGAAGAAGAAGAAGGGAGGCTTTTGTTGGAAGAGGCAGACAGATTACAAGCAGAATTAACAGAGCTAGCTGAAAGACAAGAAAAGGAGCAGGCTGAGAGAACTCCTGAACAAAACCCGTCCAGCACATAGGTCATGGACATAGATATGCCAAAGATAGACCAACCAGGGATAGCTCATGAAGGGGTTGTTCCCACTGAAGAAATAGAACTGACCCCATACAACCCCAGGAAGTAGCGCCAAGTGGCCAACCTGGATTCCGTCTATTTTCATGAACGGAAGAGGACTATCATTGACATAAGAGTAAGGAAAATGGAGATCGGGCAAGACATATATGAGTTCAGAGTATCGGATACCACGCTAGTCCATGGGATTGACATTGATCCTTCATTCCAGGAAGAATTCACTGTAGCTTCTGCTCAGGCAAATAAAGCCAATGTTGATTGGTTAATTAATGAAGTTAAAAGTTACAGAGAGAAATGCTTTAAAATAAAATTTGACAAGAAAAAAAGGGTGCTAGAAGCAAATGAAATGAAGAAGAAATACAACGAGATGGTAGAAGAAAAGTTAAGGACAACTTCAGAAGCTCTGCGGCTCGAAAATGAGAAGAATTCACTGGAGATGCAGTTGTCCATCTCAGAAGATGAGCAAAAGAAATTAAAGGTTCGTATATCAGAGTTGGAAAAACTCGAAGCCAGCAGGGCTCAACAGACTCATATCTTGAAACCTCAGTTTGAAAGGTTACTATAGGAAAAGGAAGAGTTAGTGAAACAACTTAAGGAAATGATAGAAAACAGGAAGGATCTGTCCACCTTCTATAAGCAATCCCGCGACATGCAAGAAACGATACATCAATTGTTGGTATCCATTTCTGAAGAAATTTGTGGGATGAAAGAAATGATCACAAGGATGGCAAGTATGGAGGTTGAAGCACTTCGGATTAAAGAAAAATTTGCTCAATACACAGTCCAGATTAAGGAGCAATCAGAGTGGAGAAAAGGAAAATTAGGCTTTCCCTCAAATCTGCGTCCCTTGACCGATGAGGAGCTGGATATGGATTTAGGAGTCTTGAAATTCTGCAGAGACTGTGGCGACATATTAAGTATTGAAATGCGGAAGACAATAAAAAAATGCCATGTTATCTATTCCAAGATCCGAGAAACTTGTGAGACATGTCAGATGACTCTACCATAGAATGTTTATGATTTCCCTGAGAGAGAGCAGCGCATAATGAAATCAGGGAATAATCTAAACGCGGAGTTGGATTATTTAAACAAGATAGAAACTATATCCGCAGAAGACCTTCATCAATTCATTGGGCAGGTTGCTGTACACACTCACTGTCTGGAAATTTACGCGCAGAGGACTGTAACGGGGACAACAACTATCAAAACAGAATTACGCAAACACAGAATAGCCCGGAATGTGACAGTCTCATTGAGAGGAAAAACCATTGTAAGGGAAATTGGACAGTGGGAAAGCGACATTGAACAAGAAGACAAATCAGCACAATCATGCGAGCTTGTTGGGGAAGAAGAGCCTGTTGTAGTGGGAAAATCAATAAGAGACGAGCAACCAAATTTGTCGACAGAACTAGCTGGGCTTTAGCTTATTTTACTATACTTTAGGAAAATAGGTTGGAAAGTTTTCATATGTAAATACATTAAAGGACAACTGTCTTTTTTATTTTGTCTTTTGTGAAAGGTACCTACTAATTATTTAGTTTTGTAATTACACACTAAATGACAAATTAGAAACTTCCAGAACTTTAGGGTACACTTGTCAGCTCAAGGAGCAATTTGTAAAGTTATATATAGAGGAATAAGAGAAGGATAGAGGACTTTTGGCAGGTGAAATATTTTTCTAGCTTGTACGTGGACTACTTTGCTACTTTCTCTAAGAGATAATTTTTTGCCTAATGAAAGCCTGGGAGAAGGCATTTTTTTCCTGGAAGATGTGTCAAATGTGTGCTGGATTATTCCTGCGTCATCTGCATATTATTGTGAGATCATTCCTTGCTATTTTGAATTGTTTCTGTGTAATGAATGTTCTTATGCTTTCCTGTGCAAAGATGTATTTTCTTAAATGAGTAGTGGATTGTATTAACTGAATTAAAGTTATCTTTAATATCTGCTATATCCTACTATAGATGTATCTTATGATTAAATGGATACCTGTATAATTTTTAAGGTGTTTCTTTCAGCGCACTACTCATCTCTACAGTTTGATCCTTGCAAGGATAGAATACATTTGCTTACACATTTTTAGATTAGTTTAGGTTAATTGCATGCACTTAGCTTAGGGAACTTGCATATCATCTTTAAAATAAAATACATAAACGGTGGATCGGGGCGTGACCGGTGTTAAGAACAAGAATCTTTAAATCTTACGGTAGTCGGAATCATTAACCGGACGGATTCCCCACACCAAATGGTGAGTGATCTAATCAGGCTTGCTTACCGGGGAGAATCCCTTTCTGATTGATGCTACGATTTTCGAGGCATCAACACAATCCTAAGGGACTTTTCAGATGTACTCCCGGAAGAAATTCCAGGATTACCTCTGAAAAGAAGAATTGGACTTCACCATTGAGCTAGTACTGGGTGCGGTACCAATCTCAAAATTTCCTTACCGAATGAATATCCTAGAGCTTAACGAATTAAAGTCACATTTAAAAAAATTAATTGATAAAAATTACATAAGACCAAGCGTGTCTCCATGGGAAGCACCTGTCATTTTCGTTGAAAAGAAAGACGGTACCTTGCATCTATGCATAGACTACCATCAGTTAAATAAAATGATGATTCTAAACAAATATCCCTTACCATGCATAGATGGTATGTTTGATCAAGTACGCGGAGCAACGATATTTTCGAAAATAGACTTGAGATCTGGATATCATCAAGTCAGAATTAAAGACGAAGATATCTTTAAAACTTCTTTTAGTACCCGTTACGGGCATTATGAATTTGTAGTTATGCCTTTTGGGCTAACTAACACTCTAGCAGTCTTCATGTGTCTAATGAATAATTTTTTACATAAGTATTTGGATAAATTTGTAATTGTTTTCATTGATGAAATTTTAATATATTCAAAGACTACGAACGAACATGATGAGCACTTACGTATAATATTACAAGTCTTAAGAGAACATCAACTGTACGCTAAATTCAGTAAGTGTGAATTTTTCAAAGATAAAATACAGTATTTAGGTCATGTGATATCCAAGGATGGAATCTCGGTTGAACCTGATAAAATAAGAGCAATTAACGAATGGCCTATCCCTAAAGATGAAACAAATGTACGATTGTTCATGGGAATTAGAGGTTACTACCGGAAGTTTATAGAAGGATCCTCAAGAATCGCAAATCCCATAACCTCTTTACAGAAAAAGGGAAAGAAATTTGTTTGGGATCAAAAGTGTGAAGAAAGTTTTAAGAAGTTAAAAGAACTGTTAACTACAACACCTATTCTAAAAATTGCAGATCCAAACAAGGACTTTGATGTATGCATTGATGCATGCAATGATGGCCTTGGCGGAGTCTTAACACAAGAAGGTCACGTAATAGCGTATGAGTCAAGAAAGCTAAAAATCCACAAAAATAACTACGCTACCTACGATTTAGAGTTGGCTACCATGATACATGCTTTAAAGATGTGGCGTCATCATCTAATCGGTAGAAAGTTTTCATTAATGACAGATAATAAAGGTCTAAAATATCTATCGAATCAACCAAATATGAACGCAAGGAAAGCTAGGTGGTTAGCTTTCTTTAGCGAATATGATTTCGAGATTGAGCACATAAAGGGTAAAGAAAATAAGGTGGTTGATGCCTTAAGAAGAAATGCAAAATTAAATTTTATGGCAGCAATCAGTACTTATAAAACAAATTTTGAAAATCAGTTTGAAGAAGGGATAAAATTGGATAAGAATTATCTGAAATTACAAGAAAAAGTTGCTGAAAATATATCTGAATATTTAATAACAGATTATAGTTTGAATGAAAAAGGTTTAATGCTGTATAAAAACAGACTGTATGTGGCTAATGTACCTAACATTAAGTTTTTGATTTTAAATGAAGTACATAAAAGTCCTTATTCAGGACACCCTGGTTACGAAAAGACAATAACAATGTTAAGAAAATATTACTTTTGGCCAAATATGAAGAATGAGGTGGTTGAATACATCTCTAGGTGCTTTGAATGTCAGCAAGTTAAAGCTGTGCATCAACACCCAGCTAGCCTATTACAACCATTACCAATTCCAGAGTGGAAGTGGGAAATTATCAGCATTGATTTTATAACTGGTTGCCTAGAAAGAAAAAACATAATGATTCAATAATGGTAGTAGTAGATAAGCTTAGCAAAGTAGCTCATTTTATACTTGTCAAAACTACTTTTAAGGCTGCTAACATTGTTGATGTGTTTATGAAGCAAGTTTTTCGTTTGCATGGAATCCCTAAGGTAATAACTTCTGATCGAGATTCTAAATTTACTGGAAATCATTGTTTAAAGGTTTGGATACTAAATTAAATTTCAGCACATCTTTTCAACCACAAACTGACGGGAAAACTGAAAGAGTAAATCAGATTCTAGAGGATATGTTAAGAATGTATGTTAAAGATCAACCAACTAAATGGGAAGAATATCTGCACTTAGTTGAATTTGCTTATAATAATCACTATCAAGCTTCAACTAAACTTAGTCCTTTTGAAATTTTGTATGGTAGAAAGTGTAATAATCCTATCTCATGGAGTAATGCAGTTGATAGATTGATGTTAGGACCTAAATTATTGAAAGAGATGGAACCAACAGTGAAGCAAGTACAAATGATAATAGCTATAAGTGTAGTGTTAGTTCTCCAATTCATCAATCTATTTTACTAAGAAGTGGTGAGATTATATGTCAGCAAATGAAAATGATTACCACAAGTTATCCATAACATCTACATTCATTCATCAAACATGATAAGCAAAGCTAAGATCTAATGCCATTTGAAAATCTAAATCATACAAGATAAGCAACATTCAAACATTCAAATGGAACAAACTTGAATCATTTCATATTAAAACAATAAATAAGATACATAATTACCATGGATCTTGGTGTGCATCCCTCTTCCATTGCCATGATATTTCTTTTCTCCACCCTTGCTTTCGAAGAAATTGAGCTTTTCCTCCTCCTTCAGAATCTCTCCAGCATGCCTTTTCTCTTTCTTTGTCCTTTTTACAATGCCCCAAATGATTTTATTATATACCATTGGGAAGTGTGCTCTCAAGTTTCTCTTTTCAATATGGGATTTCTCTTTTTCATTATTTTAGATCATTTTCACTCAAAAACCCACTTTTCCATAGTTTTTAGTCCTTTTTACACAACTTAGCATACTTTAAGAACAATTAATGCGCTTTAATGCATTTCTCTTCACTTTTTGATTGGTGTAGCTTAGTTTTGGACCTTTTGTGAGCGGTCCAATCACTGAACTTGGTCTCCTTAGGTTATTACTTTCTTCACCTAATCCTTCCATTTATGGGAGAAGTGATTAGATCAGAGAGGATTTGTCTTTGAATGTACTTGTGTTATGTCTTCATGTTGCGGGTGCATGGTAAAAATATGCTTCTTCTGTCACATGACTAAGGGTGTTAATTTGATTGTTAACAGATGCCCCTTAATGTGTGAGGTCTGAAGCAGAGCTAAGGACCGAAATACATTACTGAAATTTATACTTTGTATACTGATACTCATTATCGTTCAAAGCAAGGATGAGGAAAGGAAAAAATCACAGGCACAGGATTGAGGATCACACCTGCATGTCACACATAGCAATTTCTCAAATATATAATATCTTCCTGAGGAGGGCATACCCATGCTCAACGGTAAACAAGCATGGCCATGAACAATACACAATGGATCCATGTCAAAAGTAAATTTTTCAGAAGTGTAAACATGCACTTTGATGAGTGCGAGAGCAATGTCTTCATCGAACTTCTGACATAGTCTAATCTTACGCAGCTCGGGCAGTGCATCGATGAGTGATACAATTATTTTTCTCAAGGTATTCAATACAAACTGATGATAGTACAAGTTTGTATCATGCAAATAGATGAATTGATTTCGAGCATAATAAAACACCATCCGATTACCGGTCATTGATGTATACCATTAACAGATGCGAAGAGACCCACTGATAATGATGATGGACTCTGAGGTACTAAGTACAAACTCGCAAGTGCGAATAGATGTTTTGAAGTCAAACACTTGTAGAATCAAATAATCAGGGGTCATAGATGCATACCCACTGTCATTTGCGAGGAAACCTGCCACTAATGACTGCAAGATCCAAGGTACTCCTGGGTTTCTAGATCCATTTCCTAGATGACGATTTGATGTTGATAGGAATATATCCATCAGAAGGAGGGAATTAATGCATCCCACATCAACCGATACGAAACAAAGATCAATAGTCTTATATAGTTTGGTAGAACTGCGAGATCCAACATTGTATACTGACACAAGGAATTCCGACATGATTGGTCAAGAATATTTGAGGAATGGCCAACTCAGTTTGAACTTCCCTTGAACACATAACACGATGCATAATGGACACTTGGAAACATAGGACTTTGAATAACCGACCTTAATGAAATCCGCTAATGCCAGATTCATTAACAAAAGCTCCATTGGTGACGGGAAGGATAACCCATCGGTGGAGATCTGTTCAAAATACTGGTACAGTTTCCTAAGGAAAATGTATATGGTGTACTGACAGTAGATACAAAATGATGTGTCGTGTTCAAGGGAGACCAGGATTGACTGTTGCCACTTTCTTCGAAGTTTATAATATGAAGTGATTCAAGTCTCTTCTGTTTTTGGATTTTTGTGTTTTCCAATTTTTTTAACCTTTTCCATTTATTAGCTTGAAAAAAGAATAAAGCATGCTATGATACATTAGAGGAAATGAGTGTCTCAAGGGCATGCACCTAAATGTCAAGGGCATGGGTCAAGCCAAGGCAAAGATCCATATTGCAAACAAGGGCTGAGCTAGTTATGTACACTCTTACAGATGTTTCCTCCATGAGTATGGGTCAAATATACAGAAGCAATGGTTTATAGTCATCTTCAAACAGAAAGTAACTGTAAAGGAAAATAAGCAACATAAGCAATAAGCAATGAAGCAATTTGCACAGATGTTCAAGTGGATATTTTAACACAAGCTTATGTAAAATGACAAAAAATTAGGAGCCCATCAGGATATGGTCAGAAATGAATGAAAGAGAAATATGTGGTCTCAAACTCCAATTCATGATGGGACTAATAGGGCTCCCGGGCCTATGAGAATAACTTAGCATGGGCACCAAAATGGAAATGGGGTGCTGACTAGGGTGTCCCATGTTCGGTAGGCTCTTCTGTCGGAATGGTGGAAAATACAGATATGAAGGGATGACCCACCAATTTCCAACAGGTTCGACCCTATGGAAAGTTTGGGTTGCAAAAGGTTCAAATGCATCTTCACAAAGGGATTGCCTAAACCTATATGCAAGATTCCAAATATACTAGATCAGATCAAGGAACATGCAGATCATGCTCCTATACTTGGGTAGATTTACAACAATTATGCTCCCAGTGGCCCCACAAAAGATGTCCTTAGGTGGGTGCAACCAAATGTTTACAACTTTAGGGATATCTTCATTTGATGATAAAATGTAATCCAAGAAGTCATGTGAGCTGGGAGATCTCACAACCCAAATGGGCCAAGTAACCAAATCATATTCCTCCATCAAGGGAATATTTTGTTCTGAATCTGCCGAAGCTATTTGAGTAGATTGGTATGAAACTTCTACGACAGATAGGGGTGATCCAAATGCTTGCCAACATTTAAATGACATTACACAAGCTGAGGTCCCTTCATCCACTATGGTTAGACAAATGTTCTTACCATGATTCGTTACTTGAATCTGAAAAAGCAACTTCGGAAAGGATCCTACATATTGAATGGTCTATGTCTGATGTGATCAAAGTCTCATCGGATGGATCAATAGCACCAATGGTAGACAATAGTTCCTTTCTTTGCGCAGAACGACATTGAAATACCTACAAGGCCGACATGTCACATGGTACTTGAGCTAGGTCCTCAATAACATTACCATTCTATGCAGCTCGCGTGTTAGGATTATGCATTGTTCTATGTAGAACACCTTTGGGGGGTTATGGTACTAAGTCTATGGCTGGTTTCTCCATGTAGATATAACCACTTGGATGTGATTCTGATTGATCCGATGTACTAGGAGAGACAGCATAAGAATCAATTCTTGTTTGACTGTTCATCTCATGATCACACATGAAGACATTGGCATTGGCATCATTGATCCCTTGCGGGGGGGTTGGATGGTTTCCCCCTGGCGGGGGTACCGGTGTCAAAATAGTGGTTTGTTGTTTCCCACCACATTGAAGCATAGTTGGTGCATCTCTTTTCCTAGAGTTAGCATTTTTCTTACTCTTGTATTTCTTCTTCTTGTCCCTAAGGTCTTTGGACTCGACTATAAGGATTTCATAATTCTGGGAAGGATTAGCACTTTGCTTACCCTTGTACTTATTATTCTTTCCTCTAAGGTCTATGGATGAGACTATCAGGATGTTGGAATTGTTGGAAGGATTAGCAGGTTCTTGCATTTCCTGGCCAGCTGTGGACTACGAATTCTGAATAGAAACTTGTCCCAAATGTTGGGTAATATGCGCAAGTTGGTTGACGGAATCCATCATACCATTGGCATGACGGCCATGTGGCAGCCTAGTTGGTTCAAACACAGGTCTTGCAGGTTGGTTCCAAAAGGATTGGTTACTTTCTAGAACTTGACCACTCCATTGCGGAATGGGGTTAATGGTTGGATTTCCCCCTTGCGGGGTTAGGCCCAAAAAGGATTTCTTATTTTCTAGAACCTGACCACTCCATTGATGTGGTCCTTGGGTGTGACAATAATTCCAAGGTGGGTTTCTATTGACATAGGGTCTTTCGACAGGGGTTCACTCTGTCGTCAACAACACCAACAACCCCTTATTCGCCGGCCCAGAAAGGAATTACCCTTTCTAGCAACACATGCAAAGAAGATGAGGTCTCAGCCAAGGCAGATAAGGGTGCTGCAGGAACCAAGCTTCCGTAGTTATGAGGAGATACGTGTGCATTCAACCAGAAATTACAACATTCACTATATGCCACTAATTAGTTATTCGCATCAAAATGTATTAACATTAACCAGAAACATGTTTTCACATAAACCAACATAGAACATTTAAATAACCCATCATCGCATCATAGCATAACATCAGAATTCACAACCAAACATCTTCATTCATTAACATCTGCGGAAAAACCCATTGCAGAGATATTCAAAACATGATATTGCAGTTACAACCAAACTCAAAAGATCGCATTAATCTCCCATCGATCGGTGCCCTTAGGATTACAAGATTGCTTTATTTATATGCTTACATTATTTTACAAAAAATGGTCCATATGACTGACTCAACTTTTAACAATACTTATACTTCCGCAAAAAGTGGTGAAAGGTCCTTCTTTCGCTAAGTGACCGTTTCGCACCTGTCGGCTTCTGCACTTCTTGCGGATCTATCCCGTGCCAACAAGCCCCCAACAAAAACTTGTGGCTCGTCCCTAGCCACTTCAGCTGGACACTACTGGTTTGTTATACTTCTTTTGGAAGTCTTCGTAGGCAGTCCGGATCCGGTCAACTATCTCTTTCACTGATGCGCGGATCTGTGTACTTTCCATCACCTGCTGTTCTGTTGGGTGGTCGCTCACTTTTTGTTGCACTTCCTGTAGTTTTGCCTGTACCTGTTTCAATTCTGGAACCATTCTTTCTATTAGTGCCTCTGCTTTTGTCTGAAGTTCATCCAAATGTGTCGCTCGTCATTGCTTCCTTTCATGGGATTTCTCAGCTCGCTGCTTCATTTTCTGTAATTCTGCAATCTTTGCCATCCTGGTCATGGTGGGCATTGCTTTAATTGACCCTTTAAACATTTATAGCTGCTCTTCAGCTTCGCGATGCATCTTCTTTAGTTCCGCTAACTGGTCATCTTCGACCAACCTGTCCCAGAATTCTGTAAGACTTACAGCTGCCTTCTGCGCATGCTGTTCCAGCTCCTGAATTTCTGTCACTGCCTCCTCTATCGCTGTTTGTCGACTCTGGACTTGTGCTAGCGGCATGCTGGGTGTTACCCGAGCTTGGAGCTCCACATTTTCCTTTCGGAGCTCATTCATGGTGACTCCTAATATAACATCCTGGGATTCTGGGTCAACATACATGTCCAGCGTTGCTGCTTCGCATTCCTTTGCAAGAGCTCTTTCGAGCTTTATTCATTCCATCGCAATTTCCTCCTTTGCATGGAGCGTTCTAGTCTGGTCTGCGATGACTGCTTCCTTGTCAGCCAGGGCTTTCTCTAATTTCAATTTCTCCTCCAAGGCCTGTAGCTGCATAGCTCATACCATAGTATAATCATATCGAAGTTGTTTGTCCTCTATCTCACTACATTGTATTCATTTCATGTAATTGACCATCTTATTATGCATTACAGCCTCACGGTCTCGGATTTTGCGCTTGCTGCCACTTGGACACGATGTAGTGTCAACATTGGTAGTAGGTTGAAGTAGACCATTTTTAGGGGATCCTTTCGGAGCTCCAGGTTCAAGTTCTCGTCACTTGTAAAGAAGGCGTGTGAGTCAACTTGAACTATACGTTGTTGGTTTCCTACCTCTACCTCAACTCTGGGAGTCGAAAGGTTTTGCTGGATATCATCGTGTGGTAGCCGAATATTGATTATTGTATTGGCCACTGTATTTAAGAAGTCCCCTATATACTGGAACTTGTCTGCGGAGTGCTTTACAACCTTCCGGTGGTTGTGCTCTATGATCTACGTAATACTATCCAACAGACTATCGGCCTATTACGCAGTGAGGCTGACTCTCGTACTACCGTCGTCATGGTCCATCTGGTTCTTTGTCCGTCGTTCTTCCTGCTGAAGGTCAAGCTCTGTGTCTATTGGCTGTTGAGGCCTCGTCGTGACTAGAGCTGACTATCTGATTCTTTGCATCGATCTCCTATTCCACCTTCTGGTTGGCAGAAGATTCATCATTCTTGGTCGGGTTCTATCGACCGGCTTCCTATGATGCTGCAATCTTCTTCGGATTTGCAGGGAATTTCCATTCCTCAGGCCAGTGGGAGATGATGTTGTCAAGCTCGACTTCAATGAGCTTGTACTGTGTTCTCATCCATTGCTTGGTGTGTGTGCTTGGAGGTAAATCGTGTGCATCTCAACCGATAACTGGGAAATGGACTGATACTTCGTTGCAGCCTGCAGTGTGATCTGCGGTATCATTGTTGCGTCCATCTGCATCCTCTCAAGCCAAACATAGAACTGGATAACATTATCCCGCTGGAAATCCTTATCGGTTGTTTCCCACAGGTTCTGGTACCTTGTACCATTGCATACCCGAGGTTCTGCGAGGTCCACCCCTTGGTAGTCGTCTGGTTCCCTCCATGCTTTAAAGGAAATCAAGAGGAGTAACCATGAATACGTGAAAGGCCATCTATTTTCCTGGGCATCATATGCATCCTCAGTGAGTTCATGCAGCAGGAATTGAGCCCAGTTCATCCTTTCTCCTGCGGTGCATTGTTTTGCTGCTGTGATGACCCCTGAATTGCATTGCGTCGGTCGGTTTTTCCTTGTTACTTTGACTGCCAGTATTTTTTCTACGACTCGGACCGCCTGGTTGTTAATGGTGTGGATCAGGTAACCCCAGGAATCTTTCTTCATGTCATACTTTATAGCCAACTGCTCAGCTACTTTCTCATCGTTATCCTTTCCCTAAAAAAATTTCGATGAGTCAGCTCCGTCTTGTGGTAGATCGGTGATTCTGGCAAGGATGTCGACAGTAAATGGGATTCTCTCATGCAGCCATAGGGATCGATCATGGAAGCATGCAAGGAGTTTCCTGACACATGTGTTGACTTGTTCCAGGCGACCAAAATGTGGTAGAAGGGTGATTCCAAGCAACCCTGATTATGCCAATCCCTGTGCCCATTCCCTCGGTTCCTTCATGGTTGGGCCGATCGCATGGGGGACATCCTCGTAGGATTCTGCATACTCTTTGAACTTGGTGAGGTCGTGGTCAGTGTATTGTAGTCAGTGTAGCTTGGTGGTAATGTTCACGATTGTCTTAACCCCTGGAGGTACCAATGCGACTGCAATGGTGTATCTGTCATTTTTATTAATCTGCAATGCAGACGCCCCGTCTCCTCGAGGTGGAACATATTCTGAAAGCATGGGACCATCGTATCCCTCCTGCACCTCTTCCACCGTGGGGGATCCTTCAGCGTCGTTCTTTTTCTGGGTAGATGCCCAGGTGGCTTTCTTTGTCTCCCGACCGCTATCGGGAGGTTGCATCGCACTTCTCTTCTTCTTGTGAGGAATTGAAGACATGACTTCGGGCTGCTCCTGAGAAATTGGTGTGGCATGTGGTGTTTAAGTGCTGGTGCTAGACACATACACTTCCATTCATCTTCTTGAGTACTAAAGTAACTGGATCTTCTTCCCCATTGCCCTCTATATAGTAGTTGGTAATGTCCATCCGTTCAAGGCCATCATTGTTGATTCTCATTGGGATTCACCAAATCCGTCATTTGCGCTGGATATTAACTCCTAGTGTCTTGGGCTTGACACTGTTTGGTGTGGTATAAATGCTACTTTTAGCGTCTTTAATGCTGGAGTGGACTATTACTCATCGTGGAAGTTTCCATCTTGGGCCTATCATGCCGCCCACTTTTTGTGATTTATTATGATTCGTGTGATACCTTCCTTTCCTTATATATATATATATATTATTTTATTTTTTCCCCACTACGGTAATAGGTGGTGACGTACTGTCGACACCGTATCACAGGGTTTGGTCTTCGCGCTAGGGGATGCTGTTTGTGGTTGCAAATTTCTTGCGATCACATATTCATTTATTTCGAAGTCATCCACCGAGGTGTGAATGTCTTGTCTCTCTAAGGATTTTATCAGAAATAAGTCCTGAGATTCATGCAGCAGGTCTGCTCTTTTCGTAATAATTGATTCCTCCCGATGCTTGTCGACATCTGCAACATTCAGGCTTTCCGTCAATTTAATAGTTACCTTCATAATCTTCAGTGGCTGATTGTACTGGTCGACGGGTAGCTTAGGTGCCGTCCCATCGTTGTTATCATTCAGTTTGTAGCAGTTCCTCCTTATTTCGGGTGACATGGTCCATCGGAGTTCTGATAGCTATATTGTCTGCCTCGAAAATCTTCTTACTTATCTGAAGTGCATTATGGATGAAGGGATTCTTATCTGAATAGGAGAATGTTTGGATAAAGACAAGTGTTAACTGATCCCAAGAAAGTGTACTGATTCGTAGCTCCGTCGCGACATAACAACTCCGCGGTACTCCATCCAATGTATGCACGAAGGCATGCACCCACTCCTGCTCCGGTCACTCTACCCATTGGTGCTGAAAAGCCTTCAAATGTTCGTTTGGGTTATACTGGCCATTGTATCATTGTCCATTCCATGTTGCGGTGTCACCGAAACGTACCTCCAGGAGGCGTCGGCATAGTGGCCAATTTGATATCCTTGATTTATGCGCTGCCCACCAGCGCGTAGGAGTAGCCTTCAAGGCTTCCTCCAAGGCCAAGAGTCTTTGTGGTTCTACTACCTTTCCTTCAAATTCTGTTAAGAAGGTGCTCAAGTTTGGTAACCCTTCATATGTTGGTAATGTGCATTCCTCAGCAGCCACCCAATGCACGCACTGTGTAATCCTTGCACATCTGCGAAATGATACTTCGTGAAGTCGGTTTTGCCAATTTTCCAGTGCCTCGTTTGAGTCCGAAGATGATGAGCTAGGGCTGTGCCATTCCAACTCCCCTCCATCATTTGGATTGATGTAATCTTCAAAAATATTATATAGGATATCCCATCCTTCCCTATGTTCATCTTTGGTAAGCTCTACGTATCGTTGTCCTTCCGCAGGATCTAGTGGTGCGACAACACTTATTTCCCGATCTTCAAATGACATGATCCGCTTCTTGAAATTGATGATTTCCTTATTTTCCATTGCCCAGTCGATTCAAAATAGTGTTGGATATAGACATGTGTTATATACTATATCTATCACATCGAAATCGGCATATGTTCAAAGTCCTTCCATTTCGACGGGAAGTTGACACACTCAACCAAGAGGGGTGACCTTGCTTTGGTTTGCTAATCGCAACTGTACTGGTGACCAAGTCATTTGTGGTTTTTCCATTGTTTCCCATGTTTGTTTTGTTAGGATGTTCACGTCTGATCCTAAATCCGAAATGATGGAGTTGACATCAAACGCTCCAATTTGTGCCGACATCCTCATTTCTCTACCTGTCTTCCTTTTCTTATCTATGCGATTAACCCTGGGTTCCTGAATTTCATCCTCCTGTTGACTCAATAGCCTGGATATCTCCTCCAATGCCTCCTCATCTCGTGCCAACGCCAGGAATCTCTCTAGGAAGGCTCTTAAGGTAGTGGCCTTTCTCTGTGACTTCGTCTGGTCGAACGTCGGCGGCATATCATAGATTTCTTCTTGAATAGGTATGTTCCTCATCCGTCGCAACACCTCCTGTTGATACTTTAGGAAGGTGTCTTTTTCTTCCCCTTCATCAAACATAACATTTTTCTTTCCTTTTGGTCGAACAATAGGCTGTGGTCTGTCAATTCCCGTTACTGCTCCTCCTTGCGTTACTATTCCTACCACCGCGGAGTGCCTCCTATCTTCTGCTGATATTTTTTGTATTGCTGGTTGGTTTTGATTCGGTGGGGTTGGTAGGTTCTTCATTTTCCATTTTGCATTGAGTTGTTGGCAATCTTATATCGCATGGTCTGTTCCGCTGCAATACATGCATTGTGAGGCCTGATTTGGGAAATCCCTTGCGAAATGTACTTGTTTCCCACAATTATAACATGTAGGGGGTCCGCAACCCTGTCCAGCGGCTCCCCCTCTTCCAGTGCCACCACCGCGTCCTCCTCGGAATCCTCCACCAAATCCCCCGTGTGGTGGTCTGTACTGCACCTGCTGGTACTATGGCTGTTGATATTGCGGTTGTGGGTATTGTTGATACAGCGGTTCCTGGTACTGTGGTGCATCATACTGTGGTTTCCCATACTGTCCTTGGTCAAATTGTGACGTCTGCATAAACTACGGTGGTTGCTAGGCATACTGCGGCTGCTATAGTCATAGTTGTTGCTCTTCTCCCTTTACCAAGAATGTGTCCATGTTTCGCTCTTGCAACAAATCGTGTTCCCTACAATCCTTTTCATCATGCCCCATTGATCGACGGAATTTACAATACAGATTTGTTGGTTTCGACACTATCTTCTGTAAGTATATGCAGTCCTCTGGTCAATGCCCCTTGGCCTAAAAAATGGGACACCATGGTAGGCCTTCCTGGCAAAGGGGGATCGGCACCCCTGAATTCAAATACTGCTAAAATGCTGAACAATTATCCTTATGGTGGCCTTCTGTCCTACATCTGATGCACCATATATCTGTGCGGTTATTTTTCCCTTCCTTTATGTCTTCCAATTGGAGTGTTAATGTAGCTAGTTGTGCTTGAATCTTATCCATTCCATCCCTAGTCTCTCCAATCGGCGAAGCCTCTAGCTTCATCGCAATTTCTAATGCTTTGGCTTGATCCGCAACCTTCTGCTGCATCAATGGTCCTCTAATATGTGGTACCAGCCTAGCAATAAACCACTCTTTATGTTGAAGGTCGTTTATTGAAAAAATGACTTTCACTATCAGTGTCTTGTATCTCTGATCAAACTCCCATACTGGTTCATTCGAGTATTTCCTAATCTCTTTGAGCTCAGTAATGTACTGTGCTTCTGACTTGGGTTTTTTAAATTCCTGAATCATCGCTGCTTTGATTTCTACCAACATTTTCCTTCGAACCTTAGTATATTTTATGAACCAGTCCAGTGCACGGCCCCGAAAGGTCATCGCCAACTACCCCTTTTTGATGTCCTCATTTTGGACCTGCTTCACGGTCCACACTGCTTCGCATAAAAACCAAAACTGTTCGGGATCCTCCATCCCGCTTCCTACGAAACTCCGAATATTTGTATCATCTGCCATCACGGTGTTCCTACTATTGCTACTTACTAATGCGCTACTTTTTCCACTACACATGGGACAGCTCTGTGAATTATTTGTAGTGTTTCCTTTAGATTGATAAGTGGCGTGCGGGGTCAAAGGTATGTGATAGCTTACGATCCTCTCTTCTTTTGGGGTAGCCTGGTCACCGCTTTCCTCCTCGTAATAAGGGAGATCTGTCCTCTGTGGCGCTATTGCGTAGTCTTCCCTTCCGGTCCTCTAAGGGGAATCTTCCTCAGTCCTCCTTCTCTTATCAGGATGCCGGAATATCGTTTCACTTCTCAAGGTGCAACAGTCTTTGTCAACTTCCCTTAAAAATTCATCATCGCTCATGTCCATCTACCCTGCATCTTTTCTATCATATCTATAACCATGCGATACCTACAACCCCTGCACACCGATCTGTCTACTCATCGGAGGTCATTTTCATCATACCCTTTTCGCACACCAGCATCTTAATCCACAGGTTCAGCAACAGGATGAACCTACCCCTTGGTCCCCTGAAAAATTGTCTCTCTGCATCGCTATAAGAACTATTGGTATCTACCGCTAACTCAATGATGTAACCCTCTAGGATACTGTCGATCCAGAAGTCAACAGCCCTTGATACTGTATTGTCGACTTGCTTTAGCTATTGAATTAGTTTTGGAGTCCACTGCTTTGATCTGATATTCTGGTTGGTATGTCCTCTGAACGTCAAGTGTGTGAGCCACTACTGTAGTATTATTGGAAATTCAGTGAAGAAGATCTCATGGATATCCGAGTATATGTGCTTTTGCAACCAACTTTCTACTGTCTCTAACGGGTTCCTCCTTTCTTCTTTCGCGAACTCTTCTGCTTTTTGACTGAACCACTCCTAGATTTCTGGTTTCGTTGGATGCCACAACATATCCCCTTTTATTTCTTCTAAAGTTCCTGGAAACGGAACCATTTGTTGACACAGGGTGTTTCGACAGGGGTTCACTCTGTCATCAACAAAACCAACAACCCCTTATTCACCAGCCCAAAAAGGAGTTACCCTTTCCAGCAACACTTGCAAAGTAGGTGAGGTCTCACCCAAGGCGGATAAGGGTGCTGCAGGAACCAAGCTTCTGCAGTTATGAGGAGATACGTGTGCATTCAACCAGAAATTACAACATTCACTATATTCCACTAATTAGTTATTCACATCAAAATGTATTAACATTAACCAGCAACATGTTTTCACATAAACCAATAGAGAACATTTAAATAACCGATCATCACATCATAGCATAACATCAGAATTCACAACCAAACATCTTCATTCATTAACATCTGCGGAAAAACCCATCGCAGAGATATTCAAAACATGATATCGCAGTTACAACCAAACTCAAAAGATCCCATTAATCTCCCGTCGATCGGTGCCCTTAGGCTTACAAGATTGCTTTATTTATATGCTTACATTATTTTACAAACAATGGTCCATATGACTAACTCAATTCTTAACAATACTTATACTTCCACAAAAAGTGGTGAAAGGTCCTTCTTTCGCTAAGTGACCCTTTCACACCTGTCGGCTTCCGCACTTCCTGTGGATCTATCCCATGCCAATAGTTTCCCCTTTGTGGAGACTGACCCCAAGAAGATTGGTTACTTCCTGGAACACGACCAATGGGTGGATTGCCTCATTGTGGAGGTGGGGTCCAACAAGATCGGTTACTTCCTAGATCCCAACCACACCATGGCGGTTGAACTTGGTATTGAAAATCATTCCAAGGTTGAATTCCTCCTTATGGAGGTGGAATCCAAAAAGATTGGTTACTTCTTCAATGTTTTCCATTCCATGGTGGAACATTATGGATGGATGGATTGCCCCCTTGCGGAGGTAGGGGTTACTTTTCAGAATCTGACCAAACTATTGATTGTTTCCTTGGTTTAGATAAGTGTTCCAAGGTTGATTTCCTCCTTGCGAAGGTGGGCCCCAAGAAGATTGGATACTCCCTGAAACCTCCCCACTCCATGGAAGAATGGGGTTGATAGGTGGATTTCCCCTAGGCATTGTGCTAGGATAAGTCAGAGGATAACCCCCGAGGCATTTCCACTAATCTAAGGAGCATAGCCCCAATTGGCATAAATGTTCCATGGTTCATTGCTTCCTCCAGGAATATTGCCATTCCATGGTGAAGGGTTTCCCCTAGAAGTAAAATTTGGACAAGCATTAGGCATACCAAAAGGATTATGGTTTACTCCTTGTGTTTGTTGACCTTGATTCCTGAAGACGAAGTGGATGTACTTCCGGGATTGGAACCCGAAACTGTACCAACTGGAACTGAAGTGTTGGTTGAACTTGTGCTACTAACAGGTATACTAACTGTTGGGATTGATGTAGAGGCCAAATTGGAAGTATTTCTACCTCCAACAACTGTTTGATGTTGCGACGATGTAGTCCCTTATGCTCCTGATGAAACCATAGGGTCACTTGTTGAATTTCGCATGTCATTCAAAATTTCAAAAAGAGGTTTGATATCACCTAGTGACTCATGGATAGTCAGTATAACTGGTTCTGAAAGACTCATCAAAGGTGGAATTACATGAGAATTTGTGGGATTTTTCAATGTTTCAATTTCAACTAGCGTAAGATCATCAACTATGTTTGTATTCAGTTCGTGATGTGAAGATGAATGTTCAGGGTTTGTTTGATGTTGTTCTTCTCGAGTAATATAAATTGAGTTTAAAATTACTTATGTTTCCAAGTCATTAGGATGTGGTTTTTGTATATATCTCTGCAATGTAGCATGGCCTTCAATTTCCAGTGACTCACCTCGCTGCTGCCATGACGGGCGGATCGAGAGAGTAGCCATTTCTAATAATTTGATAAAAGGATGTGTTTAAAATGATATTCTTAATCAAACAATCCTAAGGAAGTATAGACTCAACAACAATAAAAAGTGTCCACATAGTAAAAGGTGCTATAGATCTAAGCAAGCAAACTACTTTTCCAAAGAACTGAAGTTCAGTGAAAAACTAGATTAGAGGGCCTTCTGAAACTAGTAGTTGTTGAGGGATGTTAGGCCTCAAACAATTGCTAGCAGCGAAGGTATGAGAAAGAGTTAAAATAAACTTTAATCGGTAGGGGTGCAAGTGTTGGTTCCTGACCAATCACCCTCCCAAGGAGTAAAATTTCTAAATTTTGTCTCATGTATTGCAAGTGTCCCCCACTAACAATAGCCTATGTGATATCCTACGAATAGCCACTAAATTTACCACTTCACAACTGACAGTCGGGTGGAACACTTGTAAGTCAAGGACTGTGACGTCGCAGCTAACCAATGCGGGGAGTGCGACGATGTCGCAGTATACCAATGAAAGGACTGCAACGAGTGGCTAACAGGCAAAGAACAGAGACCAGAAATGACACAGTGTCGCTCTGTTTTCACTAACCAGGTGCGATAGACGAGATCTAAGTTAAAAGATGAATCAAATCTCCAAGCAATGAACCATGAAATGGTTTGGAAATGAGTAGTATAAACTTAGAGGAAGTAGACTAGAGTCTTCGATGTGAAGATCTGATAGTGAAATCAACTCAAGAAGAAAATGACAAATAAAATGGCTTGTGACAAGTAATCAACTGAAAAGTAAATTTCAAATTGACAACTACAGAACAAGATGTAATTCCCCAATATGGTCGCCAGATTTTTTTTACGGACAATCTACCGAGAGTGGACTCAAGGCTTGATCTCCCTAGCTTAACGTAAGTCTAGAACAAATAAGACAAAACATAAAATACTTTCCTAGATCGTATAGAATTACAAATGAAAGAGTATATCGTTTACCTTAGATTTGTAGATCCCTTTCTCCTTCGTTGATCCAATACTCTAGCATTGCTAGATCGCAGGTAGCTAAACCCTGTTGAACATGTAACGGAACACAAGAAGTGAAAGCATATATCTCATATGATAGATCTAAGCTAACAGTTAAGGAGGAAAACTCTAAACATCATCAAGGAGACAACATTTATGGAAAGCAATTATATTAACTGTATTGAAAAGTGGAGAAGTACAATAGAAAAGAGGATTACAACCATTGCCTTAACGTTGGAATCTCCTTCCGACAAGCCATGCCAAAGCTCCTAGAAAGAAGTGGATGTTCCCCAAGCTAGAGTGTTAGATCTATTGGGCTTAATTTCACCAGCATAATAGTACCATATACTTCCTCCACTTGGGATGGGTGTGAGCTTCATTTAAATAGGACTAAGTGGATAGGGTATGGATAGGATAAGTTGAGATATGGTAGGAGAGACTTAGGGGATCTTTCCAAGGTGTTAGGAACCGAGTGCCAGCTCTCCCAAGAGGTTAGGGATAGGGTCCCAAGTCAAAAAAATTCGAGAAGGGGCTCGAAGGGCTATTTTTGTCCATTAACTGACATCGACGCACCTTGCAATAGAGCAAGCTGCGACGTCGCATGCTACATGAGTGCAACCTGGGACAACCTCTCAAAACCTAGTACAAATGGGTACAAATCCTTCCAGGTCAATCACTCAGTCAAGGTAACTCCAGGGGTGTATACACTGAATCTCATGATTAGAAGATTCTAGGTGTAACAGAATGCCCCCCAAAGCATTAAGTTGTTGAAGATAGACAGGTGAAATGATTTGATAGAAGGAATGGCAATGGACTTGTCGAACAAAGGATGCTCCTATAGTATAACTAACTCTGAGTACACAGTCTCAAATGACTCACAACATGGCTGTCGACCAATACAATGCAGATCCATGGTAGTAATGACCGACTGAACACAATCATGGCTACTAGACACAAGCGTAGATCCATGATGAGATGATAACACAGCCACGACCAATACAAATGTGGACCTGTGTGATATAACTCAATACAAACTCCATCGCAACCTGGGTAAAATATGACTTCCCAGGGTCTTGAAGTTGAACCTGCAATGATACGAATCTATCCATGTGATTACAAAGGTCTTGACGTCGAACATGGTAGAAACCACTTGATTACCGGTCATTGATGTAAACCATTAACAAGCGCGAGGGAGATCACCATTAATGTCAATGATTCCCAAGGTATCACAGTACATATCACCAAGCGTGAATAAGTGAGTTGAAGTCAAACGCAAGATGAAATCTTTCAATCAAGAGTCAATTATGTAAACTCATGTTGAAAGCGAGGTAACCTGCCATTGAGGCATGCAGGGATAAGGTACTTGGTTGGTTTCTAGATTCAATCCTTGGATGATGAGTTGATGTCGACAAGGACGAATCCATCGAAGGAGGGCCATGATGAATCCCCCATCAATCAACACGAAACACGACAAAAGATGTGTAGAGTAGATCGGATGGTATAGTAACATGCAAGACTAACTCAGAGTAGACCGACATGGTGGCGGGCATACTGACTGCAAATAATAAATGGTGGACATGTTCTTGAACATGGGCATAGGATGACTTGGAAGTATTGACATGATGAGTACAACACTAACTTCTAATGAAACTAATGATGGAATCTTTCTTCGAATGACTCAAAAGAGTGATGAGACTCAGGAAGTAAGTAAGACTTGATGACAAATGGATGACCCAAGTACAGTATGCAAATGTAGATGAGTGCCATGTTCAAGAACGACTACGTACTGCCACTGACAAAGTGTGTAACATAAAAGCCTTCCTTTTTCCCCATCATAAATGATGAGTGCCTCATGTGTTTTTTACGAGCTTGATGAGGGTAACCAGATGCTCGGTATATCTCATCTCATAGATGAGTCCAATCCCAAACATTTTTCAAACCTGGGATAGGATGGGTTCGTCCCATGATGGGCCCTTCAGTGTGAAAGTTTAATGAGTCCATAGAGAGTAAAATCGGCATCATTTCATGTTTAGAGAGTCTGAAAAGAACTAAAGAAGACTCCAATGGTCCTTTTTCATAAAGTTATCCTCGTCGCCCGAAAAAGGGTAAAACAACGTGGGAGAGGACTCCTCCAGTCATGATTGGCTGGAGTATACCTTTTTCGTAAGTAGTGCCCCTTGGTACAAAAAAGGGGTAAACTATCGCCAAGAAGATGACCATTCGAATACTTTAACAAGTGTGAATGCGACAAGTTCGCTTGGCAATCTTTTTCATTTTTTGAGAGCCTGAAAAGAGCTTAAAGGTAGACTATGGGGGGTATCCTTTTCCGTCGGAGTTTAACGAGCCCGGAAAAGCGATAAATCGTAACTGCTCATGTTTGATACTCTAGTGGGAAGATTCCCATTAAGGATGTTGTAGACCACCCACTATGTGTCGTATTGTTCACTATCACTAGAGTGGCGGGGAGCCAAGCCCCACACATGGCCACTCGTACTCAGATGCTCTATGCAGAGGATTATATGTCCCCTAAGATCTTCAACTGGTGCGAGGGTCTCCTCACAAAAATCCGAGCTCAGCTGACCAAGTGCCAATGGGGAGAGCTCAAACAGTTTGGATATGGATCGATAGTGATATCGTTCCTCTTGGAGTGGATCCCCCTCTTGTGCCCACAAGTACGACTGGATGACAGGGATCCTAGGGATCCTCACTTCTTATATGGGCAGAGGTTATGTCCCGTCATGGTGGGGGCCCTATCATCAACTTTGGTGTCGAGTTCTTTAGCTGGCTATAAGGCCAGTTGCTCATGGTTGAGGACTACCCATGCGGCGGTACGGATTACAAAGAGGATCCCGACTTAGTGTTGCCCGAGGGTACAACATGGGGAGACATCAATGAGAGAAAAACCCTTGTATTTTTTACTTTTGTATATTTATGATTTTTTTTTGTCGTAGTGCTGACAAGTATATAACATGTGTGTGCATATGTGGGTCCCATAAGGCCCGTAGGAGTCTCTCTTCTGGCGAGGAGAGATAGAGGTGGGGAAGCAGTTGTGCCCCCAAGTGCTCATGCTGCCATCGTGGAGATGGAGGACGTGTACAGGAACTTGTCCTAGCTGACAGTGGATGTTCTTGAGCCAGCAGTAGATGACTTACCAAGACCTATGTAGAGGTTCGGAGTTGGAGCGTCTGTACGCTTCAACGCCCTACTCCGCAAGGTAGCGAGGACAGTGGAGTGATTCCATTCTCAGCAATAGAGAGTTGTCTGTCCTAGGGGTGTACGAGCCAGGCGTCAGGCCTGATGATGTTATTATACTTGTACTGAGAACTTAGAGGTCTCAGATTTTGTACTACTGAAATCTACGACGCTTCAGATTTTGTAGAGACTTACTGAAAGCCATCGTGCTTCAGATTTGTGTACCAGCACTACTTTTGATGATATATATATACAAACATTCCCAACGATTTATACATTATGTGTTTCAAAAATGAGGAATGATGTGATCTTGTTCATATGCTTTGCTTTTTATACAGTGCATTATTTACATGTTGTGAATGTTTTTACATATTATGAGTATTATGTGTGTGCGATGTACCAATCTAAAATGAAGTTGGCCATCGAGTCAGCAACTGTGTTTAACTCTTGTGGAATGTGTAGGTATTGAATGGATTTAAATGACCTTTCCAGGAGACGAACTCGTCTAAAGATACAGAGTAGGGTAGGATTAGGATAGCATAGACCCGGTTAAGATGGGAGACCACTAATTGAGAATCCATGTGGATGACAATGTGGTTCATACCCAAGGAAATAACATCGGTTAAGGTTCCAATTACCGCCTGATACTCTGCGGCATCGTTGGTTGCAAATCCAAGGAAACTTCCTCCTGAGTTGATGAGCTCACCTATTGGGGAATATAGTACCCAAGCTGCCGACGCAAGGTTACGGGTATGCCGGCTGGTGCCGTCCGCGAATCCGTAGCATGTTGGCATCTGCACACGCAGACAGAACATGGTATAAGAAGCGGAAACAAGATCTAAAGACCCTCAAAAAATAAACGTGTCACACCACAAAAAACACACAAACATGCCATGTACAATATATACAAGAAATTCTATGCATGATAGGTTCAGGCATAGTACCACTTCAGGTAAATCCCATTACGAGGTTCACCCAAATATATTCCGTCATAGTCTTCAAGCTCGTAAGCTCCCTTTTCCAAAACATGTTTGACAATGTAAGGTCCGTGCCGCATGGACTCAAATTTTCTTGCTCCTAGTTTGTCATGTTTTTGGTCGTATGTGAGGACCAGGTCACCCTCGTTGAAGATACGAGGTTCAAATGACTTGTCGTATTGATCTTTGATGTGTTTCTTGTGTGCTTCGTTAGCAAGAGCAGCATCTTGGCGGGACTCATCAAGTTTTGCGAAGTACAGGAAACGTTCTTCCTCGGTAGTAGTGTTAGGAAGAAGTTCGACAACGAGTTGTAGAGACGGAATTTCGCACTCTATAGGAAGGACAGCCTCCAATCCATACACCAATTGAAAAGGAGTGAAACTTGTGGCAATTTTAACGGAAGTTCTGTAGGCCCATAATGCTGAAAAGAGAATATTATGCCGATTGGACTTATGCATACCTACCATCCTTTGGACCATAGTTTTCAAGACCTTGTTAATGGCCTCGACCTGTCCATTGGACTACGGGTAGTAGGGTGTTGTGTTTTCATGGAAAAAACCCAATCTATCACTCAGTTCATCAACCATATGGTTCTGAAAGTGAGAACCATGATCGGTAACTATCGCTTGAGGAACTCCAAACCGCGCTATTACATGATTGAACATGAAGAGTGCAGCGGTTTTGCCGTCGTTTTGGTATGTAAGCATTGCCTCGACCAACTTTGTGAAGTAATCCACAGCTACAATGATGTAAATATGCCCCTGGACAAGGTAGGCTTACAATGCATAAAATCGATGCCCCATTTTGTGAAGGGGCCCACGGAAATAAACGAGTGTAACGGGGCGAGATGTGTGCGCTTCTTCGTATGGAAGTGTTGACATGGAGGACATCTTTTCACAGCCTCAATATAATCTTTGAAGATAGTAGGCCAATAATATCAGGTGCGCAAAATATTCTGGGCTGTAGCCATCCTAGAGAGGTGACCGCCACACACCCCAGCGTGACAGTCATTTAGAACTCGTTCAGCCTCATCGTGAGTTAAAAAATGTCGAAGAATTGAATCGACGCCACGATGGTACAAAGTATCACGGATGATCAGATAATACTTCGCATGGTGATGTATTCTACGATGGTCATCGGTTGAAGCGTTGGGTTTGAAGATATAAATAAATATCTCCATACCACGGATCAGTCATACTGATGAGAAACAATGATTCATTCGGAAAAGATTCATTGTGCTCAACTTCTACATCAGGACGGGGAAGGTCACAAATAAGCTTAGCAAACACCAAGGAATTTTTAGACTTGGATTTCTCGAAAAGAAGGTTGAATTCTTGCAGTATCACAATCTAGCATGAGTACTTGCCCCAAAGCACCTGACGTGTCAGTACGTGGTACATGGGGTTCGATTCTGCGATGATGGTGGTGGTGCAGAGCAAGATATAGTGCCAGAACTTTTGGACGGCGATGACTGCCGTGAGAGCAAGATTATCGACATGTGAATATCTAGTTTCAACGTCAATGAGACCCTTACTCGCATAGTATATTACATGTTCCTGGGTGTTTTGATCCTCCTGTACCAAAACCATGGCGATAGTGGTAGCAGAAGCAGCGAGATATATGATGTAATCTTGGAAATAGTTTGGCGGTTGGATCACGGGGGCATGCGTGATGGCATGTTTGATGCTGTTGAAGGATTTTTGAGCTTGATTGTCCCAAATGAACGGGACATCCTTCTTAAGCAGTTTCATATACCCCTTAGTCTTCTCCGCGAAGTTACAAACAAATCACTGTAAATAAGTTTCCTTCCCTTGGAGACTTTGAAGTTCTGTCACATTGGTTGGAGGTGGGAGGTTGACAATGGATTCCACATTTAAGGGATCGATGCAGATCCCATCCTTTGAGACTATGAATCCTAAGAGGCATCCAGACTCAATGCAAAAGATACACTTATGAGGATTCAGATGGATATTGTACCATCTGCATCTGAGGAAAATGGCCGTCAGATGATCCATGTGGAACTCACGATGCTTTGAATGAGCAGGGAGATCATCCAGGTAAGGTTCCACAAAGTCCTTAATGTCATGGAAGGCATACGACATGGCCCGCTGGAACGTGGCACCGATGTTTTTAAGGCCAAATGGGAGTTTGCGGTATGCAAACGTCCCCCAAGGACAGATGAAAGCCATCTTATGTTGGTCAGTTGGGTTGATCTCAATCTGCTTGTAACCAGAAAATCCATCCATGAATGAAAAGATGACACTTCTGCCACAATTGTCGATAATCTGGTCAATGAATGGGGTTGAGTAGTTGTCCTTTGGACAAGCCTTGTTAAGGTTTCGGTAATCGACATAGATGCGAATGGTACCTTGCTTTTTGTTCACAGGGACGACGTTTGAGACCCAATCCATCAACGGGACAAGATAGATGAAGCCATCCTTTAAGAGCTTTTCAATCTCTGCCTTGATCGTTGCAGTCTTCCGGGGGTGTACTGGTCGCAAATTTTGACGTACAGGTTTGATGTCAGGATAGGTTTTTATTTCATGAGAAACAATCGCGGGGTCTATCCCGGGAATCTCCTCATAGGACCAAGCGAATATGTCTTGAAATCGCTTGAATAAGGCCGTACCAATAGTTATTTCTTCAGGGGAACACTTCTGGCCTAAGTGAATGTGTTCCACTACACCAAGTTTCACCGAAATGTCTACTGGGGTGGTAGGCTCAATGTTGGCCAAGTTGCCCTCAGTGTCTGAAAGACATGTAAGTATGGGGTAATGAGGGAATGGGTAGATATCTGGTGAAAAGATGATGCTAATGTTGTCCTCTATGTACTCCATAGGAGGAAGAAAGGACGACCTATGGTGGAGGTCATCCCATGGACCATCATCAACATTCATAACTCCCATGATGGAATCGTCTGAATGAAAAGTCCGAAGTAAGAGATCAGGTAGAGATGATGCCTGTTGTAGAGAACATGATGGGGAAGCCACAGTTAGGTGGTTCTCCAGTGCTGACTAGATAGCCTCATAAATACATTCAGTGGGTGAAAGAGGCATTGTGTCTCCAATTAGGTGTGTTGTGGCTTTGTCAGGTACAAGCCAAGTATCAGTGGAGTGAGATGAAATCTCTATGGATATCATGTTCACCAAGGCGACATGATTAGGGGGGTATGAAGTTGGAAAAACACCATGAGAAATGAATCTTTCAAAAGGCCAACCCCTATACTCTCATACTATTTTGACTTTTGTCCAATGGAAGGAACATGGTCACCAGGATGAGTAGTATTGTCTAGTGTGCAAAAATCTAATTGGTCAACAATAACAATTCGTCCTTGGTGAGGGAATTGTACTACGTGGAAGTCTAAAGAGGTTTCCGCCTGCATGGCGTAAAACCAATTGCGACCAAGCAAGAGATTATAATCTATCGGGGCCTAGACCACTTCCACATTAATGGTTACGGTCTTTCCGCCCAACTCAACTGAGAGAGCTTGTAGGATCCCATGAGGTTGAAAGCCACACCCGTCGAATGCTTTCAACATGGTAGGAGAACGATTCAATTCAGCAAAGTTGATGGCTTTCCAACAGGTGATCGACATGACATAAGTAGAGGCAGCTTCGTCCAAAATGGTACGATGGAAAATTTTCCCAGCAATGTTCGTAGCTACTTGGAATGCGAGCTGATGGGAAAGCCTCGGCTTGAAGTAGTCAAGTCGGAACCTGATGGTATTCGAAGAATCAGGGTCAACTACAACGATTGCTGCAAGGAGAGTTTTGCGTTGATTAGGACAATTCTGCAAAACTTCTAGCATGGACATGGTGCAAGGAGCTTGTGCCAAGTCCTCTACGATATTGTAATTCTGTGCTGCCCGAGCATTAGGATTGAAACAACTTTTCAAATCGTGCTCTTGGGCGGTCGTAATATCGAATCTAAGGACGGGGTTCTGGAGTAGTCTAATTGGGTGGGGATACAATGGGAAAATGAGCCACTGGGTGGCCTGGAGATGATGTCCAATAGGCTGCAGCTGGACCAGCAGCTGCTGCAGGGTCGTTCTGGAGGGAATTGAACCATTCCCGAGAACTAGGCTCTCCTGGTATAACTGCCGAGAGGGTATCATCTTGTGAAGTAGAAATGTCCACCTCTTCACCCTGTGGGGGGTTGGAGGTGGATGCATCTGGTGGAGTTGGGGGAAACAAAAGTCCTCCAACATTCAGAGTGAGGTTCTCAACTTCTGTAACTACGATCGTGTTACGCTGATCCATTCTTACCCTCGAAATAACCTCTGAGTTAAGGGGATATTCGGGTGATAATTGTAAGAGCCTACGGGACTTTCTCCGGGGAAAATCCACCAGAGCATCAACAAAATCAACCAGAGTGGCTAAAACAGCGTTTCTCCTAAGGGTATGCTACAAAAGAAAAGCAGTCCAGAAAAACCTACTCAAACTAAGGCAACAAGCAGACTTATGTGATAGAGTGGATTCAAAGTCTGGAACCTCACGGGATTATCAAGGCATTGCAAACCACTATATACTACAGGGTCCAACAATATGACGCGACACGGAGGATTGGGATCATACCCTTGCCTACGTACCTGATTACCTGGACAGTACGTGCGTGCTAATCTCCTCGAGTGTTGTTCTCGATGTATTTCTTTGCCAAGACGGCCAAATGGTTAACTCAGTTGGTTTCAGGAATCCTATTGGTGTCTCTCGATATACGCAAGGTACGTGGGAGTTCAAATCCATAGTGGTGCTGTCTAATGCACAACCATTCGGCAAGAGACCTTCTGATATACTGCTGAGTACGTGATACACCCTTCGATATACGCCAAGTACGTATTATGGTACTTGGTGGGTACGTGACAGAGCTCGATATACCGATAAGTACATGGAAGACTACAATACCCCCAGAATACGGTGCTGGAAAATAACGACATCTGCCACGCTTAACGACGCCGGAACACATCTCTAACTTACACACAAGTTGCTAAAACTTTTACCTAGTTCTACCGTTAATTTTATCTGGATGGTTAGGTGAATGCATGAGGTGAGTACATAATCGGAAAAATAATGCAAGGCCTAGCTACATGCATGAAATATTCTTTTCTTTTGATGAACTCTAACTATGGGAAGGAGAAAGGTTTTTCTTTCCAACAAGATTGCCAAAACAACACAATGCAATAATTCCCAATTCAAACAATTTTAACTATAAAAGCATTCTTTTCATTTTTGTGCGAAAACATAAAAATCACAACACTACTAATCCAAATCAAGACATATTTTTCCTTTTCTTTTTCTTTTCAAAGCAAAATGACACTAGGTAATGAAAAGAGAGAATTCTAAGATGGAGTATGCAAGCTTTTCAATTTCACTTTCAATGGCCTAAAAGCAATAAGAATTAAAAATGCATCTATCTTTCCTTAGCATGGAACTAATTTTGCAAAAACTGAAGTATACTTTGGATTTTTCAAGAAAATGAGAAACTCATAATTCAAGAAAAACACAAGTGATCACACATTCATTCCAATGCACAAACAATTTTCTTCAACAATGCTTGAGAAATGATGGGAAAGAAGCACTTTTAACTTTTCAATGGATGCATCAAAAGATTAACTTGATAACAACTACACTTTCAGATGTAAATGACTGAAAAGAAAAAACTACTTGCAGCATTCAGTACACTCGGAAAACTCAAGAAAAGACAAGCACTCAATCAAGCTGAAAGACACACAAGACTCAAAATCAGACAGTAGCAAGCAAAGCTCAAAAAATAATGTAAATGAGGTTAGGGAGCTGATCTAATGCAGTAACCAAATCAGTTAAGGAGAGGAGGGAATGCAAGGGTGAGCGGATGAAGGTGGAGGAGACAAGAGTATCCACCACTACCGATTCTCAAACTTGTCCAAGACGGAACCCAAAATCAATCCAAACAAAACCAAACACTCAACACACAAATCAAAGATGGGATCTTTGGCTGGATCTTGCAGCACAAAGGGCGTTCATATAGCAAACCAAAGCTCAAATTGACAAATGGAGAGGGGATGTTTGTATTCCAAATTCGACAAATTGGCGCAATCTTTGCTTGCACATAGTGCGACGTCGCAGCTAACCAATGCGGGGAGTGCGAAGGTGTCGTAATATACCAATGAAAGGACTACGACGAGTGGCTAACAGGCAAATAACAGAGACCGGAAATGACACAGTGTCGCTCTGTTTTCACTAACCAGGTGCGACAGACGATATCTAAGTTAAAAAATGAATCAAATCTCCAAGCAATGAACCATGAAATGGTTTGGAAATGAGTAGTATAAACTTAGAGGAAGCAGATCAGAGTCTTCGATGTGAAGATATGATAGGGAAATCAACTCAAGAAGCAAATGAAAAATAAAATGGCTTGTGACAAGTACTCAACTGAAAAGTAAATTTCAAATTGACAACTACAGAACAAGATGTAATTCCCCAGTATAGTCGCCAGATTTGTTTTACGGAAAATCTACCGAGAGTGGACTCAAGGCCTGATCTCCCTAGCTTAACATAAGTCTAGAACAAATAAGACAGAACATAAAGTACTTTCCTAGATCGTATAGAAATACAAATGAAAGAGTAGATCGTTTACCTTATATTTGTAGATCCCTTTCTCCTTCGTTAATCCAATGCTCCAGTGCTACCTGATCGTAGGTAGCTAAACCCTATTGAACATGTAACAGACCACGAGAAGTAAAAGCATATATCTCATATGATATGTCTAAGCTAACAGTTAAGGAGGAAAACTCTAAACATCATCAAGGAGACAACATTTATGGAAAGAAATTATATTAATTGTATTGAAAAGTGGAGAAGTACAATAGAAAAGAGGATTACAACCATTGCCTTAATGCTGCAAGCTCCTTCCAACAAGCCATGCCAAAGCTCCTAGAGAGAAGTGGATGTTCCCCAAGCTAGACTGTTAGATCTATTGGTCTTAATTTCACCAGCATAAGAGTACCATATACTTCCTCCACTAGGGATGGGAGTGAGCTTCATTTAAATAGGACTAAGTGGATAGGGTATGGATAGGATAAGTTGAGATATGGTAGGAGAGACTTAGGGGATATTTCCAAGCTATTAGGAATCGAGTGCCAGCTCTCCCAAGAGGTCAGGGATAGAATCCCAAGTCAGCAAACTTCGAGAAGGGGCTCAAAGGGCTCTTTTTGTCCATTAACTGACATTGGCGCACCCTGCAATAGAGCCAGCTACGACGTCGCATGCTGCATGAGTGCAAGCTGCGACGACCTCTCAAAACCTAGTACAAATGGGTACAAATCCTTCCAGGTCAATCACTCAGTCAAGGTAACTCCAGGGGTGTCGACCCTTCAATTTCGAGGGAATTGTTAAAATAGAACACCTTGGAACTTATAACATTAAAAATAGTTTGTCCTAAATTCCGTTTTCCGACAAGAAGGATCGACCGCCCCTTCTTTTCGTAGTTAATTTTGAAAACCTTTATCCAACAATTCAGCTATATCCATATTGGAGAACATAAGAAGGATCGAGCGACCCTTCTTGCAGTGTCGAAATATTATGCAAAGAATATTGGTAATAAGAAAGGTCAACCGACCCTTCTTGCAGTGTCGAACTATTATCAAAATAATATGAGGAATAAGAAGGGTCGATCGACCCTTCAATTACGAGGGAATTGTAAAAATACAACACCTTGGAATTTATATCATATAAAAATGGTTTGTCCAAACTTCCATTTTACGACAAGAAGGATCGACCGCCCCTTCTTTTCATAGTTAATTGTCAAAAACTTTATCCATCAATAAAGCTATGGCCATAATGGATAATACAAGAAGGATCGACCGACCTTTCTTGTAGTGTTGAACTATTATGAAAAGAATATTAGGATTAACAAGGGTTGGACTACCTTTCATCTACGAGGGAATTGTAAAAATAAAACACCTTAGAGAAAGAGCAACCACTCTTTCTCTGAGAATATTTCTACTTGCCAGCAAAGTCTTTGAAGCAAAACTTCTATAAATTTTGCGACACGTGGAATGCTTATATTGTGACATGTGTCATATTTGATTTTTAAAATTAGTTTAGAGATTGTTTAAACGAATATTAAGGATATTAATGGTAGCATTTAAAGTTTGGGGAGGGTTTTAAGTTCCGGCATTTTCTGAACCAGCAACGTGGATATTATATTAGTAGGGGTCCAAATGAGAAGTATAGCTTGCAGTTTGTGGAGAAATGAGAAGTATAGCTTTGGTTGAGTTGCTGAGTAGAAGTTCCTTAACGAAGTTTAAAGCTGATACACTCCAGATCAGGTAAATATAAACTTCATTATAATTTTCTGTAAAAACCATTTTCAGAAATAGCTAAAAGTTTTAATTGAATTAAATTTTTTAAAACATTAAGGATACACAAATCATAAGCAGAGAAAAATCAAAACTGTAGATCAATGTAATTATAGATTGCAAAAGATTAAACAGTATTGATAAACAACCTGAAAGTGAAAATCAATATTGATCAAAGAAATTTTATTAATAGACAAAAGAGTATGCAAGAGAATAACATAACTGTATTACTGAAAGCTTGCAAGGAATTACAAGCCCTGCATTAACCAGAGTATTCCCAGTCTCTTCTGGTGATTTTCTCCTCCAAATTCTATCATCCCTAGCCTATGAGAGATCTACCCTTTAAATAATAATTACCTTTTTGTTACAAAGGATAAATTCCCCCCAAAAATAGGTATTTCAAAAATCGAACTAGGCTAATGGCCAAGAAAATCTTGCCACTTGGCTACAATTTATAACAATTCATCTAAATTTGGATAATTGACTGACTCAAGCCCTAGCTGGGCATCACACGTAAAAGTTTACATCTCATTTTTAGCCAATTTATGCCAAATACGAATAAAAATGTGGATCTTTCCCTCCATGGAAACAAGTTTCCTAATTAACTGATCCACGTCATCAATATTGATACTCTCGAGGTGTTGGATCTTCTCTTTAGCTTCCTTGGATCGACGTTCAACCTATTCTAGCATCAACTTCGGTGGAAAAGCGCTTTCAATGAGGTCCATGGTAGGGAACTGCAAATTCTGCATGATGCTATCCATAGCGTACCATCTCCTTCAGCAAACAACTTGATCTTTTTGGATAGTATCTCCAACTATATCATTTAGATCATGCCAAGCGCACAATGCAGTTCTGATTTTCTTCAGTTGGAAACTAGTGAGAGTAGGAATATTCTCAGGTCTCTCCTTAATGTACCTCTACCATTGCACAATATATTCATTGGCCTTAAAGGCCTGCTGTCATTTAGCTACCTGTTGATCAAGAGTAACAGACATCTTCCCAAAAACAATGTGAGTCTCCTGGATATCATTCAAGGTGTGAAACAATTCAGCTAGCAGCTTACAGTGCTCATCATTGACCTGAATGGCCAAATACTTAAACTCCAGCTAGGAAAGCCCAGAGAATGCAGAAGAGGCTACACTTGCAGTTGCATCCTCACATTTTTTTCTAGCACAGCTATCCTTTGTGTATTGGCGGCATTTACAACTTCTGTATCATGTAATTTAACCTAGAGAGAGGTATTTTTCAACTGCAGATCTTCAAACATATCTTCAAACATATCTTCAAATACCTTCCTAAGATCAGTAACATAAGATTCATGTTCCTCATTGGTTTTGGCCAATTTCTCTTCAAGCTTCTTTAGCTCTTCTTTATTTAAATCAATCTCCCTATTCAGTGTTGTCACTAAATCATAGTTTGCACTTGCAAATGCACCCATGGCTACAGAAGCATCCAATTCTTCTCGTTGTACGTCATCAGACTGCTTGGTCCAAATTATTTGATTAGGAGTAGGTGCCTCCAATCCACTTTGATCCCTGCTTCTCTTCTTACCTTTTCTTACCACTGTTTTGGAAGCTTTGTTGTAGAAGTAATCCCCAAGGGGGACTACAATGTCTTCTTCAAACTCAGCTACCATTTCAGTAAATGATGAAGTCACATTTACTGTTGAAACCAATGAAGATGTCTGAGTAGTAGTAGGAGTAGATATAGACATAGTTATTTGGAAAGTAGTTGGGATGGAAGGGATATTTTGAATAACTGTTGGTACAGAAGTTGGGGAAGGAATTGAAGTGAAGGCTTCAAAAAGTGGAACTTGGATATCATCAGCTGGTAATGAAGGAGGAATTGGAGTCTTCTCATCAGTAGCTGGTGGTGATAAAATGAATGGAGATGATTGCAGAGGGGTAGTCGAATACTGGATCTCTGCAATAGTAGATGGAAAAATAGGAAGTGGAACCGAGTTGGCTGGGAATGGAGCAGTGATGGTAGTTAGAGTATGGAAAAGCTGGGATATGGGGAATGGAGGTGTTACCCCAGATGAAAAAGTTGAAATAATTTGAATAGATGAAAGTAGAAGTGCTGAGGTTGTGGTGTCAGCAGCAGGGGTAGTTTCAAGAAACTGATAGTCTGGGAAAGAATCATCCACTTCAATAGCATTCAATAAATCTATAATTGGTTGTGAAGTTTCAGTCACTTCCTCAATCACAGGCACAGAAGAATACACCTCATCTTCAACATCACTATCAATAATATTTAAGATAGGGATTTGAGATGCAGAATTCTGAGTTTTGTGCCTTTTGGCTGGCTTGGTAACAGCTATCACTTGATCATCACAAGTTTGATTAACTGCAATAGTCACTTGAATATCAGCAGTAAGCTTAGCAGCTGCAACTACTTGAGTGTCTAGCATCGAAGTCATTTGAGCTAACTTCTGCTTTGACTGTTGTGATGCTTGCATCAATACCTTCATTTGTTCAACAGTCTTTACCTCTGGAGCATCTTCCATGAGATCTTTGCCTTTATCCCCTTCACTACAGGTCAACATTAGTGGAGCAACTGCTTTATGAGATTCTTTCTCCTCTCTATCCTTTCTTCCTTTCTCAATGAGCTTTAGTTCCATTGCTCTGTAGCTCAAAACCTTAGTCTTAAGCTCATGTTGATACTGCATGATATGGTTTTGTTCATCTTTACTCTTAGCCCTTGTCAAGACTTCAGAAAAGGTATTTACTCCCTGATGAAATTTACTTCGATCTTTCACCTTTTACAGAGCTTGGGCTCTTAATACATTTCAGTACTACGAGCTCAAGCTCACAAACACAGACTCTTCTACTACAGAGAATTTATAGACTTTATTTTGGCTTCAACTAGAAGCTATACTTTATTTTTTACTTCCACTAGAAGCTATGAGTCACATTAGTGACAAATCCTGGTCTTGGGGCTTCGACAATGCTCGAAATGCCCATATATCATGGTGTGGTGAGGATTTGTCAAATAAATGCTGTCGAAATGCTCATATATCACGAAGAGAGCGACCATATGACTCAAGTATTTCTGATAAAACAACAAAGGAAACATAACATAGGTGGTAAAGAAGAGTGCCATGACTTCCCCAAGATTTCATTTTGCTATGATACTGGGTATCATGCTTTAGTATTTATCATAGTATTAGTGAATTGACTTGGATGTTACGGATGGGGAAGGATAATTATCACAGTATGGCAGGATAGTGGTCATAGATATCATCTGTACCGACTGTAGATTTCGCATAACTGGAGATGAGCTGGCTAAAAAAGGTGTTGAAGCACGTGTAGACTTCAAAACAGGAATGCTAGAAGGTGCATGCGATCACGTGGCTAGAAGACGATGCCTTGAGATGGAACTTGGATGGGTTCGGCCCCCAAAGCCTGGGTGGCGGTGGCAAGTGCTGCAGCCTGCATTATATTTTCTGCATTATATTTTAGGAGGCCACGTTGCCACCTTTACATGCGTTTAATTAAATTCTATATAACAATTACATGATGCAGCCAACGTACAGTGTAATTACGTGGTAGAGTGACAGAGTAGTAGGCGGGAAGGGTGAATACTAGTTGGTATTCATTAGTGGAGCATTGTTAATGGTGAAGGTCAATTAATTGATCATTGAAGTAGAATAACTAATGCATGAGGTGATTGTATTTTTGAACTTGTACTCTGGACAAGATAATACAAGTCTATAAAGCATGAATTTTGTGGATCTTAGGTTGATTTTAAGCTAAAATGGAAAAACAAATTGTAAATATATAAGTAATATTTGAATATAACATAAAAAAATTTGACACTTTATAAAGTTTAATCAAACGTAAAATGATAGGCAATGAAAATTAGTAACCATCATTAAATTTTGACTTGATAGGCAGTGAAAATTTGAAATTACAGACCTGGACTCGAAGGCTTACCAAGCATGCGAGGCCTCGCAGTCTTACCAAGCATGTGAGGCCTCGGGAAGGGATGGAACAGTTATCATTTTCATTAATGGAAAATCAAGGCCTGGTAGGATGACCATATCTATTGGCAGGATTATGGATTATAAATCCAAAATGGTGGACCGGTGCAGGTAGGTCCGAATTGAGAAAGTAGCTTGCCCTACCCTGAGAAAAGGTATGTTGTGTTTGTTCCATTTCTGGATTAAATAGTTTTAGATAGCTGGAGGTTTTTATTTTCCATCCAGAACCATCTTGTTAAGCATTATGTCCCCTCGCATGCGTCTTTGCAGTCTTCATGGCTCTAAATGGACCTCCGAGGTGAGTGGCAGGCAAAGGGTTTAAGTCTCGTCCAACCAGGCGAACGTCCTGGTGGATGACCACCATCTAGATTTCCATTGGGCACATCTTTACCTAGAGGAAAATCCTTTGATTACTGAGGCCCATATCGCTCATTTGGAAATCTCGCTGCAGCAGGAGGTCAAGGAGCAGCATGGCCGTCAGATTGCAGCCAACCCATTATGAGCAGGCAGAATTCTTTTGGCCCGCGAATTCTAGGCGCGAGAGCAAATTGTCAAAGACATTAAATATATCATTGAGGGAATGAAAGTGACTCAGCAGAATGAAATGGAGAGTACGTGCACTCTGGAGGCCTTAGTGAAAGCGCTCAACATCCATGACCCGCAGGAGGCCCAGAGCTGGGTGCCGAGAACCACGCGTTGATCATGATGGATTTTTCTCTATTTGCCCTGTGTCTACGGTTATATTTTGATGGCAGTACTAGTTGTTGGTTTTCTTCCTATTCAACATGTTGTTCTCAATTAAGCTGGAAGATTGTTCCCTTGCTTTGCTGCTAGGATGTTTTTTGTCCCTTGGAAGGTGGTTTCTTGTCCGAGAGGTTTTGTGTTCTCAGTTTTCCTCTATGAAGCAATCATGCTATCTGGTGCAGTTGTTAAGATGATATGTGTCATTCTATCTGGTTAAGTTGTTAAGTTGATCTGTGGGCGCCCGATTTTCCCAACTCGGGAAGGGCCTGAGTGATATTTTAGCTCACTCAATTTGTAACTTTGTACCATTTGTGTACCTTTTTATACCATATTTATAGAATTTCGGGCTCTGCTTACTTACAAAAAAAAAATAACGGTCGATCGACCCTTCAATTTTTTATATGTTATAAAAATGGAATAATTTGGAAGTTATAACATATAAAAATAGTTTGTCCCGACTTCTGTTTTCCGACAAGAAGGATTGGCCGCGCCTTCTTTTCGTACTCAAGTGTGAAAATCCTTATCCAACAATTCATCTATATCCATAATGGAGAACACAAGAAGGATTGACCGACCCTTCTTGCAGTGTCGAAATATTATCAAAAGAATATTGGTAATAAGAAGGGTCGACTGGCCCTTCTTGCAGTGTCGAACTATTATAAAAATAATATGGGTAAAAATAGAACACCATGGAAGTTATATCATAAAAAATGGTTTGTCCGTAATTCCGTTTTATGACAAGAAGGATCTGCTTCCCCTTATTTTCGTAGTTAATTGTCAAACATTTATCCATCAATTCAAATATAGCCTTAATGGATAATACAAGAAGGACCGACCGACCCTTCTTGCAATGTCGAACTATTATGAAAATAATATTGGGAATAAGAAGGGTCGGCCAAACCTTCATTTAGGAGGGAATTGTAACAATACAACACCTTGGAGAAATAGCGGCCGCTCTTTCTTTGAGAATATTTCCACTTGCCAGCAAAGTCTTTAAAGAAATACGTCTATAAATTTTTTTGTGAAAATGTTAATATCTAATATCCTAGAGTGACATTTGGAACGATCATATTGTGACACATAGCATATTTGATTCGGCACATTGAGTATTAATACGGAGGTTACTCCTTTTTATTTGATCAATTAACAAAAGAGGAGGACAATTTCTACATCAATCAGAGTGTCTCCAGTCTTCTTCTGCACAGCTTGCTCTTGTCGCCTTCCGATGCAAAATAGGATATATGGAATCCATCTCTCCATGCAGGTGAGTTTTTTATATTATTTATCCTTTGCTATCACCGCTGCATCTTCTACAACGTGGAAGCTTCCCTGGGCGTCTATTTTCCTGATCCGTTCTGGGCCGTGGATCATCGATGATTTCTAACTTTATGATCCCTGGTGGCCTCGAATCCCGTGACATGTCACCTTTTCTTATAGTTAAAAGCACAGAAAGTCGCCCACCGTTGATCTTGATCTTGCATGAATCCTGGCCGTCAAACAGTGCGACTTTTACCAACTTCACGGATTTGGCTTGCGTTGATGTTTCGTGTAATTCAGATCCACGAACAAAACCTCAGCCATAGATCTCGGCCTCGTCATATCTGTGCCGTCCAAACCCGTGGACCTCTACCAAAAGTTCACGGATCTAAAAATTTGTTTTCTCCGCGCATGTCATATCAGAGAAGTAATTCCCGATCGTCGATCTGCTCCATTGGCCATTGATCTACTCCTTAAGATGCTTGTGGGTTAAATCTCACGCCTCCGTCTAAAACACCTCACCCAAATTATTCTATTTTGCTCAAACCACCGAGGCTTTCTCCATTATTTTTAAAAAATGTAACCTCCATTCTATTTTGATCAGACCACAAAGCTAGTGCTAACACCGACAAACTAAACGGGAAAGATAAAATTCATTTAAATCACCCAGTGTAATCTCATCCGCAGGATCAAGACAAATCGATGGTTAAAATGTAAATATGCAAGAAAGAAAAGAAGGGTTGCTGATGTAGAAGACCACAATTATTCAAGAATATTTATGCATCCACAATCCTTTCTAAACTGCAAAATCAAGTTCTGAAAGTGGCAATATTGGCTTTGAAAAGTGTGTTTTTCTATTCGAATAATGTGTTTCTTGACTACTTATGAACCTTAAAATCATGAATTTCAAATCAAAAAATGCAAATTTTGATTTCAAAAGTGTGAATTTCAAATCAAAAAATGCAAATTGTAATTTGAAAAGTGTGAATTTCAAATGAAAAAATGCAAATTTTGATTTGAAAAGTGTGAATTTCAAATCAATAAAAGCAATTTTTTATTTGAAAAGTGCAATTTTCATTTTTAAATGTTCAAAATTTTAGAGTGAAAAGTCCAATGTCTAAAATATTCACGCATTGTGCGCATAGCCAGTCAATCGGCTAAGTTATAACATATAAAAATCGTTTGCCCGGATTTTTTATTTCCGGCAAGAAGGATCAGCTGCCCCTTCTTTTCGTAGTTAATTGTGAAAATATTTATCCAGCAATTCATCTATATCCATATTGGAGAACACAAGGATCGACCAACCCTTCTTGCAGTGTCGAACTATTATTAAAATAATATTGGGAATAAGAAGGGTCGGTCGACCCTTCAATTTCGAGGGAATTGTAAAAATAGAACACCTTGGAAGTTATAACATATAAAAATAGTTTGTCCCGGCTTCCGTTTTCTGACAAGAATGATCAACCGCCCCTTCTTTTCCTAGTTAATTGTGAAAACCTTTATCCAACAATTTAGCTATATCCATAATGGAGAACACAAGAAGGATCGACCGACCCTTCTTGCAGTGTCAAAATATTATGAAAATAATATTGGGAATAAGAAGGGTCAACCGATCCTTCTTGCAGGGTCGAACTATTAGGAAAATAATATTGGAAATAAGAAGGGTCGGCTGACCCTTCAATTAGGAGGGAATTGTAAAAATAGAACACCTTGGAAGGTATATCATATAAAAATGGTTTTTCCCGACTTCTGTTTTAAGACAAGAATGATCGGTCGCCCCTTCTTTTCATAGTTAATTGTCAAAACCTTTATCGAGCAATTAATCAATAGCCATAATGGAGAACACAAGAAGGATCAACCGACCCTTCTTGCAATGTCGAACTATTATGAAAAGAATATTGGGAATAAGAAGGGTCAGCCAACCCTTCATTTAGGAGGGATTTGTAACAATAGAACACCTTGGAGAAAGAGCGGAGAAAGAGTGGTCGCTCTTTCTCTGAGAATATTTCCACTTTTCAGCAAAGTCTTTAAAGAAAAACGTCTATAAATGTTGTTGTTAAAATGTTGATATCTAGTATCCTAGGGTGACACGTGGAATGATCATATTGTGACACGTGGCATATTCGATTTGGCACATTGAGTATAGGGAGGTTACTATTTTTTATTTAATTTGACACATTGAGTATACCGAGGTTATTAATGCAGGTTTAACCACAACACAATCAAGAAATGAAAACTCAGTCATAGTAGTTTTAAGGATTACGCACATGCAAGATTACCATGTAGCTGGAATGCTAATTGAAAAATTAACATGAATTTATCAATTTATGTTAATCATTTGCAGAAATAGATAAATGTTTTAATTAAATAAATTCACTTAAAACATAAAAGACACACATATCATGAGTAAAGACAAATCGAAACTGTTACTAGATCAATGTATGGATTATTGATTGCAAAAATTAAACAATGTTCATAAATAATCTGAAGTGAAAATCAACATTCATCAAAGATATTTGATCAATTAACAAAAGAGGAATGAAGAGAAGGACTAATTGTATTACTTCAAAGTTGCAAAAAATTACAATCTTTGCATCAATCAGAGTGTCTCTAGTCTTCTTTTGCTGATTTTCTCCCCCCTACCCCATGAGACCTCTATCCTTTAAGTAATAATTACAAAAATAGTTACAAAAGATATACTTCCCCTAAAACAGGTATTACAAATCGAAACTAAAAGGTATCCTCAGGAGCGACTAATACCGACAATATTTTCACAAAATTCCAAAAATATTTTTATCACATGGTTTTCGGGAAGTATCCCATAACAAACTGTGGAAGATACTGACAATCCACTAGCTAGCTGTGACAAAAGTTGAAATATTCTTCTTAGAAGATTCATGATGATCAACAATGTCCTCAAAAACTGAAAAATCAGCCACTTGTACTTCCTTCAGGAGAATTGGTGGAGTCACAGGAACTTGATTAATTATAGAATCTCGGATGACTATATCATCTCGATCAACATGTTTCTCAGTGATCTTCCTTCTCTTCCTCTGAGGGAGTCGTATATACATGGATTGAATCTCAGACTCTTCTCTTCCAGTGCTTTCATCCAAAACATTGGCTTTAAAAGGTGGCGACAAAGGTTCATGATATTAAAGAGGCTGAATTTTTTTCTCGCCACAAAATCTGACCGAATATTTGTGACTTTTTTGCACCTTGTTCACAGTATGTAATTGTTAGGAGGAAATCTATGGAAATTGAATAATAAGACTTTTTCTATGGAATATGAAGACTAAAAAATTTCCCATGTTGGTCTTTGTGGTTAAGAAGAGCAATAAGGGTCCCATAATGATTAACTGTAATAAATTGCCATGATTAAAACCTTTCGGTCTAAGAAATGAAATTATCCAATCTATAACGAAATAACATATGGCATGCACCAACAAAATTTGGATTAAGATGAAGTACAATTTTAATTATATCACATATGATTTGATGTCAAATCTAAACAACTTATCATTATGGATTAGTCGGATCAATGACTATGACTTCAAATTTGGCCGAAGGTGAAAATCGCAGTTACGAGCCTAATTGCAATTTTTAAAAATGGTAGAGGGGAAAACAGACAAGCTAAAATTCATTTAAATCAAATAGTGTAATCTCATCCACAGGATCAAGACAAATCGGCTGTTAAAATTAAACACGCGGGAAGGAAAAGAAGGGTTGCGGGGTTTTATTTCATAAATATATACATTATTTCCACAATCCGCAATTGCGGGTTGCGGGTTGCGGAAACGCTAAGTGCAAAACTATTTTAAGACTCTTCCCGCAATCCGCAATTGCGGGTTGCGGATGTAAAAGAACACAAGTATTGAAGAATACCTCTGCATCCACAACCCGCATTGAGAATTGCGGGTTGTGGAAAGAAAATGTTTAAAACCGAAAGGCAAGCTTTCACAATCCGCATTGCGGATTGTAGATTGCGGGTTGCGGAAAGAACCTGACTTTTGGAAGAACTCAGTGCTTTCCGCAACTCACAAAAACACTCAAAAAATGAAAGAAAATTTCAAAGGAAAGTATCAACATCAACCTGACTTTGAAAGTGTCAATATCAACCTTTCTAAAGTGCAAAATCAAGTTCTGAAAGTGGAAATATTGGCTTTGAAAAGTGTGTTTTTCTATTCGAATAGTGTGTTTCTTGACTACTTATGAACCTTAAAAGTGTGAATTTCAAAGCAAAAAATGCAAATTTTGATTTCAAATGTGTGAATTCAAATCAAAAAATGAAAATTGTGCTTTGAAAAGTGTGAATTTCAAATCAAAAAATGCAATTTCTCATTTGAAAAGTGTGAATTTCAAATAAAAAAATGTAATTTCTCATTTGAAAAGTGTGAATTTCAAATAAAAAAATGCAATTTTTTATTTGAAAAGTGCAATTTACATTTTTAAATGTTCAAAATTTTAAGGTGAAAAGTCCAATGTCTAAAATATTCACTCATTGTTTGAATATCCAGTCAATCGGCAAAGTTATAACATATAAAAATGGTTTGTCCTGACTTATGTTTTCCGACAAGAAGGATCGGCCGCCCCTTCTTTTCGTAGTTAATTATGAAAACATTTATGCAGCAATTCAGATATATCCACAATGGCGAACAGAATAAGGGTTGACCGACCATTCTCGCAGTGTCGAACTATTAAGAAAATAATTTTGGGAATACAAAGGGTCGACCGACCTTTCAATTACGAGGCAATTTTAAAAATAAAACATTTTCGAAGTTTTAACATATAAAAATGGTTTCTATCGACTTCCGTTTTCTGACAAGAAGGATCAGCCACCCCTTCTTTTCATACTTAATTGTGAAAACCTTTATCCAACAATTTAGCTATATCCATAATAGAGAACTGTAAAATTAGTCACAACAGATCTAATGAACAAGTAAATCAATCACAATAGATGAAACTCAGAAAAATGGTGTAAAACTGTGCAAAGCATGCATCAGTGCTCAATATCACAATGAGGGTGAATAATTACAATACAATACAGTCACAATGACTAAGCAATTCGAATTGACTAAGAAGGTCATTCGAATTACTGAATCGGTGTAGCTTAACTCCAACTAGGAGTCCTCATCATCAATTAGTGGTGATCATCAATGCACAAGAACTAGTCATCCAGGTGTCAATCTGAGTCTAACTGAAGTGTGTAGCACTGATATAGGGAAGGAGGCTCAGTGGAGGGCACATGGGAGGCTTAACTGAAGTCAGAACAAGTCATCTAGTCAATCTGGAGGTCTAACGGAGTGAAACAGTCAGTCGAGAGTGAAACTAGCCTCAAATCAAGGAGAATCGGAGCTAACTGAGTGTAAACTAAGGTGGTAGGTGAAGAAGTGCGCCCTTCTCTGGCAGTAGGTGAGAACTGGGCGCCTTCCTGACTAGGAGGGCTAAAAATCTGAAGTAAGTGGCTCCTGGGAGCTAGAATAAGGTGGATAAGGTGCTGGAGGCATCACATGGTGACTGAGCTGCGTGCAAAATGCATGCAAACCCTAGAATTTGCATGCAAACCTTAATTGCATGCAAGGTCCTGAAAATGATGATGTGGATATCTGAACACCCCCCCTCAAGATAGACTATGTTGTGCAAAAAAATAATGTGGGGCCCTGGTAACTAAGACCAAAGGTCACCCCAATACAATAATCCAAAAAAAATGCTGAAAATAAGCTAAGTGAGGAAAGAGGGAAAACCCAGTGGGAAGAAAGCCCCCCATCAAGCTAAAACATAATAATGGATCAATATGTCTCCACCATGATGGAACTCACCCCCAACAGTGAACGGAGGTAAGATAACTTCTTCTTAGTGAAGCTCTTGGTGAAGATGTCTACAATTTGCTCATCAATAGGGCAATATTGCATAATGATGGTGCGATCATGCACCAACTGTCGAATGTAATGCATATGAATCTCAATGTGTTTGGTCCTCTACTGCTGAACTGGATTTGTGGAGATCTTGATAGCACTTTTATTGTCACAAAAGAGGACAGTCGAAGTAGTGCCACCAAAACCAAACTCAGAAAGAATACCCTGCAACCAAACTGCGTGAATGCAGGCATTGACTGCCCCTCGATACTCTGCCTCTGCTGAAGAAAGTGCAATGGCTGCCTACTTTTTGATGGACTAGCAAATAGGGCCATGACCAATCACGAAAACATAACGAAGTCGACTTCCGATCAATGCTATCACCTGCCCAATCTGAATTAGTAAAACCAATGAAATCAAGCTCAGAATCTGCAGCATAATGTATGCCAAAATGTTTCGTACCTTGCACATACTGCAAGATCCACTTGGTTGCTCACCAATGAATCTCATGGGCCTGCTGCATAAACCTTGACACGGCACTCACGGAATATGAAATATCAAGCCTTGAGTGTGTCAAATAAAGTAGTGAACCAATCAACTGTCGATACATACTGCAATCTGCAAGCGGTGTAGAATTTTCCTCCTCAAGACTGATTCCTGAGAGGAATGGGAATCGGGCTGCCTTACATTCAGCCATATTAAACTTCAATAACAGGTCGGAAGCATATTTTTGCTAAGATATAGTGATCCCATCAAAATTTTGAGCTATCTCCAATCCCAAAAAGTGACTTAGCAAGCCCAAATCGCTCATGTCAAAAGCTAGATTTAAGGCAGTTTTTAGCTTGTTTATTGAAGTAAGAGTGCTACCAGTAATGAGAAGATCATCAACATAAAGTACAATAACCAGCATATTACCTTTAACTCGTTGAAGATACACATTCGGATCAGATTTGCATCTTTGGAAATTTTGAGAAAGAAGGAAGGAGTCCATCTTTGCATACCAAACTCTTGGGGCTTGTTTTAACCCATACAAAGATTTCTTCAATCTGCAAACTAATGATGGATCTGATGTGTAGCCTTCTGGTTGCTGCATATATACCTCTTCAGCAAGATCTCCATGTATAAAATCACTCTTCACATCCATGTGGTGCACTTCCCAGTGCTTGGATGTGGAAATTGCCAAAACAAGGCGGATGGAATCCATCTTTGCAACCAGTGCAAAGGTCTCAGTGTAGTCCACTCCTTGGACTTGGGAGAAACATTTTGCCACCAACTTTGCTTTGTATTTGCTGATAGTGCCATCAGCAGCAAATTTCGTGTGGTAGACCCATTTACACTTCACTAATTTTCTTCCAGGTGGAAGAGAAACTAGCTCCCATGTATTGTTCGTTTGAAGAGAACTGTACTCTTCATCCATGGCACTTTGCCATCTCAGATCTCGGTGGGCATGATAGTATGTTTGGGGATATGAACCAGTCATCAAATAAAAAATCTCAGGAAGTAATGGATCAAAAATAGAAAGAGCCATACCTTCTCTTTGAAAGTCTCCTCTTGTTTGTCTTGGATCAGCAGGATTTCCAAGGTTCGAACCAACAGATTGAAGAGTGTTTTGGGCCCACTTTGGTAACTGAGGAGGATCATAATGGTCGGATTCTGAACCTGATATGTCATGATCATCATGTGCTACTAAAATATCATAAATATCAGAACTCATACCTTCATTATCGCTGCCCGAATCTTCTTCTGGTGAAGGCGGTGAAACGACAGTTTGTTCCTCGACTATTTGCAATTCTTGAAGCGGTTCTTCAAATTGCACACTTCGCTCTATGAATATATTTTTGGATCTGATATCCATGAGTTTATATGCTTTTGATTCTTCCCCATATCCTATTAGTATGCACTCGATACTTTTTGGATCCAAAGCTCGTCTCTTCTTGGAAGGAATTCTAGCCCATGCAGTAGAGCCAAAAACTCTCAAATTTGACACATCCGGTTTGTGACCAAATAATGCTTCGAAAGGAGTCATACCTTTCACGGATGAATGTGGAACATGGTTTTGTATTTATGTAGCAACATTGATTGCTTCATCCCAAATATTTGCAGCCAAACCTTTTGATTCAATCATGCATGTAGCCATCTCTTTCAGTGACCGATTTTTCCTTTCCGCTACACCGTTCTGCTGGGGTGTGTAGGGAACTGTATGTTGGATCTGAATTTCGCTTTGGGCACAAAGTTGCAGCAACTCAGCCTTGATATATTCTCCACCATTATCAGATCTAAGAGCTTTGATCTTGCTCTCAGTGGAGGTCTCAACAGAAGCCTTAAAATCCTTTAATTTTCCAAGCACTTCTGACTTGTTTTTGAGAAAAAATACCCATGTAAAGCCGGAAAAATCATCAATAAATGTCAAAACATCCCTTGAACCATTTAATGATGTATGGGGCAGTGGACCACTGATATCGGAATGTATCATCCCCAAAACTGTAGAAGCTCTGCTAGCTTTGCCGCGGTCGAACCTGTGCTCGGGGTGCTTCCCAATAATGCAACCAGTGCATATTCCCTTCGAGGAACGGAGTTGTGGAAGACCATCTACCATGGATTTGTTTGATAAAAGCAGTAAATACTTATAATTAAGATGTCCAAATATTTCTTTCCAAAGCCTACTAACCTCATTACCATGTGTGCGAAGAGCAGTGAGCTTTGCAAGCAGAATAAAGTGTGAAAACTCATAGCATTTTGCAGTGTGGTTTGCCTTTCCGACTGCAACAAGTCTTCCACTTTTGATATCAAAAATTTCAACTGTATCAGGGCTGAATGTAACTTGCTTCGGTTCACCAGTGTGTGTCATTTGATACACAGAAAGAAGATTTGAAGCCAAGGAAGGCACATAGAGAACATTCTAAAAGCTTCCATGATCAATATGGATTGTGCCTTTGCCCTTTGAAGAAATTTTTGAGTCATCTCCCAAATGGATGGGGATGGAGCTGTTTGGATCGAATGAAGAAAAAGAATCAATATTTGCATCCATATGATTCGATGCACCCGAATGTATCAAGAGAGTAGTGGGCTTCGAAACAGTTACCATGAGTGCTTGTCCTTTTTCATGATCATCATTCCTATCCTTCTTCCTTGCACCATAAGGAAGAGTTATGTTGTTCTTTTCCAAAAGGAGGGCCATTTGATCTATAGTCTTCTTCATACATGAAATTTTGGGATGAAATCCACGGTTGCAATAAGTACATCTAGATTTTTCCTTACCCTCTTTACCCTTTTGCTTGAACTTCGAACTGGATGGTGCATCCGTCTATTTTCCTTTCTCTCTTTGCTTGTGAGGTTCGAATTTGGGCTTCTCCTTCTTTTGCTTTCCTTTACCATTCGAAATCTTGGGCCCTTTAACATATAAGGCTGAATCTTTGGAGCTTATGGACCCCATTTGAATCAACTTATCATGCTCTTTTGTGACGGACTCAATGAAGGCATTCAAGGTAGGCATCTTCCAATTCAGGGTAGTTAGCCGACCGGAATTGAAAGTAGAGACAAATACCAAATAGTCTTTACCAAGCTTGGTGAGAATAGATAGGATCGATTGCTTATCCTCTTTGATAACTCCACTGTTCTTCAACTGCAATGTTAAGTGCTTGAATTTTGTGAAAAACTCATTGATGGTCTCAAAATTCTCAGGACTAAGAGCAATCAATTCATTCTCTAGTTGAAAAGCCTTAAGCTCATCCTGCTTGCCAAATAATGTTTCAAGTTGCTCCCATATATCTTTTGGAGTCTTCAATCCGCTGAGATGGAAGTGAAGATCTTTGGAGATGGAGAGACAAAGAAGACCATAAGCTTCATCAAGCTTGTTGTAGTGTTTGGTTCTTTCTGACAATGTGCTTGGATCCAATTCAAGACCAAGGGTGACTCTATAATATCCTTTTGAACGTAACATGATCTCCATATCTTCTTTCCAATCAAAATAATTGAAAGGGGTGAGGATAGGCTTTGAAGAAGAGTATTCCATTGCTGGAGCGAGTGCACTTTGATGTAGAAAGGCTTGCAAAAGTAGAGTAGCGAATGCAATTGATGGAGACAATAACCTGCAAATTACAATGAAACAATCACTGTAAGGTCGAACAATGCACCCTTTTAGAGTTGCATCACACCTGGGATTGGAGATCAAGCAATGTTGAATGGGTCCAATGTATCAAATCCAGGATTTATGTGGAAACTCAAGCTTCTGGAGTGGTATTGGAAGTATTTTTAAGCTTTGCATGCACAGGAGCGAATGCCATTGAGATCTTTCATGCCAAACTTTTTGTAATTTTGAGTAAATTCACTCAAATCTCCTTGTAGAACACCTGTAGAAAAGAAATATTGTCCCTGCAATGGCTCTGATACCATGTAAAATTAGTCACAGCAGATCTAATGAACAAGTAAATCAATCACAATAGATGAAACTCAAAAAAATGGTGTAAAACTATGCAAAGCATGCATCAGTGCTCAATATCCCAATGAGGGTGAATAATTACAATACAATACAGTAACAATGACTGAGCAATTCGAATTGACTATGAAGGTCATTCAAATTACTGAATTGGTGTAGCTTGACTCCAACTAGGAGTCCTCATCATCAATCAGTGGTGGTCATCAATGCATAAGAACCAGTCATCCAGGTGTCAATCTAAGTCTAACTGAGTGTAACAAGTGTAACTGAAGTGTGTAGCACTGATATAGGGAAGGAGGCTCAGTGGAGGGCACATGGGAGGCTTAACTGAAGTCAAAACAAGTCATCTAGTCAATCTGGAGGTCCAAGGGAGTGAAACAGTCAATCGGGAGTGAAACTAGCCTCAAATCAGGGAGAATCGGAGCTAACTGAGTGTCAACTGAGGTGGTAGGTGAAGAAGTGCGCCCTTCTCTGGCAGTAGGTGAGAACTGGGTGCCTTCCTGACTAGGAGGGCTAAAACTCTGAAGTAAGTGGCTCCCCGGTGCTAGAATAAGGTGGGTAAGGTGCTGGAGGCATCACATGGTGACTGGGCTGCATGCAAAATGCATGCAAACCCTAATTATGAAAGGATCTACCAACACTTCTTGTAGTGTCAAAATATTATGAAAAGAATATTGGTAATACGAAGGGTCGACCCTTCATTTACGAGGGAGTTGTAACAATAGAACACCTTGGAGAAAGAGAGACCGCTCTTTCTCTGAGAATATTTCTACTTGCCAGCAAAGTCTTTGAAGAAAAACTTCTATAAATTTTGCGACAGGTGGAACACTTATATTGTGACACGTGGCATATTTGATTTTTAAAATTAGTTTAAAGATTGTTTAAACAAATATTGAGGATATTAGTGGCACCATTTAACTTTTGGGGACTGTTTTAAGTTCCTGGGTTTTTTGAACCAACAACGTGGATGTTATATCAGCAGGGTCCAAATGAGAAGTATAGCTTGTAGTTTGGTAATAATCTTGCTAGTTCTAGTTTTTTCTCTTACTACAATACATTCATGTATTGATTATGAAATCTAACATGGAAACTTTGATTTGAGCTCTCCTCTAGGATCGGTAGATATGAGAAGTATATCTTGCAGTTTGTGGAGAAATGAGAAGTTATAGTTGGAGATGAAGATGGTGTAAGGGATTTATGGTTGAGTTGTTGAGGAAAAGTGTAAGGAATTTATGGTTGAGATGAAGATAGTGTAAGGAATTTATGACCGCCATACTCTGATAATTACCATTCCCCATCCAAGACTTTGTTGGTGACAAGACATAAACATAATGTGGACTGAAGCATGATGAGATTATTCACACGAGTGATACAATCCATCATTTACGATGAATATTATTCAGCCTATTGTAGGCCATTTAATGCACTGGCAGCAGGCATGTTGGCTATTGGATTTTCAAGGAATCGATTGGAGTGATACGTGTACAGTTAATACAACAATATATGTAGTCGAATTGGAGTGATACGTGTATGATTACTCGAGGAAAATCTGTATTGGCTACAGATGATATCTATGACCACCATGATTCTGCCATACTGTGATAATTACCATTTCCCATCCATCCTAGACTCCCATCCCATTCAATCCATCAACACAGTGGCCACTCACTATATATAGGCTAACCATGCCCCATATCACAGCAAATTGATATGGGGACATATTAGGGAGATTAGAACTGTCTAAGTCCCAATACATGGACTTGTCATTATGTTCCTAGGTATGCAACGAGGAGGGGACATAGGGAGATTAGCAGTCTTGGAGGATTTCTTCTCTAAGACAACATGCGTTGTTGCGGTCGTCAACACTTGCAGCAGTCATGGAATGTTGTTTTAGTACCAGACCATGCTGTCAGCTTCTTCTTACTCTTGTTTCAATTCATGAATAGTTTCTCTATTTTTCTTGTGCATGATGATATGTGTGCTCACGCGCTACCTTGGCTGCAATAAAACGATTATTTTTGCATTTGTTGTAAATGGTTTCTTTTTACAGCATCGTGATAAACAATTATTTGTTTGCTATGCAGGTATTCGAGAGATATGCAATACCGCCATGTCCAGGCAGTATCTTCGAATCTCTGTGCCTCCAGATCATGCTATCAGCTTCTTCTTACTCTTGTTTCAATTCATGAAAATGGTGTAAGAGTCAACGGGGGTACTATTTAACAACCTCAAAATGGAATGTGGAAGTAATTTAATTGGATTGCGGACCTCAAAATGGAATTTGGAAGTAATTTAAGTGGACTGGCAGTTCGTTCGAATTGGAATTGTAAGTAATATTTTATAAATGTGGGTCGACCCTTCATTTACGAGGGAGTTGTAACAAAAGAACACCTTGGAGAAAGAGAGACCGCTCTTTCTCTAAGAATATTTCTACTTGCCAGCAAAGTCTTTGAAGCAAAACTTCTATAAATTTTGCGACAGGTGGAACACTTATATTGTGGCACGTGGCATATTTGATTTTTAAAATTGGTTTAAAGATTGTTTAAACAAATATTGAGGATATTAGTGGCACCATTTAACTTTTGGGGACTGTTTTAAGTTCTTGCATTTTTTGAACCAACAACATGGATGTTATATCAGCGGGGTCCAAATGAGAAGTATAGCTTGCAGTTTGGTAATAATCTTGCTAGTTCTAGTTTTTTCTCTTACTATAATACATGCATGTATTGATTATGAAATCTTACATGGAAACTTTGATTTGAGCTCTCCTCTCGGATCGGTAGATTTGAGAAGTATATCTTGCAGTTTGTGGAGAAATGAGAATTTATAGTTGGAGATGAAGATGGTGTAAGGGATTTATGGTTGAGTTGTTGAGGAAAAGTGTAAGGAATTTATGGTTGAGATGAAGATGGTGTAAGGAATTTATGACCGCCATACTCTGATAATTACCATTCCCCATCCAAGACTTTGTTGGTGACAAGACATAAAAATAATGTGGATTGAAGCATGATGAGATTATTCACACGAGTGATAGAATCCATCATTTACGATGAATATTATTCAACCTATTGTAGGCCATTTAATGCACTGGCAACAGGCATGTTGGCCGTTGGATTTTCAAGGAATCGATTGGAGTGATATGTGTACGGTTAATCCAGCAATATCTGTAGTCGAATTGGAGTGATACGTGTATGATTACTTGAGGAAAATATGTACTCGCTACAAATGATATCTATGACCACCATGATTCCTCCATACTGTGATAATTACCATTCCCCATCCGTCCCAAACTTCCATCCCATTCAATCCATCAACACAGTGTCCACTCACTATATATAGGCTAACCATGCCCCATATCACAGCAAATTGATATGGGGACATATTAGGGAGATTAGCACTGTCTAAGTCCCAATACATGGATTTGTCATTATGTTCCTGGGTATGCAACGAGGAGGGGACATAGGGAGATTAGAAGTCTTGGAGGCTTTCTTCTCTAAGACAACATGCGTTGTTGCGGTTGTCAATACTTGCAGCAGTCATGGAATGTTGTTTTAGTACCAGACCATGCTGTCAGCTTCTTCTTACTCTTGTTTCAATTCATGAATAGTTTCTCTGCTTTTCTTGTGCATGATGATATGTGTGCTCACGCGCTACCCTGGATGCAATAAAATGATTATTTTTGCATTTGTTGTAAATGGTTTCTTTTTACGGCATCGTGATAAACAGTTATTTGTTTGCTATGCAGGTATTCGAGAGATATGCAATACCGCCATGTCCAGGCAGTATCTTCAAATCTCTGTGCCTCCAGATCATGCTGTCAACTTCTTCTTACTCTTGTTTCAATTCATGAAAATGGTGTAAGAGTCAACGGGGTCCTATTTAACAACCTCAAAATGGAATGTGGAAGTAATTTAATTGGATTGCGGACCTCAAAATGGAATTTGGAAGTAATTTAAGTGGACTGGCAGTTCGTTCGAATTGGAATTCGACCATAATGCACCATTTTCCTGCAGAGAGATTTGTGGAGATAATAGGTAGCCTGAAATCATTGAACAATCTTGATATCCATATTCTGAAGCCTCTTCCTCTTCTCAACTTATTGGAGCAAGTTCCTAACCTTGAAGGACTACATATCCTCAAAAGGTTTTTCTCGGTAAGAAAGAATTTTTGTAGTCATTATTATACACACGTCTGATTTAAGTATTTGCTTATCATTTCCAAAGTATATTTCATTGGTTGAATTCCTTTGCTTCCACTAACTACGGTGTTATGAGCTAACCCGTCTAAGTGGGATGCCTAGACCAATTGTCTGGCCATCCCCTGTTATGGTGCACTTGGAAATTTAGGAATAGTTTCTTTTTTTTTATTGTGCATGATGATATGTGTGCTCACGCGCTACCCTAGCTGCAATAAATAGATTATTTTTGTATTTGCTGGAAATAGTTTTTTTTTATGGAAGAGTGATAAACAGTTATTTGTTTGCAATGCAGTTATTCGAGAGAGATGCAATACCTTCGTGTCTAGGCTATCCGCTTGCTAATCTTCGGGTGTTAAAAGTAGACATGAAGGGATATGATGGGAGGGAAATCCCATCAGCAGTCTTTGAATGTTTTTTTAGTACCATACCATGCTGTCAGCTTCTTCTAACTGTGCCAAGTAGAAGGCTTCGAGCACTCTCGAAGTCCCAATACACCATGATATATGGGCATGTCACAAACCCAAAATTTGATAAAAATTTAAAAATTTTCTAAGCGTCCAATCGTCATTAAATGCCGCTACGGAAGATAAAATGTATGTACAACATCTATAATTACTGTTTTAATAGAAGCATTATTATAACATCTCATAACTTTTATCATTAATTATTTAATTGTAATTCATTACTAAAACTTTACATATCGATGCAAACGCCTTCTATACTTTCACAAGTCACCCTAACTATCAATATAGAACTCTTGATACATGTGTCACACATTCCTTTGAAACATATTCTGGAAATTACAAGAAGGATCATCATACCACCTTCATGAGTTGCAACTCTTGTCAAATATTTTATTCTATTATCATAACTTCAACATGTTCTATCACTTGTTCCCCCCTTGGCTAATTCCTCTATTAGCTTAAAGAATAAAAATTCAATGAGATATACCAACTCATATTGTCGACCAACTACCCATTAAGTATATATAAACATTTTTCTTTTAAATATATATAAAGAGTGCATAAAATTTCACTAACTATTTTCTCATGTGATACAAATGTGCATAATCGATGAAAAACAAGAAACCATCATAATTTCTACAGATACGACACATAAGAGCAAAACCATTAAATACAACCACAAAGCATGAAGGAGATAAGCATACATAAAATACACATACAAAAGAACATTTTAACGTGGTTCACCCACCTCTTGGCTACGTCCACAAAAGGTTGTTTATTAAAAAAATCAAGGTAAAAGAGTTACACTTTACAACATAACTTGTTGTAATTTTACCTTCTACTTCCTTCGAGGAACTAGAGGTTATCTCATGTTGACTGACTTTCCAAGCCTATCATCCGTAATGTCAGCTGGACACAAATAAAAGTTATACTATTACTAAATTCATTCATTTAGTATATATATTTTACCATCCTATGCTAACCATCTCATACTTTAAATTTATAAAACAAAAGTCTAATGTCTAAACCTTTCTATTTGATCTAGTGTCATGTTAAGGCAACTCTATAAATGAGAGGGTAAATGTGACATTCAAACTCCTTACTTCTATCCTAAAAGTCTAACTTTACACCCTTCCTCATAAGTAATGAATTTTACTTCTCATTAGCTATTATTTATAGATATGCATTTCAACCTATCATAACCAATTTAGGTTAAGTATTTAACACTTACCTTTTTGTTAATTAGTTCTATGCCAAATATTAAATCATTAGAACTATAAATATATGGATGATCATATCCCCAAGTAATTATTCATGACCATTTCTAAGGGAACATAATTTATATCTAAAGCACACTTTTAAGGATGCAATTAAATCCAGATCTTACCCAAGAGATAAATATCCCTTTCATTTAATACTTTCTTTTCAGTATAAATTTATAATTATATATTTAAGAAATATTTATAAGACCCAAACTAGTTCTCATCGAATTCATATTAATAATGATAGGTGATTACTATATATATATATATATATATATATATATATATATATCTAAGATGCATATATATTTATAAGGAAATCTTTCCCACTAATTTTTCCTCGAGTTAACTCAAATCATAATACCTAAATCTTTAAATATGCTACCTGCGTTTTGCTTCATGGATCCAAGTTACCGTGAACTATCTTATATAAAAATAATAGGAATAAAAACAAGTAATAATCTGGGGATTGGTCCCTAAAGTTAGATCATCCTCATTTCAACGACAGGTCTTCATAGAGAGTCACTCTCCTTTAGCCACCTAAGGTTGTATTTAATATAGAGATCACCAATCTCTATTTCTCTATTAAAATACAAGCAGGAAGATGCATCAATGGAGCGTAGAGTTCAAAAATTTAATATTCCAGGCAGAAAGGGAATGCTTATATCCAACGCAGAGGTAACTCTGTCAAACTAAGGTGGAAAACAAGTGCATGATTCTGAATTTAATATGCCAGGAAGAAAACGAATGCATCTATCTGACGCAGAGATTACTTTGTTAACCCCTGTATAAAAATGCCTAACCCGGAATTAATATGCAGATTTTAACTAAGATATAGCGACCCTTTATCGAAATAAAACTCTACAGTTAACCAATACAGAAATCACTTATCTAAGGATGCCTTATGTTGAGTATTGAATCCATCGAAGTCGCCTTCTACTATCTCCATTGCAGAGTTTTCTGCTAAACTCAGCTTGCATATCGCAGAGTTTCACACCTGACTCATATCGCAGAGATGATTAGATCTCATCGTCGATATTCTCCCTATATCCAATGCAGAGCTTTTCTACTAAATTCTGTTGCATAGGTTTTCTGCTCAATTCTATTGTAGAGGTCTTCTGCTAACTCTGTTTCGGAGGCTTTTCCCCCCTTCATGGCAGTAACTCCACTCCCTTATATCCCGATTGTGCTTCACCCCTATCTCCGGATTGTATAACTAATCTTCGTCGTTGGGAGATTTTTCTTTGATCAGCTTCACCACGTGGAGGTTGAACTCGCTGATGAAAAAGGAATGAGTTTTCCAAATGGCAGTTCACCGGAACTTCCTCACTATGAATCGATTTGTTCACTTTGGAACAGTTCGCCACCATCCTGATTTTACCTCGGTTGCTTGATAACTGAAAAATCGATTCCATTATACTTAAAATGATAGTTAATAACTTAAACGTCATGTGGAGGTAGGTAGTGGCGTTTATTATTCTTAACGTCCAGTAATGTAAGCATTAATTGTCTTCAAATATAAACGTATCTTTGTTTATTCAGCTAGTTATTTTGATAGCACAACCATTGTGTAATTCTTTTAATACTTTAACTAAAATATTCACTTCTCATTATACAATACTTCTATTTTACTCCTAAATAACATTCATATTCAAACATATAAATTGTAGATGGTTAGTTCATTCATTTTTACTTAATGAAGTCTAACGTATAAATATTATATATATATATATATACATACATGCTTTTATAAAAAAAAGTTTAACATATAAAGATTTGATAACTTTCACCATATGTATAATGGTTTACCATACTAGGTATTTTCTTTTTATTAAATCTCTTGCATATTGCTATGATAGTATTCTTTTTAGAAGGATACCTAGGCATGCATTAGCTTGTTTTTCCTCACATTTCTTTCTTGCTTATTTTTCATACATATATATATATATATATATATAGATTCATCTAATCATTTTAATTTATGTTAGATTCTACTTAGGTGAATTCTTTGAGTAAATTAAAACATCGCTAGTTTTTCACCCTCCATATTTTATGACTTTAAAACATGAATCTCACGGCTTCCTAATCATTTTATCTTTTCTTTTGGTTGGTTTTGTTACTTGTCATTTAGTTGTAGTACTATTCTAAATCTTTTGGTCTTAACTAAGACGTATAATCATAACACTAGCTCGAGGTCCACTGGTGGGGCCTTGGCCTTGAGCTCCTCACCGGTGCCATTTACATAATTACAATTACAATTAAGATCATAATAATAATAATAATTGGGGTCAAATTGGAGGGATGTTACAGGGCATTTCGAGCACTCTCAAAGTCCCAATCCATGGAATTCGAGCACTCTCAAAGATGTTCCTTGGCATCGATCACATTTCCATCCATCTTCTTTCTATCACTCTTCTTTCAATAACTGATTGCTATGCAATGAGGAGGGAACGTAGGGAGAAAAGGTAGCAGAAGTAGAAGGCGGGACTGTGCTTTCTCTAAGACAACATGCGATGTTGCGGTCGTCAACATTAGGCTTGCAGTAGTCATTGAATATTGTTTTAGTACCAAAAGGCTTCAGTCCTCGGGAAGGTGAGAAACTGTGCAAGCAGTTGAATAAACATCTTAAATTACATAGCATTATATATCAAAGTTTGTTGACGACTCTTGGATGATGTAGTATCAAACTTAACAGACAATAAACTTGTTATCACCATCGCACATTTTTTGCACTATGCATCAACAAATAACTACATCTGGCTCGGAGAGCTTACCAGTCTTTGCAAGAATATTCCGACTAGGTCTTCCGTTCGACTACTTCAGAGATCATGTCGAACCATCGTGTCGATCACTATTAAATTTTAATTAGCATTATGTTGTGTCTAGGAAGGCATGAATGTGTTGCTTGTTTTTGAAATTATACATGGAATGTGTTGAATATAATTGTACAACTATTAAAAAGGAATTGTAAAAATAGAACACCTTGGAAGGTATATCATATAAAAATGATTTGTCTCGACTTCGGTTTTACGACAAGAAGGATCGACCACCCCTTCTTTTCATAGTTAATTGTGAAAACCTTTATCTAATAATTTAGCTATAGCCATAATGGAGAATACAAGAAGGATCAACCAACCCTTCTTGCAGTGTCAAACTATTATGAAATGAATATTGTGAATAAGAAGGGTCGCCGACCCTTCATTTAGGAGGAAATTGTAACTATAGAAAATCTTGGAGAAAGAGTGGTCGCTCTTTCTCTGAGAATATTTTTACTTGCCAGCAAAGTCTTTAAAGCAAAAATTGTATTTAATTTTGTTGTTAAAATGTTGATATTTGCTATCCTAGGGTGACACGTGGAATGATCATATTGTGACACATGGCATATTTGATTTGGCACATTGAGTATAGCAAGGTTACTATTTTTTGTTTGATTTGGCACATTGAGTATAGTGAGGTTATTAATGCTGGTTTAACCACAACACAATCAAGAAATGAAAATTCATTGATAGTAGTTTTAAGGATTAGGCACATGCAAGATTACCCTGTAGTTGGAAATGCTAATTGAAAAATTAACATGATTTATTAATTTATGTTAATCATTTACAGAAATAGATAAATGTTTTAATTAAATAAATTCACTTAAAACATAAAAGACACACAGATCATTAGTAAAGACAAATCCAAACTGTAGATCAATGTATGGATTATTGATTGCAAAAATTAAACAGTGTTCATAAATAATTTGAAGTGAAAATCAACATTCATGAACACTGTAAAGGAGATTAATTACTTATCTGCTCAAATTACTATCAACCAATTAAAATTAACTGATGGAAAATTAAGGATTCAAGCGCATTCAAGATTGACCTGTAATTGATATGTCAATTGAAAAATTAAGATCAATTATAATTTTCTATAAAAACCATTTGCAGAAATAGCTAAAAGTTTTAATTGAATAAATTCTTTTAAAACATTAAGGATACCTAGATCATAAGCAGAGAAAAATCAAAACTGTAGATCAATGTAATTATAGATTGCAAAAGATTAAACAGTATTGATAAACAACCTAAAAGTGAAAATCAATATTGATCAAAGAAATTTGATTAATAGACAAAAGAGTATGCAAGAGAATAACATAACTATATTACTGAAAGTTTGCAAGAAATTACAAGCCCTGCATTAACCAGAGTATGCCCAGTGCTAATTTTCTCCTCCAAATTCCATCATCCCTAGCCTACGAGAGATCTACCCTTTAAATAATAATTACAATTTTGTTACAAAGGATAAATTCCCAAAAAAAATAGGGATTTCAAAAATCGAACTAGGCTAATGGCCAAGAAAATCTTGCCACATGACTGCAGTTTCTAACAATTCATCTATATTTAGATAATTGACCGACTCAAGCCCTAGTTGGGCATCACACGTAAAAATTTTCAGCTCGTTTTTAGCCAAATTATGCCAAATACCAATAAAAATGTGCATCATTCCCTCAATGGCAACAGGTTTCCTGATTAACTGATCCACGTCATCAATCTTAATATGCTCGAGGTGTTGGATCTTCTCTTTAGATTCCTCGCATCGACGTTCAACCTGTTCTAGCATCAACTTCGGTGGACAAGCACTTTCAATGAGGTCCATGATAGGGAACTGCAACTTCTCCATGATGCTATCCACAGCATACCATCTCCTTCCACAAACACCTTGTGCTTTCTGGATAGTATCTCCAACCATATCATTTAGATCATGCCAAGCATGCAACACAGTTCTGATTTTCTTCAGTTGGAAACTAGTGAGAGTAGAAATATTCTCAGGTCTCTCCTTAATGGACCTCTACCATTCCACAATATCTTCATTGGCCTTAAAGGCCTACTGTCTTTTAGCTACCTGCTGATCAAGAGTAACAAACATGTTCCCAAAAATAATGTGAGTCTCATAGATATCATTCAAGGTGTGAAATAATTCAATTAGCAGCTTACAATGTTCTTCATTGACCTGAATGGCCAAATCCTTAAACTCCAGCTGGGAAAACCTAGAGAATGCAGAGGAGGATGCACTTGCAGTTGCATCCTCACATTTTTTTTCTAGTACAGCTTTCCTTTGTGTATTGGCGGCATTATCAAATACCTTCCTGAGATCAGTAACATAAGATTCATGTTCCTCATTGGTTTTGGCCAATTTCTCTTCAAGCTTCTTTAGCTCTTCTTTCTTTAAATCAATCTCCCTATTCAGTGTTGTCACTGAATCATAGTTTGCACCTGCAAAAGCACCCATGGGTGCAGTAGCATCCAATGCTTCTCGATGTATGTCATCAGACTGCTTGGTCAAAATTATTTGATTAGGAGTAGGTGCCTCCAATCCACCTTGATCCCTGCTTCTCTTCTTACCTTTTCTTACCACTGGCTTGGAAGCTCTATTGTAGAAGTAATCCCCAAGAGGGACTACAATGTCTTCTTCAAACTCAGCTACCAATTCAATAAATGATGAAGTCACATTTACTGTTGAAACCAATGAAGATGTCTGAGTAGTAGAAGGAGCAGGTATAGACATAGTTATTTGGGAAGTAGTTGGGGTGGAAGGGATATTTTGAATAACTGCTGGTACAAAATTTGGGGATGGAATTGAAGTGAAGGCTTCAAAAAGTGGAACTTGGATATCATTAGCTGGTAATGAAGAAGGAGGAACTGGAGTCTGCTCATTAGTAGCTAGTGGTGATAAAATGAATGGAGGTGATTGCAGAGAGACAATCAAAGACTGGATCTCTGTATTAATAGATGGAAAAATAGGAAGTCGAATTGAGATGGCTGGGAATGGAGCAGTGATGGTAGTTAGAGTATGGAAAAGCTGGGATATGGGGAATGGAGGTGTTACCCCAAATGAAAAAGTTGAAATAATTTGAATAGATTGAAGTAGAAGTGATGAGGTTCTTGTGTCAGCAACAGGGGTAGTTTCAAGAAATTGGTGGTCTAGGACAGAATCATCCACTTCAATAGAATTCAATAAATCTGTAATTCTTTCGATATCTAGTTTTCCAGGGGGACACGTGGAACACTTAGATTGTGAAACGTGGAACGCTTAGATTTTGAAACTTGAAACGCTCAGATTGTGAAACTTGGAACGTGAGCGACATCTCTATCATGGTGTATATTTTGTTCGTGACAAGAAATAATGTCGATTGATGCATGATGAGATTATTTTCTTCACACGAGTAATGTCTACGATTACTCCAGCAAAATCTGCTGTCGCTACAAATGATATCTATGACCACCATCCCGCCATACTGTGATAATTACATTACCCATCCATCCCATCTTGGTCAATCCATCAACTCATTGGCCACTCACTAAATATAAGCCAACCATGCCCCATATCACAGCAAACTGAAATCTTCAGGAAAATCGGCTCTCTTGAAAAAATTTCTTTATTGCCTCTGTTCTCTGTCCTTTTTTATGAGAAATGCTTAAGTCTTATGATCTCTCCCCAGTTCTCCTCATGATATATGAGCATTTCGAAACTGGATCCCTTGAAAATCCTCACTAGACCATGATATATGGGCATTTCGAGCACTCTCGAAGTCCCAATACATGGATTTGTCATTATGTTCCTTGGCACCAATCAGATTTTTGTCAATCTTCTTTTTGTCACTCTTCTTTCAATAACCGATTGGTATGCAAGTGACAGTCTTGGAATATTTCTTCTCTAAGACAACATGTACTACTGCGGTCCTCAATGTTAGGCTTGCAATAGTCGTTGAATGGTTTTTTAGTACCAGACCATGCTGTCAGCTTCTTCTTCGTGCATGGAGATGTTTCCAGACATGGCGACCCATTTCCAGCCAGGGGAGTATCAGGTATCAGCTCATAGTTCATCATTTCTGTGCCTCCAAACACATTTCTAGACATGGAAACCCATTTCCATCCAAGGGAGTATCGAGTACCAAGTCATAGTCATCAACGCACTGTTCATCCAACTCCAGTTATTTCCTGATTTCTTTGAGACTAACAAAGACATTGTTCATAGGGGAGATGTTTCTAGAGGTTAGGTCGGCCACCCAACTAGGTCCTCCATTCGACCAATTCATAGAACATGTCAAACCATCGTGTGGATCACCACATGTTGATTCAGTTAGTCTCGTAAGTTAGTGAACCTATGAGAAATAAAATACTTCTTGACTCTTCTACCATTACTTATCTTGCGTTCCTATTGCAACAAATTGAAATCTTCTTGATAGCAATGGCAATTTTCTTTATTTCCTTTGTTCTCTATCTTTTTGTTGTTTTATGAGAAATGCTTGGCTTTGCAATTAGTTGATGGATAATTGTTGTTATAGGACTATGTAATCAATGAAATCCCTTTGAGGGGCATTAGAATAACTGAAACTAACAGCTAGATTCCTTAGTATTAAAGTCTTCATAGAGAATTATTTTTGCATGGAATTTGGGGGTGCTTCAATGTCAAATTATTTCTATTTATAACCAACCCTTCTTGCAGTGTCGAACTATTATGAAAATAATATTGGGAATAAGAAGGGTCGGTCGACCCTTTTGGTAGTGTCGAACTATAATGAAAATAATATTGAAAATAAGATATCTAGTTTCCAGGGGCACACGTGGAACGCTCAGATTGTGAAATGTGGAACACTTGGATTGTGAAACGTGGAACGTGAGTGACATCTATATTATGGTGTATATTTTGTTTGTGACAATACATAATGTTGACTGAAGCATGATGATATTATTTTCTTCACACGAGTAATATCTACGATTACTCCAGCAAATCTGTTGTCGCTGCAGATGATATTTATGACCACCATCCCTCCATACTGTGATAATTACATTACCCATCCATCCCATCCTGGTCAATCCATAAAATCACTAGCTATATATAAGCTAACCATGCCCCATATCATAGCAAACTGAAATCTTCAGGAATCAAAGCCATGGCATTTTTCTTTATTGCCTCTATTCTCTATCATTTTTTTATGAGAAATGCTTGAGTCTGGTGATATCTCCCCGGTTCTCCTCATGATATATGGGCATTTCGAGCACTCTCAAAGTCCCAATACATGGAATTTTGTCATTATGTTCCTTGGCACCAATCACATTTTTTTCAATGATCTTCTTTCCATCACTCTTCTTTCAATAACCGATTGGTATGCAAGCCATTGTCTTGGAATATTTCTTCTCTTAGTAAGACAACATGTACTGCTGCGGTCCTCACTGTTAGGCTTGCAGCAGTCGTCAAATGGTTTTTTAGTACCAGACCATGCTGTCAGCTTCTTCTTCGTACATGGATAGACAATGAAGAGATTCACAGAAGACTTGTTACTTCAAATATTGGCAAGACTGCCCATGAAAAGCATTATGAGGTTTCGTGCAGTTTGCAAAAGATGGAATGAGATATTTCAATCACAGGAATTCAGAAAATTAATGACTTCCATAGCGGTTTTTGCGACTCCGGCCTTTCTTCTTGGTTGGGGAATGCGACCTTCTCGTTTCCTTAGAATTTTGTTCTTGGTTGGGGAATGTGACCTTCTCGTTTCCTTAGAAAGCTGTGGATTAGCACAGAAAGTAGCTACAAATTTTACACTCTATCTGTGGAGTTTCTTCCAAGCCTAGTTATTATTGTGGCCAGTTGCAAGGGCTTACTTTGTTGCAGTGGAAAAGATGAAAATTACATATGCAATCCTGTGACCAAAACTTGGATAGAACTGCCTAAGCATCCTGAACAATATAAATATAGTAGCCTCGATTTCATTTCTCTAGATTTCAATACGTGCACTACATGCTGCAGTCTCATCATGGGAAGGAATTCGAGTGGAGACAATGATACAATAGCTGAGATGTACGATTCTGAGTCTCATAAGTGGACTCAATCCGAGATACCTGCGGCTAATTTTATTCGGCCTTAAGGGCAGGGTGTATATTCAAATGGAAAATATTACCAATTAAATGATGTACATCATTGGGAAATTCTGAGCAATTAGTTACTTTTAATAGAGAGCATATATATATAATTATAGCTCTGTTTTTCCTTGCAAACGTTTTCTTTGTAAGAAACTCCTTCCAGATATTTTGTAATCGGTTCGAGATTTGTCATTATTGCTAAATCTGTTGTAGTTTTTGTTAGAATTTTGAACTGAATCATGAGCTATAACATGAGAATACTTGGTTTAATATCTGGCAACTATCTTGTATCGAATCTGTTGTGCTGAATTTTTTTTGCCAATTATTTTTGTATAATGGAATTTAAACCGAAATGCGATGAAAATATTAGAAACGTCATTTTGTTCAATTCCCTTTTATCATGGCATTATGTGAAATCGTCATGTGATATAAAATATATTGAATGGCCTAATCAGTTATATATATGAGGTTTTGACGCCCATGAATGGTCAATCATAAGGTGTTTTTGTTTACTGTAAATATGTAAGTGTATGGAACCATTTTCAAGGTTTTATATGGTTAATTTATTTTGATGGTTGAATATCTTCAAGGTTTTAAATGGTTAATTTATTTTGATTGTTGAATATCATGTTTCGTAGAGAGTAATTTGATGTATGATATTTCTTTGTTTATGGGATAAAGGATTTTGTGTGTCTCTAATTTTACTTTATATACCTTATATTAGCTCATAGTTCATCATCTGTGTGCCTCCAGACATGTTTCTAGACATGACAACTCAGTTCCATCCAACGGAGTATCGAGTACCAGCTCATAGTCATCAACGCGTTGTTCATCCAAATCCAGTTATTTTATGATTTCTTCGAGATGAATAAAGGCATTGTTCATGGGGGAGATGTTGGAGGAGGTTAGGTCGGCCGCCCAACTAGGTCCTCTGTTCGACCAATTCAGAGAACATGTCAAACCGTCGTGGGCCGACCCTTCTTTTGCCCACTAATATTTTCACAATAGCTCTAGACTGCAAGAAGGGTGGTTCGATCCATCTTGTGTTCACCGTTGTGGATACTGGTGAATGGTCATATATTGGTGTTCACAATTAACTACTAAAAGAAGGAGCGGCCGATCCTTCTTGTCAGCAGTTGGAAGTTGGGATAAATATTGTTTACATCTAATAACATAGGAAATGTCTCGATCCCTACCGCATACTATGTAAGTCGGTAGTGGTAAAATGTTGTCCCAACCTTCGTAGATTAATTGTTTTTCATTTCTCTTTTAAATGAAGGGTCGACCGACCCTTCTTGTGCTTAGTATTTGAAAGCCTATACTTCAAAGGTTGAATATTTTCACAATTCCCTCATAAAAGAAGGGGCAGCCGACCCTTCTTCTGCCCAATATTGTTTTCATACTAGTTGTAGAAGTCGGTAGTGGGGAAATGTTGTCCCAACCTTCCTAGATTAATTGTTTTTCATTTCTCTTTTAAATGAAGGGTTGGCCGATCTTTCTTGTGATTTATATTATTCCAGTCTTGACCATTCTGTTTATAAACGAATTAATCTCTATTTTGGAAGGCCAAAATCTCACATGTGTCTGCCTCAAAGAGAGAACTGACGCCATATGAAGTGATGACATGGCATCTATGATGACATGGAATGTGTGATGAGGCTGGAAAGACACATGATGGTGTTCTGGTGCTCTCATTAGTGAGTGTTGCAATTTGACATCATTCTCAAAAAGTATGGCAAGTTTGTGAAACTTTGGAAATTGACAAAGTATGGAAAAAGTAGTCAAAACTGCTCTGAGAGAATGCTATCCATAATTCATGGTTTCATAAAAATGCATGCACCATCATATCATGCTATAGCTTGTTGAAGTGGCTATATAGTTATACATGACTGCGGATTGCGGGAACTGTTTAAGTAATGGATTTGCGACATGCGTTTCTGTAACCCGCAATTCGGATTGCGGATTGCAGAAACTTTGGTTTGTTTTTAATTTCCAGTTGTAGTCCCGCAACCCGCAATTGCAGATTGCAGGAACGATGTATATATTTCCAAACAATTAAACCGCCACAACTCGTCTTCCGCATTACCCAGATTATATCTCAGTCGACAACTTGTCTTAATCTTACGACCCATATTTAAGCCAACAGAATTAATAAATATGTTGATTTTGTTTCTATTTCCTTTTATTATTTTTCATATTAAAAAACTACCTGCTGTGTGGATTTTACTGCGAGTTTTTACCAAGGGTTGTTTTCTCCATTTGTTCCAGCTTAAATGAAGGGTTGGGCGACCCTTCTTGTGTTTAGTATTTTTGCAGTCTTCACCATTCAGGATACACATGAATTGACAGCCTATACTTTGTAGGTTGAATATTTGCACAATTCCCTCATAAATGAAGGGGCGGCCGACCCTTCTTCTTCCCACTATTATTTTCATACTAGTTCTAGGCTACCAAAAGCTTGACGGAGATCGACGGTTATAGAAGCTTGATGGGCAGAAGGACAGATCTACGGATGACAGGTACTTTGGTTATTTGAGATGCGCGGGGAAATGGACTTTTCATATTTGTGAAGTTTTGGTAGGGACTACATGTTTCGACGGTGCAGATCTAGCGGGAAAAGGCATCAACGATGGAGGTTTACTTCACATATTAAACATGCACGGAGTAGTGGCATGTTCCAAATTCGTGAACCTCGGTAAAGGCCGCACGTTTGGACGATCAGGATGCGGACAGGGTCTAGATCGACAGTTGATAATAACTATGCAGATATAAGGTGCGAGGAAGGCGGCATTTGAGAGATTGAAGAATGCAAAAGGCCATGGGGCTAAGCATGGAAGGAGATCAATGGTACCAAATCGATCATGCAAGATGGACGACTCAGATAAATTCCTTTATCGTTAGAGGTGCAAGAATGATAGGAAAGGATAGAAAATTTGGAAATGGTATATTCCCTTAAACTTAAAATGCTTTTTCTGGTTCACCCTCAATGGAAGACTAAAGACCTGATGGAGCAGCATCAGATGGAAGATGTGCAACAGGAGGCATATTAATGCTAAATTTTGATCACCATTTCAAATGTATGCTAAACTGTGGATCAGGCACAAACACGAAAGTTGAACATCTTGGCCTATGGTGTATGCTGAAAGTTGCCAATCTTTTTGGTTTAAATGATTTGAAAGTATTCGGTGATTCGAGGGTAACAATTAAATGGGCTCAAGAAGACTACAAGATTAAAATCCTCGAACTTGAGCATTGGTGTCAAATGATCCGCTCAGAAATCCAGTTTTTCAAAACCATCTCCTTTGAGCATATATATAGGAAGCACAACAATGATGCAGATAAGCTTTCAAAAGATGCAATGAAAAAAGAAGTTGGTTATTTGTTTTGTGAGGAAATTATTGATCACTTATGTTTTGATAAAGGATCAGTAAATTTCTTTGACTAAGCCATATTTTGGACTGCTTTTTGACCTTAGTAGAAGGGATAAGTTTCTAAATAGCTGAAAGTTGTTTTATTTTTCTGGCAGAAGGATGAAATTCTCAAACTGTTTTTGAGAAATTATTGTAATTTTCCAGGAAGTCTTTTTGACAATATCTCATTTACTTCGGCTCTCTAGTGAGTCAAGGAACCTCATGGAACATCATATACTATTTGATTCAGTTTTGAATAACAATAGTATGATTTTTTTTCTTTTAAAAAAAAATGGATTATAATGTTCATGTATTTAATTATGCTTGATATGTTCAATCTGTGGAATGAATGTGTAAATAAATGTAAGCCATGAATATGCTATGTTAATCCTGTTAGAAGTGGCTTCCCCTCATTGACACTACATTTAGATGACCAAATCCCAACATTGAATTTGGAAAGAAGTAAATCCAAAAATTGAATGGCATCTATTGATGACTCATATGAAGTTTTTCTATGTTTAAATTCAAATTCACCATCAGTAATCTCTTCCTGCTTTTTTACTCTTTCCCCTCCAACAATATTTTTTTATTTCCTTTTTTTTTCTCTTTCAGAGTCATTTTCTGTGACTTTCTTGCGAAATAAAAAACCTTCCATTTCTAATATCAATAACATTTTTGTATGGGGAGTTGCACAGAAATATTGCTTGTCATTATATATACCTTGGAATAAATTTGTTTTACTCCGAAGTAGAAAATATTCTTTGTCTTTTACTTGTCAATGGCAGGCCAACATTTGAATGGTGAGTAACATCGCTGGAGACACCGCATTTTGACACCAAGGTGCCCTCTCCAGGTTCAATATTGTCCAAGCCCTCTTCTTGTGTTGTATTGTCCAAGCTCTCTCCTTGTCCAAGCTCTCGCTTGGTCCATTATTCTCCAATGTGATTTGCTGGCCAATCTCCAGGGACATCATCGATCTGTGAAAAATCAATTTTTACCTTCTTGTGTTGTTTGCTAGTTCTTTGTGGATTCTCTATCACATCCACTTTCGTCATCGGATAGTATAATTTGATTGGAGGATACCTGGGTATGCTTTCTATTTGAAGCTGTAGTAGAATAGGAATTTAAAGAAGTTATTGAACATAACTGAGAAAAGTAAAATAAAATCAAAGACATCTGAAAATGTTAATAGAAATACATTGTTTTAGAAAAGTAAAATAAAATCAAAGACTGTCATCTGAAAATGTTAATAGAAATACCTTGTTTTATACCCAATTCATGATAGAAACTGTTCATGAATAGCTCTTGTTGTACTGTCTCCACAATAGAAATAACTATTCTTTCTAGAGAACTGGTCAACGAACGAAGAAGCCTACCTCCTGCGTGCAAAGAAAGAATTGTGCTTTGAGAAGAGACCTGTCTAGAAACAATGTGATCCCAGAATTCCTGCGTCCTTTCTTCTGCAAACACATGGCTTCTCGCACTATCAATGTTAACCTTGGGCCGAGGTAAATCAATCATCGATAGGCCCTCATCCTTCCAATCCATATCAATTTCAGAAGTAGATGAAATATCATTATCCCTTCCAGTGCTCCAACACTGTATAATAGAGAATCCTATAAACAAGTCCCTAGAGAATTCTCTATAAACTCCCTTTGTAGGATTCGGTGTAACATGTTTTTTGATTTCTTGCTGAAAATTGTGAAAGCTTTAGAAATCATACAAGAGTTTTCCATATCAGCTAAAAAATACAAGTACATACCTCTTGATTTGTTTCTAAGTAGTACAAAAATGCAAGAATGTCTTGTTATGTCCATGGACTATCACAATTACACATATCCACAGCTGACTGTCGCACAAAAAAATGGAATTGATCTGACTATGGTGACCAAAGAATCAGGATAACAACATTGACAATCAAACTATGAACTATTTTCGACATTGTCAATGGACATCCTCTCTTTATTGATATATAGATTCAATATTTTATGAGCATCAATTGGTATTTTGGTACCATTATCCACTTCAGATTCGTTCTTTCTCTTTTTACTCGGAGAATTTGCTTGCTTTCTGGAGCATAAAATACTGCACAGTTGTTGGAGATGGTTTGGTGCAATTTTATAAATTTCAATGATGTTATGGTCAATGACATTCTGTGATCGATCAATTTGAACATCATTAACTTTGAAATATTCAATGATCGAATGCCTAGTTGACCTCTCGTCCTTGATTAGTTTGCAATATTGATTTAAAGTTTCTACGCAATTGTTTTTATCGAATGATGTGGTCATCCAAACCGATCCGTTGATTAGATTGTCTGCCATAGACGTCAATTCATCTTCATCAAGATCACGCAATGGTCTAAAAAAATGAGACCCATAACTCTTTATTTTATTTTGAACAAAATCATCCTGAGTGATGCTCTTTGGTAAGCATGGCAAGGAGCCACTTTTGTAAAGCTCGAATACAGACTGCCATTTGGTCCACAGTCGATCCGATGTCAAAACAAGAGTTAGCTTGTCCTTAAGGCTCTCCCTTGTTTGAACAAGAAATATATCCATACATTCAGTTTGGAAAGACTGCAAACATATAAAATTGAATATTCCAGTTAATTTGCTAATTTCATAACACAGGCAGCAATCTAAAGACTTCGATTGATAAGAAGAGAAATTCTATACCTGCCAAGCATCACTGGAAACGTTTCCCTTTCCCTGGAAGGATGGAGTACCACAGGATATCCATTTCTCCCTTGATTTTTCAACACTATAAATGAATGGAGTGTCTGCAAATTTCTTGTTTGACAAATTTTGTTGTTTGCATAATTTGTTGATGATGTGCTGAAGAAACTCTATGTAGAAGACGAGTTGTTCGATGTCGATACCTTGAATGGAGTTGTTTATATTGATCATCTGCAATGATTATTTTCTACACATAAATAGTATGATGCCCATCCAACATATAAAAATTTACTAATGTCGAATTAATTTCTTCTTCATTTCCAGGAATAAAGGCCAATGTTCCTTATCGAAAGGCAATAGAATAGCATCTCTCAATGTTGTTGTAAATGTATGGAAAAGATATACAACCATCTTTTGCACGACCTCCTCATCAACCTTTCGATATTGTAAGTGCGGAGGCGCAACAACACATCTCGTTACGTCAATGGAAAAAACTTGCTCATTGATCAAAAAGAATTTGATCTGCTCTTGTTGAACTTCTTTTAAAATTTCGAAGCTCTTAGTCGCTTTCCGCAACATCGCTTTAGAAGGACTTTGTTTGAGTTGTTTGAAGGAAGATTTGTCCACATATTTTACAATAAATTGGAGAAATGCTCTTCTATTGTACATAATAATCCTTTCATGGCTTACCTTTATCGACATAGACTTATTAATATTCATGTAATGCAATACAGAGGAATTTTTCGCAACCAACATTCTTTTCCTCCATATCGACAAAATTCCTTTCTTCAGGGTTGTCACGGTATCAATTTCGGAACAATTAGAAACATCATACAAGGGAAAAACCCACCCTTGCTTCACATAGGAAATTAGATCTGGATCGGGACCACTTTTCATTAGATCTAGTCGATAATTACAAACCATAAGATCAAGCTGTAGAAGGAAACACTTTTCACCATCGACTGCTTCAACTTGAACTGGCAATTTTTCATCAGATTCAATGGGATCCTCATATGTTAATATTCTAGCTCTAGTCTAAGCTCTGTTGTAATCCAAGTAGAATAGATATAAATACGGGTACAAATTATCTGGTTCTTCCATCTATCTCAACATACCATCCATTTGTGAATAGCTGAATGTAGTGATCTTTTGACAATTCAAATCAAGGCATTTCCTGGTAGTTACTGAGGCTCAACAACGCAGCCATGCTTTATCTTCAAAACATTCAATATTAAGTAGTCAATATAAGAAGGCATACAATGTCTATAATTATAAATTGGTGTTTTAATATTAGATGTATACTTGCAAATGTTCATGCTAATGATCGATGGTTAAGGAACGATCCCTCATATTCAAAATTGATTGATTGATTAAGAACAAATCTGCTAGCATTATCCATGAGAGATCGAATGCACATTTTATAGAGTCGTTTGAGATAAGGACCGTTCATAGAAGGAGCGATCATCATAGAAGGGGTGGCTGATCCTTCTTGTTTATGTGTATGAGTTTATCACATGTTTTGTATTCGATTTTATGTGAGTTTTTGTACTTAATTTATATGTATGTGAATGGTAATTGCACATTGATTAATTGGAATACAAGTGCGTGATTGTGAAGAAGAAACAGATATTTTAACGAATTCGTAGCTAACTGGTGAATACATTAGAGATTTAGCATAGTTTTGTATACTGCGATAGCTTCCAAGTGCGAAGTCATCTGGTGTTCTAGTTGATGTTAAATAGAATGTTATGTGAAGATCGTAACCACATATGTCCATCGCCGTGGTTAAGAAAATCTTGATTATGCAACCCCCATATTCGCTTCGGGTTAGACTTCAATCTGTTTACAAGGTGATGCCAAAGGCGCCAGTGAAAGGGATTTTTTTGTGTATACATTTATCTCGTGAATGAAGGGTCAGCCGACACTTATTGTGCTCAGTCTTCTTCCAGTGTTCACCATTCTTCATATACATGAATTAACACCCTCGCCTTCGGAGGTTGAATATTTTTACAATTCCCTCGTAAATGAAGGGTAGGCCGACATTTCTTGTGTTGAGGATTTGTTTCGTAATAGTTCTATATAGCAAGAAGGGTCAGTCAATCCTTCTTCTGTTCTTATTCTTGATACGGGTGAATTCACAATTCTCTACTAAAGGAAGGGGCGGTCGATCCTTCTTGCCAGATGTCGGGATTCAGGATATTTTTTTATATGTTGTAACTTAGCTAATGTCCCGATCACCACGGTTATAGAAGCTTGAAGGAGATCGATGACCACAAGCGCTATTCGCAAAAGTAAGATAGGACAGTTTAAGCGTGGGCGGAATGTTGCTAGCCTGCGAGAAAGTTGGAAATTATATCAATCGGTGGAAGGACATATCTACAGACGACAGGTACTTCGGTGATTTGAGATGTGCGGGGAAATGGACTTTTCATATTTGCGAAGTTTTGGTAGGGACCGCATGTTTCAGCGGTGCTGATCTGTCGAGGAAAGGCATCAGTAGTGGAGGTTTAGTTTGCAGATTGAACATGCACGGAGTATCGTCACGTTCCAAATTCGCAAACCTCGGTAAAGGCCGTACGTTTGGATGGTTAGGATGTGGATAGGGGCTAGATCGACAGTTGATAAGAACTACGCCGATCCAAGGTGCGAGGAAGGCGGCGTTTGAGAGATTGAAGACTGCGGAGCAGCGGAAGGCCATGGGGCTAAGCATGGAAGGAGATCAATGGTACCAGATCAATCATGCATGATGGACGGCTCAGAGATACTCCTTTGTCACTAGAGTTTGATCCCTTTCCCCTTGGTCGAGGTCAAGGGGGCAAGTTAATTTAGATAAACTCAAATAGACTCTAGCACCTTGGTGAATGCACATTCTATCTGGCACCAATTCCAACAAAACTAATGCAATAACTAAATAACTACCTCAAAGAAAACTTCAAAGAATGGGGTAAGAGAGCTACAATGGAATGTCAAGTGATACATATGGAACATATTTATAATCATTTTGAATCTTTGATATATAAGCAAATCTAGGGGTTTAAGCTTGCTCCCATGCATGCAAGAAAAATTTCCACTTCCAAAGCTATATTCTTCGTCCATGAGATGAAATGAGCTAAGACTTAAAATTGGACAAAAGTATATGCAGGCCACCCGATAATTTGAAAATATTTCTCATATTAAAAATCGAATTTACATGCATTCAATAGATGGCAACCTTAATTAAGCTTGGACAATTATTGGACAATAAGCTCGATAAATCATACAGAGATAACAAATAAAACTTCGTAAAGAGTATTGATTGGATTGTTTCTTATCTCTTCTTTTCCACGAGACCAAAGCATTTTGAACGTCACTAAATGGATACCTTGCCTTTGTTAAAAATTGCCATGCAATGAAGGGGTGGCCGACCCTTCTTGTACCAATTATTCTTTTCATAATAGTTCTAGACTGAAAGAAGGGTCGGCCGATAATAGTTCTAGGTGACCTCCTGGATATAGGTGTTCACAATTTTATACTAAACAAAGGGGCAGCCGATCCTTCTTATCGGAGGTCAGAAGTCGAGATAAATATTGTTTTTATGTTATGACTTAACCAATATCCATTGCCCACTATTTACTACGGAAGTCGGGAGTTGGGAATTGTTGTCCCATCCTGCAATTTGCATTGCGGGTTGTAGGATAGCGGAATTGATGGAACGTTTTAAGAAAACTAGGTATCCGCAATCCGCAATATATTTGTGTCTTCGAAAAAGGCGATGAGTCCTCATGCAGGGTGCAAAAAGGGTCGACCGACCTTTCTTGTGTCGAGTATTCTATTCAAAATAGTTATAGGCTTCAAGAAGGGTTGGTCTATCCTTCATGTGTTCACCATTCTGGATACAGGTGAATTGTAACATATAGGTGTCTACAGTTCTCTACTAAACGAAGGGGCGACCGATTCTTCTTGTCACCAGTCAGGATAAATATTGTTGATATGTTATAAATTATCCAATATACCAATCCCAACTATTCATCGCAGAATTCAGAAGTCTAGAATTGTTGTTGCAGCCTAGGCGGGTTGAATAGTTTTACCATTCACTCATAAATGAAGTGTCGGTCGACCTTTCTTCTACCCAGTATTCTGTTCAAAATAGTTCTAGACTGCAAGAAGGGTTGGTCGATCCTTCTTGTGTTCACCATTCTGGATACAGTGCAGGTGAATGGTTGGATATAGGTGTTCACAATTTTATAATAAACGAAGGGGCAGTCGATCCTTCTTTTCGGAGGTCGGGAGTCGGGATAAATATTGTTTATATGTTATAACTTAGCCAATCTCTGTTCTATGATGAGTTCTTCATTAATTTGGAAGAAATAACATTGAAAATATTTAAATGTGTGGATCAGAGCATATAAAATAAATTCTAACTCAGATATTACAGTCAACTATGAGGCAAAGCGATAAGATGGTGTAACACGAAATACATTCACAAAAGAGAATTTAAAAGACTGAAGAAAATAACAACATATGAATCTCTGTTTCAGATGTACTTGTACTTCTGTTCTTATTTAAAGTCTTCAAAAAATATTACGTCACTGTATTTTTTGCTCTCGGATCCAATCCCTACTACTTTGTAAAATAAAAATTTATACAAAACGTTCTTTAAATTCTTCGCCAAAAAAAGAAATTTCAAAGAAATCTGTCTGATGTAACACTCGGGAAGTTAACAAAGGAACTACAACGTCATTTAAAATTAACACACCTGAATATTTATTCCCGACATAACCTGTGTTTTGGTTTCCCAAATATTTCAACAATTTTCCATTGCTCTTGAGTTGGGATCTCATAATCCATAATTTCTTTCACCATCACCTCTAATTCTATGCATTATGTGTAACATACATCTGGTAGACCCTTCTTAATCATTACAAATTGTTTAAGTATTTCAAAATCATCGGTCAATTTATCAATTATTGTCTTTCCAGTTAATCCTTTGACCAAACCTTCAAATTTTGAGTGATCCATACGAGCATGTACTATCAAACTGTTATAATTTTCTTGAGCCATTAATTTTCCATCGACACTCCAAAAAGAAGGTAGACCACATTCAAAAGGCCCCATAAATAATTCCTTAAAATTTTGAACTTCAAGGACCATCTGTTGCACCATGTCTTCTACTTCTTTAACACGATCATGCTTGCCAATAACTCTTCTTGCCGGATTGATGATTGATGGTCTGTATTTGATTCCAAAACTCTGCATATCTAATTGGGTTAGAGTTTTTAACAAACTGACTATATTTCGAGTTTTTTTTTTTTTTTTTTTTTTTTTTTTTAAGGCCTTTTGCGTAATGTCTCGTTTGCCACTTTACAACTCTGAAGAGCTATGTTTTCTATAGCATCTGTATATGATATAAAATTCAAATATGACCAGAATTTGGTGACTTCCACTGATATCGCTATATAAGGTGTTTAGCTTCATGTAATAGAAGCTGACCTGTCAATTTATCTTTTAATTCATCAACTTTCTTTTGCAGTTGATTTCTATCACTCAAAGCCTTTATCTTTGCTCCAAAATTTCGAATTACTTCCTCTTTCAACTTCTAGTTTTTTGCTTTCAACTCTTCTATCTCTACATCTTTTAGACTAATTTCTAACATAGCATTGGTCAGTTCCTCTATGGAGGAGTTTTGCATTTGTCCTTCACCCGTACATGGAGATTGATCCCCTCGCTTCTCTGGTGCTTGCATAATTTCAATCTAATTGGTATTCAACAATGAAATTTGTGACAACAATTCAATCCTTTGTTTTTCCCAAGCATTATTTTCATCTTGTAACTTTAACATTTTACCTTTGTGATCCATCATTTCTTGATATATGGATTCCTTTTGTTGTTGTAATGTTGTCAACTCTAGATACTGCACATGTTGATTATTTGGCACCTTCAATTTTTTCTTGAGAATTTGAATGGCATTTTATTTTTCATCAATGAGCCTTTTGGTACACTAGCTGTTCCCTGGCTCGGTTCCCACAGTCACAAGATCCACTTGTAGTCTTTTAATCTAGATCGAATTTTCCTTGTTTTTTGCCTTCTCTTGCCTCAATTGACTCTCCATCTTTGATATCATAGACTACAATTTAGAAATTTTTAAAGTGAATTGCAATAAATCAGAATACAAGACATCTCATGTTTGTTTATGCAATTGAATCTTATTGGGTATATTAATCGCATCAAACTTAACTTCCATTTCATAAACTTTCTCATCGTTCACCATTGCAAACCTTATAGTGTTTCTTTATGGATCCCTAGCTGTAAGAAGGGAAAATTTTTGTTCTTCTAGCATTCTTTCTTGAGGGTACAATTTTTCAATTTCTTCAGAAGACTGCTTCCTCTTAGATGTATATTGTGAAAGCACATCAAATCTAGACTTATTCTAAGAGTTACTTCCAGATTCCTTTATTTCTGAAAAATAATATTGCTGCATAATATTTGCAGGTGGCTGCGAAATCAAGCTAGTTTTTCTGGAACAATTGAATCTCGTTCCTCCATACTAATAATTTCCTTTGGTCGTTCCACTTTTGATTTATTCCTTGAAACTTCTTGATCGACTTCCATACTATCAACTTCTGAAATACTTCTCTTACTGGTGATGTCAGATTTAGTTGGTGTTTGAACCAGCATTGTCAAATTGCATATTTGTTCCATATTCGCCTCTTTATTATCTTTTTCAAATTTGAATAAATTTGCCATTCCTTTCAATCCTTCTACTGTTTGATGATCAAAATCCTTGTTTCCATTTTGATGTCTCCTTTGCGATATAATTTGATGAGGATCATAATTAATCCTTTTAGCCTCATGGAAATCCATAATATTCAGTATTTTTGCTACTACAGAGAGGGTTGCCTTATTCTTAATGATGAATGGAACAATTTAAGAGGGAATTTCACATCCGATGCTTTTTTGAAAGCACCAAAATGTTCTTCTTTTGACTGCAACCTTTTTCTAATAAATTCCAAGGCAAAGACCCTCAGTGTTAAAAACGCTAGCAACAGATATGGTGCTCCAGTAAAACCATACACCCTAATTATAGTATGTTCTCTATATAAGAACCAATCACCTGTTTGGACTCCTAGTGTAGGATGCAAAGTTTCTTTCATTCCTTCTAACACTCGGGGCATTTCAGCATTAAAAATAATTATGTAAACTTCTGCCATGATTTTATGGGTGAACTCAAACATATTGACCTGTTTAGGAAGGTCATGAGAAAATATGGTACCAAGAAACTGGGATTCTGAAATGTTTGAACACATGAACAGCTTCAGGAGATATGACTGATATCTAAAATGCTTCAACTGGTTGAAATTCACCAACTGCACATGAATTGCTTCAGATAGGAATTCTTCAAAATTAAAACAACACACTAGAATCGACTGTGACTTTGGTGAAATTACTTGGAGAAGGAAACCTAACATAATTTTCGTGATTGATTTATCACTATCTAGACCTAAAATTTGACTCAACAAGGACAAAACTAACTGGTTATCTCGCTGAAAGACATCAATACTCAAAGGGAACAATAAGTTTTCATGCAACTAACCATCTTTCAAGACTTGTAATAAAAACTTTTCTTTTTCTATAGGACTGCAGTTTCTATAAAACTTTGCCAAATTTTCTTCGTTAAACGACTCGGGGATTTTGGGAAATGTTGCAGGTAAACCTATAACCTCACGGATAGTCTACACATTTACTGGGTATAGAATTTTTGTAATGTCCCCACCTGCTGACCACTGCGAAGCAAGGAACATACTACCAATCGATGGGGCTCTTAATCAAAATTTAGCCCACTCATTTCATTACAAGAAATAAGATATGAATGTGTAGATGTAGACAATCAATCATGCACAGCGGAAACAACATCCACACAATCATTCGAATACATTCAAGATTTCAGGCATTAATAAAAGCATTTCATAAATAAATATATAGGCAGAAACACTTATCTTCGTTTCAATTGTCCCAAGCAACTAGCTATGTCGCTGCAACGTTCCACCCAACCGTAGGCTCTTCGACAGCTTATACTGAGTCCGTCTGAAGGCCACCCCCGAGCTGGGCATGATTCTCACAAGGACAAAGGGGGCATTCCAGCTCAACCACTGCCCAATAACCATTTTTATCTCATCCAAGCCAGAATAATGGATTACCCATCACCCATACCCAACATACTCTTCCTTCTCACAACAAAACGACTATTGACAGGGTTACACATTTACAACAGAGGTGTTCACAAAACAGGGTCCACATTGGTTCCCCCAGCTCGTGGTTCACCCAATGAACTGTGGAATTTCGTTTTCACCCCAGGGAGCAAAACCGATTTCTCTCCACTGGTAGGGATCCCTTCCAATGGCCTAAACGACCCCCAGGAAGACCCAAAACGTTCTGCTCTCTTTCCCCACGGGTAACCAACACAAAAACGCCCCTTCCCAGCTAAGAGATGAAGGGAGACACAGAAAAATGAGGGAGGAAAACGCCCAGGCAGCTTGAGCTGCGTGAGAGAGCAAGGCCATGGTGAATAATCGCTTAGGCAGCCATTTCGTGGCTCTATTCTTGCCCAAAAAGACCAACACGTTTTTCCATGAAGGGTGGCTTGCCCATACCCGATTTTGGACAGCCATACCTTCCCATTCCCAAGGCAATAACTTCCCCAACCAACTCTTGGGAGAAATCAATGGTTGGGTACAAAAGTCAACATGGGTAGTTGAGGGTTTGATGGGTTTCCTCATTGACACTTGGCTTGACTCTATTGGCTCAAGGGTTTGAATGTTTTCCCTCCCAATTCCTTGTGAAATCATGCCCCCATCTCTTTGTTGCATTGCATAGCTAGTTGTGGGTATTTTTTATTAAAATGCATATTACATGCTATTTGAATTTCCACTGTGCATTGCTAGCACGCAAACCATATGCATCACGAAATCGATGGCGGGGCCTTGGCCTTGAGCTCCTCACCATGATTTCCTAACAATATTACATCATTTATAGTGTTAATGCCATGGGGCCAAACTGGGGACATTACAATTTTGGTCGTTTTTACATTAATGATTACCCTTTGGACCTTCCAATAATTCGTCGTACACCAACAAACGAATTCGGGGAAGTATGGGGTTTGTTCTACACAAAAATAGTACAGAAAAGAACCAAAAACATTAAATGCATCCTTTTCCTATGACTTAAACTCCATTAATTTCTCCTTAGACTGCGAAATACTACATACACACAAAATAGGGTTGAAAATATCCCTTTCCCTGTCAAATACAAGCTTCTCGTTTTCATCTGAACTTTCATTGAAGGGAAGAAGGTCTTGGGTTTTCTCCATTTGGTACACAAAATCTAAACACTGAGGGTTTCAAGCTACCTATGAAGTGAGCTTCTTGGGTGCTGTTTCAGTTGACGAAGACAATGACGTGTTTCTCGTAGGTTCTTTTCCTCCAAGCAATAAGCGACAAATTTTTCTTTTAAAACTTCAAACAAACCTTTTATAAAACATATGCTTAGGTGGTTCCGGAACTTGCGATGAGTGGTTTAAATTTAACCACTTTTCATAGAAAACACCACCAACACTTGCCACATGGTAAGCGGCTTAATTTTCGCTCCACCTTATCCAGGTTTAACCACCGTGCACTTTCTAGCGCAGGAACCCATTTCCACCGTCGATTTGCTTCTGGGTGAATCTGGATCATTATTCCGCCATGTTGCTACACATTTGCAACTTTTGGTGTGAGTCATCCAATTTTTTAGCGCCTTTTCCACCTCTTCCCTTGGAGTGAGAGACCTTATGTAGAGACCTTAGAATAGTAACAATATTTGCATTGTTCCTCTCTATAAACATTAATAAGTTAAATGTTATATTAATGTTAAATAACCCAAGAATCCATATAGAATAAATTTAAAAAACATAAAGACAAAAATGCTAACAAGTAACAATTATTATGAAGAAATCACTTGTTTGATTAATTATACCAATTCTAGACATAATTTGTTTGTAGAAGATATAGGGTAACATGGGAAGAAGTCAATGAAGAAGAAGGAGAGATGACCATAAGAGATAAGAGAAGTCTAAACAATAAGATCAATCTTCCAAGATGGCAGTGAGATGAAACATTAAATTAGGAAAAGAAGGAGTCAGAGATCACATGTTGTAGAAATAACATCTAAGGTTGGCGTTGTTTTTGTACACACCCCATTTCATATTATCTGCATAATTGTTCATGTAGTGTCCCTTTTTAATAAATTTGTTAAACTTGGAAAATTACAATATTTGGCCAATTTGACCCTTAGACTATTAATGACTCGAATGCTTCCAAATGGCTTCAAATGCTTCTGATTTGGGTCTGAATGTGTTTAAAAGGTATTAGTACATAAAAAGCGACAAAATTTGCATCGTTCCTCTCTACATCTTTTAATAAGCAATGTCTAACTAAGATAAACCAAGAACCCATATAGAGGAAATTTTAGAAGCCCCCAAGGGTAGATGGCTCCAAAAGACTCTTTAAAGGATTTCGAATTGGGTATGAAGGTATGTGAAGGGTATTAAGACATAAAAGGAACCTCATTGGTGATTGTAGACTAATATATTATAGAACATCTTCTATTGTAAACAACCTCGTGAGCTAGAACACCGTCTACTGGAACATCCTCATCAACAACACCATGAGCTGGAACATCTTCTGCTTCCAGCAACCTTGTCAGCTAGAACACCATCTACTGGAACATCCTCATCAGCAGCACCATCAGCTGGAATATCTTCTGCTATCAGCAACCTCATCAGCAACCCAATCTGAGTCTGTGTACCCATACAGTCTAAATTCACTATCTAAGGCATATCTGAGTCCATAATCCAATGTACCCTTCATATATCTCATCACATGTTTTGCCGCAATCAGGTGAACTTTCCTGGGTTCCACCATATACTGACTCAATGTGTTTACAACAAATAAAATATATGGTCTTGTATTTTCCAGGTACATCAAAGACCCAATCATTTGATGATACATCGTGGCATCAACCGAATCTGGTGAAGCATCACTCAATAGCTTCAGGTTTGATGCCATAGGTGTGGCCATGGCCTTGCAGTCCATCATCCCAAACCGCTTCAGGATATCTACTGCATACTTATTTTTCCAGGGAAGATTCTATCTGCACTCTGCCACACCTCCATGCGTAGAAAATAGTGCATCATACCCAAGTCCCTTATCTCGAACTCGGCAGCAAGCTTCCTCTACGTATCAGTAATCAACCCATCCTCACCTGTCACAACTAGGTCATCCACATACAGTAGAAGTATCACTGTATTTCCTTCCTCAACCTTGTAGTGAAGGTTGGAATCCGCTTTACTCTTGGTAAAGCCCAAACTAGTCAGGAAGTTATCAATTCTTCCGTACCATGTCCTGGCTGCTTGTTTCAAATCGTACAAGGCTTTCTTCAGTTTGCACACATGAGTCTCCATGTCATGTGTCTCAAACCCGAGTGGTTGCTCCACATATACTTCATCATCCACTACACCATTCAAGAATGTTTTCCACATATCCCATAACTTTCTAGATGCCTTCCATCTCTACCAGAACATTGTTAAGAGTGTACACTTAGCTCCAACATGTCAGCAAAGAGGTTTCCTTCTAGATAAGTAGCAATGGAATGTTTTACTACTACCATAGACCACTTAGTACCCATTACTTGCATATAAGTAGTTGGGTGGACTCCCTCTCAATCTTTGCTTCCTTGCAAGAACTACTCGAGTCTCTAACATAGTGTTCTTCTTCTTGTGGGAGCTGCTTTTGTTCCTGGGACAATCTCCTTATGATGAGGATGCTCCCTCTTGTTGTACTTCTTCTTGGTGTGTGATGTTAGAGCCTGCACTTCACTACCCATGTTTTCTTTTCGAGCTTCTTCCTGTGAGTATTCCTCCCACAGCCTACTAAATGTGATGAGCTTCTTCCTAGCACTAATTCCTTGGATGAAGGAATCCCATGACCTAGGAGGACCATTCAAGGTGGTCATCACTATTTCTCCATTCTCTATATATTCTTCAATGGCTTCAAGTTGTTCTTTTATCTGAGAGACCCTTGTAAAGTGTGACTACATGGTCTTTGCATTTTGTATCTTGACATTATTTAATTGACTCCTCAAAGTCATCTTCCGATTTATGTTATTTCCTTTAAACAACTTGGTCAAGGATTCAAACATCTCTTTATGGATGACGCATGTGGTACGAGATGGTCCTTGATAGAATCTGCAATGATCCAAGTTCTTGGTCTTGACCAAGTTCTTCTTATGTAACGCCTTAAGGCCTCATCTCCCTCTGGGACTGAAACCTCTTCACTTATGTAGGTATCCAATTCATTCTCTTCTAGGATTTAAACCCAATCCTTACTTTCATGTTCATAAGTTATCAGCCCCTTCAAGCTTGGTGTGGTGAGACATCTTAATGAGAAACTCAAATGGAAATAAAAGATTTAGATCTTACCACTGGATTTGGAGCTTATTAACGTTTGACAGAGAAACCCTAATAATCCAAACTTGGAATTTCAAACTTTTGACTAGACAGGGAGATGCAATTGACTGAGGCCAGCAAGCTGGTGTGCTCAGATTTTGAAAACTCCAAAAATTTACCCCTCAAAAGTGACCTGCAAATTTCGGATCTGCAATTTCTGTCAAATTCTGGTTTTCTAGTTTTATGTCCAAAGCACAATGGCCTCTCCAATTTTTGTCCAATGCACAATGACCTCTCCAATTCCCAATTAGGATGGGAATCTTTCACCCTCGAAATTGGTAGTAAGGCAAGTAGATTAAACACTCCACTAGCATGGACAAGGTACAAGCTCTCCAAATTGCAAATATGCAAATAAAAATGATCAAAAGCTACTCTCCTTCTTTGTTCTTGTGACTTTTATAAACTTCTCAAGTCCTCCATGGGTCAAATTCCTTCCAAAGAATTCATTCCAACTCAATTTGGGAAGAGTTTCCAATGTGTGCAACTTGTCCAACAATTCCTAGTCTCCTTATTCCCTCATTTCGAATGGGTGTCTCTTTGGCTGCCCTAACTCCCTTGTGCACCTTCTTGGATTCTATTTTTATCCCTAACATGTCATATATTTCAAATGTCAACATTTAGGTTTGATTTTTGTCATAGGTGTCATAGCATCTTCATCATTGTTGTCATACTAGAGGCTAGGGAATTTAGCCCAAGTGTCACAATTCTTCTAAGATGCCTCTTCCTCTTCCATGGGACTTATTCTCCCACTCCAATTCGACCTTACATGACTCATGCCATGAATAATACCTCTTAAACTACCCCAAGTATGTTACCCTTCATATTGAACTCGAATTGGTGAGAGAATCATGCCAAGTGTAGTGGGGAATCTTGCCACAAATGGGTCCCACAACCTCTTAATATGTGTCCTCATCGTCCAATGCACAATGGCCTCTCCAATTCCCAATTAGGAAATCTTTCACCCTCGAAATTGGTACTAAGGAAAGTAGAGTAAACACTCCACAAGCATGGACAAGCTATGCTCTCCAATATGCAAAATGAAAAATGATCAAAAACCACTCTCCAATGGCATAGATATTATTGGTGATTATATTGAAATATTCCATGGTAATCGTATTGGCATGAGATCCCTCTAAGATTTTTGAATGTACTACGAGGTATATTGGTGATTATTTCTGGGATTTGATTACACTCTTTGGAGGCATATTTATGGTCTTGCTATACATCTGAAGTATATCTTGGAAGAAGTTGCTGCCATTCTTGGACAACAAATTTGGGGCATGTACAAGTTGGCATTGTGACATCGATATTTTTTGTGGCCTTGTGATAGATACAATGATTGTGTCCTTCTGATGAACATGGATAGAGATAGTGACATAAATACAATGATACATGGACAATGATACAGGTACAAGGACATATATACACGTATAGGTTGATGGAAAAAGTGATACAATGGCAGTGGAATATTATTCTTCTTATTCATATTAGGGTGGCAGGATCATGTGAAAGATAAATTTGAAAGGTTTTCATCAGGTGGGACAAGGTACAAAATATCTGCACAGAGGGACCCCATTCTTAGTATTATTTTTGTCCCAAGTACCTAAAAAGATCGGGTAAATTTCATGAGCTTTGGAGTCCAAAGAAGGCTTAAAAAGTATAAGGGAAGTAAGCTTACCTTAGGGGGCCTACAAAATTATGCCAATAGGCCCAAGCGCATAAAATATTAAGCAGAGGCACTAGAGCATCAACTAAACAAGACGTTAGGCGACGATTAGGGCTATGCAGCAAGTGTTGGTTCATCCAACAATATTAAGAGGTGGGCGGGGAGAATCCGTATTTCCTTTTTCTACCCTTTTTTATATAAAATTAGTATTAATCACATGTTAAATAATCATTCCCAATGTGAATAGGACAATTAAAAATTTGAACACACCGATTTATCATGGAAACCTCAAAGGTAAAACCAACAAAGCTTTCCTATTAATGAGGTAATCGTATACAAAATTGTTCTACAAGCACCAACTTTATGGAGAACTTAATCCCAAGGATTCTTCTGCCACTACAGAAAGGATGCTCCTACACCCTTGGTTTTCTACCTGCTAAACAGACAAGTATACCCCACCACCCTAAATATCTACCCACAACTAGAAGGAGGCAACAATTCCCTTAGAAGGCCTCAACTTCCTCGAAGAACCACCCAACAACCCTCTAATTTATAATAGTTTTAACTTCATCTTTTCAGATCTTGCTTCTGATATGCAATTACCAAATTACCAAAACTTCATAGACACCTATGGTCCTCTTCATACATTTGACTTGTATGGTTATATATATTTTCAAAGAACTTTATTATTTGAAAACTTTATCAGAAGGACTAGTACAAGGTAAGCCATTATGAAAGACTTAATAAATGCATTTGAAAGACTTGAAGGACTAGTACAAGGTAAGCCATTATGGATCTATAGTAACTTGGTGATCATTATTTTGTATGCTTGAATGATGCAAAATTTGTTTGAATATCATCATTGTCAAGCAATAACAACTTCTTAAAGGGTGCTAGCTCAATGGTAGAGCACCTGCCTAATTATAGGCAAGAGATTGGTGGTTCAATTCCTCCGTACTCTATCATAAATTAGTGACTATGAAAACAACTAAATTCGCATATATACAACTATTAGTAGCTAATTTCCAGTATCTTATAGCATGACTAACGTTTAGTCGTATTTAGCTTAGTCATTAATATGTTATCATCTAGTAGTTTATTTAGTCGTATATTTGGTCATTAATTGTGGCAATCAATGACTAAATCAGTGACTATCAATGACTAAATCAGTGATTATCAATAACCAAATCAATGACTAATAAGTCAACCAATTAATGACTGGTGAAATACGACTAGCTATAAGATAGTGGAAATTCACTACTATTAGTCACCGACTCAAAAATAGTCGTTTATAGTCGAATTTTAGTCATTAATTCCTCATTTTCTACTAGTGTTAGCACTAATGCAATATGTGACAGAGGGGTGTTACATAAGGTCTAACATACCAAATCCAATAGGCAAACACATGTTCTATAAGTGATGAAAGCAGGAAGTTGTTGGTTAGACAACCAGATCCCTTGTGAAGGAACTGAAATCAACATATAGAAATCTGAAGGAGGTAACATTTGTATATTAGCAAGATGGCACAATCACATGTACAAATCTTTCCGATGCATCCACAATGCAAGATGCCTCCATAATCATGCTACAATGATGAAGGATGTTGTTGATGTCATGATGGAGGATGTGTTTTAACCTATATCCAAAGATGATTTGGTGAAGCACGAGCCTTAAATAATGCAACGATTTAATGTTAACTTGAGACATAGTATTTATTCACTTATGTTGGAAAAGCATAAGAAAAGTATGACATTTTTTTGTTATGGCCTCGGTATGAGGCCAAATAAAAGGTCAAATATATCGATAGGTTAATAAAGAGGATCTGCTCAAATTATTGGCCAAGATAAAGTGATTTGTATATATTTCTCTCAAAACTTAGGTGAATTTATTTCTCAATGCATAGGTTTCTGTCCAAACGATTGAAAAAGGTTGCAAGGTGATTACAAGAGTCTTGTCTATCCTGAAAGACATGGACTAATAACACCTTTGTATGATATAGCTCTTTTTCACTATGAAAAAAAATTTAATATTCTTTTGAGTGCTCATTATATCCAACAAACACTCATCTTTTGCTGGTAGATTCAATCTTTATTCTCTTGTTAGAAGGTATGTAAGAATATGTTGGCTAACCAAACTCTCTAAAGTGATCAATATAAGGTTTTACTTCAGAGAAGTACTCCTCAGATGTAACATCCTTCAATGAATTATGAAATCACTTACTCAATGTGTGCATGATAGTATTGCATTCTTCCACCGAAACAAAACAAGGCATACACAATTGCTCCAACCTGTATCTTTTTGTTTAAAAAATTCTCATGTTCTTTCTCTCTTCGAACCAATTATATTGAGGATTATAAGGGACAAAATACTCCCTTAGGATCACGGATAGCTTACCAAATGAAACAAATTCATTAGACTTGTATTACCTACCATCATCACTTCTCTAGATTTGGATTCTATGCCTTGTTTTCTTTTGACACGAAAGATTTTAATTCACAAAAGCTATGAAGAAATTCGTTTTTTTGCTTCATAAAATTATTCAAACATTTTCTAGTAACATCATTATTAAAGTAACAAAGTAAAACAATCCATTAATAGAAGTATTACTAATTTATCCACACACATCCTAGTGAACAAGCTTAAGAAGGTTCCTTGTTTTGGAGAAAACTCACTATGGCTTGGGGTAGACCACAACAGACAGCTGACTACTAGAAATTAACTCAATTCTTAATGCTATGCTATATAAATGACAATGCAAAGATAATGAAGAGTATAACCAACCTTGATCCAAACGTTTGATGTAGATCCTCGTTGGAGCTTTCAATCCGTGCACTTGAATCTGCAAATTAGTCTTGACAACCAATATACAACAAGTACATATAATATATAAACGACATTAACATCATCAATAGCAATGGTCCATGATATTATAAGTAAATGCAACCCAATGTAGAATAAACAACATTAATGGACGAGAATATGAGTATTTCTACTAATAAACAAGAAGTACAATGCGATACGACCTCTTGCCGGCAACCAATCTGAACCAAGATCTGGGTCAATCCACTTGTGCCTCCACCACTTCAATCCTCCATGGAATGGAAAACTCAAACTATGATAGGAGTTTGGAAGGTGAACATAAGGGTTCACAACTACAAGGATCAATGAGTGTAGACTCAAGATAGGACAAAAATCCACTAGAGTTCTCTTGCTCTTCTTTCTCCTCCCATCGATAAGCCATATGTGCTCAATATATAGTCCTCCCAAAGGTAGGTGAAAGGACACATCAAGACGTTTCAGGGAAAATGGAGGACCAAAGGTCACCCTATGACCGCTTTTTGGGAGTAAAAAGTAATAAACTAGTGATTTTTACCATTTTACATGCTACTCGTGGGCTATAGTGATGCAACTCGCAGGTACGCCCACTGTAATGATGCAGCTAGCATACAAGGAAAAAAAAGGGAAAAATAGTGTCTAAAGGATACAAAGTGGATCTGAGTCAGTGAAATGGATCCTCCAGGCCAAAAAGTGTTGATGCTCACAAGGTGGAAAATTACGTTGTAACAGATGCCCCCTAATGTGTGAGTTCAGAGACTAATGCTACGATGGCCGAAATACATTATAAAAAGATCTCAGAAGTGGAGTGATGGAGACACAAGTGGAAGGAGCAGCTCACTCATCATAATAAAATAGTATCCCTGAATACATGTCGGTAGTACAACAATCTGATACAATGGCCATGAATAGATAGTACATAATGAATACATGTCATAAGTGATCATAGCCATGATCCCTCTATAGTAAGATATGGTCTCCTACTAAAAAGGAAACAACTGGAGCAAACTAGAGGTACAAACTGCTGATATCTGAGAGGTGATATCTCAGATGTAAAGTCATAATCATAAGTAGCATATTGAATGCCACTATCGCCTAAGGTCTTCTACACAAGTCTTTGACGGTGCAAGTCCCATCAAGTGAATAAAGGAGTTGAGGTCAAACCTGATGTGACATCATCTGATTACTGGGCAATGATGTATATCGTTAACAAACACAAGATAACCCACCAATAATGAAAATGGGCATCAAGGCACAGAGCACAATCATCAGAGTGTGAATAGATGAGTTGAAGTCGAACACTAGGATGAATCCATCGAGCAGGGGACATTGATGTATTCCCAAAACTGTCGATGGAGAGAGAACCTGCCACTAATGACTACAAGCCTCAAGGTACTCAACCGAACTCTAAGCCTCAAGTCCTAGAATAAATGATTTGAAGTCGATGGAACGAGACTTGCTGGAAGGAGGGAATTAAGGCATCCCTGATCAACCAGCACGAGGTACCAGCTATGCTGAAAGATTTGGAAGATCTCAGGTGAAACAAACTGACTCAATAAGGATGGCCGACATGCAATAGTCAAGAGATATGAGAAGTGGACGACTCTAGTTTCAGGACTTCCTTTGAACAAGAGAATGAGTAGATGGATAGACTCGGGCAACATAGACTAGATATAGACTATGTGATGTGGGAGGCACCACAAAGGGCTCCATAATGATTGGAAGCTTAACCAATCAGTGGAGTAAAGTGAGGAACAAGTACATCTCCTAAGGTCCAACTATAGTCCCGATTCATAATGTATGGAGTGGAATGAATGCTCTGTTCAAAGGTGACACAACAGCTGCCAACTAGAAGTAGTAACCATAATCCCGTCTGAATTTTTGGAATATTTGATTTTTTTTGGTCTTTTTCATATTTGGAAAAGCTTGAAAAAGAATAAAATTGCTTATAGTACAACAAGTGAGGGAACGAGTGTCAAATAGCGAGCAAACTAGTCCCAAGCAGTGGAACATACCTATGATCAATGCAAGGAAGTGCATGCAAGATGTGGACACTAGGGGGGTGTGTTCCCTCAGGGTCAAAAGTTCATCAAGTTGTGAAGGACAATTGGAAGCTCTGCAAGGCTCGATAGGGAAAAGTGCTCAGGCACCAAGCTAATTAACTGAGTGAGTGGGAGCCGGCACAAGGCTGAAGCGGCAAGCAGGATGATGTAATGCAATCATAACATGATATAACTAAGGGGAGTCCTTATGGGAGATGGCCAACATAAGACAAAGTAGAGTATGAGTCTTTATCGCAACGTCATGGCGTAACTACAAAGGACTCCCAATCCTAAGGACAAACAATGGCACGGGCACCAAAATGAAAAAAGGGGTTCTAACTAGGGTACCCATGTTCGGAAAGGCCCTACCACCACATAACGACACTTCTATAACAGTGTGAAGGTTCCATGTCAGTTAAGAAGCGGGGTTGCACCTAGGGTTTATGAAAGTGGTCAAAAGGTCAAATGCATAATGTATGTGAAAATGACATCTAACCTATATGCCAGGTGTGAAATGTACCTGCCATAGGTGTGAAATGCTCAGAAACAACTTCTGCCGAAGAGATCTGGTAAAAAATGCTACTCCAAGACGTTATATTAGTCCAAAACAGCGTATAATGGCAAAAACTATAGGAAAGTGGGTCTTGAAAATTATAAATAGTAACAAAAATTTACAATTTACAATTCATTTTTACTATTCACCCATTTGGAGTTTTGTGGTTAGTTTTCACCTCAAAGTTTAGCTGCTAATTTCGGGAGCTACGGGCGTTCGATCGTCAAACCATCAGGAGCAAGTTGGTAATCTCATCCCCACCTTCCATTTCAATGTTTTTATTTCAGTTTTCATTGGTTAAAATTTTTGTTTGGCCATGCCCTACATGGTCACAGTGCTACCCACGGGCTATAACTATGCGGGTCGCGGGTAGGGCTTGGTACGCGCAGTCAACGCACACGTTAACCGCAAGTGCCCACCTCTGTGAGCATAACTACCCACGGGTACGGCTATGAAGCTAGTTTTTTAAGCAAAACCGACTAAATCTTGGGTTTTTCTCTTTCCAGGATGGTTCTAGAGTGGAGAGAGAGAGAACATGACCTAGTGGATGAGGCCGTTCGTAACGATCTACGTGCACAGCAAGCACTACAAGCATGTGGTTTATACAAATTTTGGAGCATAGGGGGTTTGAGGGGCCAAAACCTATTGCTCCGCCGTTTGATAGACTATTGGGATGTTGATGCACATAAGTTCAACCTTGACGGGAAAATACTTACAATGGAAGTGGAAGATATCTACTTCATTACAAGTTTGTCCAGTCGAGGTAAGGTGGCAAGTCTTCGGTCTCGGACCATGGGCAGTGGGATTCTGCTGACATCTGTCAATCAAATGGAAGTGAATCAGCAGACCCGAAAACCAAAAGCAAACTAAACTATGCACAAAAATAACTATACAATAGTATACAAAGGGCACTAGCTCGAACTAAAGGTTCAAGCATAATACCGCTTGAGGTAGAGCCCATTCCTAGGCTCCTTCAATACATTCCCCTCATAATCCTCTAATTCATAGGCTCCTTTTTCCAAGACATGCCTCACGATGTAAGGACCGTGCCACATGGGGTTAAACTTTCCTACCCCCAGGGGTTATTTAGCTTGGTCATATAAGAGGACCAAGTCACCTTCAGCATACTACCGGGGATGGATAGACCTATCATTATGAACCTTGACACGATGTTTGTTGGCATCTATAGCCATAGTGGCATCTCGACGTTGCTCGTCAAGTTGCTCAAAGTGGATTAAACGTTGCTCAATACCTGTCGTATCAGGGAGGAGCTCTATGGCCAGTTTAAGCAAAGGGATTTCACATTCAATCAGTAAAATCGAATCCACACTGTGTAGTAACTGAAATGGTGAGAACCCAGTGGCAGTCTTGACTGCGGCTCAATATGCCCACAAAGCAAAATATAACATTATGTGCCAATTGTTCTTGCTTTGTTGGATGGTACGTTGGAGAATGGTCTTTAAAGACTTATTGACTGCTTCAACCTGACCATTCGCTTGGGGATAGTAAGAAGATGAGTGTTCTTAATGAAACCCAAGCTTGAGATACAAATCCTCCATCATCTTGTTCTGAAAGTGACTTCCATGGTCAATGACAATCTCTTTCGGAATACCGAACCGAGTAATAATCTGATTTTACAGGAAATGGGCTGCTGTAGCACCATCGGCTTTTACGGTAGACATGGCCTCAGCCCATTTGGAAAAGTAGTCCACGACCACTATGATATGGTGATGCCCCCCGGCCGAAGCTGGTTTGCAATCCATGAAATCCACCCCCCACTTGGTGAAGGGATTGACGGTGATGACTAGATGAAGGGGCGCTGGATGCGAGCGTATATTCCGAGAAAACACCTGGAAAGGGTGGCATCTCTTCACAGCGTTAATATAATCTTTAAATATTGAAGGCCAAAAGTAACCAGCTCGCATAATACGTTGGGCTGTAGCAAGCCCGGATAAGTGACTGCCACACACCCATGCATGGCAATCATTAAGCACCCGCTCCTCTTCTTCATGAGTTAAGCAATGACAGAGAATAGAATCTTTTCCTCAGTGATACAAAGTGTCACCAATGATAGTGTAATATTTAGCATGATGTTTCACACGTCGTTGCTCGTCTCGTGAATAATGCAGAGGAAACTTCAAAGTTTGGAGATATACAATGACATCCCCATACCAAGGGTCCTCGAACGAGATAAGAAATAAGTGCTCATCCATAAAGGAATCTTCATGAATGACATCCTCATCAAGTCTTGGAAGGTCCGACATAAGCTCAGCAAACACCAATGATTTCACTGATTTCACCGAAGCAAAATCAAGATCGAACTCCTGAAGGATCACAATCCATTTACTGTACTTCCCCCTATAAGGCATCGTGATAGCATGAACTGAAATGGATTGATATGCGCTATAACTGTGGTTGTTCTAAGCAAAATGTAATGTCACAACCGCTGGACTAAATGAAAAGTCGCAAGTGCCAACTTCTCCATGTGAGTATATCTCAGTTCAACGTCTACTAGATTTCGACTGAGGTAATAGATGACATGCTCGACAAGTGCATCATCAACCTGAACCAAGACCATGCCAATCGTCTCTTGAGACGCGGCCACATAAAGGATAAAATCTCATGCGAAGTCTGGTGGACTAAGCACAAGGGCCGATACCAAACCTTTCTTAATGGCATCGAAAGACTACTGGGCTCACTCATCCCAGATAAAGGGTGTGTCTTTCTTCAATAAGTGCGTGAAACCTTTGGTAAGATTAGCATAATTGACTACAAATCGATGCAGAAAAGTAGCTCTCCCTTGGAGGCTCTGAAGTTGTAACAAGTTGCGCGGAGGAGGCAACCGAAGTATTGCCTCAACTTTAAGAGGATCGACTCTAATGCCCTCTTTTGAAACTATGAATCCCAGAAGGCGACCAGTCCTTACAGTAAAGATGCATTTATTGGGATTCAATCGAATCTTGTAGTGTATACATCGTTCGAGAATCATGCGGAGGTGCTTGGGTTGGTCCACTCTTTTGCGAGAATGGCTGGCAAGATCATCCAAGAAAACCTCCATAATCTTTTTAAGATCGTGAAAGGCGTAGGTCATGGCACACTGAAACGTAGCTCCAGTGTTTTTAAGGCCAAAGGGCATTTTCCGATATGAAAACGTTCCCCAAGGACAAATTAAAGTTGTCTTATGTTGGTCCTCAAGTTTGATTTGAATCTGGTTATACCCTAAAAAGCCATCCATGAATGAAAAAATCACACTTCCCGCACAAGCATCCAAGATCTGATCGATGAATGGCGTGGGGAAGTTGTCTTTCGGACATGCACGGTTCAAATCTCTAAAATCAGTGCATACGCGGATCATTCCCTACTTCTTATCCACAAGAACGGGGTTTGACACCCATTCAGTAAGGGGAACAGGGTATATGAAACCAGCTTTAAGCAGCTTCTCCACCTCTAACTTGATAACGGTTACCTTCCTAGGGTTCATAGCACATAAGCATTGTCGAACTGGTTTAGCGTTGGGATACGTTCTAATCTCATGTTCAACAATGTGGGGGTCTATTCCTGGCATCTCCTCATATGACCAGGCAAAAGCTTCCCAGAGTTTTGTAAACAATTCAGTGTAAATAGCAATCTCCTCAAGAGTACAATCGTCACTGATGTAGACATTCTCAACTTTTCCAGGAGTATGAGAGATGTTGATCAACGTAGTCGGGGAAATATTAGCCATATTCCCCTCCACAAAAATATCATGCGACCCTAAAAGAGCCATAGGGTGACCAACCATCTCTGCTAGTGTCATCCTAAACTCTTCTTGTTCAGCGAGCTCGAGGTTGGAAACGAAATAAGAGTGATGGTGCATATCCTCCCAAGGCCTCTCACTACCACACATGGCCTCCATGATAGCTTCATCTGAAGGAAAAGTATCATCAAGGTAGTTGTGTGAACAAGATGAGTTGGCTGCCCAAACTGGTAGCGTAACGGGATCTTCCTCGACTGTCTAAGAAGAAGAGAGATCCGGCTTTGTAGTGGCTTGTTGAATATGTTGGTAAGCAAGCTTAGCTACAGACAGTGGCATAGACATCCCGACATGCGTAATATCTCCAAACGTGGAACTCATGGATGGTAAAGTCCATGGATCATTAAAATAGGAAGTCTAGAACGACTTATTATGCAAAGGAGGAGATGCATCATCAGAAATGGTTCTGATAAAATTCATAGGTGCAGGAAAATCATAAGTTCCCATCAATGAAGGGTACATACCAACACCCATGTTCCCAGTTTCCAGCTAAGAATCAGTAACTTGTGGGACTATGGATCCCGTGGATACTGTGGAAGGGGGATGAACGAAATCCAATTGATCGATGGTCACGATCTTGCCTTTGTGAGGAAAGCAGATAGATTTGAATACAGTAGACGCGACAGCCTTCATAGCGTACATCCAATTCCGACCCAGTAAAAGGTTGTAGTCGATGGGGGCATCAACCACTTCGACTTCAATAGGCACAGATTTACCTCCCAAGCAGACAACAAGGGAAGGGATAATTCCATGCAGCTTAAATGATCGACCGTCGAATGCAGTGAGCGTGGTTCTAGATGCAAGTAAAGGAGGAGAGCTGAGAGCTTTCCAACAAGTTAATGACATTAGTTATGCGGAAGCACCTTTGTCAACCATTGTACGTTTGAAAAAATTATGAAGGCACGCCACCTAGATTTGAAAAGCCACGTGGTAAGGTAAGTGAGGTTGAACATCAGTAGTGTCGAACTTGATAACACTGGGACTTCCCCCATCCTGAACTCCTAATGCACTCAAAAGGGCATGCTTTTGAGAAGGACAGGCCTGCAGATCTTCAAGAGCCGACATGGCACATGGAGTTTGGCCCAAATCTTCCACAATGGAGTAGTTATGGGTGGCTCGAGCATTAGGATTATGCGTAGAGCACTTGAGAACACCTTTCGCTATCCATGGCATATTAGAGGGATTCTCGATATGCAAGGAATTTCAGGAGGAGAGGAAGGCTCACTCCCCATATTAGGTTGTGGTGCACCATAATCGCGTTGACGAGTGGCAACACTAACCTCCGATTGAACCATATTCACACATCCATAACCACTAGTATTGGAAGAAGACGTTTCCATCTCAGTAGGTCCATAACCAGTGGTGGGAGCATGCGAAGCCATGTTTTGATGATGAGGAAGGGGATCCTTTAACACAGCTGGGCTCTGTGCCAAATGCTTCGATGATTCTTCGATTCGAGGACATAAGTGAGTAAGATGATCTTTCCCACAGAGCTTGCAAGGAAACTTCACCTTACGCCTAGGTTTACAGTCCTCGCTAGCATTTTCATTTTCCCGAGGAGGGTTGGCGAGGGGTATTGCGATTTCTATTGTTGTTATTCCCATTGTTTCCACCCCTACAGTTGTTTCTCCCCTTTTTCTTGCCACCAAGTTGCTGGTTACCTGACGGTTTCGTTGATTGCACATTGTTTACATCAGACGACGGGGTGGAAGTGGAAAAGGTGTGAACCTATCTGGGAGTAGACTAGTTTAGTGACAAATTTTGCATTTGATTAGCCACCAAATCTACAGGGTGAGTGCTTGCGAATCCCATAATGCCATCGGCATGTGGTCCAGGAACTGACTTGGGCTCATGTCGTGTTCGCGGTGCATTAGGAATGATGTCATACAAAATGCCAGACTGAGAATATAGTAAATCCAACTACTAAACTTTTAAGATGGTTTGTTCCTCAGTCATAATACTGGACATCTAAACATCCTTGGCAATATATGGGAGTAAAGACTTGAGGAACCATTCCAACAGAAACTCTAGAGGAATGTTGGCTTTCACTAATCTCTTCCACCGATGCCACTCTTGAATGTGGTCAGAAATATGTGTGGCCTTATTCTGACGGAAGGTAGACAAAAGTTCAGTACCAGTATCATAGCAAACCGGCAACTGGAAATGATCCTAGAAAACCAAAGCGATCTCATTGAATCCCTTACAAGTGTTCCTAGGAAACTCAACATACCACTTCGCAGTTGCCCCCGTGAGGGTGCGTTGAAATAGTTGTCATATAATAGAATCGTGATTCAACGAGTTGGAGGAGCACGAAAGGTGAAACGTCGTGACATGATCACCCGGGTCCTCGCCACCTTTCCCCTCAAACTTAGGAATGTCTAAAGGGAGCTTGGTAGGGACCGGGGGCCAATTGGGGTCGTGACAAACCGGATCATTCGTGAGCTTCAAAAGATTCAGAAAATTCAAACATGCAAGGAATAGGAGCTGCGGCTGGAAAGCTTGATTATAAGCTCCCATAAAAGGTTGGTTGAACGAAACCGAATTATAAGGTGGACCAAAAGCTTGACCATGAGCATTAAGCTGTTGATAATGAGGACCTGACGGACAATAAGCTTGACCATGGCCATAAGGTTGGTAACCTCCTCCGACCTGACCCGTATGAGAGTAACCAGGTATATAGGTATTTTGGGCCTCATATTGAGGTGGGATGTTGTACTGGTGGCTAGCACCGAGTGTGTTGTAGTAAGGGTTGCCACCATAAGTATGGGGCATATATGTACTATTCGTAGCAGGAACCGAGTTTTAATGACCATAATGGTGAGGTATGTTCCCACCCCCAGCATTAGGTTTAGCGTGAGCAGTCGTGTGGTGACCATAAGCATGAGATGTATTCCCAACCCCAACATTGGTGTTACTAGTAGCAGGAATGGCGGTGTTGTGACCATGAGGATAAGATATATTCCCACCTCCTACATTAGTATTACTAGTAGCGGCAGTGGACGCAACAGTATGCGGTATATGTCCACCCCCGTGGTTAGGAGGTGTTGATGTATATGTAACTTCAGAATGTATTTCACCCATGTATTTCATATATGTATTTTATAATCCGATAGAGTTGGCATTATTCCTCTATACAGAAGTGTTTGTATACCTATAGAGATGTTATTATTCCTCTATACAAAAGTGTCGGCATTTATACTGTAAGTGTCGTAACTTATACTTGATGGGTTATTAGACCACCTTGTTGGGGTCGGCCCTGTATAAGTCATGTGGGTCGAAGGGTTATTAGACCACCCTATTGGGGGTCGGCCATGTGGGTCAAAGGGTTATTAGACCACCAAGTGTGGGGTCAGCCTGGATTAAGTTAACCATGGGTTAAGCTAGACATGTAGGCCCCATTAGTTTATTGGGCAAGACAGAACAAGTATAAATAGAGATTGGGAGATCTCTATTTGATCATTCATTCACACACTTATATCATTCAAAAAGTGGCACACTTATGAGGAGGAGGCTCTGCTGCTAGGAGAAGACTATCTCTTGTATTCTGGTTGTATCATTTCTCTATCTATCTCTGAGGAAATTATTGGGGTTTTTCACCTTTGTGGTTTTCCCCAAGTAAATTCTGTGTCTGTTGTGTGCTTGCATTATTGTGTCCATGATGGATATGTTGTATATTTGCTATATATGTTGTTCTCTCAGTTAATATCCTAGATCAGATTGAAGTAAATTTTGAAAATTTAACATGGTATCAGAGCTAGCCTAAAAGAAGGCATGATATGGCATGTATGACACTTGTTGCACTTAAGATGCTAGGGCTTGATATAGCAAAAACCAGTCATCATAGAACTTTCACTATAAATCCATTTTGGTAAATTTTTCGGATTTAAAACTTTTACAGGTCAAAGATCAGATCCCCATGTACCTTGTGTCCAAAGGACAACTTCTAATTCGTTGTACTTTGTGATTTATGATCTGTACAATATAGGGTTTTTGCCTCTTCCATATCTCAGTCATAAACAGGTGACCTTGGAAAAAAGGTCATAACTTGGGATAGGAAGCTCCAAATGAAATTTCATAAAATGTGATAGGTAGTACACAGACTGTACATCTCTGAAAAAATTTTCATAAGCCGAAGTTGAACCAATGACACGTGGCATGCCGTACAAGTTCGCTCTCCTGTTTTATCCCATAAACAGGTCACGTTGTGACACTTGGAATAACTCTCTCTCAGAGAATCCAATTGAGGTCAGACCTATTAGGATGGAAAGATGATAGGTTGGGCTATCGCAGGAAAAATTTTCAGACCATGTGGATCGAAAAGTTCGGAGTTACACCAGAAACAATCAGGTACATATTTCTGTCATAACAGAATTATTTTTTAGCACCTTCATTCATGGCTTCCGAAATTAGGGTTTCAGAGAAAGTTGAAATTTTTGTAATCAGAGACTATGGCTGAATGCCACTAATCAAAATAGAAATTTAGAGACCAAGTTCATAATTTTTGGTTGGGCAGAAGACTAGGCTTGATCAGACCCTAGTTCAGGACTTTGATTGGAAAAGTGGAAAATTAGGGCTTCTGCAAAAATGAGAATTTTTGAAATCTGTGACCACGACTGGAAGCTCCTTAGAAAAATAGAAGCTTAGAGATTTGGATCAAAAATTTTGATTGGGCAGAAGAGTGGGCTTCATCAAACCCTAGTTTGGGGTCATGTCGAGTGAATCTGAAAGTTTAAAAGGCAAAATTGAGGAATGAAACTTTGCAATTTTCAAATTCTGAATATACCAGCTTGATCAGCTCATCAAGTCACATATTTATATCCTTTCAGAAGTTTGAATTTTTAGGGTTTCTCTGACAAACCCTAATCCAGCTCTAGGTCGAGTTCTTGCAAATCAAGTGGATTGGGTTAATCCTAGAAGAAGATGGATTAGTCACCTGCATAAGTGAAGAAGTTCCTGTTTCAGAGGGAGATGAGGCTAAGGCCTTACATAAGAAGATTACAAGCGATCTCAATAGGTATGACTCATCGAGGTATGTTTCGAGATTTGTTCATGATTAAGTTTATGGTATGTTTGTCTTCATGATTATTATGGTTAGTACAATCTTGATTTTAGATTTGTCGTATCACCTTAACAAAATTATGAATGCATGATAGAAGATATTCATTGGTTAGGGTGTTGACACTTATGATTGTACTAATGCGTTATGGTGTTGTATGAGGTTTATGTTGTCTGCTAACATAAAAGGTACACCAAGAAAGACAAATCATGTTCTACTTCAAGAACATATGATCATGGTGACATGAAGACAAAGATTCATCCATTGTCATGGATCACATAGAAGATCTACTTACGAGGTATGTATAACTTGGTTCTACAATGGTTAACTTATGAGACATGCAGGTTACTAGCACAAGTCACTGAAGAGAACCAGAAGACATTATGCGGGTATGTTAGACATAACTAGGTAGCATGCTAGTCCAGGTATGTTTTTCCTATATCAAGATAGAATCCTACCTTGTGTTAGGATCTTATACTGGTGTGTTGTTGATAATGATTATTCATGAAGTCATAGGTTTGAATAGTCATGGTTGTATGCATAATATGTTTCTTACCATAATTAATGACATGACTAACCAGAAGAATCATGAAGGTATAGGTTTGAGTAATCACGGGTTTATGCATTGATGATTTAATTAATCAAAAGATTCCTATGATCAAATAAGAATATGCATGAGTAAAAGAAGACTTCCCTGAAACCTTTAATACTAATGTTTATTATCTATGAATGATCATGACTATACATGTTTAAGATTATTGTGTTTTGATAGTATTAAGATTATACTAATAAATGTGTGATTATGTATGAGACCTCAAGGATAACACAATGATGATACTAATAAGCATGCATATGATCAAGGATGGATATAAGTTCAAGTATAGGTAATCCAGGAAGCAAAGATCAAGAGGGAGCACACTCCAGTTGTTCCCGCAAGAAAGCAAAGGAGCACACTTCAGTAGTTTCTGCAAGGATGCAGATATTCAGAGGGAGTTGACCATTGTTGATGTATATGTAACTTCGGAATGTATTTCACATATATGTATATTGTATTCCTATAGAGATGGTATTATTCCTCTATAAGGAAGTGTCGTCATTTATATTGTAAGTGTCGTAACTTATACTTGATGGGTTATTAGACCACCTTATTTGGGGTCGGCCCTGTATAAGTCATGTGGGTCAAAGGGTTATTAGACAACCCTATTGGGGGTCGGCCATGTGGTTCAAAGGGTTATTAGACCACCCTATTGGGGGTCGGCCCACTCAACATTATGTTATGTGGTTAAGTTCGAGCCTACATGAGTTAGGTAAAAAGGCAAGTCAAGTCAAGTATAAATAGAGTGCGGGAGGCACTCTATTTACTCACTCACTTCTCACACATGCTCTCAAGGAGGAGAGGCGCACTTATGGAGGAGGAGGATTGCTGATAGGTTATGGCTATCTCTATTGGTTGGTTGTATCATTGCTCTATCTATCTCTGAGGAAGTTATTGGGGTTTTTCACCTTTATGGTTTTCCCCAAGTAAATCTTTGTGTCTCTTGTGTGCTTGCATTATTGTCTCCATGATTGATATGCTGTAGATATGCTGTACATGTTGTTCTCTCAGTTAAGATCCTAGATCAGATTGAAGTAAATTCAGAAAATTTAACATGGTATCAGAGCTAGCCTGAAAGAAGGCATGATATGGCATGTATGACACTTGTTGCACTTACGATGCTAGGGCTTGATATAGCAAAAACCAGTCATCGTAGCACTTTCGCTATAAATCCGTTTTGGCGAAGTTTTCGGATCTGAAATTGTTACCGGCCGAAGCTAAGATCTCCAGGTATCTTGTGTCCAAAGGACAACCTCTAATTCGTTGTACTTTGTGATTTATGATCTGTACAATATAGGGTTTCTGCCTCTTCCAGATCTGAGTCAAAATCAGGTGACCTTGGGAAAAAGGTCATATCTTGGACTAGGAAGCTCCAAATGAAATTTCGTAAAAAGTGACAGGTAGTACACAGTCTGTACTATCTCATAAAACGTTTTCAGAGGCCGAAGTTGAACCAGTGACACGTGGCACGCCGTACAAGTTCGCTCTACTATTTTATCCCATAAACAGGTCACGTTGCGACACTTGGCATAACTCTCTCTCAGAAAATCCAATTGATGTCAGACCTGTCAGGATGGAAAGATAACAGGCCGAGATATCTCAGAAAAACTTTTTCAGAGGCCGAAGTTCAAACAGTGACACGTGGCACGCCATACAAGTTCGCTCTTCTGTTTTATCCCAAAACAGGTCACGTTGCGACATTTGGCATAACTCTCTCTCAGAGAATCCAATTGAGGTCAGACCTGTCAGGATGGAAAGGTAACAGGTCAGGCTATCTCAAGAAACTTTTTTCAGACCCTGTGGATCAAAAATTTCGGAGTTACACCAGAAAAAATCAGGTACATATTTCTGTCAAAACAGAATTATTTTTTGGTACCTTCATTCATGGCTTCCGGAATTTAGGGCTTTGGAGAAAGTTGGAATTTTTGTAATCGGAGACCACGGCTGAATGCTACTCATCAAAATAAAAATTTAGAGACCAAAATCAGAATTTTTGGTTGGGCAGAAGGCCGGGCTTGATCAGACCCTAGTTCGGGACTTTGATCAGGAAAGTGGAAAATTAGGGCTTCTGTAAAAATGGGAATTTTTGAAATCTGAGACCACGGCTGGAAGCTCCTCAGAAAAATAGAAGCTTAGAGCTTTGGATCAAACCTTTTGATTGGGAAAAAGAGTGGGATTCATCAAACCCCAGTTCAAGGTCACGTCCAGTGAATCCGGAAGTTTCAAAGGCAAAATTGAGGAGTGAAACTTTGCAGTTTTCAAATTATGAATATACCAATTTGATCAGCTCATCAAGGCGCATATTTCTATCCTTTCGGAAGTTTGAAATTGAAAGTTTGAATTTTTGGGGTTTCTCTGACAAACCCATATCCAGTTCTAGGTCCAGTTCTTGCACATCAAGTGGATTGGGTTAATCCTAGAAGAAGATGGATTGGTCACCTACATAGGTGAAGAAGTTCCTGTTTCAGAGGGAGATGAGGCTAAGGCCTTACATAAGAAGATTACAAGCGATCTCGACAGGTATGACTCATCGAGGTATGTTTTGAGATTTGTTCATGATTAAGTTTATGGTATGTTTGTCTTCATGTTATTACGGTTAGTACAATCTTGATTTTAGAATTGTCATATCACCTTAATAAAATTATGAATGCACGATAGAAAATATTCATTGATTAGGGTATTAACACTTATGATTGTACTAATGAATTGTGATGTTGTATGAGTTTTATGTTGTCTACTAACATGAAAGGTACACCAAGAAGACAAATCATGTTCTAGTTCAAGAACATATGATCATGATAACATGAGGCCAAAGATTCATCCATTGTCATGGATCTCATAAAAGATCCATTTACGAGGTATGTATAACTTGGTTTTATAATGGTTAACCTATGAGATATACAGGTTACTAACACAAGTCATTGAAGAAGAAAAAGAAGACATCATGTGAGTATGTTAGACATAATTAGCTAGCATGCTAATCCAGGTATGTTTTTACTATATCAAGTTAGAATATCACCTTGTGATAAGATCCTTTATTTAAGTATACTTGGCATGATTGATTATGATTATTCATTGAAGTTAATAATCATGGTTGTATGCATATTATGTTTCTTACCATAATTGATGATATGACTAACCAGAAGAATCATGAAGGTATAGGTTTGAATAATCACAGGTTTTATGCATTTTATATCTCTTATCTTGATTGATGATTCAACGAACCTGAAGAGTCATAGGTTTGAGTAATTACAGGTTTAGACATGTTATGTTTATTATGATTTGACTAACCATAAGAATCCTACATAAACCTTGAATGCTAATGCTTATTATTTATGTTTGAAATGATCATGACTATACATGCTTGAGATTATTGTGTTTTAATAGTATACTAATGAATGTATGATTTTATATGAGATCACAAGGATAACACATTCATGATACTAATAAGCATGCATAGGGACCAAGGATGAATATGAGATTCAAGAACAGGTAATCCAGGAAGCAAAGATCAAGAGGGAGTACACTCCAGTGGTTTATGCAAGGATGCAGATATTCAGAGGGAGTTGACCATCTCTCTACATCCCACAACAGAAAGGTGTAGAAGAAGCTACTTCAGATTAGGACTCCAGCAGCTCCTGCAAGGAAGCGAAGACTCAGAGGGAGTCCACCCAACGAACAAACAAAGATAAGTATTTGAATTGTCATTTCTTAAATAATACTATTCATTAATGTATATACTGATGTTCCTAGAATTAGGTTGTGTATTATGCATATTAGATTAATTGCATTGATGAACAGTATACTCCTAATATGCATGGGTAAGTGGCCTATGGCACTGTACAACATTCCATTGCTACTTATCTAGAATGAAACCTCTTTGCTGACATGTTGGGAGTTGTGCACACTTTTAACAATGTTCTGGTAGAGATTGGAAGGCATCTAGAAAGTTACGGAATATGGATAAATGTTGTATTGAAGCATTGGCTAAGATAATTGCATGACTGTATGGCATATTTCTTTATGTGTAAGAATTTGTTCTGAAAACTATGAGATGTTTTCTAATCATGCAATTTAACTTGTTGTGTAGGAAAGATCGTATGCCATCTCCTACAAAAGAAGAACTACAACATTTTGTTCCAGCAACAAAGATATCTATTGAAGATATTGAAGATATTGAAGTTCCCAGGATCTGGGATGAAGAAATGAAATACCATGATCTGTCGATCATGAAGAATGATGTTTGGGATGTAATTCCAAGACATGAAGGGAAGTTTGCTATGACTTCCAAATGGAACTATCAGATCAAGCATGTTGCAGATGGCAGCATTGAGAAATATAAAAGTGATACACCAGATGGATTCAAGACAGCTTCCTTGAATGGTGTAGTTGAAGAAGAAGTGTATGTAGAGCAGCCACTTGGTTCTGAGACACATGATAGGAAATCATATATGCGCAGAACTTGGTATGGTGAAGATAGATTGATTGCCGACACGCAGCGGAAGCTTACTACCGAGTTCGAGATGAAGAACTTGGGGATGATGCACTATTTGTTTTTGGCATGGAGGTGTGGAAGAATGCATATGGAATCTTCCTTAGACAAGGGAAGTATGTAGTAGAGATTCTGAAGAGGTTCGGGATGATGGACTGCAAGGGTATGGCCACACCTATGGCATCGAATCTGAAGCTTCTATGTGATGCTTCATCTGAGCCAGTTGATGTCTCTTTGTATCGTCAGATGATTGGGTCCTCGATGTACCTGACAAACACAAGACCAGACATTTGCTTTGCTGTGAACACATTGAGCCAGTTCCTAACGGATCCGAGGAGTGTTCACCTGGTTGCTGTAAAGCATGTTCTGAGGTACCTGAAGGGTACAGTGGATTATGGGCTCAGGTATGAGGAGAATCAAAAGTTTAACCTGCAGGGTTATGTTGATTCAGATTGGGCTGGCAGTGCTGCAGACAGGAAGAGCACATCTGGGTGTTGCTTCAGTATGGGATCAGGTGTGATCTCTTGGTTTAGCAGGAAGCAGTCCTGCGTAGCACTGAGTACAGCTGAGGCAGAGTATGTTGCAGCCTGTTCAGCTAGTTGTGAGACAGTATGGCTATGGAAGCTACTGTCTAGGTTATTTGATCTCCCATTGGAGGCTACTGGTATCTTCTGTGATAACTAGAGTTGTGTGAAGCTGTCCGAGAACCCAGTGTTTCATGACAGGTCGAAACACATAGAGATCAAATATAACTATATCAGGGATATGGTGCAGAGAGGAGCTGTGAAGCTCCTATATGTTGCGACAGACGAGCAGATTACAGATGTGCTGACGAAGCCGCTAGCCAGAGTGAAGTTCGAGTACTTCAGAGAGAGGTTTGGCGTTCTTCAGATCGAGGACACTTCAAGAAAGAAGTGATGGACACACTTGCTGAAGCCATTCCAAGCATGTTGGAAGGAGGATCCTTCACATGGATGTGGATGTAAGCGCTGGATAATGGGCATCAGGATGATGTTCTGGTTTCTGCTTGGATATGATCAGTTGGATCATTTATGTATGTACGCATCATGTTGGATGCTGGATATGATCAGTTGGATCATTTATGTATGTACGCATCATGTTGGATGCTGGATATGATCAGTTGGATCATTTATGTATGTACGCATCATGTTGGATGCTGGATATGATCAGTTGGATCATTTATGTATGTATGCATCATGCTGGATGTTGGATATGATCGGTTGGATCATGTACCTTTGTATGATCAGGTAGATCATGTATGCTGACGGATACATTGTGTGGATCATGTATCTATGTATGTATCAGGTGGATACTTGGATGATCGTGGATGACGAGCTTCTCCAGATGACATGCAGCAGGATGTTGCAGTGATGATGATCAGGTAGATCATATATGTTGATGGATACATTGTGTGGATCATGTATCTTTGTATGATCAGGTAGATCATGTATGCCGATGGATACATTGTGTGGATCATGTATCTATGTATACTTGGATGATCGTGGATGACGAGCTTCTCCAGATGACATGCAGCAGGATGTTGCAGTGATGATGATCAGGATGATCATGTGTACATCAGGATGATGTTTGATGAGTATCAGATGATACTTTGTGGCCGTGGATCAGGTTGTGCAGGAAAGCATGTAATTTGTGCCCTGGGAGATTTGCAGATGGTCTTTCGAGGTTTTGCCTATGACATGTAATTCGGTGCCCTGGGACATCTGGAAAATGCTCTTGCGAGGTTTTGCTTGGGAGGACATGTAATTTGTGCCCTGGGAGATTTCAGGTCGGAGTTGTGTACCCGTAACATCCTGAGATGCTCTTGCGAGGTTTTGTCCTATGGCATGTAATTTGCTCCTGGGAGATCTGGACAGGATGAAAAAGGCCTCAGATGCTTCATCCAGGTTTTGCCATGACCACATGTAATTTGCTCCTGGGAGATCTGGACAGGATGAAAAAGGCCTCAGATGCTTCATCCAGGTTTTGTGGTGGACCACATGTAATGTGCTCCTGGGAGATCCGACAGGTAGAGCTGTGTGCTCGTAACAGCCTGGGATGCTTCAGCCAGGTTTTGTGGTGAGATCACATGTAATGAGCTCCTGGGAGATCCGACAGGTAGAGCCGCGTGCTCGTAACAGCCTGGGATGCTTCAGCCAGGTTTTGTGGTGAGATCACATGTAATGAGCTCCTGGGAGATCCGACAGGTAGAGCCGCGTGCTCATAACAGCCTGGGATGCTTCAGCCAGGTTTTGTGATGAGTCACATGTAATGTGCTCCTGGGAGATCCTACAGGTAGAGCTGTGTGCTCGTAATAGCCTAGGATGCTGCAGCCAGGTTTTGTGACGCACGTAATAAGTCCTGAGGATTCCACAGTATGGCCAGTGATGATGAAGACCTGCAGGTGGTGGGCCTACATCCAGTATGAAAAAGGACTGGCTCTGTAGAACTTTCTATGACGAGTAGATTCAGAGATTGATTGAGATAGCAGCAGCAGTGACGATGATGATGACTCGATGACGATTATCCAGTGACGATGATCAAAAGAAGATGACTTGTGCTAGAAGAACTGTGCTGAGAAATACCTTCCTAGTTAAGAGGGAGTGTTGATGTATATGTAACTTCGGAATGTATTTCACATATATGTATATTGTATTCCTATAGAGATGGTATTATTCCTCTATAAGGAAGTGTCGTCATTTATATTGTAAGTGTCGTAACTTATACTTGATGGGTTATTAGACCACCTTATTTGGGGTCGGCCCTGTATAAGTCATGTGGGTCAAAGGGTTATTAGACCACCCTATTGGGGGTCGGCCATGTGGGTCAAAGGGTTATTAGACCACCCTATTGGGGGTCGGCCCACTCAACATTATGTTATGTGGTTAAGTTCGAGCCTACATGAGTTAGGTAAAAAGGCAAGTCAAGTCAAGTATAAATAGAGTGCGGGAGGCACTCTATTTACTCACTCACTTCTCACACATGCTCTCAAGGAGGAGAGGCGCACTTATGGAGGAGGAGGATTGCTGCTAGGTTATGGCTATCTCTATTGGTTGGTTGTATCATTGCTCTATCTATCTCTGAGGAAGTTATTGGGGTTTTTCACCTTTATGGTTTTCCCCAAGTAAATCTTTGTGTCTCTTGTGTGCTTGCATTATTGTCTCCATGATTGATATGCTGTAGATATGCTGTACATGTTGTTCTCTCAGTTAAGATCCTAGATCAGATTGAAGTAAATTCAGAAAATTTAACAACCACTTCTCACAATCCACATCAGAATGGAGTTGCAAAGATTCAAAGGGAGTCCACCCAGCAACCAAACAAAGATAAGTATTTGAATTGTCATTTCTTACATAATGTTATTCAATTATGTATATGCTTATGTTCCTAGAATTAGGTTGTGTATTATGCATATTAGAATAGTTGCATTGATGAACAATATACTACTCATATACATGGGTAAGTGGCCTATGGCACTATACAACATTCCATTGCTACTTATCTAGAATGAAACCTCTTTGTTGACATGTTAGGAGTTGTGTACACTCTTAACAATGTTCTGGTAGAGATTCGAAGGCATCTAGAAAGTTACGGAATATGGATAAATGTTGTATTGAAGCATTGGCTAAGATAATTGCATGACTGTATGACATATTTCTTTATGTGTAAGAATTTGTTCTGAAAACTATGAGATGTTTTCTAATAATGCAATTTAACTTGTTGTGTAGGAAAGATCGTATACCATCACCTACAAAAGAAGGACTACAACATTTGTTCAGCAACAAAGATATCTATTGAAAATATTGAAGATATTGAAGTTCCCAGGATCTAGGAAGAATGCCATGATCGAGGAGTACCAGTCGATCATGAAGATGGTTGGGATGCAGTCCCAAAGGGTAGTCTGTAGTGACTTCCAAGAGGATCTACAAGATCAAGCATGCTGCAGGTGGTAGCATAGACACTTTTGCTCCTGTAGCCAGATACACTTCCATTAGATCAGTACTTGCTCTGGCTGCAGTGATGAAATGGAAGATACACTAGATGGATTTCAAGACAGCTTTCTTGAATGATGTAGTTGAAGAAGAAGTGTACGTGGAGCAGCCACTTGGTTTTGAGACACATGACAGGGATTCATATATGTGAAGAACTTGGTATGGTACGATAGACAGCTTTCTATCCAGTTTGGGCTTTACCAAGAGCAAAGCGGATTGCAACCTTTACTACAAGGTTGAGGAAGGCAATACAGTGATACTACTTTTATATGAGGATGACCTGTTTATTACAGGTGAAGATAGATTGATTGCCGACATGCAGCGGAAGCTTGGTTCCAAGTTCGAGATGAAGAACTTGGGGATGATGGACTACTTTCTAGGCACGGAGGTGTGGCAGAGTGCATATGGAATCTTCCTTGGACAAGGGAAGTATGTAGTAGAGATCCTGAAGAGGTTTGGGATGATGGACTGCAAGGCCATGGCCACACCCATGGAATCGAACCTGAAGCTTCTGTGTGATGCTTCATCTGATTCGGTTGATGTCGCTATGTATCGTCAAATGATTGGATCCTCCATGTACCTGACGAACACGAGACCAGATATTTGCTTTGAGGTGAACACATTGAGCCAGTTCCTGATGGATCCGAGAGATGTTCACCTAGTTGGTTGCTGTAAAGCATATTCTGAGGTACCTGAAGGGTACAGTTGATTATGGGCTCAAGTATGATGCAAATCAAAATTTTAACCTACAGGGTTCTGTTGATTCAGATTGGGCAGGCAGTGCTGTAGATAGGGATCAGGTGTGATCTCTTGGTTTAGCAGGAACTAGTCCTGCATAGCACTGAGTACAACCGAATCAGAGTATGTTGCAACGAATGAGCAGGTTGCATATGTATTGACCAAGCTGTTGGCCAGAGTGCAGTTTGAGTACTTCTAAGAGAGGCTTGATGCACTTCATATCGAGGTTCCTTCCAAAGGGAAGTGATGAGTTCGGAAGATGTAGATGCACATGAGCTTTTCTGACATGGTTGATGTGTTCTCCCTTGGTCATGATGTTATTGCTGATCCATTTTTCACATGGTGGTTGATGTGTTCTCCCATGGTGAAAAAGTAAGGGCTGGATCCTTCCCCGAATGGTGGTAGATGTGTTCTCCCATGTTGGTGGTGTAAGTGCTGGATGATGTGCATCTGGGTTGTGCTTCATGGACGATGAGATGATCTGAAGAGGATGATGCTATGATGATCAGGAGGATCATGGATGATGAGCATCAGGATGATGCTCCAGTTACTACTCTGTATATGTATATGCATCATGCTTGTTATGATCAGTTGGATCATTTATGTATATATGCATCATGTTGGATGTCGGATATGATCAGTTGAATCATTTATGTATGTATGCATCATGTTGGATGTTGGATATGATCAGTTGGATCATTTGTATGTATTTTGTATATGCATCATGTTGGATGCTTGGACCATGTATCTGTATATGTATCAGGTGGATACTGAGATCATGTATGTTGATATGTATCAGGTGGATACATTGCGTGGATCATGTATCTGTGTATGTATCAAGTGGATACATTGTATGATCAGGTAGATCATGTATGATGATATGTATCAGGTAGATACTTGGTATGCATCAGATGGATGCATTGTATGATCAGGATGATCATGGATGACGAGCTTCTCCAAATGACATGCAGCAGGATGTTGTAGTGATTATGATCAGGATGATCATGTGTACATCAGGATGATGTATGGTGAGTATCAGGATGATACTTTGTGGTTGTGGATCAGGTTGTGTAGATGAGCATGTCTGGGAGATCCTATAGGTCGGAATTGTGTACCCGTAATAGCCTGGGATGCTCTTTCGAGACATTTCTCTGGGAGGACATGTAATTTGTGCCCTGGGAGATTTTAGGTCAGATTTGTGTACCCGTAACATCCTTAGATGCTCTTGTGAGGTTTTGTCCTATGGCATGTAATTTGTGCCCTGGGAGATTTTAGGTCAGAGTTGTGTACCCGTAACATCCTGAGATGCTCTTTCGAGGTTTTGCCATGACCACATGTAATTTGTGGCTTGGGGATATTTCATGTCGGAGTTGTGTACCCGTAACATCCTGAGATTCTCTTGCTAGGTTTTATGGTGACCACATGTAATTTGTGCCCTGGGGAGATTTCAGGTTGGAGTTGTGTACCCGTAACATCCTAAGATGCTCTTGCTAGGTTTTGTGGTGGGGTCACATGTAATAAGTCCTGGAGATTTGGACAGGATGAAAAAGGCCTCAGATGCTCTTTAGGGTTCTTGCTAGGAAAGAGACTCTTTAAAGGTTTTGTTATGCACATAATAAGTCCTGAGGATTCCACAGTATGGCCAGTGATGATGAAGACTTGCAGGTGGTGGGCCTACATCCAGTATGGAAAAGGACTAGCTCTGTAGAACTTCCTATGATGAGTAGATTCAGAGATTGATTGAGATAGCAGCAGTAGTGACAATGCCAATGATTCGAGGATGATGATTCGCTGATGATTATCCAAAGAAGAAGACTTGTGCTAGCAGACCTGTGTCAAGAAATACCTTCCTAGTTAAGAGCGAGTGTTGATGTATATGTAACTTCAGAATGTATTTCACCCATGTATTTCATATATGTATTTTATACTCCTACAGAGATGGCATTATTCCTCTATATGGAAGTGTTTGTATACCTATAGAGATGTTATTATTCCTCTATACGGAAGTGTCGTCATTTATATTGTAAGTGTCGTAACTTATACTTGATGGGTTATTAGACCACCTTGTTGGGGTCGACCCTGTATAAGTCATGTGGGTCGAAGGGTTGTTAGACCACCCTATTGAGGGTCGACCATGTGGGTCAAAGGGTTATTAGACCACCAAGTGTGGGGTCAGCCCGGATTTAGTTAACCATGGGTTAAGCTAGACATGTAGTCCCCATTAGTTTATTGGGCAGGATAGAACAAGTATAAATAGAGATCGGGAGATCTCTATTTGATCATTCATTCACACACTTCTCTCATTCGGAAAGTGGTGCACTTATGAGGAGGAGGCTCTGCTATTAGGAGAAGACTATCTCTTGTATTCTGGTTGTATCATTGCTCTATCTATCTTTGAGGAAGTTATTGGGGTTTTTCACCTTTATGGTTTTCCCCGAGTAAACTCTGCGTCTCTTGTGTGCTTGCATTATTGTGTCCATGATTGATATGCTGTAGATCTTCTGTACATGTTGTTCTCTCAATTAAGATCCTAGATCAGATTGAAGTAAATTCTGAAAATTTAACAGGAGGAGCATTAACATTCGCGAAAGTGGACCTGGGTTGACGAGTAGCGACATGTGTGTTAGGTGGTGGATGGCGAGTCATGTTTTGAACAATGTTCCTATTAGGTTGGGTAGCCCTAGGAGGCAATCGTCTTCCAACATTAGCATTGTTAGGAGGAACATGACCGGTTCCCATACTATGTGTGTGAGTGGACAACGTGGTGCCCCCGGTGAGGGTATTGCCCCTAGTGGGTGCAGTGTTTCTAACACCATGAATGGCGCCAGCATGACTACAAAAAGCAGTGGAAGGATCAATTGTGGTGTAATTCGGCATACCATATGAGAACGCGGTAGGGTTGACCATAGGACCCGTGTCATCATGTAACTTTGGCATCCCATATAAATAATTATGTGGAAACAAAGGATTGAACGGGTCGTCCTCAGGTGGATCTGGACCAAACAAACTAGGATGAGTCTCGGGTGGATCCGGACCAAACAAACTAGGTTGGGTCTCAGGTGGATCACCCCCCCACGCCTCGCTAGGAGTAGGGGTGTCAGAAGTGTGCTCAACTCTACCCGAAGGATTGGTCAGGATTTCTCCCGTGCCAGAGTGTGTAGTCATGGCGTCGATAACATATGTCTCGTAAGAATTTGAATATTCGGAGGGATCCTGGCAGCGTCCCTTCTTGACACAGCGTTTAAGCTCGATAGTTGATAAACCAGCCAATCAACAAGATCGATGGGGAGCAAGACTCCGTGCCACGATATCTCTGGAGATACTATAAAATCAAGACGTCACCTAAAGGCCAACTATCGATCAAAAACTATAAATCAAAAGCACACACATAGAGAAACTATAGCTAAGAGCAGACAAACAGAGTGGTTAGATGAGATCCCGACATTAGAGCTGGTATGTCTCACCTAGGAGAGGCTTGAGACTCCCAAACTATAGCCGGAGGTAATAGAATCAGTTATAGAGACACCCAGGCTTCACTGTGTGCAAAGGGCCGTAACCCTCGGCAACAAACAACTGTGTTGTCCAATCCCTGTCTGAATCAAGACACAAATAGCATAACCACTGCAAGTACCCTATAAGATACCTAGGTAAGGCAACTATGGTCACCACAATATAACCAATGCTCAAGGGGACAATCGTAGGTGGGATCCGTTGTATGGGTAGGGTAGTTGAGCCCGAAACTCAATGAGGGTCAAATCCCCTAAGAGTCCCCAGATATGAACAAATCCTGGAAATATCTCCCACGTTCAGCCGGTATCAGAGGGATATCTCCTCAACCAACCTCCCATGACCTCGCGCTTAACTCTGGTTTGAATAGAGCTTCCTGAGAACACCGATGTATACCATGGATTCCTCCAATCCCTGGTCAGACACCTAATGTTTTGTCTAGTATTCTTGGATTTTTAACTCACAATGATCTATTCCAAGACTCTAAACCTATGTTAGTTGGTGTACCCTATAAATAAAATCGGTCTAATCAATTTTAAGATTAAGCGTTAATTTTAATGGCTGTGGTTACTCAAGGGATATGGTCGTGAAACTAGTGATGTGTAGGACTCAATAGTATGCAAAATCGTCAAATCCTAGACTCATCTATCCAATAAAAACAATGCCACTAGCATGCAAAATCAATCCAACGGTTTTGAAATAAAAATGCAATCCTTTTATATTTTCAATGCACAAGCAGAACCTAAATGAAGGCAACAAGCACTCAATGCAAGATGCAGTACATAAAAGCAAAAAAAAATTGTATTTTCTCTTATAAGCAAAAGGAAAATGCAAAACTATATGTATTTTTCAATATAAGGAAATGAAAAATGCAAGCAAAATCCTACTATCTAGTCACTGATATGCCAAGGAGATCACTAAGACAGCCCGACAGATACTAAACAGTAAGACTTAGCCAAATGAATGAGCTCAAAAGGTAAAAACCAACAAGGCTAAATCCAAAGATGGGTAAAAAACCAACAAGGCTCAACCAAGAGAAAAGAAGAGTTCTGGTCACAACCAAGGCATGGAACAGTCAAGAAACAGGCCAACAAAGACTCAGGATCATCTAAAGCCAGCAACAACCAAAAGTCATAAATAAACCAAAGCCGTAGTTGTACGCTACTGTCGAAGGAAAACCTGCGGGTACCTGCGAGCAGTTGAATAAACAGAGGCGGGTGTATGCGAGCAGAGCTAAGCTCACCCGTGGGTAAGGAAAGGAAAATGGACAAATAAAGAGTCCAATGGCTTAGAAAAAAAATAGTTTTCTATAGTGTATCTCAACGGCCAATCAATGACACAGAGTTTCGGCAAACAACAACTCTAATTAAGGACTAATGCTAAAAAATCCCCAAAAATGGATGTTTTCCCCTGTAGAGTCGCCATTTCTGTTTTGGAGAAACCTCACTATGGCTTGGGGTAGACCATAACAGACATCTGACTACCAGAAATTAACTCAATTCTCAATGCTATGCTATATAAATGACAATGCTAAGATAATGAAGAATATAACCAACCTCGATCCAAACGTTTGATATAGATCCCCATTGGAGCTTTCAATTCGTGCACTTGAATCTGCAAATTAGTCTTGACAGCCAATATACAAAAAGTACATATAATATATAAACGATATTAACATCATCAATAGCAATGGTCCATGATATTATAAGTAAATGCAACCCAATGTAGAATAAACAACATTCACAACATTAATAGACGAGAATATGAGTATTTCTATTAATAAACAAGAAGTACAATGTGATACGACCTCTTGCTAGCAACCAATCTGAACCAAGATCTGGTTCAATCCACTTGTGCCTCCACCACTTCAATCCTCCATGGAATGGCAAACTCAAACTATGATAGGAATTTGGAAGGTGAACATAAGGGTTCACAACTACAAGGATCAATGAGTGTAGACTCAAGATAGGGCAAAAATCCACTAGAGTTCTCTTGCCCTTCTTTCTCCTCCCATCCATAATCCATATGTGCTCAATATATAGTCCTCCCAAAGGTAGGTGAAAGGACACATCGAGACGTTTCGGGGAAAATGGAGGGCGAAAGGTTACCCTATGACTACTTTTTAGGAGTAAAAATTAATAAACTAGTGATTTTTAACATTTTGCATGCTACCTGCGGGTACGCCCATTGTAATGATGTAGCTAGCATACAAGGAAAAAAATAGGGAAAAATAGTGTCTGAAGGATATAAAGTGGATCTGAGTCAGTGAAATGGATCCTGCAGGCCAAAGAGTGTTGATGTTCACAAGGTGGAAAATTACGTTGTAACATTCCTAATAGCACTTTTATCCTTTTAGAAGACATGATCCATGCTATTATTTCCTATAGTGCATGCATCACATACACTTCCTTTTCTCACATTAAATGTGGAATAACTTTTACCATTTCTTCAACTTTCCTTAGGTTGTCAAGATTTAGGTGACCAAATATTTTATGCCATACTATATGAGTGTTCCATCTCCATGCATGGTTCTCTTTAACCAACTACACTCGCAAGTGGTTGATACAAGTCACAATCTTTGACACCTTTGCAAATCAACCTTGGTGTTCCATCATTACAATCTCACATTGTAAAATATATTTGTGAACTCAAGCTTCATTTTCTAATTAACAACAACACTTATTGAAAATAAACTCTTTGTTAGAAAGGGAACATGGAAAACATTGTTTATTAGTGTTATACCTCCTCTCAACAATGAAACATGAATAGTTCCTACTCCTTTAACATCATGGCATCTATCATCACCCAAAAAATTGAATCTCCGTAATTGCTCTCCTTAACCTATGTAATATGCCCTCTCTCATTACAATTAAACCATTTCACTTTGGATTTAAAACTTATCTTACATGATGAGGCTTCACCACCATTGAATGCCTAACATGGGTATTTTTCTACTTTCTTCTAATGCAAATTTTTATCGGATTTCTTACTCATAGATCATGCAACATCAATTGATCCATTGATTATTATCTTTTGTTTACATCTCATTACATAAGAAGGTAGCTTACAAATTCTCAAATCTTGGTACATTTTCTCCATTGGTAATACTTCATACAAACATCTTGAAGTTTCTAGAGAATCCATTTAGGATTATGGGAAGCATCTCCTCATTTGGGATTCTATGTCTTTATCATACAACTACTCTCTAGCCTCTCTCACTTCGTCAGTATATGTAGGGACACCCTCTCCCACTACCATCATGCATGCATTCAACTTGTTTATGAGTAGCATCCTCCTTGACATGATTCATATAGGCACTTTAGTTCATGTCCTCCAACGTTTTAGTTGTCTTGCAACTTTTGGATGAGTAGCATCCTCCTTACATGATTCATCTAGGGACATTAACATACATGTCCTCCAACTCTTTAGTTGTCTTACAACTTTTGGATGCTCAACTAAATATGATCTTAGATTCACTAAGATAATCATATGAACCTTGATATCCCTCTTATCCCTTTTGACCTTCTTAGTGGGGTGTTTTGAATTTGGCTTTGATCCATTATCTAGAAAATAAACATCTCACTCAGTTGCATAAAATATTTCTATGAAAAACAATGAGAACTACCTTAGGGGTTTTCTAAATCACTAAGTTAAAAACACTCCAAGTTAAATCACTAAGCTCAAAACACTCAAAGTTAAAGATTTCAAGACAAAATTTCATTATATTTTATATAGTTAGGATTATTATAAGGTTATGATATAAGCAAACAAAAAATTAATGTATAAATTTTATCTTCTTGTTTGTGGAGAAAGGAATTGTGTTGAAATATAAAGTTTATCTTCTTGTTGTTAGTTGTTAGTGAAGTTAAATCACTAAGCTTAAAACGCTCAAAGTTAAAGATTTCAAGACAAAATTTCATTATATTTTATATAGTTATAATTATTATTATAAGATTATGATATAAGCAAACAAAAAATTAATGTATAAATTTTATCTTCTTATTTGTGGAGAAAGGAATTGTGTTGATATATAAATTTTATCTTCTTAATAATAAATTCATTCAAATTATTTTTTAATATATAATTATTTTGTTATATATATATAAACATAAAATTTTAATTATTTACAAATTTCTCATTTTATAATAATAAGATTCCTTTCCTATTTATAGACGAGACAAGAATAATATATATATATATATATATATAAAAACAAAATTTAATATATAATAGAATGGTTTTTAATAAATTATTCAAATTTTTAAATATAAAAAATCAAACATTAAATCGTAATTCTTAATTCATAAAAAAAAATCTAACCTCTTCAAACATGCTACAAAATATTTTTATTAGTTTGGAATCATTAATATTGATTTATTATTTTTTTATAGGAGAATTATGTCATTAAAATAATTTATTAATGATATTTAAAAGATTTTTTTAAGTCTTAGATTATTACCATGTTTCCTAACTTAATTATTAAACAATTAAAAACAATCTTAAATCTAATTAGAAACAATCTTAAATCCAACTCTAAAACCCATTAGGCTCTCAACAAATATAAAAACCAAAATTTAATACATTCAACAAAGATAAAAACCAAAATATAATATTTATAAGAAAACGTTTCCATAACTATTACACCACTCACAATTCAAACCACCCTTGGCATCCAATAGCCTGAGCTTATCTTGATTGCTAATTCCTTTCATCGAACGGGTAAGGAGCTAAGGAGCAAAATCAAAGATTGACCTTGCTCCATGCCTGTTGGATGGAGAGAATCAGCGATCCATACCCATTGGATAGAAAAAATCAGCAATCAAAATAAAGATAACCCACAATATATACATTAATATGTGGAAGCTCACCAACCATTCAAATCGCCCTCCACAAACTTTATACATTTGCTGTTCCTATCTCACCATCATTTTTTTTTTCTTTGAAAAAAGTTCGCATTCTTCACCATCATGGATACCTTTACATACAGTTTTCCCCACCTTGCCTATTCTCTTTTAAATGACGTCACACAATCAAACAAACACTCGTAACTTACTGGTGATACACAATAGCGTCTAAAATTGGCAGACACCCTTATTTTTATAAATAGGGGGGTTACTAATGTTGATCCTCTAAACTAGCAGTGGACTGTTTTGCCTCCGAGTCTGGGTTGCCATTCCCAGCAAGAAAAGTATAACTGGCAGCACCGAGCAATGCTCCTGTTATGGGCGCTACAATGTACACCCAGATTCCCTTGAAGTTTCCGGCAGCAAATGCAGGGCCAAGAGATCGGACTGGATTCATTGAAGCTCCAGTGTAGGGCCTGGTGATCACCAAAATAAAATAAAAAAATGTTTAGCATTTTATGTTAACAACACGAATGACAAACTCAGTATCTTATGTTAACAACACGAATGACAAACTCAGTATCAACCTTTGTTGAATTTTGTTCAAAATTACAGTATTCGTTTTTCACTGTAACTCTAAGCTTTTAGATAATTTAACCCTTTCAAAATATCAAAATAATTAGATACGATTTTAAAGGCTTTAACCATTTTAAAATGATTAAAATTTTAGAAAAATGAATCACACACTTTTATATTTTAACCATTGACTAAATGAGAAAGCAACGGCACTCTTCGAAAATATAGAAAATTGAGAATTATCCACTTATTAAGTCATTTCAATCACAATGATTTCACCACTTGCCAAATTCAATAATAAAAATTTACATAATGAAAAATAAATATAAATATAAAGTGGTTATTATAAAATTATTATTACGCTGCAATAAAGTTGTTCAGCGTCACGGTACAACCAACCACTATACCGGCCAATTCACCCACCTACGTCACAATAAAAGAAAAATATGTTAATGATTATAATTCTTTAAAAACATCATATATTTTATTAACCACTATTTAAACCAAATTAAGTTGACCTATTAAACATAAACACATAATGAATCTTTCTAAGGGAAAGGAAACTAAAATTTTAATAACTAAAGTATAATCCATTCCATAAAAATAGGATTAGTATTATTTAGCTTGCTGTAGGTCATTTAATGAGGCGGCAGCAGATTGGTTAACCATTAAATTTGTTGGTCATTAGATCTCAAGCTGATCCAACAGTCAATGAGCCTGTTACCGCAACATTAAATGACCTATAACAAGCTAAATAATACTTGCCTAAAAACAGTAATTTGTATTAAAAGAAATGAGTGTTATGATCAAAATATTAACTGCACGCTTGTCCGTGGAGACAGCTAAGACGACGAACATTAGAACAAATGTGATGACGAATTCCAATGAGAATGCCTGCGAATTAGCGCCAGAAGGAACCGTCACTCCACCGTGCATGTATGGATGAAATATTCCCTTCAGTGCAAACGATGCACAGGTAGACCCCAGCAGTTGAGCCACTATGTACACGGGCACCTGTAAATGACAAAACAAAAAGGAGAGTAAGTAAATATTTGTCTCTAATCTTTTGGATTTTTTTTAAGAGATTGGGGTGGATACTTCATTTATCTTTAAGATTTTATCACTAACAGATTAGGATGGACACTTTATCCATCTTTAAGATTTAATCAGTAACGCATTGGGGTAAACACTTTATCTATTTTTCAAATCTTATTACGAACTATTGACAGTTTCATAATATCCCAAAGATGAGTGAAATGTCAACTAGAAAAAAAAGGGATTAATAATTTTTCAAGATAGAAAAAAAAATAAAAAAATTATACAATCACTAAACACTATGGAAATATTCTTGCATAAGTAAATATTTGACATTTGACATTTGGTCTACCCCACCATAAGACTATTCTATGATTTCCTATACATTTCAGAACGGTACGATTTTCAATAAATTTGAAGGAAGATGAAAGTGGAATAACAAACTTGAGTCCACGGAAAATGGCGAAATGTAGCGAAGGCAATAGTAACAGCTGGATTAATATGAGCTCCTGACACGTGGCCTGTTGAGGATATAACGATCGTAACCACTAGACCGGCAGATCCTGCGAGGCCAAGCAGAGCTAATTTGCCTCCAGTCTTTTCGTTCACAATGGAAGAACCCGCAGCCGCAAATATCATAATGAATGTTCCTAAGAATTCTGATAAAACCTTCAATTCATAAAAAAAAAAATACCAATTATTTAACTTCTCAATGCCATGGTAACATATTCATAACATAGATATAGATTTTGTACATGAATGTTTGTTGTATAGAACTTTACAAAGGAGAAACTTATTTAACAATCTACATTACCAATCAAATTTCCTAATAATTAATCTTAACATTCTACATGGTGAACACTATTTAGCTTGTTGCAGGCCATTTAATGCAGCTGCAGCAGGCTTACAGTTGACTATTGGATCTCAAATAATTTGGATCTCAAGTAGCTTAAGATCCAATTATCAACATGCCTGCTGCAGCTGGTTAAATAAGCAGCTTAAGATCCAATGATCAACATACCTGCTACAACTACATTAAATAATCTGTTAAATTATCTGCAACAGACTAAATAACTGAATAATGTTAGCCATTCTACATTACCAATTTCCAACTGGCAGAATTCTCAAGGCTCTGAAACCCTAAATCATGTAAATAAATCTTACACTAATGATATTCAACAAATATAGTAACACTCTAATGATATTCCCTTCTACAGCGTGCATATAACCACAGACAGATACTCGGCATTCACAGCAGTTTCATTCATGAATTTCAAAGGAAATACGTGATTAATATACCTTTCTACAGAGCAAAATTACTGAAGGACGTCGTAAAAAAGGTTCGGCCTTCCTCCAAACCTCCGGAGCCGGAAAACATTTGCAGCGATCAGCTTTGAGACTGTTGCACCCATAAGGATACCACGCCCTCTCACTCGAATTGTTATTCCTGTACTTGGCGAACAGAGGAGCCCCTGGAGTGGAGGGAGTGGATGGTGCAGATTGAACTGGAGTACTATTCCCAGAATCCATGAAATCTCAGTGGGATAAAATCTAATCAAAATTTCAAACTGAAGGGTTTTCTCAATCTCAAAACAATAGTTTTTTCCTATAAATTGAAACTTTTTTACAAGATTCTGAGGCTTTTCTAGAAGTTTTGCTAAGGAATAGCTAGGCTATCATCCAGCACTGAGGCAAGACACAGTCCTGTGAGATATTGAAGACCTTGAACAATACCTAGCTATAACTGCGCAGAATACCTAGCTATAAGATGGCAGAGCTCCTCATGTAATGATCGCACAATATTTGGCCTGTTGGATATACATATATATAATAGAACAAACCGGCCAAACTATCCCAAAACCAAATCATCGTACAGTGTGTGTATATATATTATATATATTCCAAAACCAATCATCGGACAACTCCAGATATAAATATATACACAAACCAATCATCGTACATGTCAACGAGACACAGTGGTATTAGTTAGGAATCTACGACCTAATTAATTTGGTCTCTTTGTATGATCGGCTATTTCATCGACTTTGAATGTGTCCCATGTGAGATTATATTTTCGAATCTACGAACTAATTAATTTCGCATCTTTCTTTGAAGGTTCATTTCGATTAAATAATTAAGAGCTTTCTCGAAGTGCACAATCGAATCATGCAACTTGCAGTAATATTTTCTGAATTTCATTACAATGTATGTGTAAACACACTTCAATCCATTTTACAAGTTAATACCCTTTGAAACCTCATAGATTTATTGTGACATTTTTAGGCCTTTTTAATCACATCACGTAAACCATGAGACAGAGTTTCTCTTCGTGGTCTCCTCCCTAATGGTTCAAGGATATTCATGTTTTAAGGAATTTAGGTCCTCGCATAACAAGTCCACCATAGGGGAAGAATAAAGGTGTGTACTTGATCCCATGTGGCTGCGGTAAAGTGTATATTGGAGAAACTGGTCGCTCGGTACTAACAAGATTGAAAGAACATAGCGCGGACATCATTCATGGACGGATAAAGAATTCCGCATTAGGAGAACACTCCATAACCTCCAAACACCACATTCTCATGGACGACGCCAAAGTCATCGCCAACATTGACCATTACACAATAAGACGAGTAAGAGAAGCAATTGAAATTGAGAAGCACCCTCTCAATATCAATCGAGATGACGGATGGAAACTCAGCAGGACGTGGGCTCCTATCATTAACCAATTAAAAAATAAAACAACGACATCTTAATAATGTTTCTAAGGGCCGACATATTTCAAATATTAGGCTAAGATACATTATAAATAAAGAAATTGATTGGAAGATTAAGTTGGGAAACTAAAGAGTATCTCCTGAAGATGGGCTGAACTACCCAGCCCGAAACGTCGAGAAGTTTTACACTTTCACACGGGGTTCCTGCAGTTAAATATGACTACTCGTGAAAGCACAAATGGTAAAAATAATCTTACCAACCCTCTAATTAATCTCCTTTGGTTTTATCTTATATTGTTTTAGGACATTTAATGCATGTACCATAAGTCATGCCAAGAATTATAGAAGGAAGGATACCAATCACTTGGAAATACAACTTAGCATTCACATCTTTACTTGGGTCATCTTAAGATAAGTTTGCAGCTTTCTATTTTGAAAATTTTCAAAAATATCTATAGCATAAAAAAAAAATTATAATTTTTGTGCTACACTTCCAAACTAAGATAATAGTAAAGAGAACTCAAATCTTTCATTTTAAATTCTTTATATAATCCATTATTCAACCAATGAATTAATTCATCATCATTTTGTATTCTACCAAAATAACATGATCAACATAAAAGACAACATTCATAATGCTAAAGAATTAATTCATCATCATTTTGTATCATACCAAAATGACATGATATACATAAAAGACAACATTCACAATGCTATTACAATCACATAGATAATATGGATTAATAGCCACAAATGGATTTTTTACACTTTTCCAAGTAACCACTCATCTATACAACTATACAATGTACTAAGAGCTTGCTTAAAACCATAAACGCCCTTTTTCAACTTGTACATAAGATCCTATTTATTAAGAACTTCAAACCCTTGTAGTTGTCATATATATAGATTTATTCCTATAAAACATCACTTAGGAATGACACTTTCATGCCCACTGGGTGAAGATTCCATTTATAACTAGCAACCAAGAAATGTACATATCTAATGAAAGTATATCTAGCAAAAAGAACAAAGGTATCATCATAATGAATGGAATGATTTTATTTAAATCTTTTTGAAACAAAATTTCTCCTATTCTTGTTGATAGAACCATGAACATTATGGGCTTGTGCAAGGTCATGCTACCCAATTATTACTCTAGTTGTGATGGAAACATGGAAAAATATAAATTCGATCACTAAAAATAAATATTAGCTCGGTACCTGCACAACATTTTAGAACGTGGTGTAAAAGATAAAGCATAGACAATGGAGTTACCTTCTAGAATATATATATATATATATATATATATATATAACTTTTATTTATGGAAATTTTTTATAACTATAATAAAATGGTGTTCTCCTACGATTGGGATGTTACTTTTTTCTAAAACATAATGCATATGTTTGTGTTAGGTCCTATGTTTGGTATGTAAACAATGAAAAACTTTATTTTATTTTGCATAGTTGTAGATAACACACAATTCTTGTGTGGCACTATTTTTTCATACTTTTTTATGTTAATTTTATATTTTTTTTGAACTAAGAAAATAAGTAAAGCCTTGAGATGAGAAGGTGGTGTTAGGCCATGCTATGAGGGTCTTAACACAATCAATGATTTAATTTTTAGTGTGAATATCTTTGTCTGTACTTGTGTGGGTTCTTTTTTATTTTCAAAATTGATGAACCAATCAAAAGTTTTAAAAAAATAAGAGACCTATGTTTTTTAAGAAATTTGACATATGACCAAATAACAATAAATAAAATATATAAAACAATATTGTCTTCCACAAAAAATTTATAATTGGAATTTGAACACAGAGCTCTATAAGTATGTGCAATTTCATTAGCAACAAACAAGTAGATTATATGTACTTTCAAGGCTAAAAAAGAGGGAAATGAAAAAATGGATGTGTTTTGTTATTTGCAGGCTGAACCTACAAGTTTGACAAACCAGATCGAACAACTCATCCACGACATAGATGGAAAAAGTAAATCATGTTGGTTTTTTTAAAATTAGGAACGTGCATGCTTTATTAATGCGTGCACATTATTATTCAAAAACTAACATGCACGTGTTAACCCGTTAATGAAGAAGATATTTTTGTGTTATCTTCCAAGGTAATTTTGGATGTCTATGCACCTGAGCTTGAAATGTTTTATCTCCTTACACCCCTATGTGATTTATCTCTTGGATGTTAGTGTTTAATTTGCATGTGGGTGATTTAAATGAATAAATCCATCTATAGTATTGATAAGGCTAGAGAAATCATTTCCCACCCTTGTTCCATCAACAGATGAGTAAAATCCCTTTGATCGTAGACTTTGTCCTCCCTTAGGGACCTTGGCTAATATTTTTTCTTAGGCATTAAGACTAAGCACTTTGATGAATGTTATTTTCATGACCAAAATAGTGGAGCTCTTGGGTCTATAGACCCGTTTGGATGATTTCCTTGTATGTAGAGGAGTGTGTTCTTGATAAGTGCAATAAACCATTCCTATAACCTCCTTGACTATATTCGAGGATGGATCCTCGTAATAATAAACTCTTGTGTTAAATATTATTTATCTATCACACCCTACCCCTCTCTCTCCCTCACAACATTTCTCAATCCATCCCTTATACATCTATCCCTATCTATCTCTCATGTTGTACCCCTCTCTCTCTCTCCCTCCCATAGTTTACCGGTATATCCCTCCCACGATATCCCTTTCCATCCCTTCCACCCTACCCATTATATCTCTATCTCTCCCATTCTATCCATCCCACGCTACATCACATCTCTCCTTTCCCATATCCCTCTCTCTCTAATCCCTCCTTTTTATTCATTTTCCCCTAACACTCCACCTCTCTAACCCCCTCCACCCCTCTCTCTCTCTAACCCCACCTTTATATCCCATTGTCCCTAATCCCCCTCTTATCTAACCCCTTGATATATCTCCCTATCTCACTCTAACCCCTCTCCTCCTCCCCCAACAACTAGCCCCACCATCTATAATTCTCTCTCCCCTCCTTCCACTACCCCTAACATCTTTCCTCTCATTTTGTCTCTCCCCTCCACACCCCTAACCCCCCACTTCTCTCTCCCTCGTCCTATCCCTATAGTGCCTAGATCTCTATCTCTCTATCCCCATAACCCCTCTTCTCTCTAATCATAGTCCTCCTCCCCAAAATCCTACCGCTGATCTCTCTCTCTCTCAGTTTTTTGTCCACGTTATTTTAAAAAATTGAATGCTTTTTAAATGATTGGTGATGAGAAGATGAGGTAACGTTCTAATTAGTAATGGATGGTGTAATTCCCTTCATTTATGATATTTGGTATTGATTTAAAAAATGAGGTTTATCAAATTGATTTATGTGAGGTCATGAAGGCTCGTATTATTTATGTAAAAAAAAAATCTTTGATAGTTTGAAGCCCTAGAAAGGATAGATCCTGAAACCCTCACATAAAAGAGAAAGAGCGTAGCCCAGTTTGAAAGGAAAACTCGAGATCCTATGAGGTATTGCATTAAGGGGGTTTGTTTATCACCTTTAGGGAGGTGTTGCATTACTACAGTAAATATATTTTTAGGGAGCCTGATAAGGAAGGAAGAATGAAGGACTGAGAAAGAAAGAAGAGAGGGAAGCTAAAGGTCGAATTCAGCCACAACATAATGTGTATGTGCTACCAAGTGAAACTATCATGGGTCAAAAAAGAATACTCAAACAAATCAAGAGAGAGAACATAAGACAAGAAGTAGAAGTTGCAGTGGAAAATGAGTAACAACTCATGGGATAATTCTCAAAGACATACTTGTTAAAGATTGTAGTGGATATGGCATATGAGGTAACATAGACAAGTTTTTATTTTCCACCACTAGTTTTCACTAGTAAGAAATGCCATATGTGGGTCATGTTATTCCACACTTTGAGGTGCACCCTTTTTGCTAGACAATTTTCAATTAGAGCAAATTTGGGGTCTAAAATGCGGCTCCTAAGGAAAATAATAAAAAAGCAATATCACACTACAAATATGCCATGTCACACTATGTTAAAGGTGTTATCTAATGAAAGTAAACCTATATTGTCTCATTAATTGTAGTTGACAAGTATGTTTGGTTAGTATAGAGTTAAGAGATAAGGGTTATAATATTATTAAAAGGTTTAGATTCTTGTGCACACACATTAAATCATATAATGGTAAAAAAATTAATTATATTATAATTTTTTTAATTTTTTTATAAATATATCACTACTTCTTTTTATATATTTCATAAAATCTAAAACTTAAAAAAAACTAAAAATATAATGAAAGAATATAATACAATAATACTAAAACTAAACCATCACTATTATTATTTTATATAAATTTTATATTAAAAATTAAGTATTTTCAAGTGTGTGAGAGAGATTCGTAATTAATATATACAAGTTATTAAAATATATAAAATAAAAGAATAATCAATATATATTATTATATAACTTTTTATAATATAATGTTGTGTTTTTACGAGTTATATATATATATATATTAGGAAATTACCCAACACTAAAAGGGAATATTTTGGTATTTTTGTGATAACTTTCATTCTTGAACTCAGATTTGGGCGCACTTGATACCATTGGAAAGGTATTGATGAGAACTACAACTTTCGAGTTTCTAGTTTTTCAATATTCCACATTGATTTTCCTAGGTGGACATTTTATTGTTTTGGGGAGAAAAACATATTTTGAAAGATTCTAGGAATGTTTCAAATTATGCTTTTCTCCAAGAAATACTAAGATTCCCTATCGGAAAATTGATGCGGAATATTGAAAAAATCAAAACAGAAAAGTTATATCTCTCATAAATACCTTTCCAATGGTACCAAGAGTTCCTAATTCCAAATTCAAGAGCGAAAGTTATCGCAAAAATACCGAAAAAATATTTGTTCTCTCTCCTCTTTTCTTATTCAAGATTATTTAGTAATATTATTTTGTATTAGTGTTTAGTATTTAGATGCTCGAATTATTTGGGGATGTAGTTATTAAATATATTTATTATTTTTTAAAGAAGGTATTATTTAGTAATATTAGAAATACTAGATTTTTTATTTAGTATTTCAAGGTAGCTCCATTTAAAAAAAAAAAATTTAAGATTAATTATATAAATGTTTTTAGTATTTCAAAATTACTACAATATCATTTTAACTAATCTAAGATTTATATTTTAAAGGACCTCAAAGTAGAGATAAAATAAAATATTCTATATTTATTATTTCAAGTATATTTATCATATTTTGAGATGAACTTTTCACGATCTTAACCAAGGTGAGGTTTATATGGAGTTAGCTATTGTCAAATAAAAATATGACACATAAGTATCACTAAATTTTATATGTCCAACTCAACCGTAATGGTTGACCAAAGTTATTGAAATGCTATTGGTTTGAGAAATCCAACTCATTTATGGCACATTTTTTTATAAGGCCTATTTTAGACCTCGAATTTGCTCTAATGTGTAATGCCCCATTTTGAATTTACCACCTGAACTACCATTTCTTGTTTATATTACCTTATGATTTTGGAGATTTGTCAATATCTGCACACCGTAGACCTATGGAATTACTATTCCGCAGTAGACATATATATATGTGTGCGTGATGTTAATAGTATGAATGATTGTCGTATTTTATTTTTTCCCTAGCATGCCAATTTAAAAGATGATGGGTATGTGGATACCAAGTTAGAGTTATGATAGTCGAATGGATGAATATGAAACCAGATGCATGGTACCTAGAAAAATGATTTGTATTATTGATCATTAGTAATGAAACATGTATACATGTTAATGATTGAATGATATTGTATGATCTCACATTTGGAGACTAACCTATAGGTTCAAAGAGCTAAGTGATAGATATGTCCTAAGAGTTGGAAATACGTTGGGGACATGAATTCCAAAAGATAAATGGTATGCATGTGATGCATTATTGTTATATATGAGTATTGGTTTATTATCATGATGTGTGGGAAGGTGTTGGGTTTTAGGAAACTCAACTGTCCAAACTGGTTATTCGATGATGAGATCCCTAAGAACAACAATAGAAACGCATTATGACTATGAAGGGTGTTGACCCTTGTTCCATAGGAGGGGTGGAGGAATTACCCACCATTTATCCTCCGAAACTCGGAGTCATGGGAGGGTCGTGCTACAACGCACTCCCCAAGGTGTGTGATGATGACTAGCAGGTGACTGATGAGGAAGCTTAGTCGATGTAGTCGACACTTCTGCTTATGGGTTCTAACTGGAGCCGGTCATGGCGTGACACTTCAGGGTAGTCTAGCAAAGGAAGGATAGGATGTGGAAGTTAGTTGGGAATTAGGTAGAAGGAGGTGGGTAGATAGGAATGTCATGGAAGTTTAAGGGAAACATAATTTACTGTGTCTGTACTGAAAACCTTTGCTTGATTCATGTGTCATAATTTAGTATGTTATGTTGTTTCATATATTATTATGATTTGAGTTAGTAAAACAACTTGGATGTTTGTATGTGTGTTAAAACTCTTCATTTTCTCATGTATGATAAACTTAGTATACCATGCAGTTGATGTTGTGTTATTAGGACTAGTTAGTAATTATTGTTAAAAGATGTGATTACGGAATTGTTTCTTTCGTGGTTTCTTGTGATAAATAAGAGCTATGCATTAGAGGTTCAACATGCTATTATTAGTACACACATAGGATATGTAAGTACTAGCTACACTTACATACCTTGTGTGCATACACTAGTATTATTCAAATATAGATTTATTATTTAGTAGCATGATTAATTGTATTATAATTGTTTTTATTGAGGTTATTGGGTTAACTATACATTAATTTATGACTAAAAGTGTATTTTATTTAAATATTCACTTTGCTTATTTAGATGCATTTAATTTTAATACTTATTGGGATTGAGATCGTAAGATATTAATTACAATGTTGAGCAAGGTTGAAACTATGCAAATTAAATTGATTTGATTGTTAGGTAAATGTCAATCAAAATTAAATGAATGGATATGGTTGTAATTTCAATATGAATACTTTATTTTTTTGCTTAAAGAGTGCAGTTGAAGTTATTCGAATGGATTCCATTATTGAGTAAAATTCGATGGAATTAAATGAATGGATATGATTATTCATTAAAGCGATTATTTAATTGTTTGAATTGTTTTTAGAAAATGGTGCACTTGAAACTATTTAAGTTGATTGGACGTATTATCCACAAATGTACGTGAATGGATATGAGCATGATTATTTAAAAACTATTTCTTTTGGGGTAGTGTAGTACTCCTACTGAAGAAAGAGGCGGTGGGAAGTGCTTAAAAGGGAGAGGGAAAGATGAAGGACAGGATTTTGGGGGGATTTATTTTGGGGGATAAAACCATGAAAAGGAAAAAGACAAAGAAGTTGTGAAAGGAAGTTGAAGTTGGGAACCCAAGGGGGGAACCAAAAGGAGATCTAAACTAGAGGGGTAGTTGGATCTCAAGACCTGCTAGCATGTTGCTTATGTGGCTATTGTTGTTCTTGGGGAATTAGGGCACAGAGTGTTAAGATATCTCATCATTCAGTATGTACTTTTCATGCACTTTGCATGCAAGCATGCATGCATCTGCATGCTACTTAGTCACTAGTTTAATGCCTCCAACACCTAGTCCCTAGTCTTCCAGCACTTGGGAGCTTCTTTCCACTCAGATTTAGCCCTCCTATTTCTTAGTGGGCCCAACATGCACCTACCACCTTAGAGGGGTTCCTTTTCTCACCTACCACTCCAATTCACTGCAGTTAGCTAGTTGTCTTTCCTTGATTTGAGGCTAGAATGACTCCTAAATGTTGTTATCACTCCAATGGACCTCCGATGAGACTTGAATACCTATTATGAGTTCAGTTAACTCCTCATGCACCCTCCACTGAGCCTCCTTCCCTACATTAGTGCCATTGCCATCAGTTACACTTATTACACTTAATTAGACTCAGTTTGACACCTGGCTGACAGTTACTTGTGCATTGATGACCACCACTGATTGATGACGAGGAATCCTAGTTGGAGCCAAGCTATTCCATGCAGTATATTCGAATGACCTCCTTGGCTAATTCGAATTGCTCACTCATTGTGACAATATTGTATTGTAATTCTACTATTTTGGATTATAGAGCACCGATGCATCTCTCTTGCACAGTTTTTACTCCAATTTGTTTTACATAATTGTGATTTATATTCTTGTTCAATAGATCTATTGTGACTAATTTTACATGGTATCAGAGCCATGGCAGGGACAATATCTCTCTTCTATAGGTGTTCTACATGAATAATTGAGTGAATTTGCTCAAAATTACTGAAGTTTTGGCATGAAAAATCTCATGTGCATTCGCTCATGTGCATGCAAAGCTGAAAAATACTCTCCAATCCACTCCAGAAGCTTGAGTTTTCCACAGAATTCCCGGATTTGATACATTGGATCATTCAAGCTTGCTTGATCTCCAATCCCAAGTGTGATGCAACTCTAAAAGGGTGGATTGTTCGACCTTACTGTTCTTGTTTTGGTTGTGATTTGCAGGTTAATCATCTCCATCAAGTGCATTTGCTATCATTGAGATGGATTCTTCTTCTTCAAAGCTACTCACTCCCTTCAATTATTTTGAATGGAAGAATGACATGGAGATTATGTTGCGCTCAAAAGGGTACTACAGAGTCACCATGGGCCTCAAAGTTGAGCCCAATACTCTCATTGAAAAATCCAAGCATTTCAACAAATTGGATGAAGCATATGGTCTCCTTTGCCTCAATATTTAGAAGGATATTCACTTTCACCTCAATGGATTGACTACTCCAAAGGCAGTATGGGAGCAACTCGAGAATCTTTTTCAAAATCAAGATGACATGTGATCTTTTCAATTGGAAAATGAATTGATTGCCTTGAATCCTGAGAATTTTGAGACCATCAATGATTTTTTCACAAGATTCAAGCATTTGTCTTTGCAATTGAAGAACAGTGTAGTTATCAAAGAGGATAAGCAATTGATCCTCTCCATTCTTTCAAAACTTGGTAAATATTTCTCGGTATTTGTCTCTACTTTCAATTCCGGTCGGCTAACTACCCCGAATTGGAAGATGCCTACCTTGAATGCCTTCATTGAGTCCGTTACCAAAGTGCATGATAAGCTAATTCAAATGGGGTCCATAAGCTCCAAAGATTCAACCCTCTTTGTTCAAGGATCCAAGAATTTGAATGGCAAAGGGAAGCAAAAGAAAGAGAAGCCTAAATTTGAACCTACCAAGCAAAGAGAGAAAAAAAAACCATCGAATGCACCATCTAGTTCAAGGAACAAGCAAAAGGGTAAAGAGGATAAAGAAAAATCTAAATGTTCATATTGAAACCGTGGCTTTCATCCTGAAAGTTCATGCATGAAGAAAACAATAGATCAAATGGCTCTCCTTTTGGAAAAAAATAACATAACTCTTCCTGACGGTGCACGGAAGAAGGATTGAAATGATGATCATGAAAGAGGTCAAGCACTCATGGCAACTATTTCAAAACCCACCACTCTACTAATAGATTCCGGTGCCTCGAATCATATGGCTGCAAATACTGACTCCTTTTCTTCATTTGATCCAAACAGCTCCATCCCCATCCATTTGGGAGATGACTCAAAAATTTCTTCAAAGGGTAAAGGTACCATCCATTTAGAGCATGGAAGTTTTCATAATGTTCTATATGTGCCTTCCTTGGCTTCAAATCTACTTTCTGTGTATCAAATGACACACACTGGTGCACCAAAGCAAGTTACATTCAGCCCTAACAAAGTTTAAATTTCTGATATTGAAAGTGGAAGACTTATTGTAGTCGGAAAGGCAAACCATATTGCAAAATACTATGAGTTTTCACACTTTGTGCCACTTGAAAATCCCACTGCTCTTCTCACTCATGGAAATGAGGTTAGTAGGCTTTGGCATGAAAGGTTTGGACACCTTAATTAAAAGTATGTGCTGCTATTACAAAACAAATCCATGGTTGATGGTCTTCCACACCTCCATTCCTCGAAGGGATTTTGCCCAGGTTGCATCATTGGGAAGCACCCCGAGCACAAGTTCGACCGCGGCAAAGCTAGCAGAGCTTCTACTATTTTGGGTCTCATACATTCTGATATCAGTGGTCCACTGCCAAATATGTCCATGTATGGTTCAAGGTATGTGTTGACATTCATCAATGACTTCTCCCGCTTTACTTGGGTATTTTTTCTCAAAAATAAGTCAGAAGTGCTTGGAAAATTCAAGGATTTTAAGGATTCTGTTGAGACCGCCACTGAGAGCATGATCAAATATCTTAGATATGATAATGGTGGAGAATATATCAATATTGATTTGCTTCAAATTTGTGCCGAAAGAGGAATTCAGATCCAACATACAGTTCCCTACACACCCCAGCAGAACGATGTAGCGGAAAGGAAGAATGGGTCACTGAAAGAGATGGCTACCTGTATGCTTGAGTCAAAAGGTTTAGCTGCAAATATTTGGGCTGAAGCCATGATATTTTCTGCATACATTCAAGAACCAAGTTCCACATTCATCCGTGAAAGGTAAAACTCCTTTCGAAGCATTCACTGGTCACAAATCGGATGTGTCCAATTTGAGGGTTTTTGGCTCCACTGCATGGACTAGAATTCCTTCTGATAAGAGAAAAGCTTTGGATCCACAAAGTATTGAATTCATACTAATAGGATATGAAGAAGAATAAAAAGCATATAAAATCATGAATATCAGATCCAAAAATATATTCATAGAGCGAAGTGTGAAGTTTGAAGAATCGCTTCCAGATCTGAAACTAGTCGAGGAAAACACTGTCGATCTGCAGTCTCTACAAGAAGAAGTTTCGAGAGAAGATGAAGAAAGCATTGGATCTTGTATTTATGATATTTTATCAGACTTTGATGGCCATGACATATCAGGTTCAAAATCCGACCATAATGATCCTCCTCAGTTACCAAAGTGGGCCCAAAACACTCTACAATCTGTTGCTCCAAACATTGGAAATCTTGCTGATCTAAGGAGAACAAGAGTAGACTTTCAAAGAGAAGGTATGGCTCTTTCATTTTCTGATCCATTATTATCAAAGAAATGTTATTTGATGATTGGTTCAGATCCCAAATCATACTATCATTCCCACCAAGATCCAAGATGGCAGACCACCATGGATGAAGAGTACAGTTCTCTTCAAAAGAACAATACATGGGAGCTATTTTCTCTTCCACTTGGAAGAAAATTGGTTCAATGTAAGTGGTTCTACTACATGAAAGTTGCTTTCGATGTATCTATCAGCATATACAAAGCTAGGCTAGTGGAAAAATGTTTCTCCCAAGTCCAAGGAGTGGACTACACTGAGACCTTTGCACCAGTTGCAAAGATGGATTCCATCCGCCTAGTTTTGGAAATTTCTGCATCCAAGCATTGGGAAGTGCACCATATGGATGTGAAGAGTTATTTTCTACATGGAGATCTAGATGAAGAAGTATATATGAAGCATCCAGAATGATACATATCAGATCCATCATTAGTTTGCAGATTGAAGAAATCTTTGTATGGATTGAAATAGGCCCCAAGAGCTTGGTACGCAAAGATGGACTCCTTCCTTCTTTCTCAGAATTTCAAAAGATGCAAATCTAATCCGAATGTGTACCTACAGAAATTTAAAGGTAATTTTCTGATTGTTGTTCTTTATGTTGATGATATTCTCAGTATTGGTAGCACTCTCCTTACAATCAACAATCTAAAAACCGCTTTAAATCTAGCTTTTGACATGAGCGATTTGGGCTTGCTTAAGCAATTTTTGGGCTTGGAGATAGCTCAAAATTTTGATGGGATCACATTATCTCAAAAAAGGTATGCTTCAGACCTGCTATTAAAGTTTAATATGGCAGAATGTAAGGCTGCTTCATTTCCATTCCTCTCAGGAATCAGTCTTGAGGAAGGAAATTCTACACCGCTTGCAGATTGCACTATGTATCGACAGTTGATTGGTTCACTACTCTACTTGACACATTCAAGGATTGATATTTCTTATGCCGTGAGTGTTGTATCAAGGTATATCCAGCAGGCCCATGAGATTCATTAGCGGTCATCCAAGCAGATCTTGCAGTATGTGCAAGGTACGAGACATTTTGGTATACATTATGTTGTAGATTCTAAGCTAGATTTCATTGGTTTTACTGATTAAGATTGGGCGGGTGATAGCATAGATCGGAAGTCCACTTCCAGATATGTTTTCATGATTGGCCATGGCCCTATTTGTTGGTCAATCAAAAAGCAGGCAGCCATTGCACTTTCTTCAGCAGAGGCAGAGTATCGAGGGGCAGTCAATACTTGCATTCAGGCAGTTTGGTTGCAGGGTATTCTTTCCGAGTTTGATTTTGGTAGCACTACTTCGACTGTCATATTTGTGACAATCAAAGTGCTATTAAGATCTCCATAGATCCAGTTCAGTGGCAGAGGACCAAGAACATTGAGATTCATATGAACTACATCCGAGAGTTGGTGCATGATCATACCATCATTCTGCAATATTGCCCTACTAATGAGAAAATTGCAGACACCTTCACCAAGAGCTCCACTGAGAAGAAGTTCTCTTACCTCCATTCACTATTGGGGGTGAGTTCCATCATGGTGGAGACAGATTAGATCCATTTTATGTTTAGCTTGAGGGGGGGCTTTCTTCCCACTGGGTTTTCCCTCTTTCCTCACTTAGCTTATTTTCAGCATTTTTGGATTATTGTATTGGGGTGACCTTTGGTCTTAGTAACCAGGGCCCTACATTTTATTTTTTACATCATAGTATAGCTTGAGTGGGGGTGTTAGGATATATCAAAATTCAGTATGTACTTTGCATGCATGCATGCATCCGCATGCTGCCCAGTCACTAGTTTGATGCCTCCAGCACCTAGTCCCTAGTCTACTAGCACCTAGGAGCTTCTTTCCACTCAGATTTAGCCCTCCTATTGCTTAGTGCCCCCAGCATGCACCTATCACCTGAGAGGGGTTCCTTTTCTCACCTACCACTCCAGTTCACTTCAATTAGCTAGTTGTCTTTCCTTGATTTGAGGCTAGACTGACTCCTAACTGTTGTTATCACTCTGATGGACCTTCAATGAGACTTGACTACCTATTGTGAGTTCAATTAACTCCTCATGCGCCCTCCATTGAGCCTCCTTCCCTACATTAGTGCCATTACCATCAGTTAGACTCTGTTTGAAACCTGGCTGACAGTTACTTGTGTATTGATGACCACCATTGATTGATGATGAGGACTCCTAGTTGGAGCCAAGCTATTCCATGCAACATATTCGAATGACCTCCTTGGCTAATTTGAATTGCTCACTTATTGTGACAGTATTGTATTGTAATTCTACTATTCTGGATTATAGAGAACTGATGCATCTCTCTTGCATAGTTTTTACTCCAATTTGTTTTACATCATTGTGATTGATATTCTTGTTCAATAGATCTACTGTGACTAATTTTACATGGAAGGATAAGGAATATGGGTTCCTTTGAGCTAGGGATTTGGCGAGACTGTTCCTAGTTGGCTGGGTGGAGAGTTTGTTTTGCGGTTGAGTTTCCTGAAAATATCTACCTGGACAGACTATTATCCTAGGATAAACTACTATCCTACAGGTATTTTACTTGTATGAAATTCAAGTTTTACATTTTGAAAATGCTATAAATTGTATAAATTGTTGAAAATAAATATACTTGGAACTGATAATAGAGTGATGTTGTTTATATGTTTGATTTCTACCTTTATAAATGAAATTTATATTAGATATAGAAATATTAATTTTACAGGAGCACTAAAGGAACTAGATCAAATTTAAAACTGCTAGATTTACCTTAAATAAAACTAAGGACCAGGTGAGGTCCTTACATAATGTCTCTTTTCATAACCAAGATGTTAGAAAAATTTTGAGGACTATATTTGTTTCTCTTACCCCCTCCCCCTTTCAAAGAACACATCAATGTGATGCTCAAAGATATGTAGATGTTGTTGATGATATGCCAATGTAAAGATTATGATGATGTAATGATGTACAATATGCTTTTATAGTTTAGTTGATGTATTAATTAGATTATGAGTGTAATTAGTAGTATCACACTTTCAGGTTGATGAGATTACTATATATCCTTGATTTAATTATGTACCATTGAGCATGAATAGCATTTAGGTGTCTTCCAAGGACTTGTACCCACTTCTTTGGGTCCATATTTTGGCAATCCATCCATCTGCTTCACTCCATGAATCCGATCTACATCCTTGGTCTAAGGTTGATGTAATTGAGCTATTGATCTCCCCTCTATGACCCCTTAATCATGAAGGCCTCCTAGTTTTCTCTCGTGTCTCTTACAATGTTTTGTTGCAGTTGTCTTATGAAAATTTAGGAATATTTCTTGTTGAAACCCTTGGGTGGACTGCTTATCAAGCATAGACATTTGATGTGGAGAAATTATCCACCTAAATTGTTGGCATGAAACTATTTCCCTTATTATTATAGAAAAATAAATGAGGGCATGTGAAAAATATCCCAGTTAAAGACTCCTTGTACCCGCAAAGTCAAATTCAAGATGAAGACCACGTTAACAAAAAAAGAAGCAAGTACAAATATTTCCAATGAACAAGGCCTCTAAAAGTAAAATCAAAGGCCAAGATCTCTAGAAACAAAATAAGTACAATATTGAAGAGTCCAAGGAAAGTAATTAAGTCCTATAAGACCAATTCGAAGAAGGAGATATAATAAAAAGTCAAAATCAAATCAGGGGAAGACTAGCTTCTAGTGGTTCGATGGGGAATTACCTCACTACAAAATAACCCATATGTGAGACACTTCCCTAATGTTTTCCTAAGTGACGGAGATCACAGAGACCCATTCCTTCCCAAATATCGAGTCAACCTTGTCACCTTAGACCATTAATAACTTCACTTGTCTAACCATGGATATCCATATAACTCACCCCATTGAAGAAACTTCTCCTTGAATGTAATTGAATATCATTTTAGGATCTGGTTAGTTTATAGATCTCATTTCTCAAAAAACTATTGAAAGATACTTGTGGTGTAGCTATATAATCATGTATACATTACTATTTATATGATGAGTTAACTATGATGGTTAATTATGTTTTCTATGTATGGATTCACATGGACACCCCTTACTAATAGACCATAAATAAAATGTTTTGCTCTAGTACATCTCCATTCAGATTCCATGGAAGAATTGTAAAGTTGTTTGCAATTTGTCAATGTTTCATAGCTTGTGTGCTTGTCCTCTAAGGGGTTGAAAAGTGGGTTATCCATATCTAGAGTTCTACAAGGAATATTAATTATTTAAAAGCATATTTTGATACCCATTTGTCCTTTTATATATACAATTGAAGTAAGAATTATCATTAATTCTTGAGATCATTGACTTCCAAAAAAGTGGTGGGCTTCTCTCTAGTGTAACGGGCATTGATGTTCATGGACATGCATGAAAATGTTATAATGGACACATTGAATATATGAGGGCAGTTATAGGGACCCAATTGGTCCTTATAGAATCTCCAAACTTTGTATGTTAGTTCTTATATTTAGTTTGGCCAGATCATATAGGTGCTCCTATGCACTGTTAGTAAGTAGGCTAGGAAGTGTAATGAACATGCATAGGAATGAAGCAACCATTATTTTGACAATGTTTGGATACTTTTGGGATATCATAAGGGAATTCTACTCACATAAACCTTCTCTTAGCCTATTTTTTCCATTTGAGTAGTTTTCCAGTCAGTTGCGGTTTTGCAGTGTTAATTCACACTTAATGTGGATTAATTAAGTTCATAGCCAAGGTTTTTAAAATTCCTAAGTCGTGCCTAATAATTTATCTAAAGGATAAAAGTGCACATGGAATTTTGATTTCAAGTTGACATTGCACTTTTTTATTTTTTATGAATTTATTTAGCCTAATTCACCTAAGGCATCTTGCTCAAAATGTCACATATCACACATGTGGAGGAATATTTTGATGAGTTGGTATCTTGGCACATAATTTGAGGTGATTTGGGATCCTAAAAGAAAAATTCACTTGAATATTAATTCCCAACCATTGAATTTTATCCTAAAGGCATGGGACATCCTCCTTAGCTAAATCGTGTGGCTAGGATTATTTCCTCTTGATGGGTGTTGAAGTTAAAGATTAAGGTGAGGAAACAAATCATGGTATTCCAAATCAACGTATGATAGTTTCCTCTTGTTTTGAGAGGCTCCATCATATTGTAATTATTTTATTATTTTTCATCCTCAAGTAAGGGAGGTACCCTCATGGTCCAATGGATTCATCATCAAGGTAGATCTAACTAATTCCTTGGATAGGAGAAACAACAAATGGTTGTTGCAAGTGGTTTCTAGCATTCCCTTGGTATCTACTAGTTATATTGTTGAACATGAAAATTTTCCAGAGGTCACTACTTGCTATGGAAATCTCAATCCCAACTTGGATTCAATTCACAGCAAGCCTCATGCATAACAAAACCAACTTCTCTAATCTTGAGAAGGAATAATCAATGCAATAACTTTATTGAATAAAGCACATGGAATCTATCAAACTACTCAAAAATGCAACAACCACGCAATAGACAACAATATATCCTGGAAAACCCTAATGGAGAAAAACCATCTTCTAAGGGATTTCTTTAATATCGAGCCAGAGCAAATAAAGAAGAGTAGTACAATCATAAAATATATGGGTAAAGAAGCCTAAAGGGACAAGCCCTAGATATTCATGTAGATGCAACTACTGCTCTAATGAATGTTCCCTATGCTCTATATTGTCTGATCTATGATCTATGCTTCAACCAATATGTGGAAGAAGGACTCTTAATATCTCTGCTTTGATCTACTCAACTACTGAAGAAATGTTAAAACCTCAAACTCTGAAGTGCGCCCCTACTCTAGAAGTGCACCCCCACTGCTCTAGAAGTGTGCTCCTCTTTGGATATTTGTCAATCTCTAAAGAGACCTGATTAGATCCTCCTAAATCACTGAATATGGATCCTCTACTTCTATCAACCCTCTTGGCCTCAAGAGATGTTCCCCTATTGACAAGTACACCCCCTCTCCATGGGAAGCATGCCCCTCTCCTCTGTGAATTTTCCCTAGCTCGCTCATTGAGATCCCTCTTTTCATATCGACTCACTACATATTGAAATGGATCCTCAATTCCCTAGATTAAGTGGCCTCTGATTCCTCTCATATCCACCCACTCTCTCCTCCAGAAGATGTGCCCCTCCTCTCAAGAATGTGCCCCTCCTACATGCACAAATTCGCCCTCAATCTCTCTTTCTTATCTCTATAAAGAAAATACTAAGTAAAACTTTCTGGTGATCCCTTTCCTCCTTATATAAATGCACTAATTGATTAGGGTTTTCAAAACCCTAATATGAGTGCATTCAAAAATCCCTCTTTTGCACGATTTTTAATTAAAAATCTTGCATGCATAAGGAAAACAACACTAAAATATCTGCATGCATCCACCACTGGATCCATGACACCTGGAAGATTGCATCTCACCCTCTAACCTATACCAATGCCTATACTTAAAATGTACCTCCATGCTAGGAATCTGAACATGAAGGACTTCCCGAGATACACCTATCTCTAACACTCCCTCTTATCGAGGGAAGTCCTATAAATGAATGGATAAATTAGATCCCCTATTGCTGCAACTGCTAAATCTTAACTAGCTGCCACTACTACACTCTGAACTGATAACCTATGATCTACCTCCATCAATGTTTCCTCGAGAGAATCCTTTCTCTCTCTCTCTACCTTTGACACTGCCCCCTGTTACAAACTCCCTCTAAAATTATGCTTAAAAATCCCTTTGAAGCTGATCAATAGTGGATCCACTGGCTTGTAACTAACCCTCATGTCCTGAGATATCTCATCTCACTCTTGAGCCTGATCTAGAGCATTCATCTCGTACCATCTCAATCTCTTGTTAGTACTAGTATGGGCCTCTTGCTCATCACTCTGACATGAGCACTGACCCCTTAGTTCCTAATCAGTCCTAGGAGCATATTGCTCTCTCTCCATCTTATAATTTGAAGAAGAATCTGAAATCCACCCCAGTGTACCTAAATTGAGTTGGCCCCAGACCGCATACTACATACCAATCTGATGACCCATCAACACAGGATCACTGGAATATGCTCCCACTAGGTAAACACATATGTACTCCCTCTGAAACAACATATCATATCATGCATCCTCTAAGGAAGACACTGAAAGTCTATTGACTCTCAGTCCAAGAATGAAGAGTAGTCTTGATACCTCAAGGAGTTCTCCGAACTCGAGTAGGAATCATACTCATCCCAGTCCTCTAATTACATGTACTGACCCCTCAACATCTCGTACCAGATAATCTGGAATAATATCAAGTGTGAGGAATTCCTATTGCATCCTTGTCATATGGCTACAGTATCTTTTGTCAACCATCCACCTCTCATCAACCTCAATCTCAAGTTGACTACTATCTCGGCTCGATACGAAGGAAACAAGTGAGAACTCTCTGTCAAACCTAGAAGCAAACTCATCTACCTACTCGATAGCCATTACTTGTTCTTCCTTCTCCCTCTTCCCCTTCTTCTTGTTATGGAACTGGCATGCACAGTGGCCATAATCATTTTATGTGGAACATCTGACCTTACCCAGGTATTTCTTCTAGTCCCCTCTCTTCAATCTATGTTTTCCCTTTACTGTAAGAACCACATCTTCCTCATCGGGGAGAGTAGAAGAGATACCCATAATATATCCTCTCTGAGTCTCTCCTATGTGAAATCATCCCACAGATGATCCCACTTGGGAAGATTCTCTCTAGCCATGATGAACTCTACAAACACTACCTGCGGATTGGTCATGCCATTCAAGGCTTTCCACACAAGCTCTCCATCATCATCCTTCTCCCTTGCTACCTGCAAATCATCTCTTACCTGTGTAATGTGGGTAAGATAAGTGGCCATGCTCTCAGTATTCATCATCTTAATGCTCTTTATTTTTTTTGACTACCATCTTCATATTCATGTTGGAGCTCCGGTACAAATTGGTTAAGGCGTTCCACATATCCAACACCTTATCCTTACTAGTGATGTGTGGGATCACATGGTCCTTGATTGCATCAAGTAGGATTCTCTGGTATTTTATGTTCTTTTTTCATAGGTTGCTTTTGCAGGAGCATCTGACGGCACTATAACTGGTTTTGTGGTTGCACTCTCCACAATATCCCATAGTTCACTTTCCTTCAGAAGCAACACAATCCTTTCCTTCCATGCACTGAATTTCAAGGCCCCATCCAACCTATCCTCAACCCTCAAACTACTATCCATACTCTATGATGAACTGAAAACTGAAACAAGAATATCTCGATGACCAAGAAGTCCTCTAGGTCACAGATATCGCCTATGCTTACACAGATATGATAGATCGATCTTATATCTACCCTATATCTTCACATATTTAATAGATCTAATATTTCTTTGCACATATTTGATTCCTCCTCTCCATATATGAACCCTACTCTTCAGATCTGAGTCCTAATCTCACAGATTCGATCTGTGTGCCCTTCAAGATCTGAATACTCACAGATTTGGTATATGATTTCCTGGACGTTTGACAAGACTCTGATACCATGATAATTTTCCATAGGTCACTAATTTCTTTGGAAATCTCAATCCAACTTGGATTCAATTCACAGCAAGACTCATCATAACAAACCCAACTTCTCTAAGCCCAAGAAGGAATAATCAATGCAATAAACTTATAGAATAAAGCACATGGAATCTATCAAACTACTAAAAATTGCAGCAACCACACAATGGAAAACAATATATCCTGGAAAACCCCAATGGGTAAAAACCAACTCTTAAGGGATTTCTTCAATATCGAGCCAGAGCAAATAGATAAGAGTAGTACAATCATAAAATATATGTGTAAAGAAACCTAAAGCGACAATCACTAGATCTGCATGTAGATGTAACTGCTACTCTCAAGAATGTGCCCTCTGCTCTGTACTATCTGACCTCTGATCTCTGCTTCAAGCAATATCTGGAAGAAGGAATCTCACTATATTTGTTAGAATCTGCTCAACTCCTGAAGAAATGCAGCAACCTCAAACTTTGAAGTGAGCCCATGCTCTAGAAGTGTTCCCCCACTGCTCTGGAAGTGCACCCCTCTCTAGATCTCTGCAAATTTATAAAGATATCTAATTAGATCCTCCTCAATCACTAAATATGGATCATTTGCTTCTCTCTTCCCTCTTGGACTCAAGAAGTGTGCCCCCACTAACAAGTGCGCCCCCTCTCCTTGGGAAGTGCACCCCTCACCTTTGTGAATTTTCCCTGGCTCACTCACTAAACTCCCTCTATGCAGATAGACTCAATACACATTCAAATGGATCCTCGGTGCTTCAGATTAAGTGGCCTCTAATCCCTCTCAAATCCATCCACTAGCCCCTCCAGAAGATGTGCCCCTCCTCTCAAGAATGCGCCCCTTCTGCATGCACAAAAATTCCCTCACTTTGTCTCTCTTCTCTCTCTAAAGAAAATACTGAGTAACCCTTTCTTGTGACCCCTTTACTCCTTATACCAACTCACTGGCTGATTAGGGTTTCCAAAACCCTAATATGAGTGCATCCAAAAATCATGCTTTTTAATTAAAAATCTTGCATGCGTAAGGAAAACAACACTGAAATATATGCATGCATCCACTGCTCGATCCATGACACCTAGTAGAGTGCATATCACCCTCTACCCTATCTTAATTCCTATACTTTAAATGTACCTCCATGCTAGGCATCTGGACATGAACGACTTCCCGAGATACACCTATCTCTAACAAAGAACCCATGGTTTTGAAGATAGTATATTATTTTTTTCCAATTCAAGCAAGTTAGATGACCTCAAGGGCACAACGAATTGTCATTATTTGGAATTTCTTGTTGTAATGAAAGTGGATCTAGATCCTTGATCTAGAAATATATTTTCTTGAGATCATTGCTCATGTAACTACTTTGTATCAAACCCTATTTTTCAACTCAATAGCTAATTTTCCCTACTTATCCTATAAAAGGAGCAGTTGATTTCTCTTGGAAGGGGAGTTTTCGGCTAAGCAATAAAATTATATAGTAGTTTGTCTCATATCTAGTTTGTCTTGGAAAATTTTCTTGTGCAAGCATATGATGGTTTGACGATATTTTTACTATATGGATTCACTAATATGAGGTAAAATATGGTGAATTTATTTAATTATGGTAGAGACACAGGTGATTGTTGCAACCTTGCCTAAGTTGTTCAATTTTTCTAGCATATTTCATTTGATTGTTGCAACCTCACTTATTTGTGTTAGGGTTTGTTCACCATGCTTTTCACTAATGATTTCTTGAGTTTCTTGTATTATGTAGATTGTTTTCTTGAAGCTTACAAGTGACCAGAGAGGAGTTGGATTAAAAGATCCATTTGGTGCTTCATCTAGACAAGGAGGGGGTTTGATTATCTACCACCCTCGCTTGAAGTTTCATCATATATTTTACTTTCAATGACTCCATATTCCCAAATATGAATGTTTTCCAAGGAACAAGTATAGGGTTTAATTTTCTATGTATGTTTTTTTTAGTCAAATTTTTACCAATTTTATTAATTCTCTCTTCATTCTTGTAGGGGCTTGGGTTACATTTTTGGAAAGGAGAATTCGTAAAAGGAAATCATTTTTTCTCTCAAATTAATAAGTTATTTACCTTTTTAAAACCAATTTTTTTTTAACAAATATCCTTATTTATTAAATTCAAGTATCTTTAAAATTTCTAAGTGCAGTTCTCAATTGAAGATCTAATCCTTGGCATTGTTGGTTTTGATTTTGATCTTGTGTTGAAAATTAGCATAAGTGATTGAAATATTGTGTAAGGGTAATCCCCTTACATGTTTACTATGCTTGGGATAATTCACAATAACCAACACTAAAGTATATTTCAAGTATTCTAAATAAATCGTTGCTCAGTTCATGATCTATCGGTCTCCTACCAATTCAACCTACCTATATGGTCAATTGAAACAATAACATTTGTCATTATTATGGTTCATTTGAAGGCCTACTCCAAGACAAGGAAAATATATGTTTTACCTTCTATCCCTTTGGATATCAATAGTTTTGAAAGCTTATTATTTTAGATCATAAGACAACCTAAGGGGTCCTTAAAATCTTGAAGACTTCATATAGAACCTTGTTGTTTATTGTATTGGAAATGGCATTGAACCTTGTTATTAATTTTCACAAACCCATTGATGATTTTGGGCATTCAAATCTAAAAGAGTCTTAACTTCCTCCACTTCCATCAATTCGAGCCTCATTGGTATAAATGACTATGGATAGATGACAAAGATAAATTAGACATATTTGTATTCTCTTAAATAATAATTCACTATTATATTAGCTGCCTTAAGATATGATATGGTTGGAATCATCGAGCTTCTAAAACATCCTATGTCAGAACCTTAATTCGTTTTCATTTATATTTGCACATTAATTGGTTACTACTGTAGATCAAATATGAATAGTATTGTTCCTTACTAATACTACTAGTATCCCCTTAAGGGTCATTTAAGTGAGGCAAATTTGTTATTTTATTTGATAGTCCCACGCATGCTACTTATACTATTTAAGATGGAATTCAATGATCTTTGAGCATATTACTTTTATCAAGTATATTGTCAATAAGTTGAAACATAACCACAAGGATGTTAAGGGTTATTTGTTGGCATAAGATTATTTTCATCATTGGTAAAGTTTATCAAGTTCCTTGTTGTTGTGTATGAGTGTGGTCATGGTGTGATATTTCCATTTTTTACATTGAATTTCACCTAAGATATAACAAATTGGCACTTATGTTGAATATCATTTAAGAACAACTCATTGGATGCAATATCAACTAGCTTTTGGTCATAATATTTATTAGATGGTATGCTAAGAAAGAATCTAAATATTTGATGCTAAGAGCACTCTGCTAAATTTAGTAGTCTTTGATTGACATATTTACTCTTGATCATTGCAAGTGAATTAATTTATTTGATACTTTCATAGTGTTCCAATTTCCCATGTGACATTATCTCAAAATGATTACAAGTTTGGACTAGCTCATTGTGTTCATTTGCAAATCTAAGTTTGGATTAATGTCAAATCTCGAAACTTTTCTCTTAGGATGACATCTTAATAATTGATGAGTTATTTTGACAATGAATGCCATTTATGAACTTGATATCATTTTAGGCTATTTTGATCATATTGAAGCAGGTATTCCAGAGAAGAATATTGGAAATTTCTAGAGTTTAATTCACAAGTGTGAAGGTTATCGATTGGTTCTATTATTGTTTGTTATATTTTCATTGGATGATTCAGAGCACTATGAAATACTGAGATTATCTATTATGCAAACTTTTACCCTATTATTGGAATTTCCTTTAAATGTTATGAATGATGAATGATATCTTGAATCTTTCATAAAGAAAATATTGTAAGTAGTACTTATATGGTTCAAATTGACAATTGGGTATTTTGGGTAGAAGACATGTGACTATGTCTATGGATATATTCAAGAATTGTCATTAGGTAGGTAAAAATGTGGTATAGAGGAAACCTACTAGTACAGTGCCCAACATTGGGACATGTCTCCTTGAATCCTTATTAATTGTAAGATGTTGGACATCCCCTCTTACGTCAGTCTAGTACCCCTAGTTGAGTAGTACTAGATTAGACAACATTGAGCATAGTCTTGGACAACATGACCTTGCATATATCAGGGACCCCATAGGAATCCCGAAACCAACCTATCGATTGTCTTGTTGTAGTGCACTGACAATAGCATTCAGAAATATTACTCTTCACATACATGGGTAGATGTGTAGCATGGCCAAGGGTATGATCTATCATCCTTGTTTAGTACTCTAATATATTGCACTGAGTGTCACTATTGGACACCGCACATAGATCAAAGAGCTACACAAACTTGACAATCAATTTGACTTATAAGCCTTAGTTTTGGGTAATCTATCTTCAAGAATCTCAATTGGTTTATTTTACTACAAATACAACATTTTATTGTATAATTGATTTTATTGTTCATAGCATATTGTTATTGAATACTAAAGTTGTGCCTTTGTATTTCATTGAATGTATTAAGTAGGAACATCTATTATAAAAATATAGCTATGCCGGTATTTGGGGATAGATAGGTCATCTTTATAGTGTTGGAAAAATATTCATTAGGGTCTCTCCCTTGGCTATTCCAGGTTCATTTACAATTGAGCGTAGGAAATTTAAAATAGGATTCCCTTCTAGTAATGACATGTTGGGTTGGAATCCATAGTTGTGTCATTTTACCAACCGATTAACTTTCCAATCTTGATGTTGCTATGTTGTGCATTAACATTTTGGGCATCATAGCCAAGGAAGACAAGATTATCTGGATAATTTTTATGAAATACCTTTTGGTCAATATAATTGATTTACCTAGAAACTCCATGTTGTGACTCCACTGAGGAGATAATTCCTAGAGGTGACTCAACTCGGAATCGAAACCCAAGCAATAAATATTTCCCCTTGTTTTGGTTTGGATATGAATAATAATTTTTTTCCGTAAAGTATGGGAGTAAATTTTTGGTCCTTTATACTTTACATATATTCCAAAATATCCTCACAAATTTCATTTTAACTTATGCATGCTCCTAGATTCTATGGGTTTGAACCTCCATCCTTTGTTAATAACTTCATTGACTTCAATGTAAAATTCAGCCTGACTCGTGAAGATGAAATCATCAATATGTTTTCCTTCTCAATCAAGAAACATGTTAAGGGATGCTAGTCTAGTTTATTTCCAAAGAGCATACCTTTGTTTTCTACCTTCTTGTTTCTTTTCAGAATTTTTGGATGGACTTAGATTACCAATGGGGGGATTTATATGATGCTGAAATTTGGGTTCATTTTTGTCAAATGAAGGAATGTACAATTGACAATTTAAGGAAACAATATGAACTCAACCCTTCTAGAACCCTCATTGATAATTTCAATTCTCATCAAAAGTTATTATTATCTTTGATAAATTCTACTAGGGAGAAGTGTATAACCTTGAATAAATTTGGGATCTTCCTAAATATTGTTCATGAAAAAGAAGATGAAAATCATGATTTACCTTGTCAATTAGACATGGATTTTTTCGAAGAAATTATCCAAGTTCCTTGAGTGAATTAATGAATAATCCTTTAATAAACAAGGATGTCACATCATATCTTATAAACAATTATTTCACACCTCAAGCAGAACTTGAAAGGGATATGCGTAGGATCATATTAAATGTTTTGTCTTCATATTCTAATGAAGATACAAATTAGAGATTGTATTTAACCTATGATTTCAAAGACCAATAAACTCATGATCAATCCATAGCTTATCAGTGTAGCCCATCCTTAGATGTTCTTGGTGATGAATCATTGAAAGAGATATCCATTATTGAGGAACCCATTTTGGAAACCACTAAGGCACTCTTGGAGGATAAATTGTACCATGATGATAGTATGGTTATAAGTCAATATGATCAAGAAAATTTTCCTTATAACACTTCTCATCTTGGGATCGATGTCTAAATGCTTATGGGGAGCTCTTAGGGAAATACCAACCTTGGTCTTTAGCATTGCGATGACTTTCCTCATAATACATATAAAGAAACATAAGGAAACACACCACACAAATCACTATGAACAAGCTATAAGGGGGCGAAGGAGTACTAAGAGGCATGTTTTTCAAAACTCTTCCATTGACCTTTGTCAGGAACACATCCAAGGAAATCACCATCTCTATAAGAAACTAGAAGAAGATTACACATTATGTTCTAATTACATAGATGATTCCATAAGTGATATTTTAGTTGACCAAATTAAATTATTCATGCCAAAGTTTGATCCTGTCATTTCTATGAGAAATAAAAATTAGTGGATAATATAACAACCAACTGTTGTCAAATTTGTACAAGATAGTAATATCATCAACAATTCCAATTACAAGAGAATGCATAATATATTTTTAATCCTTGATTACAACTTGATGATATGGAAAGTCTACGGTTTTACCTTCACATGAATGAGTGATATTGTATATCGATAGAGGATTGTAATAAATACCCTAAACACATAATATATCATTTAAATGACCATGACCTAGTTGAATTATTACAAGCCCCACAACACTATGATATCTATAGTCACTGGAAAATATTTGTTTGATGTTACATTAATTAAGAGTATAGAAAATGGCCATATGATAAGATGCACTAGAGTTAAGAAGTCACTCACTAGAACAAGAAGTGGATGTTGTATTGAAGGATAAAATAGAAGAATAAATTGCATGTTCATGATAAGAAGAGTTAGAATAAGAAGAATAAATATTGATGTTATGCTTCTTCATTGTTATTTCTAAGGATTACGTATTTTTTAAACAATTAGAATCTAGATGACCATATCACCCACAAGAACTGCAATGTATGCCAATCTTCCTACCATTTGAATTACTTCCTTTGTTAAAATTTGGAGTAGGAGATGGTTGAGAGGGTTTGAGACCCTTTTTTCATTTGTTGGTTTGAGGATATTACTTATTTGTATGCTTGGATTTATCACTATGTTTTTTCAATAAGGATTTTCTAGATGTACTTGTCTTAATGATCACTCAAAGGTGCAAGACATGATATTGATATCCAATCAAATAATAACAGATCTCTTCAACAATGGGTGCTCTTTAAGTAACACCTAGAGCTTATGTAATGAAGTGGAAAGTAGATACAAAAGTATAATATGGACTACATTACTTAGGAAGAATAAAATAGATAGATAGGATATCCTTATTAGGTATCATACATTCTACAAGTAACAACTTAAGTGTTTTAGATTTAGATAGACATTCTTTAATGCAAGAGAAATCACTTGGATTTATAGGATTCAACTAGTTGTTGAGTTGGTAAGATTGAAAGTCATTATGTTTACCAAATATGGTTTCCAATGTCCAAGACTCGTCTAGTTTGTCATCTCCTTGAAGGTGAAATTGTAGATCACCAAGGATGGACATTTTGATTAATCCACATGCTTCTTCATGTTTACTATCCGATTTGTATTTTTTTGAGGCATCAATGGGAAAAGTTTCTTTTCCTATCAAAATATGGTAAAGTACTTTAATTAGAAGTACCTCCTTCATATCGGATTTCATTGAGAAGTAGTTGGTAATGGTAAGTAGGAGATCACTTGTACTAGCCATACATTTATATAAAATAAACATGGCTTCAAAAGAAGAAATCAATGTCAATGAATGGGAAGCTTTGGAAAAACTAAGAATAAAAAATGGCATATAGAATGGGCATTGGATATCCATATTATTCCTATTGTCATAAATACATAATAGGTAACCAAAGTGCCACATGGTAGGTAGAGGATGAATTTCGTGGTGATGGATGCACAATGAGGATATTAAGTGGAAAAAAAAGGTATTTCTTTAGTAGTTATGCTTTTTTTTTTTTTTTTTCCAAAGAAAAAGTCATAATTTTATTTCAAGTGAATGAACAAAATTACAGTCTGTACATGTAATAAGATCATAGAGATCCCTACATTTTCACATATTTGCTGTCCAAAATACAGGTCTAGAGGCCCATACATATCCAATAAAAGAAGCTGTTCATACTGCACTACATAATGCCTGTTACAAGTATCAAAATAGAAAGCTTTCAACCACTGTCTTTCCGCCCGAGAGCATCAAAACAGTACTTCTGTATTCAAATAATGCTCCATAGCCGGTCCACGTAGGCCCATGTTAACACCAAAATGCATCTTACAGCACATAATGCTGTTTACATAGAATCACCGAAGTCTCCAAAGTTTTGTAAATGTCTATAAAGCCCGAAAGCACCAAAACCAGAACTGCTGTGAAAAAGACCGAGTGCTTACCGGTCCACCAAAGCCTCTTAAGGGCCCGTGATAATACCAAAATGCAGAAATCAAAAAATCCAAATGTCATCAATACAGAAATGATATGTAAGCAAACAGATTCCGGTCAAAATCCCACCCTATCATCCAATGCCTCGCTGAAAGGCCAATGGTAGTAACTGTAGGATGTTTCAGTAGTATGTACTGTGATTCGCCAGGTGCCAAATATTAGACGTTGCTGCGTCGCTTCTTTGGACAGAAAGTCGGCCATGCCATTTCTCTCCCTGTAAACATGTGTAAATGTTAAAAGATTAAAATGCAGCTTTAACCGTAAAACATCTTCCAGTATAGGTGAGAGAACCATCACGTTACATCGTGTATACTCATTGGCCCAATCAATAACAATCTGTGAATCACCAAATATCTGTAGTGAAAAGCATCCCTGTTCTAGTGCAAATAACAGCAACAATCTAAGTGACATGATTTCGGCATAGTTGTTTGTACCAGTCCCCAATCCGGCTGCTATGTGAAAATAATTTGAATCGGATTTATGAAGCACAATCCCCCCCCCACAAACCACTTGATCCAGAGATGCACCATCGAAAAAAGCCCACGGTAATGTTTTATCAATCATTTCGGCGTTCACAGGGCGGGTATTAATCGGTTTAGGAGCAGTCTTGTAATGAATAATGATAGCCACAGTTTGAGCCACCACTTGCTCAATCGGGGTTCTACTATCCTGGAAGATAAGCTTGTTGCGTGTGATCCATATCCCCCAAGCAAAAATGCATGGGGCTGCACATAAAGGAGATGACTGTTGTTCTGTCCACCATTGTAGGAAAGCCTCATATACAGTCTCACCCCTCCAACGCGAAGTGAGATTCAAATGCTGGCATAATTCAGTCCAAACAGCCTGGGAGAAACGACAGTTTACAAAAATGTGTGAGATAGTCTCGTCCGCCTCCCTGCAGAGTGGACAAAAGCCCGGACCCCTGTAGAAAACGTCGCTTCAACACATCCCATGTAGGTGCCTTATGTTCCAATATCGCCCAGAAGAGTAATTTGGATTTACCGGGACATTTTAACTTCCACAGAGCTTTCCACCACCATACCAAAGCCCTGTTCTGCACCTCCTCATTTAGCTGAATATATCCCAGTTTTGGAGTGTAGTTCCCAGTGGGATGGTGATCCCAAATAAGTTCATCAGGCCTATCAGACAGACGGATATTGGAGAGTCTTAATATCCGGATGTAATGCACCCAATCCCCGATCAAGTCCGCAGGCTTTAGTAGTTATGCTTATAATCTCTCTTTTACAAATAATTTATGTTTTACAATGAAATAGGTAACCCATTTTTATAAAATAATTGAGAACCACTTTTACAGTGAAGTTACATGACTTGAACTCAAGACCTCTTACTAAATAGAGTAAATTTCATCCAAGTGAGGTAATGAGAAACATATAACTTGTGCTATGAAGGAGGGGTTTAATTTTAATTTTTTTTAATAGTAATCTCAAAGTGCATGATGACCCAAAAAAAATCCTTATTTTTTCCTCTAAGCACTTCAAAACAACCATAATAAAAAAACAAGATAAATGTAAAATATGAAACTTTTTAATCTCTATATAGATCTTTGTTAGCTTACCTCTGAAATGCAAACTTTCTATTTGTTTCTAATTTCCTAAGATTGTACAAAGTGCATGATAAAGAGAATACACATCCCAACAAGGGATAAAATTAATAATATAAACAAAATAACTAAACTAAAATATTAAAATTGTATGAGAAATATTTAATAATCATAATGAAAATAATATATCTCCATGTATGATGCAAAAATGGTTGTATCTTCAATGGTAAAATGGAAACATTTTAGGTGTAATCAAAAGTGATTCCAACTTAAAGAAGTTCTCTAGATGGAATGGGTTAGAAATGAAAAAAGTAGTAGAATCCATAAATCCTTTGATGCATGCAATGGCATAGGTTCATGATCTTGATCAACAATAAGAGTGGTTCTTCATAAGAAATTTGATACCGTGTTTGAAAAACAAGGTATTTCCACACAGGTCAAACACTTTAATCAATCACTCACATAAAAAGATCAAATATCATCACACCAACATATTACATGGTTAAAACCCTAAGAGGCGAAAATAGTCCATGGCATGAGCCAGTGTGACATCTTGAGGTAATATATTAATGGAAAAGGAAAATATTTAGATACAATTTTGTCTTAGTTAATCATTTGCAAATGATCTTCTGTGCTCTTTAAATAGATATCATGGACGAATCATGTGTTAACTCACACATCAATATAGTCATAAGTATTGAGGAGAAGATGAGCCACCAAACCACTTTATGTATAAAACAAGTTGTGACTATTATATTACATGAGTACAAATTCATAGTAACGAAATACACTATACCTAAAGATACATTAGACCAAGTTAATTTTAACTGACTCCAAAGTGTCTAAATATCTTAACAAGAAACTCATTTTATTATATAAAAGTAAAATACCCTTTAATATAAAAAATCACATAACATAAACTTCAAGCATAAACAAAATAGCAGTAAATAAACGTTACAATGGTCACTAACATGTTGTCATGCCAATTGTAAAATATGCCATATTAAACAAAATGTGTGATTTTTAAATGTTGTCATGCCAATTGTAAAATATGCCATATTAAACAAAATGTGTGATTTTTAAAAGGAACATTCCAAACTTTAATAAACTTCAAGCATAAACAAAATAGCAGTAAATAAACGTTACAATGGTCACTAATATGTTGTCATGCGAATTGTAAAATATGCCATATTAAACAAAATGTGTGATTTTTAAAGAGAAACATGCCAAACTTTATAAATTATTGCATCCAATTGTATTGATTGTTAGTCATCGCTCTAGCTATTGCGATTATTAGAGCTATTCAAACACCCAATATATTCATCATTTGCACGAAGTATTTAACTTGGGTTATTTGCAATGTACTTGGGTTATTTGCAATGTATAGTTTGTTAGTTTTATTTTGATTGATGTCTTCATGTTTTTTCAACAAAAATACAAACAAATTGTAATATGTATATATATCATACCATACCATACCATGTTAGTGGGTGATCAAAACCCACACTCTTTTGAAGGTGTGCCTCATGTTGTTTCAACATATTTTAAATTGGCTCCACCGCATACTTTTTTTCCTAAAAAATTTATACATAATAAAGTATATTCTTAAAAGATTTAAACACCATGATAAAATATAGATATAATTAAATGTTTCTTATTTTTTCAATATCTATAAAATAAGGAAATTAAAACAAAATGTATACCTACAAATGATTTAATTAACCTTTGGTACTACAACATAAAATCACAATCCATACATAATTCAATGCCAATGAAATGTTGAGATGGCTAGCATTTTTCTCGAGAAATTTTTTGGATGATTATAAATTAATTAAAATATAAATAATACAACAAATATGAAATATTAAGAAATGAAAATGAAGTATTAATGGCAATGATTTTGATCAAACCTTTTCTTCCTTGACATCTTGGTTTATGGCTTATGGTAGGGCGACCTCCATTTTCTTTACTTTTACAAAATAATACAATAATTTACGATGAGTATATTTCATGTGATAAAATTATTTGATTACACAAATAATTAATGACTAAATATGTTCGACGATGTTGTTGGGGCATGCCTTCTTTTAATTAAATAAATCTTATTTATTTGATTATCTCCTTGTACACATTTTGGACATCATTATTGACATGTTTTATATATCATCTCATATTTTTTATATCACATGGTCTATTGTTGTTAATTTTATAAATATTCTTGAAAACACATCAATTTATATTTTTATGAGGTAAATATGGATAAAATTTTGATTTAGTAATTTTTTTAATAGCACATAAATATTATTAAAAACAACGTTGATGAATAACACTTCCAAAAAATTTATCCTTTGTTACTATTTGATTTTTTTATTCCAAGTTCAATAGTTCTCATTGCCCATTGCTTCATAAATGTTTTTTGCGGTTTAAATATAACTTAATTTGTACATTTATTAGACTTTTGTTTAAATGTAAGTGAAAACAACATTCATATGTTCTAGCAATTATATCTCACATAGTATCCCCATGGGTGTAGACCAGTTGGAAATATGGTGTGTTGTTAAGGCACTCATTGCAACATCGCAGGTTCAAACCTTAAATAGCATATGCACCTGTGTAGGATTAGTGTGGGTGCACCTAGAAGTTATAGTGGCAAAAAACTAAAACCGACCCCAATATGTCATGCAAGTATGATCCCAACCCAGTTACCAATTCCTCCATATATATCACATATTAATGTAAAGGATATCACCTTGTCCCTAACCTCTAGCACCATTCTAGATTAAATAATGACCAGTTCATTTCCATCTAGACCATTGTAATTATTTTCTTCTTATGGGGACCTTATGTTCCATAATTGGTGTTCTTTATGTAGTTCTATTTTTTTTATTGATGTGTGTTGGAATATGTAATGTTGACTTGTGTGTTATTGTTGGCATAAATAAATCTAATATTATAAAATGGATTTATCCCACATGCATCATGTAATAAATTTTCATATTAGCATTCTTTATATAAGAGAAGTGGTAAATAATTTATCCCACATGTTGTATGCGATGTAAATCTTCCATACCTCTAGTTATATAATCGAGGTGAAGGAGGCTCATTTACATACATGATATTATTGTGTCAATGTGACATGATTTGAAAATGGAAAGTGATGTGATGCTTATGTGAGGATGACATGTATTGTAAGATGGATATTTTTGAAGAATATGAATACAATACCTTCTCGTGGATGTTTCCCCATTTGGGGTTGTACCACGTATATTTGGTTTTTTTCTCTTGTCTCTAGTTTCTTACGTTGATTATCGCTGCTTGTATGGATAGAATGCTAGACTAGTATATTCTTGCTATTAATTTTCATGTTAGAAAACATATTTTTGTATGTTCATGCATATTCTCAATATTGTAACAATGTGTACCAAAAATAGCTACTAAATTGTTTTTTTCTTTTAATAGAAGACAAAAAGGAAATAAAATAAAAATACATACACAATGAAATTATTTTGTATTCTAACTCATGTCAAATAAAATAAATCAACCAATATTATCTAAATCCTAGGATATAATAAAGAGTGTAAATTACATCAATATTGATGAGAACAATAGCACATACAAATTAAAAAACTCAAAATATATGAGCAAGATAATAAGTGGGTTCGAAGTCCACTTTAAATTAGGGTTCTTTGCCTCTTTATGTGCTCCACTCCAACATTTTGGTGGTAGAAACTTGATTCCTATGTGGAAAAAAGAAATGGGATTAAGGGTCTTTTATTTTCTCTAGAATAATTTTGGCATAGCTTTGCAATGGATGAGTGATGAAGTAGTGACCTCAAAATCTATACTTACACGATAAATAGCAGAACTATCCAAGTGATAGGTTGAATGTGAATGATTCCATTATATTACTGAAGTAATGTTATAAGGATTGATATTGAAGACTAGATCAAACAGTATCTTTGGAAATGATGAGTTAATAAGATCAAGTTTACACCCTTATACAATATTTGAAAGGAACACAACATTGATGAGTTTAGAAAATGACATTGTTTTCTGTTTTATAGCAAACAAATGGATTTTAAAATATTTACTACTTATCCTATATGCAAAAAATGAGCCAAATACCAAGTGTTATTTTTTTTTTGGGTTAATTTTGAGGTTTGAATAAATTCATATGAAATAATTGAGTTCATATGATGATTGGTATGATATATATAAGAGGTAGAGATTCCAAAATGATTTATTTGACAAAGGATAATCATGAAAAAGTAGGTGAGAAAAATTAGCTTTATAAGACACAACATTGAACATATGAAAAATTGAATGTTTGAAACATGTTAGTTATTATTATTAACATTGTTAGTAAAAAATCAAATTACACATTTGATTTGATTACCCTAATTTCCATGTTTGCAACATTTCAATAAATATTTATTCTCTTTTCCACTCAAATTGGAAATAATCATATAAGTTTTTCCAATTTTGTGATTTGCATCATGAACATTAAATAACATGGATTATTTTAACCTACACATAGTTCAAATATATTAACTATATATTTGAAATTCAAATAAATTTCCTTTCTCTCTTCTTGGGATGTGATTCCCTACAGTAATTATGCTTCCCTCTTTTACTCTTTGTTTTTAGAAGGAAAATTCAATATATAGTGAATCTTTAGTATTAAAAAAAAAGTTCTCTATACCACCATAAATGTATTGGAGTAACATATTTCAAAGAAGATGGAGGGAAAATTTTAAGGATCCATAATTTTCTCAAAATGTAGAAACGTTGGTGAATTTTACTAATTATTAAATTTGCAACTATAAAATGTTTGGTGATTTTTTGGTAAAAATATTCAAATTTCTTAGGACTTTATATAGCTTTTGGACAATTTTGGTGATTTTTAGAGTAAAAAGAAATTAGCCCATGGAATTTGGGCGAATCCATCTTTAAAAAAATATAAATTGGTGAATTGTTTTTTGGAAAAAAAGGTTGCAAAATAGCCCATGGGCTAAATTTCCCCCCAATGGAAGTGTGAAAATGTATTGGAGTAACATATTTCAAATAAGATGGAAGTGTGAATACTTTTGTATGGTAATTTGTTGAGGTTTTAGAATCCCTTTTTTTTTTGGTTGCAAGGTGATGGGTGCATTTCAAAATAAATCATATTGATGCATCTAATGTAAACAACTAGATTAGTGTTCCTAATAATAATAGGGGAACTTACGACTTAAATAAAATCCTTCTAAATTTTGTTTGAAGTGATAACATAGATGGTAAAAGTAGCTTTGTCTCAAATTCAAGGGGGAAAAGTGATAATATCAAATGGATGGATGATTCCTTAGAAACCTCATTCCATATCATTCCAATTTCACCATGTTTTCCCTTCCCCTTTGAAGTAGGTGGATATTTTATTTATATTTTGATTATCAAATTAAATATCTTCTACCAAGCATTTGAATTATCGTTCACTAATTTTGTAGAATATTGATTTGTATCAAGTTGAAATGAAGAGGATATAGCACTAGTCTAACCTATAAAAAAAAGTTTAAAGATAGTATCCATAGAAGGATACCATACATATATGGTAGATGAAAATGATTGGCCATTGTACCCTTCCTACCATAACATGCCACCTTCTAGTAACCATCCTAGGATGGTGCTACTTCAACATCAACTCTATGTCTTTTATGATACCCATAAGTATGTGTCAATTCAAAATTCAAAGGGATGAATTTAATGATTGTTTATCATGTTACACTATCATGTTATGTTAATGGTTGACTATCAAAAGTTGATCACAATTTAATACCTCTCACTACTATCAATGATTTTTTAGGAATTATAGAAAATGATTTTATAGGAAATATAGAAATAGACATACGAGAACTTCCATATGATCATTTATTGAAAATTATGTAGCCAAAGAAACTATGTTTAATTGTAAATTGACCATCTTGTATCCTTCCATCAAGTCAAAAATTATATTAACCCAATGTATGATATCATCACTACGTAGAACATCAGTACTACGAAGTACAAAATTTTATATGAGTTGAGAGAAAAAATTCCCATGTATACATCAAGGTCACTTCAATTGTTGGAGGGAAGAAATGACTCATCTCTTCTTATCCAACCTGAAATCAAATACAAAACCTCTTAAAATCATTATGTGTATAGTACTTGGACATATTTTGTACATGTCATTAATTTTTAATCAGATTTTTATTTTTTGGTAATAATTGCATGATAACACTGGGTTGGTAGGCGTGGGAGGGGTCATTTTTGACCTCGAGGGAAACAGAATGAAAAGCTATGCCTGGGGAATTGGAATAAAGATCAATAACGACATTGAATGGCTTGCCTTACTTAAAGGTCTAGAAATCGCCATCAAGGCCGGGATAAAAGATCTGATAGCCATTGGGGATTCCCTTCTTATAATCCGAGAAGCTCACAATCTCACCAGGAAACGCTCCACCCCATCCAATAAGTATCACCACATCCTCAAATTTATCAGCAGAGATTTCAACACTTAAATTCCTCCATGTTTTACGCTTAAATAATCACCACGCCGATGAAATGGCTAACAAAGGGGTGCTCCAATGTTTTGGTTTTCTATCCTATGATGGCAATGACCCTACTCCTAGTTGGATTCCCTAACCACTTCTCCCCTTAGGGTGCTCCCTCTATACCCCGGCATCTTTCTCCCCCACCTCTTGCCACCTTTGTTAGCGGCCACACTTGCTCCTGCATGCAAACACATGTCACATTGATCGAGGGCCAATGGAGGCATTTAATGCCTTCACATGGCCTCTCCTCACCTACCCCCACTCATTTGCACTCTCTGATTAACCTTTCTTTCAGACGCTTCCAGAATTTCTCTTTGTTAACCTATGCCCCGAGAATGGATGCTCGCTCCACTGCTTGCTTTGCTCCTTCCCTGGGCGCTAGATCTACCATCTCTCTGCCTCTTCTCTCTTGTATGCTTTGTGACAAGCCCCTTCTCTCCTCCCCTGGCATTTCTCTTCCTAAAGCAAAGCTTCTAGAGCCTCTATGCACTCTGCTCGTGGACCTCGCGTCCTTCAAACTGTGCGAAGACGAGCTAGTAGCCCTTAATTCCTCCACCCATTCGACCCCTCAAGGTACAATGAATGAAACCATGGAAGCGTAGGTGAACAAGATAATAATTGAGGTGGCAGACATAAAGAAGAACATGACGAGAGTTTTTACCCTGCTACATTCTCTCAGCACCAAGGTCAGGCATAACAATGACCTAATGAACGGTCAAATCTCCTCCATGTTAGAAGCGGTGGACTACATAGCAAACAGTATATCAAATGTGGACTCCATGGTGGATGATAACTACAGGAATATCTCAGACGTTGAAGGAAAGGTGGATAGGATCAGAGAAGATTTGGCTCACTGCATTCTAGGGTTTCAGGACACTACAGGTTCCAGCTCCAACCCAGACGACTCCATGGAAATCCCAGAACCTCCTCGTCCATGACAGAAATGACTCAGCTTACTAGTTCTTCCTTTTTGCGGGTTATATTTTATCTTTCTACTATACTCTAGAAGAAACTCTGGTCTAGTTTTAATTGGTATTATTAGTTTTAATGGATTCTACACCCAATTTTTGTAATGTATTGCTTTTGTAAGCTCATTTTGGGACAATATGTTAAGCTTTATAGCACTAGATTCAAACCTGTTAGAGCTAGGAGAAGAATTACCAAAACAGGAAAGGAAAATTTGAAGGTTGGTCCCTCTCAGAGGAAAACCAGAACCTCTATGTATTTATTTTTTGAAGACTCTTTTTAATACAATATCCATAACCATTCTTGTTAAAAAAAGTTAATTGCATGATAACCAAGTTTGGCATAAACTCTTCAAAGATTTGGTTATTTATACTTTCAAAAGAATTTGTTTTGCCAAAATAATTTGTAGCACTTATGCAATTTTGTGGTCCTTTTTATAGTCAATTTGATTATTCAAATATTATTAAATACAAACATGGAATTTCTATATACACCATGTGCATTAATGCTTATTATTTTGTAAAATTTGATAGAAAGAACCTATTATATATCGATGGTGATAAACATAGTCATGGAAACATTCTAGGGTTCATAGAAAGGTGTATGTGCTCATTTCCTGAAAACTACAATGACAAAGAATTCTTTAAAATAAAGGACATATGAACATTTTTTGTTGTGCATTCAATATATAGTATGCCTTGTGGCAATGGGTTATTAATAAACTATAACATTATTAGACTAACAACTACTCAATAAAAGTGGATTGCATTGGACAATGTTTCTAGATGCATGTATGGGTCGTAAGATAAACATGATTAAGTAATTATATAATTGTATTTCCAATTGAATTGATATAAATTTATATCTTAAATTGAGATTTGGTATATATGATGTGGCCCTTTCATGTGTAAGGAAAAATATTTTGCATGCTTGTACTAGGTTCTTACTCTAATGCATGGATTTACTTAATGCATTATGTTTTCTAATATCATTGACTTAGTGTTCAATGTTACGTGACTCTACAAAACAAAAAGTAAAAAAAAAAGTAATTAAAAAATTCATGTCAGCACATAAGTTACCAAAAATTAAAAAATAATTAAAAAAATTTAATGTTGGCTAATAAGTTACCAAAAATAAAAATTAATTAAAAAAATTCACAGCTCAATAAATTGGATCCCTCTTAGTGCTTGATAGATTCAAAATTTTAAGATGGACCTATGTTGGTTTAGACAATCAGTGATTTGCCTATTATCTACAATTTCACCATATTATGATTTCAAATAAGTATGATAAACAATCACATATTAGAGATGAGGCATACAAGGCTGTGAGAATTATATGGCCCTAATACCATGTGAGAATTTGTCACAGCCTAAATCTAGTTCACTGAAGAAACCTCACAATTAGTTTTACAAGAATGCAGATAAGGAAGAAAATTTCAGCAGAAATAACTTGAGAGAAGAAACTCAATGGGATAAAACTCCATTATTATATTATTGAAAAATAAGAGTACAATAAATAATACACCTCATATAGGAAAATTCAAATGCACTAGAGGCAATTCGAGTAACTCACAAAAGCGGGCTTACTAAAAAGCAAAAATCCCCAATAGGGTAACATCAGCTTTCCAACTCAGTCAAGGACCTCACGAATTAGCTAAATCAGATATGGAATCTAATGAGTGATGAAAAAGAAGTAATATGATGGCTTTTGGAGAGGAAAATATGGAGGATGTGTTGGACAAAAATTAGACAACTTGTCAAGTCCATAAAGGCGCCCTGTTTTATCCTTATCCACTGAAAGGTAGAAAAAGCAGGAAAAGTTGTGTAAAAGTTGGAAGTGTGCTCTTACCATTATGGACTATCATAAAATAAGGTTGAATCCATCTAAAAGTGATCAAGTGGATAATGATGACAATTTCTTATCCTAACAAGGAAACATGGGACCAGCAACCTAGTCTAACACCTATGAATGTATCAAAAAAGAATAATAACTTATATCCTAAGTCTAGATGGGGTTTTAATATTCTAACACCCCCCCTTATGTATAAATTAGAGTGAGTAAAATATGATTAAGGTCCAAGCAACAAAGGCTTATGGTCACCCCATTACAATTATTATATGTCCATGTAAACTCAGGAAACAAGGAAAACCTCATGGGAACAAAACCCTCCCTCAGGAATGGACATGAAACACACCAAAAATTGTTGCTCCAAACTCAAGTAGGTGTGATGATTGATTCGATGTCTGGAGGTATATTCCTCTTTGATAGAATAGGATCATGCTCCCAAAACATCTGCTTGAATTCTCCACCAATTGATGAAAGCAATTATGGATGCTCTTTGGAACCAAATGTACCATGATATGCTTGAGACTCTGTTAACAATCAAATTAACACCCTTAACAAAGTGAAAGGTAGAAGCACATTTTTACTATGTGTCCACAACATGAAGATAGAGGACAAGTACACAAGAGAACAATCCTCTCTTATCTAATCATTGCTTCCATAATTGGAAGGATTGAGTGAAGGAAGAGATAGCCTAAAGAGGCAAGGTTTAGTGATTGAACTACTCACTTAAAGGCTCAAATCTAGTCTACACTAGTCAATAGTGAGAAGAAATGCACAAAATTGCATTAATTGTGCCTGGGGATTTTGAATTTGAGACAAAATCCTGAAAATACTATGGAAAGTTGTTTTTTGCGTAAAAATAATCAAAAATCAAGAAAAGGTATTATTCCACATTGAAAGTGGAAACTTGAAATCCCATTTCCCAATAGTATAAAACAAAGGCATTTGGGGCCAGGAAAAGGACAAAAAGTGAGATCAAAGGCATGCTGGAAGGATTTCGAGGTTGGAAAGATCATCTTCATCAAAGGCAAGGATGGAGAAGGATAGCTCAAGGAAAAGGAGGATGGATTCATCTCAAGCAAGGTTGTAAGTAAGTATCTTTTATTCTTTGGCATTATATGAAACAATTCAATTTTCATTCCATTTATGAGTTTAAGTTTTTCCCTCCAAGTTTAGTTTGAATTCATAATGGTTAAAGATCTTAGGAAAGTTTTGATAATTGTTCATTTCTGGCATTGAACTTCACCTAATTCATAGTAAGATAGTCAATTAAGTGTAGACACATCCCTACCACAATTGATATTATCAGAATTGAACCCAAGCAATTGTGAATGCTCTTCATACTTGAACATTGAACCATGTGAGTTAAGATCAGGTTCAAAAGAGACTTGATGAGCTTGAGAATCAATCCCAAGCAATTGGTGGTGTCTTCCATCTTCAGTGCAGCCCTGAGTAAGTGTGCCATTCATCTTATAGGAATAAGTAGAAGGTATGAGATCAAAATCAATGAATTCAAATGGAGCACTCTTGAAATATTATATAACCTTAAAATCATCCATTTTATCTACATATTGTGCACCATCAGCTTGTGAAGTATGCATAGGATCATCAACAAGTAGCTTATCATCCTCTAGATTAAAATATGAAAAATTATAGGAGAAATAAATGGAGAGTTCTTCTCCAATAAAGAGGGTTCAAATGTATTATTCTATATCAGCTGCATATGAAGATGAGAAATCAGAATTCTCTTGAACTTATTCAGCAGTAGGAGAAGTGGTCTCTTCAAGGAGACTATCTCCAATTTGAACTTGGAGGAAATCGATTCCTTCTACAACAATGACAACTACATTAGTCACTTATTCTTCACCATTAGCTTCATAGGATGAGGATCTAGGATATTCATCATCTTCTAGAGTCACATAAGAAGTCTCTTCATATTCTACTTCATCACAAGTAGATGAAGAGTTCAAATCAAGGAGATCATCTTTGAAAAGAACTGTATGTGTTGAAATTTCTGCAATTTCATCTTCATCTTGAACAACTTCTTCAGAGAGGGTTGATGCTGAGACTTCAGGAGGGAGAACACATGAGGAGGTTCCATATTCACTCTCCATATTACTAATATGAACCTCATTGTGATTTCCAAAATCTCTATCCAAATTGGTCCATAGATGCTTTGGGTATTCATCATAATCAATAAGGTAGTGCATGCTTGGAGAAATAGCTAGACACATGGCTCCAAATGCTTTGTCACAATCATTCAGCCAACCATATTTCTCTTCAAAGGATTCAGGATCTGCACTGTCTCCCATAGACACATCAAAGAGCTCCAGTCTCTCCAGATGCACAGACATATTCAATTTCCAAACAAAATAACTTAAACAAGATAGAAGAGGAATTCAATTTGAATCCATGAAGTTGTACCTGCATAAAAACATGCAAAACAAAAATACTCAGGAGGAAATTCAGTACTACAGAGCTCTGATACCATGTGAAAATTTGTCTTAGCATGAATCTTGTTCATTGAAGAAACCTTATAATTAGTTTTGCAAGAATGCAGAGAAGGAAGAAAATTTCAGCAGAATTAAATTTAGAGAAGAAACTCAATAGGATAAAACTCCATTATTATATTATTGAACAATAAGAGTAAAATAAATAATACACCTCATAAAGGAAATTCTAATGCACTAGAGGCAATTAGACTAACTAACAAAAGCAGGCTTACTAAAAAGCAAAAAACCCCAATAAGACTACATCAACGTTTCAACTTAGTCAAGGACCTCACGAATTAGCTAAATCAGATCTGACATCTAATGAGTGATGAAAAATAATTAAGATGATGGATTTTGAAGACAAAAATATGGAGGATGTGTTGGTAAAAAATTAGATAGCTTGCCAAGTCCATAAAGGTGCCCTGCTTTATCCTTATCCACTGAAAAGCAGAAAAAACAAGAAAATTTGTGTAAAAGCAGGAAGTGCACTCTTACCATTCTATAGTCATAAAAGCAGGAGGAATCCATATGAGGCCACTCAAGTGGATAATGATGACAAGTTGTGAGCCTAACAAGGCAACATGGGGCTAACAACCTAGTCTAACACCTAGGAAAGTATAAAAAATGAATAATAAATTATATCCTAGGTCTAGATGGGGAGTTTAATATTCTAACACAAGCGTGGTTAGATCAACCTCTTATTAAATTATGCTTACGTCCCAAGTCAACAATACTTATATAGTAAATGATTTACTCTTAAAATTTCGGGGATGAAAAAATTGATGCATAGGTCAGTATAGATGATTTCCTATGGGATACCCATGCACATATTTAAACAAACAAAGAACTGCATATTCCAAATAACTACATAAATATATCAATGCAATTATGAATAGATAAAAAATAAACAACATTTCTTAGGATCTTCCTTATTAATAATAAAAACTATCCTATTACATGGACCTCCCTTTCCCATGGTGGCTAAAGAAGAAAATATTTCAACAACCCTTGACTCCCTTATGCACCTGCAATCCCACTTCAAAGAGGAATAAGTTCAAAACAAGAATAGGACACTCATCTCTAGCCTCTTACTATATTCTCATTATATGTTTCCCAATTGAGTGTAAATGCATTTCATAATTCTCATTTCTCCATTTACACTAAAAACTCATTTTTATATTTATAAATCAGAATCCATAATCCTTCTTAGTAATTAATGACCAGTACAATGAGAATATGTCTAGAATATCTTGACTTGCAACTAGGAGCTAACAAGAGGGATTTCTATTAAATGTATACAAGATGAGGTCAAACATGATCCTCATAGTTTTGATACACTCTTTGAAAGGCTTCAATTTACTTCTACCACCACTCTCTTTGGACATAATGTATAACCAACTAAGGTCAAAAGGTTAGTGTCAACTTGAAATAACTATATGGTTTGTGAAATGTATAATGCCACTCTTAGGTAAATAGCCATTATGTATCCTATATTTCAGTGAATTTTGTGACACTCTCAACAATGAAAATGGATTTTATTTGTGCCTAGGGAATGGATTTTATTTGTGCTTAGTGATAAGGTAGATTTATATTTATTGATAATTGCATTTTTTTAAATGCCAGGGTACATCCAAGTGATAATATCCTTTATGACAACTCCAAAGATGAAAATAAATTGCTAAAATGTTTGGATGATGATTGGGTATCATATAACATTCATATAAATGATTTTATTCTTTGCAAAGGAAAATCCATAGGAAAATATATATATCAAGAATGTTGGTGTTCTATGTATTAGAAAACAAAAAATACAAATAAAAGTAGACTACATCATAGGATATAGAGGGACACGCCTATAATTCTAAAGATTTAAATGATTTTTTGTTGCAAAAAAAGTAGTCGCATTTTAAAGGTGAAATGCCTTCTACATAATTTTTATATAGGAACCCTACAAAAGTAAGATAGGACTTATGTAAATAAAATTGGATTCCATATCCATGAAACATATAAAGAAAAGAAATGAATGGATGAGATATGAATCCTTTAATTGAGAATATTCACAAATAGAACTAACTTGTATTCCCTTTAATTGAGAATATTCACAAATAGAACTAACTTGTATTCCCTTAAAAACAAAAAAATATATCAATTATAAGACTTGTCCATTTAGTATCTTAGTACGAGGGTTCTTCCTTAATGATTCTAGAAGAACAGTCATACCAACATCAAATATTTTGTGTTGACAATAGTAGTAATCAATAACAATTTCCCCACAGTGGTTAGTGAACAATGATATTTTATGTTGAGTCTTATAATCCTTGGTAAGGAATAAATTAAGAGAATGAAGATATACCTACGACAATTAATTGATGAATTGAAGATATTATTTGAAGGTATACAAGTACACAATGTATCATCCTTCAAGACACATACAAAATGAAAGCATATCTAGGTCTAGGACTTTCTTTAAGAAGCATGCTAATTTTATATTGATTATATCCATTACGTTATTTATTCGAAATTATTTCGTGCACCTATCTTATTTGGAAGGAATGCGTTTTTTATATAATACTATTGCAAGTGTTGTAACAAAATTGTATCATGAATTTAAATGTTTTAAAAAGGGTAGGTGGTCTGCCAACATACAAAAGACGGTGTACGACTTCTCTAGGGTATTTCTCCATAAATACGACCTATATATAAGAGAAACATTCAATTCCAATGGTAAATTGGAGAGAATTAGAGACATGAAATAATGACACATGTAGACTTGATTAGGGCATATGAAAAAATGAAATAATGAGACATGTAGACTTGATTAGGGCATATGAAAAAGAGAAGGATAAATAAATTGTATATTTTTTTGTTCAAATGGGGTACCTGTGTTTAATGCTAAAAAACATTTTGATATCTAAATTGAGAAAATACTTCTTGGGATGAAAAACAAATATGTATTTATATTTGAATTATTATAGAGGCACATATATTTGAAAAAAAATGACATATTGGGTGTTAGGAGACATTTTATTGCTTCATATATTATAAAGCAATATTGGAAAAAAAAAATGTAGAGAAGAGGAATGTCCCACTTGCTCCTTTTAAGAATATGATCTGGTATTTTGAAGAAAGATGATGCATCTCTATGAGAGGATTTTGTATTTGGTGTCAAGGTGTATTCTTTATATCGGTCTAATTTAGTATGCTACTTCACCATAGAAGGATTATTATATGCTTATTTATATACAATGTAGGCTATATGGTATACTGCCATAGTGTTATGCCAAATAATTTTTAATTCATGTTTTTGTTATGCCATAATTATCCTTTGCCTATGATTGGTCATGTTAACCATGAATTTACAGAGGACCTATGCCTTTAATATAAAAATTTTATGCATTTATACATTTCATTATATCAAAAGGAAATTCACATGGCTATGATTCGATGATGAAGTTGAGAGATAACTCATATTGTTTTTATGGTCATGAATGAACTGCTAATGAGTTTCATGAACTTGAACATCTATCTTTTGATTCACCTAATTGATCTAATTGAATTATCCAAGGTAGTCTCATGTCATTGGATGTTCTTCTTGGATAGGTAAATTAAAAGGTTAAAAGGTTTTGTTTGACAAAGGGTAAAATATGAGGGGTTTATGTCAGAGGGGTACATTATAGAGGAGGAATTTAATATATAAATTGAAGACAAGGCTAATTGGGCCTTAGCTTCAAGTCAACCCCATAGTTCGGCGATGAACATTTATCTACATGAAAAATTTAGTGTTGGAAGGAGGGTCACACACTTGTATGGCTATCAACAATAGTTCTCTACCATATGGATTCTTTTGAAATATAAATAATTGCTAGTCATAATCACTACAAGGAGAACGCCTTCTAGTAGATGTTGTAGTGGAATCCCCCCCACCAAAAAAAAGAAGTCCCTTCTCTGTTTATAGCGAAGGCTTCTAGAAGGGGCAGGTGGGTGGAGGTTTTAGCAGATATTTTTTATTGGTGCACCTGAACCGTTATGGTGCATTGATGCTTGTTTGTTGGTAATGGTGCACCAGTGCTTCTCATTGGATTAGGAGCATCAGTGCTCTATGACCGATGTGCATCAGTGTGATTTTAGCTATAGAAAAATTAGGTGTTCCACTTTTGTAATGGCACACCAATGCTCCTCTTTGATAAGGCACGCCGATGTTGGTGCTCCTCATTGGTAAAGGCGCACCGGTGTTAGTGCTCCTCTTTAATGAAGGCGCACCGGTGCATTTTTTAAGGTGTGGGTGCATCGGTGCTCCATGAACCATGTGCACCAATATTCTTTTGTAAAAAAAAAACATCAGTGCTCCACTTTTGAAATGGTGCACTGGTGCTCCTCTTAGGTTAAGGCACATTAGTGTCAGTGCTCCTCTTAGGTTAAGGCGCACCGGTGTCAGTGCTCCTTTTATATTCTAGGTGCATCGATGCTCCTTTTATATTATAGTCACACTAGTGCATCTAATAAACAAAGGCACTGAACAACAAGTCGTTTTTTTTAACTTATTGAAAAAAGTGGTAATTTTTAAACATTTTAGAGAAATGGGAAAAATTTATTGAAGAGAGGAAAAAATAGGGTTTGTCTCATTTCTTCATTTCATATGGTTCTACCAAAGAGAAGAGGAAGAGTATTTTAGCCAAGAAACCAATTTTTTCCCTCTTCATTGTTTCATTTCTTCCTATTAACTATTTTATTTATATTATTTTGCATTTGTCAATATTATTCCTAATTTCTTATTTGGTCTTGTTGTCTGTTTTGGTTGGTTTTAGGGTTTTTCCTTTATTTTGCAGGTTAATGGTGGACTTATTTTAGGGTTTTACATCAAAATTATGGGTTTTCCTTGGTTATTGAAAGAAACAGGTTTTTTTTAACTCTTCAAATAAGCGGGAAAAACATCTTAGGAAGAGGGGGGAAAAGAGGGTTTGTTTCATTTCTTCATTTCACATGGTTCTACAAGAGAGAAGAGGAAGAGGAAGAGTATTGCATCCAAGAAACAATTTTCCCCTCTTCGTTGTTTTATTTATTCCCATTATCTATTTTATTTCTATTATTTTTCTTTTCGCACTATTGTTCATAATTTCTTATTTGGTTTTGTTGTTCATTTTTGTTGGTTTGAGTGTTTTTCCTCTATTTTGCAGGTTAATCATGGATTCATTTTAGGGTTTTTCTTCAAAATATATGGATAGCAAATGAGGGACAAGTTTAGAAAAGAAAATGATAGTTTTTTATACAGCATGGGTTCATGTCCATAGCGGTTTTCACCTCATTTTATTTGTAGGTTAACAAGGTTTTTGTATGTGTGGAAAACTATTTTTTGTTCACGGCATTGTATTTTTTGTTTGCAGTGCTTCGATGTTTCTATTATGTGTGAGAGCATCAATGCTTCTCTTTGGCGAATCCGCACTGGTGCATCTTTGGTTTAAGTGCACCGATGCATCTTTGGTATAAGCGCACTGATGTTTCTCTTTGGTGAAGCCATAGCGATGATTCTCTTTGGTGAAGAAGCAACGATGCTCATTTTTTGTATAAGTGCACAGATGGTCCTATTTTAAGTTTTGGAAACACTAGTGCTCTTATTTGGTCTGAGAGCATTGATTCTCCACATTAGGCATATTATCTCTTGTGGATAAGTGGTTTTGGAGAGTTCTCATTAAAAAAAATCATGTAACAGTTGAGTGTTTTTGTAATTACAAAAGATCCACTCATTAAGTGGTAAGAGTGGTTTGACACTCACCATGGTTTTGTATGGGTGGTTTCATCACCATTACTATAAATTGTAATGCTTAACATTTCAATATTGATTATTGTAGATTTTGATAATATTATATTTTTATTTTTATTGATAATGTCTTATTTCATATGCTTTTAACTGGAATTTTTATTTCAAACAATCAAAATTATAATTTTTCTTTAATATTCGACAATGTCACATCCCCGATCCCATCAGTGCCTTATTGAGTGATGGGGGAACAAGCTGATAAATTTCTTTTTCCAAACTTATCCACAACTCTGCACTTTTACACAGCCGCAATGTCTTTGGTTTGCAATCCTCAACCCACAATCCGCAAGTCGGAAATCGGAAGTCGGAATACCAATTACATAGCGTCGAAGAAACACCACTCCGACTTCCGCAATCCACAATCCGAAAATCGGAACGCAAAATATGTGGCGTCGAAGAAACACCTCTCCGACTTCAGCAATCTGCAATCTGGGATGTGGGATTCGGAAAGTCGAAACACCAAGTACACGGCATCGAAGAAACACCTCTCCGACTTCTGCAATTGGCGATCCACGATGCGAGATCCGGAAAGTCGGAACTCCAAGTTCCTAGCTCCAAGAAAGTTACTCCTCTGAATTCTGCACTCCGCAATCCGGCTTGCGGGAGTTGGAAGTCGGAACTACAAAACACTATGCTGAGAATTCACACCTCTGGCTTCTGCGATCCGCAATCCACACTGTGGGTTCGGAAAGTCGGAAGTTGGCCATGTTCCCCTGTTACTGCCAACTTCTCAGGTCGATAAATTCCTCATCATAAGTCCATTTTTGGAAAACCTGGTACCATTGGAAAGCTCTGGACGATCTCTATGTAACGGTGTGATCCTCTTCCGCACTTGAGAACTCCGGCCCTATCACTTTACCAATAAAATTTTTGTCCCAAACTCCATCAATGCCTCTTTACCCCACTGTTAAGAGACCTTATAACACTCTGTCATGGCCTCTCCCTCAATATGACCCATAGAGGGAGAATGAATACAATAGGGGGTTTCTAATTCATTCCCCAAGCCCTTATGATGAAATACAAACCCTCTAGGGAGGTGCACAATGCATAGTAAATATACATAGTGGAATTAAATATGGTTAATGCATCTACAACATGCAAGACTAATAACATATTAACACAAGAAAAATGATGAAACAAACAACAAATGAACCAGCCTCATGTTCAGGCTTATGCACAGAATTCCTATTGATTAATTCCATATGATCATTTCATTCAAATTGACTTGAAATAACAATTAACACAACATAGAAAGTAGCATCATTCGGGACCACATAGACCACTTATCTTATAAGATAAAACTGTCCATGCAACTGGCTATGTGAGAGAAACGTTCCACCCAACCATATGTCTATGTCCAGCCTATATTCTTTTGGCTGAGATACCACCCCCGAGTTGGGTTTTGTATCCACTAAGGAGGAACTAAATAGGCTCACTCATAGCCATGGCTTCACACAACATACATGCTAAGCATCTGCAACCTCAATCTCTTTCCATTTTACATGCTTAATTTCAAAATCAAATTCACAGAGAAATTCCATCCACCTAGCTTGCCTAGCATTCAAGTTTGGTTGATCAAACAAATACTTCAATCTCATGTGGTATGTCCTAAGCTCGAAATTTCTTCCCAACAAATAATGTCTCCACATCTTGAGAGCATGTACTATGGTTTCTATTTCTAAATCATGCGTGGCATAATTATTTCCATGCTCTTTTAATTTTATTGACTCATATAAAATCACAAATCCTTCTTGCATGAGCAATCCACCTAGCCCTTCGATGCAAGCATCTGTGCACACTACTTGGATCTGCAATATTCAAAATAGGAGCACTGGTAAGCAACTTCTTTAACTGCTGAAAACTTTTCTCACATTTTTCAGACCATGCAAATTTGACATCCTTCCTCCGTAATGATGTAATTGGATGAGATATCTTAGAGAATCCTTCAATGAACCTTCTATAATATCTTGAAAGACCCATATAATATATAACATTTGTGACACTCTTTGGAGTAGTCCAATCCATTATGGCTTCAATATTTTCTATATCCATTGCAATTCCCTCTTTTGAGATGACATGACCCAAATATTGTACCTTCCTTTGATAGAAATCACACTTGCTCAACTTTTCATACCGTTAGTGTTCTCTAAGAACCTGAAACACCATTCTTATATGTTCATCATGCTCTCCTTCACTCCTTGAATAAACAAGAATGTCATTCAGGAACACTATCACAAACTTATCCAAATACTTGTTTAAGACGCTATTCATGAGACACATGAATGTAGCAGGTGCATTGGTAAGACCAAATGGAACCACTGTAAACTCATAATGACCATATCTTGTTTGGAAAGTTGTCTTGTGAATGTCTTCTTCTTTTATCCTCACCTGATAATAGCCATAGCTTAAGTCAATATTTGAAAACACTTTAGCTTCCTTCATTTGATCAAACAAATCATTAATTCTTGGCAATGGGTACTTATTTTGTATAGTCACTTTATTTAGTTTCTTGTAATCAATACACAGCCTTAAAGTCCCATACACTTGTCCTGATATACTTATTGTCCATTAACTCCTGTAGCTGCATCTTTAACTCTATCAATTCTGGTGTGCTCATTCTATAAGGAGCTTTGAAAATTGGTGTTTCCCCTGGAACAAGACCAATTGTAAAATCAATATCTCTCTTTGGTGGCAGCCCGAGTACTTCATCCGGAAACACATCGTTGAACTCTTGCAACAACTGGAAGTCTTCTATCCTTGGTCCTTTGTCCTCTGATGAATATGATATGTGAACTACATATAATTGGAAATCCTTCTTATAAAACGTTTTCAACTGTAAGGATGAAATCTGTCTTACTGAGACTTATTTGGGAAATCCCCTTACCAATCTAGGTCTACCTTCTTCATCAATGCATTCAAGTACCTTTTCATAGAAATATATCTTGGATCTATGCCTTTCCAACCAATCCATACCAATTAGAGCATCATAAGATCATAATGGTAGGACATTCAAATTTACATTTGTGAGGAATCCATTCAACTCCGTGGGGCACTCCATCACTACTTCACTCACTTCTCTTGGTCCCCGTGGCTAACTAGACTAGCCAATACTTATTGTGCTTCATCTTTCTAAGAGAACAACCTTCAACCACTCTTGGAGAAACATAACTATGAGTAGATCATGGGTCAATCAAAAAATAAATGGATTGCTTAGCAATCTTACCTTTAGCTTCCACCACTGCTGACTGATGGTCTTCCTGGTGATTATCCAACACTACATAGATTCGAGGCACTAACCTTGCCATATCATCCACTGTAGTTTCTCCTTCGAAGTTGTACAAGCTCTGAGGAGTGTCCCTCCGCTGTGGACAATATTTAATCATGTGGTTTCCTCCACATCCCCAACATTGAAGTGGTCATTTTAATGTTTTTTCTTCTACAACTATTGGCTTGTTTCCACTTAGTGCTTGTTGGCCCCGTGGAAAATTTATTGGCTGATTTTTTAATGGTGGCTTGAATCCACTTTTCATTTGATCAAACCTCCCATTTGGATTTCCTTTCCATGCTGGGTGAACCTCTGATTTCCCTTTTATCTGCCCATAGCAATGCACCACCCTCCTAATGGCTTAATCAAGACCTGGTGGATTAACAAACTCAATCATATCTCTGAAATTTTGAGGTAAAATTCCAAGGAAACACTGCTTGTTAACCCTCTCATATTTGATATAGTCCACATACCTCAACAATTCCAAAAACTGGTGGACATGTTCTTCCATGGATTTTTGTCCCAACTGGAGTTCATTGAATTCTTTCCTCTTGTAGTCATAATACCTAGCCGATAGGTATTTTTCCTTGAAATACTTGTTAAATCACTCCCAATTTATCCTCTTTTCTTTGATCCCTTTTACTTGCATGAGGTGCTCCCACAAAATTGAAGCTCTGCCATTTAGATTGTAAATGGAAATCCTGGCCTTTTCATTTCCTAAGTATTCATGAATCCTGAAATATTTCTTCATTCCAAGAAGCCATGCCTCTGCCTCTTGTCCAGTCTTACCTTCTCCATCAAATGTGGGAGGCCTTGCCTTCCTAAATTCTCCCTATGGCATTCCTTTGGATTTCTTTCTTCTTTCAAATCTTCTAGAAGTATGCCTTGGACTTCTTCGAGGGCCCATTGAGTCACATGATCTGTTGGAAGAAGATCTTGAGGAGGGCGTGATGCATTTTTTGCTCGCAAAACTCTTTCTTGGGATTGGAGTCCTCTTCCTAGAATGGCCTCTAGAGAGATTCTCTACACCTCTTTCTTCTTTACTTGCATTTCTTGGGTTGGACCCACAATTTACCCTTTGCTACATATCAATGAGACTCTGCAAAACAACATCATTGAGATGGTTTTGTTCTTCCTGATCCTTCATCAACCTTTCATTAAAGCTTATCATGGTTTCAACCAAATTCTGAGCAGTTATTTTCTCCATTCTCCCATTGGATTCAGTCTCAGCATGATCTTCTTGCACATTTTATCCTATCACATCTTCATCATGCTCGTAAGGATCCTGGGCGTCATTCATGGTCACCATTTTCCTTTGGAGATTCCTATCTCCTTGCCTGTTTCTATCTTCTACAACTATTCAAATGCTATCAGTTGCAAAAACTATGCATTATAGAGACATTTATCAGACATCTTAGGAACACATATAAAATATAAACATCCATATTTAACAGAAGTAAACTCACGGAATAATTCACAGAGCTGTTATGCCTTCTAATTTTTCCTAAACAGCCCTAGTGTTGCAACGTTGGGCTCTGATACCATCTGTCACGTCCCTGATCCCCTCAATTCCATTTTGAGTGATGGGCGAACAAGCTGAGAAAAAAAATTTCCAAACTTATCCACAACTCTGCACTTTTACACATCCGCAATGTCTCTGGTCCGCAATCTGAAATCTGCAATCCACAAGTCAGAAGTCGGAAGTCGGAATACCAATTACACAGCATCTAAGAAACACCACTCTGACTTCCGCAATCCACAATCCAGAAATTCGGAAAACCAAATACACGGTGTCGAACAAACACCTCTTCGACCTCCGTAATCCGCAATGCAGGATTCGTAAAGTCGGAACGCCAAGTACACGACCTCGAAGAAACACCTCTCTGACTTCCGCAATCCACGATGTGGGATTCGAAAAGTCAGAACACCAAATACATGGCATCGAAGAAACAACTCTCTGACTTTCGCAATATGTGAGGTAGGATCTGGAAAGTCAAAACGCCAAGTTCCTAGCTCTAGGAAAGTTACTCCTCTGAATTCTGCACTTCGCAATCCAGATTGTAGGATTTGGAAGTCAGAACTCCAAAACACTACATCGATAATTCACGCCTCCAGCTTCCGCGATCCACAATCTGCACTGCGGGTTTGGAAAGTCAGAAGTCGGCCATATACCCATGTTACTGCAAACTTCTTAGGTTGATAACTTCCTCATACTAGGTCCATTTTTGGAAAACCTGGTGCTATTGGAAATCTCTTGACAATATCTATGCAACGGTGTGATCCTATGTTGCACCTGAGAATTCTGACCCTATCACTTTTCCAATCAAAATTTTGTCCTGAACTCCATTAATGCCTCTTTACCCCAATGTCAAGAGCCCTTGTAATACTCTGTCATGGCCCCTCCCTTCATGTGACCCACAGAGGGGGCATGAATACAATAGGGGGTTTTTGATTCATTCCCCAAGCCCTTATGATGAAATACAAACCCTCTAGGGAGGTGTGAAATGCATAGTAAACATACTTAGTGGAATTAAATCTGGTTAATGCATCTACAGAATGCAAGACTAATAACATATTAACACAAGCAAAATGATGAAACAAACAACAAATGAACCAGCCTCATTTTCAATCTTATGCACAGAATTCCTATTGATTAATTCCATATGATCATTTCATTCAAATTGACTTGAAATAACAATTAACACAACATAGGAAGTAGCATCATTCAGGACCATGGAGAGCACTTATCTTATAAGATGAAACTCTCCACGCAATTGGCTATGTGATATCAACATTCCACCCAACCATAGGTTTGTGTCCAGCCTATATTAATTCAACTGGGAGACCACCTCCGACTTGGGTTGTGTATCCACTAAGGAGGAACTAAACAGGCTCACTCATAGCCATGGCTTCACACAACAAATATGCTAATCCAACACACAGTTGGTTTTATCAAGCATTTAAGGAACAATGGAGGAGGATGCTAAGCCAATGATATCAACCTCAGAGCTATAGGCCTCTCAAGTTGACTCAAACATCCTCGACACCCACAATACCTACCACACCCAATACAAGGAAGGTCCCCTTCTCTATTGCACAGTCCCTCAGGTGCCCATTCCCTCCAGTGCTCTTCAGGGTGGGAATAGAAAGGTCCAAGCTACTGGTTCCTTTATATTCTATCCTTCATTGGGTTTATCAAGAAACCCTACCTTTTGTCATGTTCTTCTTTGTCATTCACACTTGGATTTTGTCAATTTCTATGGCCAAAACGTCTCTATCCCGCAGTTGGGTTATCGGATATCAACTCAAGGTTTCCTCATGGGTTTCTGAGAATCTCACACTCTGTAAATTTTCCCTAGGGTTTAGGCCTAGGGATCCCCTACTATATTGAACTTCCCATGCGAATTTCTAGGTGAATTCGGCACTCTAAATCGGGGTTTTCTCATAATCACGATTTTTCCTTTTTCTTCCCCACTCGGCTCTCTATTCTCCCCAAAAATCCTGCTGCTGGTCCATAAGGGAATGGGGATGATGGATAACAAATTCCTAGGAGGCAGAGTGACTTTTGGATCAAGGAAAATAGAACCTCGTACCTTGCCATCCAAAATTTTGGGGTTTCCCACACTCAATCGACCTCATGAGAAGTTTTATCAACCGCTTCCTTACAGCAAAATTAAATGTCGGCAAGGAAGTTCAAAGGGGTTCTAAAGATGACATTTGGCAATCTATGATCCAATCCCACAACCCCCTCACCTCTCCCTAGTGGATACACTTGGCCCTCTCTTATTAGTTGCCTCCATAGCCAGTTTCTTTGGTATTTTTATTGCAATGTTAATATTTACATCATTTACAATGTCCCATGGCTTAATAGCACATGGATAACAGAATATCTAATACTTTCCTTTTACTTAAAAATCGAGCATCCACTAGTAGGGCCTTGGCCTTGAGATCCACGCTAGGAAAACATACATCGCATGTATATAATATTTACATTGAAATCCAATATGTTCTAAGGGTCAAAATGGGGATGTTACAGACAAGTATTTCATTTTTAAATTGTACATAAGAGATTCATTAATAAACAAGGGTAAGAACTAATACTCAGAATATTCAAAATCAAAGTTATTATATCACTACATTTTAATAATCTTGCATTTATTAAATTGTCTCCCTTTATTTGCATGTTCACAAGGTTTTTGTACACAACATATTGTTTTTGTCATTAGTGCTCCTTTTTCGTATGGGCGCAATGATGCTCATTGTTTGTTAAGGTGCACATGTTATCATCTTTGGTATAAGTGCATTGATACTTCTTAACTATAGGTGCACTAGTGCTCCATGACTATAAATTGTAATGCTTAATATTTCAATATTAATTATTATACATTTTTATAATATTATGTTTATGTTTATTGATAATTTCTTATTTCATATGCTTTTAACTATAAAAACATATTTCGAATAATCAAAACTATAAGTTTGTTTAATATTAGGCAAGCATTTCATTTTTAAATTGTAAATAAGAGATTCATTAATAAACAAGGGAAAGAACTAATACTTGGAATATTCAAAATCAATGTTATTATATCAATAGATTTTAATAATCATGCATTTATTAAATCACCTCCATTTTTTCATGTTCACAAGGTTTCTATACACAACAAATTGTTTCTTGTCATCAATGCTCCTCTTTGGTATGGGCGCACCAATGATCATTGTTGGTTAAGGTACACTGATGCTCATATTTGGTGTAAGTGCATCTATGCTTCTTTATTGTAGGTGAACTAATGCTCCATGACCAATGTGTACTAGTGTGGTTTTGACCAAAAAAACATCGGTGCTCCTCTTTGGTGAAGGCACACTTATGCATCTTTGGTATAATCTCATTAGTGCATCATTGGTATAAGTGCACTAGTGCATCTTTGGTACCGGTGCATCATTGGTATAAGTGCACTAGTGCATATTTGGTAGAAGTGCACCGGTATATCTTTGGTATAAGTGCACTGGTGCACTTGTCTCATTAAAGCACACCAATGAAGAAAACTCCGCTAAATCCTCCGACTGTCAAGATTTTTTAGTTATAATAAATTTTCGTAAAAACCTCCACTAAAACATTCGGTACCATTGGCGGAGGTTGTAGCAGAGGTTTTTTTTAATATTTTGACCAATCTTGTAACACTAAAAACCTCCATTATAACCTCCACTATAGGGCCTTTGCCTTGTAGTGAATCCAATGAACCTTAACTCAAAGGTAAGATAAACCCTAGCCCCGAAAAAAAATTCCCAGACATAGAAGTGGAATTTGGAAATAATGAATTGTTGCAATCTAAACCACAGTCCAAACATAAAAGTCTAGTTGAATAGCATCTTTTCATTCCTAAAAAATAAGTTTAATTTTTTTTCCATGTCCTGTGATGATTTGATTGTAAAATTGGGGAGTTTACTCTTATGAAGGACTTACCTAGATGTACCAAAACGATAATAGAATTCTTATCCAAATAGAGTCATATATTCTTATTTTTACTTTATACAACTTATTTCTTCATTATTTTCATGAAATATCTAGACATTTGGACTATATTCCTACTTGTTGTCCATCTTCTAGTTGTTTGAGTTTTGAATATCTAGGAAATTGAGCTAAAGTTATATTAAATTGAGCTAAATCTATTACATAACATAGATCTATAATTCATTAGTTTATTGTGGATTTTAAGTTAGAAGAAAAAAAATTCTTGTCTAGCACAAAATGATCGGCCATTACCACGACAACTCTATGATTTATTAAAGAATCCTAAGATATTGTTCCTTAACTTTGATCTAGACAAATATAGAAAATTGAAATATCATATTAAAAATCCATGCTGGTAGTGTGATATAATCAATGTTGAACATGAAGATAATTTTTTCTAATTTTCCCTTGTATCTTTAAGAATAAATATTTAAATTTCCATTTTAACCTAAATACTCAATCCATCACTAGTTGGAATCAATTTTAACGAACATCTTTAACTAAATTACAGCTTTTAATCAATGATTCACCACAATTATAAATAAAATTCTGTCACGTCCCCACTTACCTCCTTAGGCCCCGAGAGACCCTAATACATTTGTTTTTCTTCCAAATTCGACTGAATACTGACACACAATTGAAATGAATCTGATCCGCAATCTGCAACCCACAACTGCGAATCCGCCATACATAATCCGGAATTACAGATGCGGAAGTGCAAAACTTCTTAACCGGAAAGCTTACCTTTCCGCAATTTGCAAATGCGGATGCGGAAGTGCGGAATGTCGAACTCCAACCTCCGAAAAATGTCACTTCCGCAATTCGCAATCCACAAACGTGCATGCGGAAGTGCAGAATTCCAAAACATAACTTTGACTTCCATGTTTCCACAATCCACAATCCGCATTGCGGATGCAGGCATGCGGGACCATACCCCTGCAATAGTAACTTTCCACACAATCTTCTAAGGGGCATAACTTTCCCATCCTTGGTCCAAATGAGACAAGGTCAGTATCGTTGGAAAGCTCTTGGAGAGATATATCCAATTGTGAAATCCCTGCCCCATATGAGAAATCCTACCATGTCAAATTCCCCACTAAATTTTTGTCCATAACTCTACCAAAAAAAGGACTTCGACCTTCTTCTTGCCATGATCTTCCCTTCCACCTGACCCACAGAGGGGTTTTGAAACATTTCCAGGGCACTCCCATTTCCAATTTAATCGAACAAATCATAACATGTAAAAATGCGTAAGATTAGATCTAACAAATACATCTATCAAATGCAAGACTTATAATGCATTAAACTCATGCAATACAATGATATACATATGACAATGAACTCATCCTTTTACTCAGGACTGCACATGACTTCTTGCTAATCAAATTCATGTAAACATGCATTCCACAATTGAACATAAAAAACCATTTCATAATAATGAAACACCATCATTTAACATAACAAGAAGTACTTATCTTTCAATTTCTGAAGAAACTCACTAAGCGAGAGCAATGTTCCTCCCAATTTTAGATCTATGTCCATCCTGTACTCTTTTAGCTGAGAGATCACCCCCGAATTTGTTTGTGTATCCACTAAGGAGGGATATTAGGTTCTCTCACAGTCAAGGTTCCATCCCAATGCGAATTCAATCTGTAGTAGGGTTTATCAAGCATTCCAGGGCACCTACCCATGCTAATCCAACCTACAATGGGTTTATCAAGCATCCAGGGACATATAGGTCATGCTAATCCAACTTCCAGTTAGGTTTATCAAGCATACCAATAGCAGGGTCATATCAATCTAGCATACAGTTGGGTTTATCAAGCACACCAGACTAGTTGATCATGCTAATCCAACCTATAGTGGGTTTATCGGGCATACCAAGCAATACAATCATGCCAAGCCAGCATACCGTTGGGTTTATCAAACATATCAGACAAGCTGATCATGCTAAGCCAACCAGTAGTGGGTTTACCAGGCATACCAAGCAATACAATCATGCCAAGCCAGCATACCGTTGGGTTTATCAAACATATCAGACAAGTTGATCATGCTAATCCAACCAACAGTGGGTTTATCATGCGAATGGGGACAGCAAGGGAGGCATTGCTAAGCCATTGAGCTCAACCATGGAGCTGCATGCATCTCAACACTTGGTCGACCTGGAACCCACATTACCTACCACATCCAACACAAGGAAGACCCTCTTCTCTGTTGCACAGTCCCTTAAGGCCTCTTCCCTTCAAGTGTTATTCTAGGATGGGCATAGAAAGTTCCAATCGCTAGTTCTATGAGACTTCATCCTTCACTGGGTTTATTGTTAAGATTTAATATGCTAACACAGAAAATAGCAGCATTACATTCCATTTCACAATAATAGCATATACAGGATCACTGAAGAAACAACAAGCATAGCATAAACACAAGAGACACAGATTTATCCTGGGAAACCCTCATGGGGTAGAAAACCCAGTAAAGCTTCCTCAATATAGATGACCAGCAATATACAAAGATGCAAACCAAAGACATGATCTCCTCCTCCACCATAGCAGACCTCTCCTCCACAAGTGTGCCTCTCTCTCAAGTGAGTGTGTGTGTCAAATGAGGAACACACCTCCTCTATTTATACACTACTCTGACATATATTTTACACAAGTACACGTAGGCTCGTATTTAACCAATGGGTTAAATACCCCACTACAACTGACTGGGCCGACCCCTCTAGGGTGGTCTAATAACCCTTTGACCCACATAACACATACAGGGCTGACCCCACTAGGGAAGTCTAATAACCCGAGTTACCACATTCCGATGGAGGAATAAACATCTCCGGATATACAATAAGATCTTCACGGAGGAATGAAACATCTCCGGAATAATAAAGTACAAATATAATATTCTTTGAAGTTACAATATCTCAACACTCCCCCTTAACGAGAAGGATATTATAACAACATCTGCACAAGCAAGGAGTCATCAACATCATACATGATACATCTATAAATCATTGGAAGCTTTCTCAACATCATCAGTAACTCAAGCAGTTACTGGAACATCTTCAATACTGGAACATCAACATCTTCAGTACTGAGTCTTTATCTTCTACAGCACTCGAACAACTACAGCAACATCAACATCTGGATCCTCATGATCATCAGCATCATCATCTCATGATCATCAGCATCGTCATCACACGATCATCAGCATTGTCATCACACGATCATCAGCATCATCATCACATGATCATCAACATCGTCATCACACGATCATCAGCATCATCATCACACGATCATCAGCATCATCATCACATGATCATCAGCATCGTCATCACATGATCATCGGCATCGTCATCACACGATCAGCAGCATCGTCATCTAGATCATCACGATCAACAACATCGTCATCTAGATCATCACGATCAGCAGCATCATCATCTAGATCATCACGATCAACAACATCGTCATCTAGATCATCACGATCAACAACATCGTCATCTAGATCATCACGATCAACAACATCATCAATACAAGTATCCTCATCAATACAAGTATACACATCATCAATACAAGTATCCTCATCAATCCAAGTATACACATCATCAATACAAGTATCCTCATCAATACAAGTATACACATCATCAAGACAAGTATCCTCATCAATACAAGTATACATATCATCAATACAAGTATCCTCATCAATACAAGTATACACAATAGCAGCATACCTTGCAACACACAAGATCCAATTACGGGATGATCAATCCCTCTCACTTTAGGACATAGGTCCAAGGATGATACAATCCTGATCCGCTTACGGGATGATCAGTCCCTCTCGGTTTAAGACAACTATCATGTCTATGGATGATGCAATCCAGATCAACTTACAGGATGATCAATCCTTATCACTTTAAGACACCTCACCATGTCTAGGGACGAGGAAATCCCAATATATTTATAGGATGATTAGTCCTTATCACTTTAAGACATCTCACCATGTCTAGGGATGACGCAATCCCAATCTATTTACAGGATCATTAGTCCTTATCACTTTAAGACATCTCACCATGTCTAGGGACGAGGCAATCCCAATCTATTTACAGGATGATTAGTCCTTATCACTTTAAGAAATCTCACCATGTCTAGGGACGAGGCAATCCCAATCTATTTACAGGATGATTAGTCCACTCAATCTCATTTAGGACTATCCTTCCTTTCGAATTACTAGATTTACTGTCCAAGGATGATTTAATCCACTCAATTCATTTAGGACTATCCTTCCTTTCGGAATTACTGGATTTACTGTCCAAGGATGATTTAATCCTCCACCGTACATTTAGGACCACGTCCAAGGATGACTTAATCCTCAACCGTACATTTAGGACCACGTCCAAGGATGACTTAATCCTCCACCGTACATTTAGGACCACGTCCAAGGATGACTTAATCCTCCATCGTACATTTAGGACCACGTCCAAGGATGACTTAATCCTCAACCGTACATTTAGGACCACGTCCAAGGATGACTTAATCCTCCACCGTACATTTAGGACTACGTCCAAGGATGACTTAATCCTCAACCGTCCACCAAGGACTTCATTCTCGAAGACATACGTCTACGAATCTTCTTTTGGACTGAAGTCCAGGGATGATCCAATCCCCTCACATGTTCACCAAGAACTTCATTCACTAAGACATACGTCTACGGCTCTTCTTTCGGACTGAAGTCCAGGGATGATCCAATCCCCTCACATGTTCACCAGGAACTTCATTCACGAAGACATACGTCTACGGCTCTTCTTTCGGACTGAAGTCCAGGGGTGATCCAATCCCCTCACATGTTCACCAAGAACTTCATTCTCGAAGACATACGTCTACGGCTCTTCTTTCGGACTGAAGTCCAGGGATGATCCAATCCCCTCACATGTTCACCAAGAACTTCATTCTCGAAGACATACGTCTACGGCTCTTCTTTCGGACTGAAGTCCAGGGATGATCCAATCCTCTCATGTCCACCAAGGACTTCATTTTCGAAGACATACATCTACGGATCTCTTTAGAACAAGTGTTCAAGGATGATACAATCCCTCTTCTTTCTCGGAGACACTTGTCTACGGCTTACTTTAGAACTTGTGTTCAAGGATGATGCAATCCTCACATGTATTCTCATCAATTACTATCGATCCTGGGAACCCATACAGAACCTGATTCACACTTCTTCTTTAATTACTCCATTAAGAGAATGGTCTTATCTAGCCACTTGGAGCAAACATCTCATCATGATTCTCTTCTTCTTTCTAAGAGAATCTTCTAGCCACAAGCCTTCTATAGTGTGTTTGATTTGAAATTTTTTTTTGTTTGTTTGTTTAACATCCATCGCTTGTTCAGTGTTCATCATTCATCATGATCTTTCCTACAAATCAAAATTAAGTACATGATTAGTAATACTTCATAATCATCAAATCATATTGACATGATAACCTATTATGCATACAAATATCATTTACATAGTTATGCAACTATTTTGACCAATACTTTGGCACAACACTTTCCCATATCCTGTATGCATACAATGGCTATCTAGATGCCTTCCATCTCTACCAGAACATACTATCGAGAGTGTGCACAGCTCTCAGCATGTCAGCAAAGAGGTTTCATTCTAGACAAGCAACAACGGAATGTTTGTCCAACTTACCAATCATATGCATATTAGTAGTATACTGTTCAATGCTCTATGAATGTTTACACTCAGCATGATATATTCTAGGAATACAAATATGCATACAAGCAATATCATTTACTATTTCAAATAACAACTCAAATACTTATCTTTTATGTTTGTGTGGTTGCCTCCCGCTTGATCTTCTATATGTCTTTTGAACTTGTATTCATTCTGTACCACTTTGCATGCTCAAGTGTGCACTAGTGTCATCCTCATGATCTCATACACAAACATACGTTCATTAGTATATTCTCCAAACATTCTAATTCTAAATAATCTTGAATATGTATAGTCATGATCATTAGTATTTAGGGTTTCAAGGAAGTCTTCTTTTACTCATGCATATTCTTGTTAGCAGACAACATCAACCTCACACAACACCATAATGCATTAGTACAATCATATAGCCCTAATCAATGAATGTCTTCGATCATTCACATGCATTCATACTGTTACTAGGGTGATAAGACAATTCTAACAATAATCAAGATTGTACTAATAAATAATATGAAGACAAACACATTATGAACTTAATCAAGAATCATATTTCAAGACATACCTGAACCTCCTTAAGTCATACCTGTCGAGACTTCTTGTAGTCTTCTTATGTAAGGCCTTAGCCTCAACTCCCCCTGAAACTTGATTTGGAGCTTGATTAGGGCTTGCTAGAGAAACCCTAAAAATTCAATCTTTGACTTTCATGCTTCTGAATGGATGGAAGGATGTGTCTTGCTGAGCTGATCAAACTAGCATACTTCACTTCTGAAATCTCCAAAATTTGACCCCTCAAAATTGCCTTCGAAACTTCTGGATCTTCTGGACAGGAACCCAAACTAGGGTTTGATGAAGCCCACCCTTCTGTCCAATCAAAAGGTTTGATCCAAGGCTCTAAACTCTTATTTTTCTGAGGAGCTTCCAGCCATGGTTACAGACTTCAAAAATTCCAACTTTTGCTGAAGCCCTAATTTTCCATCTTTTTGATCAAAATCCCGAACTAGGGTTTGATCAAGCCCGGTCTTCTACCCAACCAAAAAATTCGATCTTGGTCTCTAAATTTTGATTTTCCTGAGTAGCATTCAGCCGTGGACTCCGATTCCAAAAATTCTAACTTTCTCCTAAACCCTAAATTCCGGAAGCCATGAATAAAGGTGCTCCAAAAATAATTTTGTTTTGACAGAAATATGCACCTAATTGTTTCTGCTATAACTCTGAAATTTTTGCTCCACAGGGTCTGAAAACGTTTTTTGCAGTAGCCTGACCTGTCATCTTTCCATCCTGATAGGTCTGACCTCAATTGGATTTTCTAAGAGAGAGTTATGCCAAGTGTCGCAACGTGACCTGTTTATGGGATAAAACAAGAGAGCGAACTTGTAAGGCATGCCATGCGTCACTGTTTGAACATCGGCCTTTGAAAACGTTTCCTGAGATAGCTTTCCCTATTATATTTCTATCCTGACAGGTCTGACCTCAATTGGACTCTCTGAGAGAGATTTATGCCAAGTGTCGCAACATGACCTATTTATGGGATAAAACAGGAGATCGAACTTGTACGGAGTTCCACGTGTCACTGGTTCACCTTCGGCCTCTGAAAACGTTTTCTGAGATATTAAAGTATGTGTACTACCTGTCACTTTTTACGAAATTTCATTTGGAGCTTCCTAGCCCAATTTATGACCTTTTTTCCAAGGTTACCTGATTTTGACTGAGATCTGGAAGAGGCAGAAACCCTAACTTGTACTGATCATAACTCATAAAGTACAACGAATATGAGGGTGCCCTTTGGACACAAGGTACCTGGGGATGTTATATTCGACCTGTAAACTTTTCAGACCCTGAAACTTTGCATAAATGGATTTATAGTGAAAGTTCCACAATGACTGGTTTTTTCTATGTAAAACCCGAACCTTCAAATTGTCGTAAGTAAAGCAAGTGTCGTAAGTGCCATACCTTGCTTTCCTTTAGGTTAGCTCTGATACCATGTTAAGATTTAATATGCTAAGACAGAAAATAGCAGCATTACATTCCATTTCACAATAATAGCATATACAGGATCACTGAAGAAACAACAAGCATAGCATAAACACAAGAGACACAGATTTATCCTGGGAAACCCTCATGGGGTAGAAAACCTAGTAAAGCTTCCTCAATATAGATGACCAGCAATATACAAAGATGCAAACCAAAGACATGATCTAATCCTCCACCATAGCAGACCTCTCCTCCGCAAGTGTGCCTCTCTCTCAAGTGAGTGTGTGTGTCAAATGAGGAACACACCTCCTCTATTTATACACTACTATGACATATCTTTTACACAAGTACACGTAGGCTCGTATTTAACCAATGGGTTAAATACCCCACTACAACTGACTGGGCCGACCCCTCTAGGGTGGTCTAATAACCCTTTGACCCACATAACACATACAGGGCCAACCCCACTAGGGAAGTCTAATAACCCGAGTTACCACATTCCGATGGAGGAATAAACATCTCCGGATATACAATAAGATCTTCACGGAGGAATGAAACATTTTCGGAATAATAAAGTACAAATATAATATTCTTTGAAGTTACAATATCTCAACATTTATCAAGCAACCCAACCTTCTTCCACAGTTCAACAAGTTGACTCGTTCAGGGCTTGCAGACAAATCTATGTTCCACAATCTATCCTTTGCGATTCAAGCTCAAGTTCTCACGGTTTCTCTTCACTGTTCAGGCTTGTAGTTTCCTCATGGGTTCTTACCACTCTGTCACCAATAGACTGGTTTCGCACACACAGTTTCTATGGCTGACAACTCTCTGGTATTTTCTATTACACAGGAAAACATGATTATCTTCACGTTTCTACGACTGGTTCTGATTCGACGGGTATGTATGGACAAGTTCTCCCTTGACAGATCGATGGATCCTGAATGGCAAGTGCTTGAATGGATGAGTGAATGAATAATGGATAATGGATGTTCCCCTTCCCACCAACAGGTATTCAAACAAGTTCTGTTAGTTTCCAGGTGTTGAGTTCCTTTCCGGACACAAAACCAAAATCATGCTCTGCCATACGAAATCACAGGCATGCTCCATACTCCATCAGCTTCAACAACAGGGTTCTCAACCACCCTCTACAACTAAATTAATATCAGTAGGGAGTTAAAACAAGTTCACAGTTGGACATGTGGCAACATGGGAAACTAATCCCATAACCCCCTCACCTCTCCCTAGTGGATACACCTACCCCTTTCTCATTAGTTTCCTCCTTAGCTAGCTTCTTGGTTATTTTATTCATTAATAATAATTGCATCATTTACATTCCTTCATGGATTAACAGCCCATGGATAATCAAACGGTCCAAATACTTGCCTAAGAAATAACCTTAAACGTCCACTAGTGGGGCCTTGGCCTTGAGCTCCACACCAGGGAAAATACACACACTACATATATATACAGTCTTTATATTGAATCCAAATAACATCAATGGAAAATGAGGTATTATAACTCCCTCTCCCTTAAAATAACACCGTCCTTGGTGTTCTCAAAACTGAATAAAAATGGGAATGCCTCTTTCATGGCATCCTCCAGCTCCCACATGGCCTCTTCTAGACTAAGGTGCCTCCATTGCACCTTTACCTGCCCTATGGCCTAGTTCCGTAGCCAGGTAACTTTCATGTCGAGGATGCATATAGGATCCACCTAGAACTCTCCCTCTAGTTCCACCTGTATCACATGCCAATCAATGATATGATTAGGATCATGTACATATTTCTTAAGCAAAGATACATTGAAAACATTACGATCTTTCATGATAGCAGGAAATGCAATCCTATATGAAACTGGCCCTATCTTATCAAGGACTTGAAATGGCCCACAATATCTTGGTACCAACTTGGCACAACTTCCCAACTTCATGGAACTCTTCCTTGGTTTCACTCTCAAGTAGAAATGATCCCCAACCTGAAATTCCTTATGCATTCTTTTCAGATTTGCATAACTCTTTTTCCTGTTCTATGCTTCCTTCAAATTCTGCATGTCCTATGTTGCCTTCAAATTCTGCCTGATCTTCACAATCTCTTACTCCATCTCCTCAATCATTTATGGTCCAAGCACTACTTTGTTCACTAGGTTGTCCTAACTTACTGGAGTTCTACATCCTTTTCCATACAACACTTCAAAAGGACTCATCTTCAATGATGCTTGATGTCCATTGTTGTAAGCAAATTCCACTAGGTGTAAATAGTCTTCCCACTTGGATGGTTTATCCATCACATACATCCTTAACATATCTTCGAGAATCTGATTTACTCTCTCAGTCTGACCATCTGTCTAAGGATGATAGGCTATACTAAACTTCAACTGAGTTCCCAACTCCTGGAACAATCCTTTCCAAGAATTGGATGTGAACTTTGTATAACGGTCTGAAACTATTTCCTTAGGCAATCCATGCAATATGAATATCTCTCTCATGAAGATATATGCAATGTCATTAGCCTTGTGGGTGGACTTGACTAGAATGAAATGAGATACCTTTGATAGCTTGTCCACCACCACCATGATTGAATCATGCTTCTTCACTGACATTGGAAACCTTGTTATGAAATCCATAGAGATCACTTCCCACTTCCATTCTGGGATGGGAAATGCCTGCAACAATCCTGCTAGATGTTGGTGCTCTGCCTTGACCTGTTAACACTTCTGACATATTTTAATGTACTCAGCTATGTATTTATTCATACCATGCCAAAAGTACTGCTTCCTCATTGTTGTTATAGTCCTCTGATATCCTGGATGTCCTGAGTATGGTCTTTGGTGTATCGTATCCATCACCAACTTCTCAAATCTACACTGTTTGGAATGTACAGTCTGGTGTTTTGATGAATGAGAACTTCACCCTCACCCAGCTGATATCTTGCATACTTGTCCTCTATAACATTATGCTTCAATTTCTCCTTGATCTAAAGATAGGCCTCATCACTATCTTGAGCCTCTAAAATTCTTTCTTTCAAGTCTGATTCACCCCTACTTACTGCTACAATATGGAATCTCCTGCTGAGTGCATTAGCAACCTTATTCTCCTTACCCTTGACATGCTTAATTTCCAAATCAAACTCACAAATAAACTCCATCCATCTAGTTTGTCTTGCATTCATATTTGGCTGGTCAAACAAGTATTTCAAACTCATATGATTAGTTCTGAGCTCAAATCTTCTTCCCAAGAGATAATGCATCCATCTCTTAAGAGCATGAACTATAGCTGCTATCTCTAAGTCATGGGTGGCATAGTTCCTTTCATGCTCCTTCAGCTTCCTTGACTCATAAAAAATTACAAACCCATCTTGCATTAGCACTCCACCGAGTCCTTCAATGCAAGCATCAGTGCATACCACAAAATCCTTACTCAGATCTGTAATCTTCAAAATAGGTGCACTGGTAAGCAACTCCTTTAACTGCTGGAAACTTCTTTCACATTTTTTAGACCATGTGAATTTGATGTCCTTCCTCTACAATGAAGTAATTGGATGGGATATATTGGAGTAGTATTCAATGAACCTCCTATAGTAACCAGTAAGGCCCATAAAAGATCTAACATCTGCTGCATTCCTTGGAGTGGACCAATCCATCATGGCCTCAATCTTCTCTGGATCCACTACAATTCCCTCTGCTGATATAATATGACCCAAATACTGCACCTTCTCTTGATAGAATTTACATTTACTCAACTTCGCATACAGTTGGTGCTCCCTAAGGACTTGCAATACCATTCTCAAATTCTCATTGTGTTCTTCTTCATTCTTTGAATACACAAGGATATCATCCAAGAACATAATCACAAACTTATCTGAGTACTTGCTGAAGACACTATTCATGAGACACAAATGGCACCACTGTCAATTCATAATGACCATACCTAGTCCTGAAGGCTGTCTTATGAATGTTTTCTTCCTTTATCCTTACTTGATGGTACCGAGACCTCAAGTCAATCTTTGAAAACACTCTAGCTTCCTTCATTTGATCAAACAAGTCATCGATCCTTGGCAAGGGATACTTGTTCTTAACTGTCACTTTATTAAGCTGCATGTAATCAATACACATCCTCAACGTTCCATCCTTCTTCTTAACAAACAACATCGGTGCACCCCATGGGGATACACTCGGTCTGATATATTCCTTGTCCATTAATTCCTGCAGTTGCATATTCAATTCTACCAATTCTGGTGTGCTCATTCTATAAGGACCTTTGGATATGGGTGTTGCCCCTGGAACAAGATTAATGGAAAATTCAATATCTCTCTTGGGTGGCAATCCTAGAACTTCATCTGGAAACACATCCTAAAACTCTTGCAATATCTGGAAGTCTTCTATCCTGGGTCCTTTATCTTCTTCTAAATCTGATATATGCACAGCATATAACTGACAACCCTTTTTATAAAATTTCCTTAATTACAGAACTGAAATCTCCCTTACTAAAACATGCTTTGGAATTCCTTTAACCAACCTTGGCTTGCCTTCATCATCAAGGCATTCCAGCGCTTTCCCATAACAATCCACCTTGGCTCTATGCCTTTCCAACCAATCCATGCCAATTAAGCCATCATATGACCCCAATGGTAAGAGATTTAATTCTGCATGCGTGAGGAGTCCATTCAATTCTATAGGACACTCCTTCACTACTTCACTTACCTTTCTCTTGGTACCAGTGGCTAATTGAACTAGCCAAGATTCATCATGTATTACTTTACCAAGAGAACAACTTTCAACTACCTTAGGAGATACATAACTATGAGTATACCCTGGATCAATCAAAACAGAAATAGGCTGCTCAACGATCTTACCTACAACCTCCACCACTGATGATTGATGGTATGCTTGATGGTCATCTAGTGCTACATAAATCCTAGGTGTTGCTCTTGCCATGTCCCCTATTGTAGCTACTCCTCTAACATTGTGCAAGCTCCTAGGGTTCTTCTTTGCATTTGGAAAATATTTGAGCATGTGGCTTTCCCCACAACCCCAACACTGAAGTGGCCCCATTGATGTTCTATCCATTGCGACAGCTAGCTTGAATTTTCTTCTTGCTTGCTAGCCTTGTGGAAATCTCCTAGGATGATTTCATAATGGTGGTTTGGATTCAACTTTCTTCTGATCAAACCTTCCCTTGAGTTTACCTTTCCACACTAGCTGCGCCTCTGCTTTACCTTTACCCTTCTCATAGCAATGCTCTGCCATCCTAATGGCTTCATCCAAGATTGGTGGATTTGCACACTCTATTCTATCTTTGTAGATCTGTGGTAAACTACCAAGGAAGCATTGGATCTTCACTCTTTCATCCTTGATGTAGTCTACGTACCTCAGCAACTCCAGAAACTTGTGGACATGTTCATCCATGGTGTTATTGATGAGTCCAAGATACAGGTATCTGACAGCCTTTTTTCACAACAAAAACACAAGAAAGGGTGAAGAAGTACACTTGTTTTGTGGGAGAAATGATTTACCTTGATTATTTAATGAAGTTGTTTTAAAGATTATTCTTGTATGTTTAAAATCATGTTCAATGAACTAATTATGTGAAAATCGAGTATGATTGAGCAGGTCTAGGTACACTAAAGGACACCCACGCAGATCAAGCAGTGGATTGGAAAGCTCATGCAAAACTCACTGCCTTTTTCCTGATTTCTAGGGAGAACACCTGTTCAAGCAGAATCGGCAATTAGACATAGAAATTAGGTTAAGCATTAGAGGCATATATATACGGGCCTCTCGGCTAGCGAGGGGATCCTATTTCCATTTTTGAGAATCATTGGTTACATTTTTATACTGTCGAGATACTTTGAGTTACAGACTTTTTGTCAAACTATGAAGCTGCTATGTTAATTAAAGATTTGATGTTGCTTTCAATTCGGCGTCGATAAGTTTCTTTCACTCCTGAGTATGGGTTGGAGAGGGCCCCTCCAACATGTAAGTTAGGAGATCTTATTGTTCATGTATTTTTTTTCATTATGTGTTTTACATTGACTAAAATCTATATTACACATGAATGCAATTGAATGGTGCCAACTAGTATGATTTGATTTCTATAGTAATGCGACTAGTCTGATTCCGTAGTAGTTTATCATGCATTCTGTAGTTCGGTAACACTGTTTCAGTAGTCCTGTAACAACATTCTTCCAAAGCATATACTAAGCATCTAATTCCTTTTGTACTTACATTGCTTTTGAACAACGATCCAGATCTTAAAGCTTAGGCACTCTCTCATTATTATGGTTGCTCATAGAGATCACTACTTTCAATATTGTGGTTAATTAATGATATTCCCTTCTTGAAATTATGATTACTTCGTAGCATTAGAAAATAGTATTTTGAACTTGGTTTTGGCAATTGAATAGGTTAGAATAGACTTCTAGTTTTATGCATTTGATTTACAGTAATTATTTCTTAGATTAAAGATCTGGTTTTTAGAATAGATCTGCTATGTTTTCAGTATTCACTTCCATAGTGTAAATTCTCTATTCTTTTCAGCAAATCAATTCTTAGGAACATATTTATTGTTTTCAGCATTTAAATTCTTTAATATAGATTTATTGTCCTCACTACTTGAACTTCTTAGCATGGGTATCTTTCGCCATAGATTAGGCAATCCTTTTCCAACTTATTTGATTTCTTTTAGGCAAACCTTAAACATTGATACCAACACCCAACCACGACAAAGACTATCCTATAAGAGCACATATAGTGCCTGCACCTCTGAAGTTTGTACGTCCCCCGGGTTGATAATTAAAGTAGGCTCCTAGTCTAGCTGCCCTCATTAGGCATCCATTCTGAGAGCTCACCACTTTTTGACACCGTTGTCGGCGATGTGCTAAATATTTTAGGAGACATATTCACTAAACATAACAAAAAGAAAAAAATCACATAAAAACAAAAAAAAAACAAAAACAACATAAAGATTTTACCAATGAATGCCTCGTTGGCAAAGGGATAGGTTTGGATGCTTTCTGCCTAAGTGTCCCATGAGCAATAATGGTAACAACAGTTCTAACCATTCTCAGTTTGAATTTCTAAACTCTGAAAATGAAACTGACTCCACATACAGTCCAAACAGAGACAACTTCTCTACTAGTTCCAGCGCAAACATCACTATGGCAGACGAAGAAGAGGAACCTAGGGAGTTGTTCACCTTTCCCATTAGCATACCTCTTGGAGATGCTAGGATGAAGAATATCAACCCTAACAATTTTCCAAACTTCCATGGATTAACTTCAGAAGATCCCGACACATTCTTGTTTTAATTTGAGGTAGTTTGCAGATCCTTTGATTACACTACATATGCACAAAAGCTAAGACTTTTTCCCTCCACACTGAAAGATTTATCACTTAGGTGGTTCATGAGTTTAGAAGGAAATAGTATTTTTAGTTGGGATCATATGAAACAGGCATTCCTAGAAAAATAAAGGGACTACTTCAAAGCAAAGGATACAAGGGATGAAATATTTAGGATGCAGCAGGGAGACCATGATTCCTTAGAAGACTATGCCCAGTGTTTTCATCTCAGCCACAAACGAGCTAACCAATACACCCTAGACCCCAAATCGTTGAAACTTGTCCTTCTTAGAGGGATCAAAGAAGAGAATTTTGAGATCTTAAACCTCTTAGGAAATGGGGACATATTTCAGAAGACTTGTGACCAGATACTCCAGATCTTCAAGAACCATTCTAGGTCTAGGAAAAGCAAGAATGGGACAAGAGTTACACATCTACCCATAGGATCCTCATCGTCTTCAGGACCCAATATTACAAAATCTGATTTTGGAAACCTGTTAGATGACATGAAGACCGACATCTTACAATCTCTGGCCATGCAACTTGATGCACTTCATATAAAAAAGAAGCAGGATGAAATTAACCAAGCCTGGCAGTATTCTGTCCTCGTTGTAGAAAAAAACATGAGAAGGGGTAGTGCACTTTAAACACCATAGAAATATGTGGTATCTGCACTGACAACCACTCCACTGATAAATGTCCCCTCTTACCCTCATGTAAGGTTGTTATTCAAGATCCCACAGCTGAAGGAACAATAGAATAGCTCTTTTTTATAAATCAAAGGAGGAGTAATTTTGTTAGACCATATCAACCTAGCAATCAAGCCTACTATAATTAGGGCTAGCAAAATTGGAACTCTGCTCCAACTCCATGGCAAGCACAGCCAAATCCAAATCAATGGCAACAAAATTAGCAGACTTATCAGTAGAATCAACAAACTTATCAATCACCCTATCAACAATCTTATTACCCATCATCTTACTCTCCATACCCCCCACTTTTTCCTCCATCAACCATGAATTATGCAAATCAATACCCCCATCCATCAAATTGGAGGGCCCCATTACAACAACCACTTATTATGCCGCCCCATAGACTCAACCACCCCCTAGACCCCCACCAATTCTAGCCCAACCCGTCCCAAACCCTAATAATAACAGACCTCCACAACAGCAACAACCTACCTATAACGTTGCTATCACACAATTCCCTACCTATGTCATAGACACCATGGAAATAAACGAAATAAACCTCCGATCTAGAAAAACGTTGCAAAATACATCCACACAAAATATCCAACAACCTAAAGCTCAAGAACAAACAACATAACCCTATGTTCAGCATCCGGATGAACCAAATCCTCAAGAGGAAGAAACCCAACCCCTCCCACAAAACAGAAACCCTCCATTTCTAGAGAAACTTATACAAAGTACAAAAGAGGAAGAAGAAAATGCAATTTTAAACGAATTAAAGCACTTAAACATCCAAATACCGATTTTGCAAGCCATAAGGGATGTGCCCATCTATAACAAATTTATTAGAGAAAATTGTCTGAAGAAACCTGGGAGGAGGAAGCGTGACCCACCAACCATAAATGTAGTATGACAATTGGCTGATTTAATGCTGGGTATTATTATTAACCCTAAGTATCTTGATCCAGGTAGTCTTGTAGTAAATGTCACCATCAATAACTAACAAATAAATAGAAGCTTAATCAATTTGGGAGCTACTATCAACATCATGACTAGAGAAACCATGATACACCTAGGACTCCAATCAATGGTGAGACCAACAATTATAGTACTCCAGCTAGCTGACACATCCACTGTGAAACCCGAAGGGATGCTCGAAGAAATTATGATCAATATTAAATCCTGGGAATACCCAGCTGATTTCATAGTAATTGAAGTCAAAAGTAAACTTAGTGGTTATCCAATCATACTAGGTAGACTGTGGTTGGCAACTGCAAGCACTTACATAGGTTGCTGATCAGGAAACATGACTATCACCACTGGACATGCCAGGAAGAGAATCATGATTTACCCACTAGCAAGGAAATCTTTAGACTTAGAATACCAAAATTGTACTGATGATTATAACGACACACCAAATCAAAACCTACGACCTGTCCTAACAATTGATACTGCACTATCGTTAAAAGCAATAGATGAAGATGGTCATATAGATAAGTTCATACAAAATACATATTCTAACAATGTTGGTCTTGAAATATTTTTTGACACAAAGCAGCAACAAGAAGGTGAAAGTTCAAACCAAAACTTAAATAAAATGTGCACAGAACTGCTATCTCTACAAGAACAATCAGAGAAAGCAAAGACAATGGAAATTATGCCTGGAAAGACTGTCAACATTAATTCCAATCTCAAGCCAGAGCAAGAAACGCAGTTAATGAAAGTATTATCGGAACAAAATAAATCTTTTGCATGGACATATGTAGACATGAAAGGTATACATCCTCATATATGCAAACATTATATTTACATCAAAAAAGATTCTATCCCTATCAGGCAGCCGCGGAGGAGGTTGAACCCAACATTAAAGGATATTGTCAAAGTAGAACTACATAAGTTATTGGATGCTGGGTTCATATATCCCATCTCTGACAGTGAATGGGTCTCACCACTGGTTATAGTCCCAAAAAAATGAGGCAAATGGAAAATTTGTGTGGACTACAGAGAGCTAAATAAAGCAACCAAGAAAAATCACTTTCCACTGCCATTTATAGATCAGGTGCTGGACACATTAGCTGGGAATAAGTATTTTTCATTTTTGGATGGCTTCAATGGGTACAACCAAATTTTAATACACCCAACTGATCAAGATAAGACAACATTTACATGCCCCTGGGGTACTTACGCATACAGAGTACTACCCTTTGGGTTATGTAATGCTCCAACAACATTCCAAAGGTCCATACTAAGTATATTCTCTAATTTCATAAATGATCAAATGGAAGTCTTCATGGATGAATTCACACCCTATGGAAAAAATTTTGATCAAACATTGATCCATCTTGAATTGGTATTAAAAAAATGTGTTGAGATGAGCCTATGCCTTAGCAATGACAAATGCAAAATGTTAATGGAAGAAGGAATCATTCTAGGACATCATATATCACAGAGGGGGATAGAGGTTGATCAAACAAAAGTCTTAGTAATCAAAACACTGCCACCACCTATTAAATAAAGGGATGTGAGAAGTTTCCTTGGGAAAATAGGGTACTACAGGAGGTTTATTGAAAATTATAGCTAGATTGTTGCCCCAATGTTTGCACTTCTCACAAAAGACACTGAGTTCATATGGACAAACAATTGCATGATAGCATTTAATAACCTCAAGGAGAAAACAATTACGGTTCCAGTACTCTAAGGACCAGACTGGGCACTTCCATTTCACATCCACTCTGATGCATCAGATAAGGCAAACGGGTCTGTCCTTGGACAAGAAAAAGAGAAGAAGCCCTATGCAATATATATATCAGTAAAAATTTAGTAGGGGTAGAATTAAATTATACTGTCACTGAGAAGGAATTTTTGGTTGTCATACATGCCATTAATAAATTCAAGCACTATATCACTGGCTACCAAGTCTTTGTTCATACAGACCATTCAGCCATAAGATATCTAATGAACAAACCCAACACAAGTGCTCGAGTAATTAGATGGATGCTACTACTCCAAGAGTTTGACATCACGATTTTAGACAAGCCAGGTAAACACAATGTAGTGGCTGACTTTCTATCTAGGCTGACACATGGACAAGATAGTGAAGTAATCAATGACAGTTTTCCAGATTAGCACCTTTTTTCCATGTCCACAAGAAGCCCATGGTTTGCTGACATAGCAAACTATTTAGTGTCTGGGAAGTTTCCATAACATTACAGTTATAAAGAAAAGACAAAACTAATAAGGAAAAGTGCCACATACACGTGGATAGAAGGCATGCTCTTCAAACAAGGACCTGATCAAATACTCAGAAGGTGCATCAGAGAAGATGAAGTGCATGACATAATTCATGCCACTCACAATGAACCATGTGGAGGGCACTATGTTGCAAAGAGGATAGCCTATAAGATTTTACAAATAGGATACTATTGGCCAACACTCCACAAAGATGCTTAAGAATATGTTTCACACTGTGATTACTGCCAAAGGATGGGAAAACCAACACAAAAGGAAGAAATGCCACTCCATCCATAGATCTCCTTGGAGGCATTCGAAAAATGGGGATTTGATTTCGTTGGTCCAATCAACCCACAGTCAAATCAAAAGAGCTACATCCTAGTATGCATTGACTACCTCACAAAGTGGACAGAGGTAGCAGCACTTGCTACAACCAATGAAAACAACGTGGCAAAATTCTTCACTGAGAAGATATTTCATAGGTTTTCAATACCAAGAGAACTAGTTTCTGATCAAGGCCCACAATTTACATCAAATTTAATAGAAGACTTGTTAAAAAGAAACAATGTCAAGCACAGATAGTCCTCCTCCTATCACTCTCAAGCAAATGGTCAAGCTGAGGTCACCAACAGAGAATTAGAGAGGATTCTGACAAAGACAGTCCAACTCCACAAAAGAGATTGGGCTGACAGACTGAGTGAGGCAGTTTGGGCCTATAATACCACATGGAAGACAACAATAGGATTCACACCTTATGAACTAGTATATGGAAAGAAAGTCATGCTGCCAATTGAATTTGAAATAAAAACATTAAGAATTGCAGCAGAGTTGAATATGGAACTATCAGAAATACAAGAACGCATAATACAATTGAATCAACTGGATGAGCAATGCTAGCAAGCACTTTCCCACACTGAAATCATCCAACAGCAAAGAAAGAAGTGGCATGACAAACAGCTAAAGGATAAAAAGTTCAAGGAAGGTGACTGGGCACTACTCTATGACTCCAGGTTTCACACATTCAAGGGAAAACTAACAACAAGATGGCTGGGACCTTACATAATTCAAAAGATCTATGACAATGGAGCTGTAAGGATCATCACAATTGATGAAGAAGAGTTTCCTATGATATTAAATGGACATCGGCTCAAATTTTACAAGAAACCACAGTCAAAGGAGGAATTTACACAAGTACTCTACCAGCAACAGCTGATGCTGATAGAGTGCATAAAAAATAAGTGAAATTCAGTTCATATATATATATATATATATATATATATATATAGAAAAAATGAAAAAAGAAAAGAGAGAAAAAAATATTTGCTAAAAAGGTAAGCATAATAGAAAAAAGGAATGAAAATAGAAAAGGAAAAAACAAGAAAAAGAATAAGAAAACAAACATAAGAAAGGGGGATGGGAAAAATGCCAAATAACACACTACAGAAATGATAAGGTAAACTGTAGAGCATCATACATCCCCATGAAGGCACAGCATGCAAAATGCATACAATCAACAATCAAGCAAGCCAGTGTTATATTACAGTCAGCAGCAAAGATATCATACTACAAAATTCAATCAAGTGAGACTGCTATTATTCAAAACCTGCTACTATTCAAGCGAGCATGTCATCAAAATTCAAGCGAGCCAGAAATCTAATCAAGTGAGCCCGATTATTTTCAACCATTAAAGCAATCAAGCGAGCCAGCCACGTCTACAAACGAAGAGAGAAAAGGTATCAACTAAACTACATAATTTATTTCCAGCAAACATGATATCCAACTGCATCTATTATTTCACGCAAGCCTACCATCAATTCAAGAGAGCCAGCATAGATTACAACAATACAATGAACAATCCAAAACCCAATACAAAACCATCATCACAAAGTCGAATAAGAAGAACGCACAAAATTCAAAAGTAGCCAATACAGAATATTCAAATGAATGCAAGGAAAAAGCAACAAGCGCACGTAACTACTGACACACCAAAGTTTACTACAGACATTGTCAAATCTACTACAGAATCCGCCACGCATAAAAATCGGGCCAGATCATCAAATCAGGTACGCTAAAACATTACAAGGTAATCTCTAAACATCTTTGTTTTATTTTTAAGGCCAAATCATTATCCCGCAAGACATTTGTTTTCTAAAGCCGAGGATAGCTTCAATCTTCATTCGGCGACACAGTTTAGTTCAAAAGGCCTTAATAAATCATGAGTGCTACCTAAGTCATATCAGCCTCAATGAATCATGATTACTACCTTTGTCATGTCAGCAAATGATAAACCCACATCTAGCCACCATACTTCCAAATAATCAGAGCAAATGGGGCAAGATGAAATCATGAAATGAAAAGTAGGGCTCGATCAAGCAGAGGGTACAATAAATGTTAACAAGGACAAGTGCGGAAAGATAGTTAAGTAAGGCTGCATGATATTCCGAAAGGCCAGTTTTTCATATATGAAACCTCTTAGAACTCTCCAGAAGCAAGAAACTAGAAGCTGGTGTGGTCACACAGATGGCAATCCAACCATCGAACTGGTAATCAACCTCGACCATCTGAGGGAGGGTAGCTACGCTCCAAGCACTGATTTACTGTTACAGTAAAGAATTTCAGGATGACAAAAGGTTTCAAGAAAAGTGAATCAGAGAAACACAATGCTATTTATCAGAACCCGTGAATCCTAGCAATCATCCGCAACACGGGATGGATTCCTTTCATCTTATGATTGAGAGGATACAATGCAGGGGTGGCTATGGAGTTTGCAAGAAATTTAAAACATATCAAGGATGAACAGTTCGTCACCCGAGTGAAGGGGTTACGTATAAAGTTGGAAGATGAAGTGATTGCCAAATTCACGAGTCTACCAATGGGCCTGCATTGGAGCAAGGATGACCAGGAGGAAAACCATGAAGCAAAGGAAACATTTTTCGAGCAAGGAGAGGTCTACGACGAAGACAAAAACTGAGTCAAAATACTCTCCATGCCAGCACCATGGGAAGAAATGGTTGCAATCGTCTAGAAGTACATTACATGCACTGGTAGGTTAAGTTATGTCCCCATTTTTCATTTTCAAATTCTAGAACTGTTGAGGTACAGGGCCCATCATCCACTGAACAACAACATTAGTATTTCATACTACCTACTCCAATCTCTAGCATAAATGAGCAAGAAAGTGATTAAAGGAAAGGAGGATGCCTTAGCCCATCATGGGATGATCAAATTAATCATTTGTGAGGAATTAAAAGTGCAGATCCCATAGTTTTCTTGGGAAGAATTCATGTTGGTATCTGCTGAAGATGTTCAAAGAATGAAGGGTACACCCATGGCTGGCATACCCCTACCACCAGGATCAATGAACAAAACCACCTCTACATTAGGGACGAAGAGGAAAATTGACCCGGACAGTGTGGCTGATACCCTGGTGAAGATAAATCATTCACTAGATGACTCCCCCAAAACGAACCCAGAGATTATTTCCAGTAATCAAGGGCCGAAGAGACGAAGTAAAAGATTCACACAAGCATCCAGAATCCGAATTACCAAGGAAGAGAGAAGGGAACCCAGTCCCATAATTCAAAATGTGTCTGATGAGGACGATGATCTTTGGGTAGATCAGGAGGATCCCACTACACTAGAAGAGCAGGATGAACAAGAAGAGCAGGATGCAGAAGAGGAGCAGGATGAACAAGAAGAACAGGAGGCAGAAGAAGAGCAGAATGAACAAGAAGAGCAAGACAACCTCCAGAGGGACCCTCCTGAGCACAATGAAAACCCTGGGGTCATCAACCAACTCGCTGAGGCACGGGCGGAATTAGAAAAGCTCAGAAAGGAGATGGAAACATTGGGAATTGAATCAGGAAGCTAGCCCACATCACCCCCGTTTTCATCTGAAAAGACACAAATTCTGAAAATGCATCATGCAGGGGAGCTAAGACTGGCTGAATAGAGAAATTGGATAAGGCATAAGGGGAACTAGCCAAAAAGGACCAGGAAATTGTTCAACTGAGGGACGTTTTGGCTACTACCACTAAAATATATGATACACTACTGGACCTTAGGCTGCCATTAGCAATTTATGCAGTTTATCTACAGGAGAAGTGGGGCAAATTCCAGCTCCAAAGGTTAAAACAAAGACTTCCAATAGATATCAACAACCCCAAAGAATTTATGGATGCATCTCTAAATGCCACAAAGTTGGAGAAGGACCAGTTAAGCGAATTTTTCTTGCACAATTTTGTAGTCCCTAGCTCGCCCAACTAGTCACCAAACCTTGACATGGGCGATTTCCAGTTGAGGGCACTATGTTCATGGATGAATCATGAAATTGAGTGATCTCAGGACTACCATATTTACATTATAGAAAAATGGAAAACCCCATTAATGGTCAAGGCAGAGGCAACTCACCCTAAAAGAATAATTTACAACCATAGAATCCTCACCCAGGATGAGGAGATGATCCCCATTCTCCTTGCAAAGCAGCAGGAGGTTGTGGCTCATTTTGATGTTACTCTCCAAGGCACACACAAAGAGGTTCATGATTCCATTAAGGAAAGATGGCGCAGAGTAGAAAACGACCTAAAAAGAAGAGAGCTCCACTCCCCTCTTAGACTTGAATATGCTCTCTTAAAAGCCAAGCTCTATAGGGAATTCCTGATAAAGAACCAACTTAGATGGATTGGAATGAGACTGAATCCCCCATTCTTCCTTCCCCTGGTTATTAAGGAATAGATCAATGAAGAAGAAGAGACAGAAGCATGGGTCAGGGAGGATTAGACCTTGGGCTATCACAGGCAGGCAGGGACCCCCAGGGTAGTAGCATGGGGCATCAAAGAGGTCATCGATGAGCTGAATTTGTCACCCAAGGATGGGTGAATCCTTCAAGTATGTGGGAGAATGATGAGTCCAAGATACAGGTATCTGATAGCCCTTCCCCACAACAAAAACACAAGAAAGGGTGAAGAAATACACTTGTTTTGTGGGAGAAATGATTTACCTTGATTATTTAATGAAGTTGTTTTAAAGATTATTCTTGTATGTTTAAATGCGTGTTCAATGAACTAATTATGTGAAAATCGAGTATGATTGAGCAGCTCTAGGTACACTAAAGGACACCCATGCAGATCAAGCAGTGGACTAGAAAGCTCATGCAAAACTCAGCGCCTTTTTCCTAATTTCTAGCGAGAACACCTGTTCAAACAGAATTGGAAATTAGACATAGAAGTTAGGTTAAGCATTAGAGGCATATATATATGGGCCTCTTGGCTAGCGAAAGGATCCTATTTTCATTTTTGAGAATCATTGGTTACGTTTTTATACTGTCGAGATACTCTGAGTTACAAACTTTTTGTCAAACTATGAAGTTGCTATGTTAATTAAAGATTTGATGTTGCTTTCAATTTGGGGTCGATAAGTTTCTTTCACTCCTAAGTACGGGTTGGAGAGGGCCCCTCCAACATGTAATTCAAGAGATCTTACTGTTCAGGTATTTTTTTTCATTATGCGTTTTACATTGATTGAAATATATATTACACATTAATGCAATTGAATGGCACCAACTAGTATGATTTGATTTATGTAGTAATGCGACTAGTCTGATTCCGTAGTCGTTTATCACGCATTATGTAGTTCAGTAACACTGTTTCAGTAGTCCTGTAACAACATTCTTCCAAAGCATATACTAAGCATCTAATTCCTTCTGTACTTACATTGCTTTTGAACAATGATCCAGATCTTAAAGCTTAGGCACTCTCTCATTATTATGGTTGCTCATAGAGATCGCTACTTTCAATATTGTGGTTAATTAATGATATTCACTTCTTGAAATTTTGATTACTTCATAGCATTAGATAATAGTATTATGAACTTGGTTTTGGCAATTGAATAGGTTAGACCAGACTTCCAGTTTTATGCATTTGATTTACAGTAATTATTTCTTAGATTAAAGATCCATTTTTTAGAATAGATCTGCTATGTCTTCGGTATTCACTTCCATAGTCTAAATTCTCTATTCTTTTCACCAAGTCAATTCTTAGGAACATTTTTTTTTTCAGCATTTAAATTCTTTAATATAGATTTACTGTCCTCACTACTTGAACTTCTTAGCATGGGCATCTTTCAGCCATAGATTAGGCAATCCTTTTCCAGCTTATTTGATTTCTTTTAGGAAAACCTTAAACACTGATACCAACACCCAACCACAACAAAGACTATCCTATAAGAGCACATATAGTGCAGACACCTATGAAATTTGTACGTCCCCCAGGTTGATAATTAAAGTAGGCTCCTAGTCTAGTTGCCCTCATTAGGCATCCATTCTCAGAGCTCACCAGTTATGTCCTAGTCTGATTTCATTGAACTCTTTTCTTTTGATATCATAATACCTAGCTGATATGTACTGCTCCTGGAAATATCTTTGAAACTTTTCCCAACTGACTCTTCTTTCACTGATTCCTTTCACTTGCATGAGGTGATCCTACAAAATAGAAGCTCTTCCACTAAGGTTATAAATAGCAACCTTAGCCTTTTCATTCTCTGAATATTCATGCATTCTGAAGTACTTCTTCATTCCAAGAAGCCATGCCTCTTCTTCTTGACCTTCTTTGCTTTCACCAGCAAAAGTGGGAGGCCTTGCCTTCCTAATCTCACCCTGCAGAATACCTCTGTGCTTCTTTCTTCCCTTACTCTTGCTGGAAGTGCGTCTTGGGATCCCCTGAGAACCATTAGAATCATCTGACCTACTAGAAGAAAACTTAGGAGAGGGTGTTATGTGCCTTCTGCTCACAGAACCCCTTCTAGGGCTTGAAGTTCTACTCATAGAACGGCCCCTAGACTGACTTTCTGCATTTCTTTCCTCTCGGCTTTCATGGCTCAGGTTAGAACCATTGGTAATGCTTTGCTGCAAGTCCATAAGACTCTGCAAAATGGACGCACTGAGTTGATGTTGTTCTTGTTGCGCGTTCATCATCCGCTCGTTAAATCTTACCATAGTCTCGGCCAAGTTTGGGGGCGTCACTTGCTCCCTTCTTCCATCAAAATTGGACTATGTATGTGCTTCTTGCACATTCTCACCCAGCACATCATCTTCTGGTCCAAACGGGTCTTGCACATCATTAAAATTGACCATTCTTACATCATTCTATGTGCTGCCCTGTGATATGATCCATCTTACAGTTGTTGCTATCTATGTGCATATCAGAGACATTCTATTAGACATCACAAGCATGCAAATAAACTCTATCATACCCATTCAAACCTGGAACTATTCATTTGATCAATCAATTAATCAAATAAGTTCATCAAAACCATGGCATGGGCACCTCTCTTAGCCACAATTCATGCATTATCTAGCCCAAACAGCTCTCGACGTCGAAAACTGAAGCTCTGATACCACTCTGTCACGTCCCCACTGACCTCCTTAGGCCCTAGGAGACCCTGATACATATTTTTTCATCCAAATTCGATTGAATACACACACATAGTTGAAATGACTCAGATCCGCAACCCACAACTGTGAATCCGCAATCCACAACCCCCAATATGCAATCCACAATTGTGGATGCGGAAGTGCAAAACTTCATAACCAGAAATCTTACCTTTCTGCAATCCGCAATCCGCAAATGCGGATGTGGAAGTGCAGAATGTCGAACTCCAACCTCCGAAAAAGGTCACTTCTGCAATCCGCAATCTGCAATTGCGGATGCGAAAGTGCGGAAGTCCAAAACATAACTTTGACTTCCATGTTTCCGCAATCCGTAATCCTCATTGCATATGCGGGCATGCAGGACCATACCCCTGCAATAGTAACTTTCCACACAATCTTCTAAGGGGAATAACTTTCCCATCCTTGGTCCAAATGAGAAAAGGTTGGTACCATTGGAAAGCTCTTGGAGAGCTCTATCCAATGGTGAAATCCATGCCCCATCTGAGCATTCCTACCATGTCAAATTACCCACTTAATTTATGTCCATAAATCTACCAAAAAAAGGACTTTGACCTTCTTCCTGCCATGATCTTCCCTTCCACCTAAGCCACAGAGGGGTTCTGAAACATTTCCAAGGCACTCCCCTCCTCCCCAACGATCATATGTAAGCATACAACTCATTTCCACGTTAATAAAACGAATCATAACATGTGAAAATGCATAAGATTAGCTTTAACAAATACATCTATCACATGCAAGACTGATAATGCATTAAACTCATGCAATACAATGACATACATATAAAAATGAACTCAGCCTTTTACTCAGGCCTGCACATGACTTCTTGTTAGTAAAATTCATTTAAACATGCATTCCACAATTCCACAATTGAACATAAACAACTATTTCATAACAATGAAACACCATCATTTAACATAACCAGAAGTACTTATCTTTCAATTTCCAAATCAACTGGCTAAGTGAGAGCAATGTTCCTCCCAACCTTAGATCTCTATCCAAACTGTACTCTTTCAGCTGAGAGATCACCCCCGAGTTGGGTTGTGTATCAACTAAGGAGGGATATTAGGTTCTCTCACAGTCAAGGTTCCATCCCAATGCTAAGCCAATCTATAGTTGGGTTTATCAAGCATTCCAGGGCACCTACCCATGCTAAGCCAACCTACAGTCGGTTTATCAAGCATTCAGGAACATACTGTTCATGCTAATCCAACTTCCAGTTGGGTTTATCAATCATACCAACAGCGGGGTCATGCCAAACCAGCATACAATTGGGTTTATCTAGCACACTAGACTAGTTGATCATGCTAAGCCAACTTGCAGTGGGTTTATCAGGCATACCAAGCAATACAATCATGCCAAGCTAGCATACCATTGGTGTTGATGTATATGTAACTTCAGAATGTATTTCACACATATGTATATTGTATTCGTATAGAGATGTTATTATTCCTCTATACGGAAGTGTCGTCATTTATATTGTAAGTGTCGTAACTTATACTTGATGGGTTATTAGACCACCTTGTTGGGGTCAGCCCTGTATAAGTCATGTGTGTCAAAGGGTTATTAGACCACCCTAGTGGAGGTCAGCCCAGTCAACATTATGTTAAGTGGTCAAGTTGAGTCCGACCTAGTTCAATAAAGGTCAAGTCAAGTTAGTGTATAAATAGAGAGTGTGTCTCTCTCATTTTACACATTCTATTTCTCTCACTCACACTTAGGAGAGTGGCGCACTTGTGGAGGAGGAGGCTCTGCTGCTAGGAGAAGACTATCTCTTGTATTCTGGTTGTATCATTGCTCTATCTATCTCTGAGGAAGTCATTGGGGTTTTTCACCTTTATGGTTTTCCCCAAGTAAACTCTGTGTCTCTTGTGTACTTGCATTATTGTGTCCATGCTTGATATGCTGTATATTTGCTGTACATATTGTTCTCTCAGTTAAGATCCTAGATCATATTGAAGTAAATTCTGAAAATTTAACATGGTATCAGAGCTAGCCTGAAAGAAGGCATGATATGGCATGTATGACACTTGTTGCACTTACGATGCTAGGGCTTGTATAGCAAAAACCAGTCATCGTAGCACTTTCGCTATAAATCCGTTTTGGAGAATTTTTCAGATCTAAAACATTTACAGGTCGAATATAAGATCCCCATGTACCTTGTGTCCAAAGGAAAACCTCTAATTCATTGTACTTTGTGATTTATGATCTGTACAATATAGGGTTTCTGCCTCTTCCAGATCTGAGTCAAAATCAGGTGACCTTGGGAAAAAGGTCATAACTTGGGCTAAGAAGCTCCAAATGAAATTTAGTAAAAATTGACAGGTAGTAAACAAACTATACTATCTCATAAACCTTTTACAGAGGCTGAAGTTGAACCAGTGACATGTGGCATGCCATACAATTTCGCTCTCCTGTATTATCCCATAAATAGGTCACGTTGCGACACTTGGCCTAACTCTCTATCAGAGAATCCAATTGAGGTCAGACCTGTCGAGATGGAAAGATAACAGGTCGGGCTATCTCAAGAAAAATTTACAGACCCTGTGGATCGAAAAGTTCGGAGTTACACCAGAAACAATTAGGTACATATTTATGTCAAAACAGAATTATTTTTGAGTACCTTCATTCATGGCTTCCGAAATTTAGGGCTTCGGAGAAAGTTGGAATTTTTGTAATCGGAGACCACGGCTGGATGCTACTCATCAAAATCAAAATTTAGAGACCAAGATCATATTTTTTGGTTGGGCAGAAGGCCGGGCTTGATCAAACCCCAGTTCGGGACTTCGATCGGAAAGATGGAAAATTAGGGCTTCTGCAAAAATTGGAATTTTGGAAATATGTGACCACGGCTGGAAGCTCCTCAGAAAAATTGAAGCTTAGAGTTTTGCATCAAATATTTTGTTTGGGTGAAGCTCCGGGAAACTCAAACCCTAATTCAGGGTCCTCCCTAGTGAATCTGGAAATCTAAAAGGCAATTTCAAGGGGTGAAACTTTGCAGTTTTCAAATTCTGAATATACCAACTTGATCAGCGCATCAAGGTGCATATTTCTATCCTTTCGGAAGTTTGAAATTCAAAGTTTGAATTTTTGGGGTTTCTTTGACAAACCCTAATCCAGCTCCAAGTCCAGTTCTTGCAAATCAAGTGGATTGGGTTAATCCTAGAAGAAGATGGATTGGTCACCTGCATAAGTGAAGAAGTTCCTGTTTCAGAGGGAGATGAGGCTAGGGCCTTCCATAAGAAGATTACAAGCAATCTTGACAGGTATGGCTTACAGGTATGTTTCATGGTTAATTTTATCATATGTTTGTCTTCATATCATTACAGTACAATCTTGATTAATTACTGGACTTGTCGTATCACCTTAATAGAAGATATTCATTGATTAAGGTTTTGACACTTATGATTGTATTAATGCATTGTGATGTTGTATGAGGTTTATGTTGTTTTCTAACACAAAAGGTACACCAAGAAAGTCAAATCATGTTCTACTTCAAGAACATATGCTCATGGTGACATGAAGACAAAGATTCATCCATTGTCATGGATCACATAGAAGATCTACTTTTGAGGTATGTATAACTTGGTTCTACAATGGTTAACTTATGAGACATGCAGGTTACTAGCACAAGTCACTGAAGAGAACCAGAAGACATTATGTGGGTATGTTAGACATAACTAGCTAGCATGCTAATCCAAGTATGTTTTTCCTATATCAAGCTAGAATCCTACCTTGTGTTAGGATCTTATACTGTTGTGTTGTTGACAATGATTATTCATGAAGTCATAGGTTTGAATAATCATGGTTGTATGCATATTATGTTTCTTACCATAATTGATGATATGACTAACCAGAAGAATCATGAAGGTATAGGTTTGAATAATCATGGGTTTTATGCATATTATATCTCTTATCTTGATTGATGATTCAACTAACCAGAAGAGTCCTATGATCAAATAAGAATATGTATGAGTAAAAGAAGACTTCCTTGAAACCTTGAATACTAATGTTTATTATCTATGAATGATCATGAATATACATGTTTAAGATTATTGTGTTTTGATATTATTAAGATTATACTAATAAATGTGTGATTATGTATGAGACCTCAAGGATAACACAATGATGATACTAATAAGCATGCATAGTGATTAAGGATGGATGTAAGTTCAAGGACAGGTAATCCAGGAAGCAAAGATCAAGAGGGAGCACACTCTAGTTGTTCCTGCAAGAAAGCAAAGGAGCACACTTCAGTAGTTTATGCAAGGATGCAGATATTCAGAGGGAGTTGACCACTTCTCACAATCCACATAAGAATGGAGTTGCAAAAAAGAAGCAAAGACTGAGAGGGAGTCAACCCAACAAACAAACAAAGATAAGTATTCGAATTGTCATTACTTGCATATTTTATTGTTTAAATAATACTATTCAATAATGTATATACTGATGTTCCTAGAATTAGGTTGTGGATTATGCATATTAGAATAGTTGCATTGATGAACAGTATACTACTAATATGCATGGGTAAGTGGCCTATGGCATTGTACAACATTCCATTGCTACTTATCTAGAATGAAACCTCTTTGCTGACATGTTGGGAGTTGTGCACACTATTAACAATGTTCTGGTAGAGATTGGAAGGCATCTAGAAAGTTACGGGATATGGATAAATGTTGTAGTGAAGCATTGGCTAAGATAATTGCATGATTGTATGACATATTTCTTTATGTGTAAGAATTTGTTCTGAAAACTATGAGATGTTTTCTAATCATGCAATTTAACTTGTTGTGTAGGAAAGATCGTATGCCATCACCTACAAAAGAAGAACTACAACATTTGTTCAGCAACAAAATTATCTATTGAAGATATTGAAGTTCCTAGGATATGGGAAGAATGTCATGATCCGTCGATCATGAAGAATGATGTTTGGGATGTAGTCCCAAGACCTGAAGGGAAGTTTGTTATGACTTCCATATGGATCTATCAAGATCAAGCATGTTGCAGATGGCAGCATAGAGAAATATAAAAGTGATGAAATAGAAGATACACCAGATGGATTTCAAGACAGCTTTCTTGAATGGTGTAGTTGAAGAAGAAGTGTATGTGAAGCAGCCACTTGGTTCTGAGACACATGACAAGGAGTCATATATGTGCAGAACTTGGGTATGATGCACCACTTTCTAGGTATGGAGGTGTGGCAGAGTGCAGATGGAATCTTCCTTGGACAAGGGAAGTATGCAGTAGAGATCCTGAAGAGGTTCGGGATGATGGACTGCGAGGCTATGGCATCGAACCTGAAGCTTCTGTGTGATGCTTCATCTGAACCAGTTGATGTCACTATGTGTCGTCAGATGATTGGGTCCTTGATGTACCTGATGAACATGAGACCAGATATTTGCTTTGCGGTGAACACATTGAGTCAATTGCTGAAAAATCCGAGGAGTGTTCATCTGGTTGCTATAAAGCATATTCTGAGGTACCTGAAAGGGACAGTGGATTATGGGCTCAAGTATGAAGCGAATCAAAAATTTAACCTATAGGGTTATGTTCATTCAGATTGGGTAGGCAGTGCTGCAGATAGGAAGAGCACATTTGGGTGCTGCTTTAGTATGGGATCAGGTGTGATCTCTTGGTTCAGTAGGAAGCAGTCCTGCGTAGCACTGAGTACAGATGAGGCAGAGTATGTTGCAACCCATTCAGCTAGTTGTGAGGCAGTATGGCTACGAAAGCTACTGTCTGAGTTATTTGATCTCCTGTTGGATGCTACTGGTATCTTTTGTGATAACCAGAGTTGTGTGAAGCTATCCGAGAACCCAGTGTTTCATGACATGTCGAAACACATAGAGATCAAATATCACTATATCAGGGATATGGTGCAGAGAGGAGCTGTGAAGCTCCTGTACATTGTGACGAATGAGTAGATTGCAAATGTGCTGACGAAGCCACTAGCCAGGGTTAAGTTCGAGTACTTTAGGGAGAGGCTTGGTGTTCTTCAGATTGATGACACTTTGAGGAAGAAGTGATGGACACATTTGCAGAAGCCATTCCAAGCATGTTGGAAGGAGGATCCTTCACATGGCTGTGGATGTAAGCACTGCATGATGAGCATCAAGATGATGCTCCAGTTACTGCTCTATATACGCATCATGTTGGATGTTGGATATGATCAGTTGGATCATTTATATATGTACGAATCATGTTGGATGTTGGATATGATCAGTTGGATCATTTATATGTATATGTATGTACACATCATGTTGGATGCTGGATATGATCGGTTGGATCATTTGTATGTATTTTGTATATGCATCATGTTGGATGCTTGGACCATGTATCTGTATATGTATCAGGCGGATACATTGTATGATCAGGTGGATCATGTATGGTGATATGTATCATGTATTTGTATTTGTATCAGGTGGATACACTGTATGATCAGGTGGATCATGTATGATGATATGTATCAGGTAGATACTTGGTATGCATCAGGTAGATGCATTGTATGATCAGGTGGATCATGTATGGTGATATATATCATGTATTTGTATTTGTATCAGGTGGATACACTGTATGATCAGGTGGATCATGTATGATGATATGTATCAGGTAGATACTTGGTATGCATCAGGTAGATGCATTGTATGATCAGGATGATCATGGATGACGAGCTTCAGGATGTTGTTCCAGATGACATGCAACAGGGTGTTGCAGTCAGGATGATCAGGATGATCATGTGTACATTAGGATGATGTATGGTGAGTATTAGTTTGATACTCTGTGGCCGTGGAATAGGTTGTGCAGATAAGCATGTAATTTGTGCCTTGGGAGATTTGCAGATAGTCTTTCGAGGTTTTGCCTATGGCATGTAATTTGTACCCTGGGATATCTGGCAAATGCTCTTTCGAGGTTTTGCTTGGGAGGACATATAATTTGTGCCCTGGGAGATCTGCAGATAGTCTTTCGAGGTTTTTCCTATGGCATGTAATTTGTGCCCTAGGATATCTGGCAGATGCTCTTTCGAGGTTTTGTCTTATGGCATGTAATTTGTGCCCTGGGAGATCCGATAGGTTGAGCCGTGTGCTCGTAATCAGTCCTGGGATGCTCTTTCGAGGTTTTGCCATGATCACATGTAATTTGTTCCCTGGGAGATCCGATAGGTTGATCCTTGTGCTCGTAATCAGTCTTGGGATGCTCTTTCGAGGTTTTATGGTGACCACATGTAATTTGTGCCCTGGGAGATCCGATAGGTTGAGCCTTGTGCTTGTAATCAGTCCTGGGATCCTCTTTCAAGGTTTTGTGGTGGGGTCACATGTAATAATTCCTGGAGATCTGGATAGGATGAAAAAGGCCTCAGATGCTCTTTAGGGTTCTTGCTAGTCAAGAGACTCTTTTAAGGTTTTGTGACACACATAATAAGTCCTGAGATTTCCACAGTATGGTTAGTGATGATGAAGACCTATAGGTGGTGGGCTTACATCCAGTATGAAAAAGGACTGGCTCTGTAGAACTTCCTATGACGAGTAGATTCAGAGATTGATTGAGATAGCAGTAGCAGTGACGATGATCCAGAGAAGATGACTTGTGCTAGAAGAGTTGTGTCGAGAAATACCTTCCTAGTTAAGAGGGAGTGTTGATGTATATGTAACTTCGGAATGTATTTCACATATATGTATATTGTCTTCCTATAGAGATGTTATTATTGCTCTATATGGAAGTGTCATAATTTATATTGTAAGTGTTGTAACTTATACTTGATGGGTTATTAGACTACCTTGTTGGGGTCGGCCCTGTATAAGTCATGTGGGTCAAAGGGTTATTAGACCACCCTAGTGGGGGTCGGCCCAGTCAGCATTATGTTAAGTGGTCAAGTTGAGGCCGACCTAGTTCAGTAAAGGTCAAGTCAAGTTAGTGTATAAATAGAGAGTGTGTCTCTCTCATTTTACACATTCTATTTCTCTCACTCACACATAGGAGAGTGGCGCACTTGTGGAGGAGGAGGCTCTGCTGCTAGAAGAAGACTATCTCTTGTATTCTAGTTGTATCATTGCTCTATCTATCTCTGAGGAAGTTATTGGGGTTTTTCACCTTTATGGTTTTCCCCAAGTAAACTCTGTGTCTCTTATGTACTTGCATTATTGTGTCCATGATTGATATACTGTAGATTTGCTGTACATGTTGTTCTCTCAGTTAAGATCCTAGATCAGATTGAAGTAAATTCTGAAAATTTAACAATTGGGTTTATCAAACATATCAGACAATCTGATCATGCTAAGCCAACCGGCAATGGGTTTATCAGGCATACCAAGCAATACAATCATGCCAAGCCAGCATATCGTTGGGTTTATCAAACATATCAGACAAGTTGATCATGCTAAGCCAACCGGAAGTGGGTTTAGCAGGTGAACAGGGACAACAAGGGAGGCGTTGCTAAGCCAATGAGCTCAACCATAGAGTTGCAGGCATCTCAACACTTAGCCGACCTGGCACCCACATTACCTACCACATCCAACACAAAGAAGACCCTGTTCTATGTTGCACAGTCCCTCAAGGCTTCTTCCCTTCAAGTTTTATTCTAGGATGGGCATCAGGGAAATTTTTAGGGGCGAAATTTTGCCAATTCGCTATTTTGGGGGCCTTTTTTCAAAAAATAAATTCGCTATTTGGTCATTTTTAGTCTCTAATATCGCCTATATTTACATAAAATGTGTATTTTTATCATAATATTCGCCAAATTTTTCAAGTTTTAGTATTAAATTGTATGTTTCATATTTAATATTCCTCTACCAATCTATATTTATGTTTTTTCCAATCCAAAATAATTGCCTAGAATACTACACTTGAGCATAATTTTATAATCCTTAAAAAATACCCTGATGGGAATAAAAAGGTCCAATCTCTAGTTCTATGAGACTTCATCCTTCACTGGGTTTATCAAGCAACCCAACCTTCTTCCACAATTAAACAAGCTGACTCGTACCAAGATTGCGGATAGGGCTCTGTTCCGCAATCTATCCTCTGCGATTCAAGCTCAGGTTCTCACGATTTCTCTTCACTATTCAGGCTTGCATTTTCCTCACAGGTTCTTACCACTCTGTCACCGGTAGACTGGGTTCACACACACAGTTTCTATAGCTGACAACTCTCTGGTATTTTCTATTACACAAGAAAACATGATTATCTTCAAGTTTCTACGACTAATTCTGAGTCGGCGGGTATGTCTAGACAAGTTCTCCCTTGAAGAATTGATGGATCCTGAATGGAAAGTGTGTGAATGGATGAGTGAATGAATAATGTATAATGGATGTTCCCCTTCCCACCAATCAGTATTCAAACAAGTTCTGCAAGTTTCCAGGTGTTGAGCACCTTTCCGGACACGAAACCAGAGTCATGCTCTGCCATACGAAATCACAGGCATGCTCCATACTCCATCGTCTTCAGCAACAGGGTTCTCAACCACCCTCTGCAACCGAATTAATGTCAGCAAGGAGTTCAAACAGGTTCACGGTCGAACATGTGGCAACATGGGAAACCAATCCCATAACACCCTCACCTCTCCCTAGTGGATACACGTGGCCCCTTCTCATTAGTTGCTTCATTAGCCAGCTTCTTGGTTATTTTATTCATTAACAATAATTACATCATTTACATTCCTTCATGGCTTAACAATCCATGAATAATTAAACTGTCCAAATACTTTCCTAAGCAATAACCTTAAACATCCACTAGTGGGGCCTTGGCCTTGAGCTCCACACTAGGGAAAATACACACATTGCATATATATACAGTCTTTACATTGAAGACAAATAACATCAAGGGCAAAATGGGTTATTAGAAATTCCACAAAATTTAGACTTACATAAGATGTACTAGGTGAATTTTACACATTTACTTCGCTTAATATCTCCATCACTATGTTTGTGAAAGGAGCAAGTAGAACTACCTTGGCATAAAATTTCAAAGAAAAAATTAAAGTTGAATTAAATGAAAGGAATGAAATTGGGATGTAATATAAATAATGAATATCTAAAGGAATAAGGCACTATGGTGGAGTTTTAGTCTCAAGAGAGAGCAATGCAAGATGTAATAGTTAAAAAGTGGTGGCTAAATAAGATAAGGGAGACTTACTAGAAATATGAAGTGGTGAGTAGAGATACAGTGAAGAGAATGGGAGTATAGAGATGCAATTTAAGAAGTTGGAGAAGTTATATAAATATAGAGAGATCCAATTGATGGTTAAGAGAATGTGGATTCATAGTGGGGTTAATCCATGAAGTTGGGTAACACTTTTTTCCAAGTGATGTGAAAAAATATTTTTTCATTCTCTCCATTAAGGAAATTTTAAGCACTTGATTGAGCTATTAATACCTCAATTGAGTGATAAATTAAGACCTTGATTGATGGTTCTTGGTGGGTGCAACAAGTATTGGGTATGTTATATTCTTTGCATGTAAATTGACAGTTGGAGTTGATAGTTGGTTGGTTAACAAGTCGACTGGAATTGAAGTTGAAAGATGGTGGAATCCTGGTCAGCTAGTCGACGACCATGTCTCATCGACATGAAATCAAACAAAATAAAGAGGGAAGGAATTCAACAAACATTTAGATGACGAGAAGCTCGAATAGCATTCAATTAAATTTGACTTATTCAACTCAACTATTATAGGATAATTGAAATTTGTTAGGAAGTTATTAATCACCATTAATGGAGCAGTTATCTATAACTAATTTAGTTGTCATGAATTAGATTATTACATATATAAATAAGATGTGATGGAAAGGTTGAATGTATTGTAATATATTGTACTTGAGTAAAGAAGTAGCGTGCAAGTGAATTTACACTTGAGCTATTGCAATCTAGTAAATCCTTATTGTAAATGCTAGTTAAGAGTGTTGCTATTAGATCATAAATAAATCTAATTGGTTTGATGGTTTTTCCGTGTAAAGGGTTTTCCAAGATATTTTTTGTGTATTGTGTGACTACATTTTGTGCCATTGTTAAAGTCTTGTATATCTAACTATTAGAATCATTATGGATAGTCACTATAACAGGTATTTATATCCTTGACATGGTATCAGATCTAGATCTGTCTTCAAGGAGATGCCTTTGTTTCCATTTTGATCCTGGATCTGGAGAATGCCTAGTTTCAGTGGGAGTTCTAGAACATTGATTTTTAGTTAGAATGGCCAACAGTTCATGTGTAGAAATTGAAAATTTTGATGGAGATAATTTTAAGCTTTGGAAGATCAAAATGCAAAATCTCCTTGTAGATTGAGAGCATTGGATTGTTGTCAGGCCCATAAAATACTTGATAGGTATGTCGTCCAAAGATTGGAAAAAAATAAACAAGAAATCAATGAATACAATCAAAATTTGTTTAGAAGTTTCTATATTACTGAATGTCTTAGGAGAAGATGCTACAAAGAAGCTATTGGAAAAGTTCATATCTTAAATTTAGGTCCTCGTATCTTTTAGGTCTCGGGATCTTTCATTGTCAAAAGTGTCTCGGCACCATGGATAAAGTCATTTGGCTTCATGTAGTAGCAGATGTCATGTAATTTAGTGAGATGGGATTTGGCTAATTGGAAGGTGCAAGATATGCATGTTGCATACATTCCCCATTTTCAAGGTTTGAGGTTGAGTAACAAGAGGATTTTTTTATTGGACGGATTTTTGGGATACCAATACTCACAATTGGAAGGAACCATGATCCATTTCTCATGATTTTTTTCTAGGAATTTTATTATTGAGATTAATGGCCTTATTCCACATGAGGACCTTTTCAAAATGAATATTGACATGCTTGGCCCATTTTGGTGTGATTGGGAATGAAGCTTTAAATGTGCCTTGGTCAAATATGATTCTTAGAGACTAAAATTTCTTCTTCATTAATGAAATGATCTCATTCCAAATTTTAATTTATAATGAATTTCTAGAGATCCAGAGAGATGGTCATTTAATAGATTGCATAACACTTATTTTTTCTGAGTGAGCTACAAACTCAGAATGTAATTACATGGCTAATGATTTACTGGGGCCTTCCTACAAAGGCATGGGTAGTGAAAAGTGGTCTCCTAGATGGACTTTTCCCCTCCTACCTTAGGTTGGAAACACTAAAGCACCTATTATAGGAATATTTTTTTGCAAGTATTATTGGTAGATTGTTCAGTCGGATCATACAACCTTTTTCCAAGGGAGGTTGCAATGGATAGCATTTATGTTGGATGACTCTAGATCTTCAGTACGTTCACTCACTAATGTCTTGCAATACTTGAGGATTTCAACTACATTTTTTCTTTGGAGAAATATGTTTTTGAAAAGAAGGTTAGTTCTTTGTTTGCGTCTTGTGAACTATGGAAATAAGAGATACTTGTGCAACTTTTAGCTAAACACTTCTTGTTAATCAAAGATTCCAAAAGTTTCAATTCACATACATATTCATATTTTATTAATTTTTTCAGTTTCTATGAAAATAAGATATATATTCCTTTATACATTCCCTTTATTTTTGTTTCTTTAAAAATGAAATTATAATTACAAAAAAAATATTAAACCATCTAATTATATGTTTCCAACATCCAATCTATGCTTAGATTTTTAAGAAGGTTCATAAATATTCCTCGGAAATAATCATTGCTTTACAATGAACTATTCCTATATTACAAAGTGAGTTAACTTTGTTACTTTTTAATATACAAATTTAGTTTCTTTTATTTTCACTTTTATTTTCAATCTCTTTCACTATCATTTTGTTCAAATAAATATAACTAATAATTTAAAATGAAAATTTAAATTTTCTAAATTACATTTTATTATATATTTGGTTGTTTAATTTCTTTCTTTATTGAAACATAATTCTTCTTTTATTATATATATTTATTTATTTTTGTTACTTTTATCTTTATTATATTTTTCTCTTTGTTAATATATTTTTGAATATTTTGTTTAAAATATAAAAACGATTATAAACAAACATTAATCACAAAAAATTGTTTATTTATTTATTTTATTTTAATAAGTCTAATTAATTTTAGTTCATCAATGGAGTAATTGTTAGAATTTTTAAAATGTTATACTTCATGACCTTTTTTTCATGAACATATTGTGACTTTCCTACTTAATTGTTAGTTTTGTTATTTTATTATAATTTATATTTTGTTATTTTAAATTTATTGTTATTATTAAATATTATATACTTTTTATTATATTAGTATAAGTTTAAAAATTACAATTAATAAATTTAGGTGATTAATATTTTTAATATATGATAAGTATATTTTTTATTTAAAGAAAAAATAATATTTATAATAATGTTGTGGTTATTCATTTTTCTTTATTAAATTAAAAAAAAAAAGAATTGGCTAATTCTATTTAAATATTATTTTTATTTTAAAAACATTAAAATAAACATTTTTATACAAACATAATTTTTACAAGTTAAAAAGTTAAAAAGATTGATATTAAAAGAAGTATTTTCAAATTACTTTTAAAAAAAAATGTTTTCAATTTTAGTATTTCACTATATTTACCTTATTTAAAATATAGATAATCAAATAATAATTCTATGTAGAAAGTATTTTTATTATAAAATCTATATAAACCAAATTTAAAAATGTAAATTTAATTGATAACTTTATTTAAAATTTAAAATTTAATTTATTAAAAAAAAACATTTCAATGTTTGAGTATAGGTTATTTGAAGGTTGTCTCCTTAATCAAAACCAAATTAACCTTGGCTATTTGGACAAGGTTTGCATCAACCATATCAAACCGAATGTCTTCTTTAAAACAAAATGAAAAATAATAAAGAAACAAATTTAAAAATAGTATAGGATACTTTTCATAAATAAAATTAAAAAAAATGGTTTTAGTGCATGGCTTCTTATCATAATATTTTTATACTACTTTAGTATATAATAGTAATGTTTTGTATTAAATGTTTTTGGAAGAGTTCAAATTTCAATGATTTGATGTGGTATGTATTTTTGATTTCATGAAAACAAAAATACCATTTTTTCTCTCTTGAAAAAAATATTTTCATATCATATTTTAAATTTGATTTTAATAAAAAAATTATAAATTTTAATAATAATAAAAAGATTAAAATCTTTATAAAATTAGTAAATGACTTCCATTTTTTTAAATAAAAAATATTTTAGATTTAACTTTTTAATAAAAAAATTATGATCTCTAATAATAAAAAAGGATTGGAATCTTTATGAAGTTAGTGAATGGCTTCCATTTTTTAAATAAAAAATATTATAGTCTCTCTGAAGAGGGTGACTGGCTTCCAATTTTTTTAAACAAAATATAGAAATCAAAATATTTAAAATAAATATAAATATAAATATAAACTCTATGAAGTTAGTGAATGGCTTCCTATTTTACAATTCTGAATTATGATTGACTCATGATGTTTCATCACCTTGGTACAAATCGACGGTTTACGTAGTACGAACTGAGAAAGAATAAAACAACAAATTTAAATCAAACAAATTATGAGGTTTATCGCTAAACATTGTTAAACAAAACTATTTAAAAAAGAATCCTAAACACTATCATGTTAGTTAGTGGCTTCTTATTTTTAAGATTTTCATGTCAGGTTTATCCTTAAAAAAAAAAGACAATTTAAAATTTTTATAATCTCTATCATCTCAGTGAGTGGCTTCCTATTTTTATTTGTTATTTTTATCCTTAAACATAGTTTTAAAAAAATAAAAATAAAAATGTTGTCAGATCTTTATGATGTTAGTGAGTGGTCTCTTATATTTAAGAATTTCCATACCGTTTAAAGTATTTTGCAGCTTATGTAAGACGAATTGACACAGCGATAAATTTCTAACATAATATGCTATTTATCCAAAATATCCCAAAAGAAAGATTCGAAATCTCTATAACGCGAGTGAGAGGCTTCCTATTTTAAAATATTTATCCAAAATATCCCAAAAGAAAGATTCGAAATCTCTATAACGCGAGTGAGAGGCTTCCTATTTTAAAATATTTATCCAAAATATCCCAAAAGAAAGATTCGAAATCTCTATAACGCGAGTGAGAGGCTTCCTATTTTAAAATATTTATCCAAAATATCCCAAAAGAAAGATTCGAAATCTCTATAACGCGAGTGAGAGGCTTCCTATTTTAAAATGATCTTTTTATCTTAAAAGTTATCCCATGCTAATAAAAATATTTGTTTTTGCAATTTTTTGATGTAGGTTGGTCCAATTAAAACTTTCATACGGTTGGTCCAATTAAAACAATGAAAGATACCGTTAGTCCAATTAAATGTTTTTAGATGTTTCCACGTTGATTGACTTGTAAGATAGCATCTTCGAACTTCCAAATATATGAGCCATTTATTCAATAAACTTGTCAATCAATAAAAAAATTATTGAAAAATCTGCTATTTAATCTATATAAACAAGCTTTAAGCGGCCTAACTTCGTACTGAAATGCCAAATATTATATTAAGATATATATATATGGATATCAATCAATAAAAAAATTATTGAAAATTTTGCTATTTAATTTATAAACAAGTTTTAAAAAATATTATATTAAGATGGATATATATATATGGATAAATCTTAAAATCTTATTTTTAATAATAATAATTTATTTTTAAGGTCATTGTCAAGTAGACATTAATTTGGTGTATGAGACTTTATTGTTTGTGGGACAAGAGACCCCTTTACACAAGTATATACCCTACTAGAAGAAAAAACATATTCTTAACAATGAAACCCACTTAAACTATACCAAAAACCCTAATTTACACTATAAAATTCCCCACAATCCAAAAACCTAATTTCAATATAGACTACCTAACAATAAAACCCTAATTTTCAATATAAGCTGCTCGACAATCCAAAAACCCAAAACCCTAATTTTCAATACACGCTGCCCGACAATCCCAAGAGCATTATTATACAAATCAAAGTGTCCCACAAGGTGATATCTTATTGCAATCTATGATATCAATAATTACGATTCCAACCGAATAGAGACATAGAGATTACTCACATCACATAGTTTGCAGGTCAGCAAATTTATTTCATTCGCTCAATCTGCAATAATATATTACGGCGTGGAAAGTTTAACTATATTTTTAGTTTATTTTTCGGTGCCTTATTTTACCGAACTATCTCAAAATGATTCATACATTTACATTTGTTTTTTCATCACATCTCACGCGCCACACTTGGGAAAAAAAGGACAATATCGTCTTATATTTACAGGGTCGTTGGGCTTTAGGTTTTTCTAATAGTAACTGAAGATAAAAGTACACAACAATGTGCTGCACCCGTATTGCCTTGTAGTATCCGGCCACCATTACAGGCCCAAGAGTTCGGACGTCGATTCTCCACCGTTGGACCTGGCCACCACATAAAACGAAAATTTATTATTTTATTCTTACAACAAATACCATCGATGCCACCAGCTTGTCATATGCGCCGACCATGGAGTATATTAACCATGGCTGTTGCGTCAAGTAGATAGATCAATATCTTATAAATATAAATATAAATATATCAACTTCCAAAAAATAAAATATAAATATATTAATTTACATGACAGTATTCAACTAGCCTGTCATATACACCGACCAATGAATATATTCATGAGGACAGTTCCACTTGCAAGTCTTTAACATCTTTCAACTCCGGAATATACCAATTTACATGACCCTACATTTTTTTAAATACGATAGAATACAACGTTTTCATTTATTTGTACTTGACTTTAAAGGGTATATGGGACCATATTAAACATTATAAATACTTAAATCCAATTCAATTCTTTCATCTCTTTTTATTTTTGAATGTTTCAATCATGCAATTGTAGGTATATGAGACCGTATGAAATATTGCAAATATTTATGTTGTTGGGTGATTCAATCGATGCAATATTATTTTGTATTTGAAAACAATTTTAATATGTTTATTTATATTTATTATAAATAATGCAATACATAACAGTTATGTAAATTACTCAAATACATTCAATTGAGTGTGTTTGTCTTATTTATTTGTTTACAAAGTAGAATATAAATTACTTAAATTATTAAAGAGTTTTTAATTGTTTATAACAAAGTGTATATTTTATCGCTATTTTTTTCACACAATAGTCCAAATTGTAACTAGAATATTTAAAATTTAAATATTTGTAGTAAAGAATTATGAAGAAAATTGTGTAACATTTAATGGTTAAATATGATAGTTAAGTATCTTTACTATTTAAAGAACTTGTTTATTATTATTTTTTTATTTTTATATTAATTTTTAATTTAAAGTAAAAATAAAATTTATTTGAAAATATAAGTGAAGAATAATGATTAATAAAATTTATAATAATAATATTAACCAAACTCAACTCATTGAGAATGAAATATTAATAATAATAATTTACAACTCATATCGAAATAACACCTTCTCATGGTTAAGAACTCATATCTAAATCATAGTAGCATAATTCGGCCACATGGTGTAGAATACGGACTATTAGTGGAGAATTAAATTTTGAAAACCAATTTAAAGAAAGAAAGAAAAAACATTAATTATTAATTATTTAAACACTATAAAACAAAAATACCATTCAATTTCATGCTTACTTATTAAAATAACTATAAATAAGTAGTTTTCTTCTCTCACACTTCCATATCCAAGGTTGTTGAGATTTTATATTTTTGTTTTTTAAATGTATGTTAAATTTTATTATATAAATGTCTATGTATATTTATGGTATATTTGATTAAAAATATTATATATAAGCAAGCTATTTCTATATTTTATAAGTACTATATATTTTCATTAAGTATTTTTTCGGTATCAAATCGTACTCGACTTATGTTACTATGATCTAAATGACATGGTTTTTTTTCACGGTGAAGAAAAAAAAAGTTATATTAAATAGAACTTTATATTAAACAAAAAGTTATGTACAAAAATACATCCAAAACCAAGAGAAGTGAGTTTCTTCTCTCAAGTTCAAAAAAGGTATGGAACATAGTAACACCTATAATAAATTCACATGAAGTTCAAAATATTAGAAACCATAACTATTACATCTCCTTCACTCTCTACCAACAAAACTTGGAGCTAAAATTAATAAAAGAAAAGGCTCGCATAATTAATAAGGTCTCCATCTCTTAATTCTTTATAAAACATTCTACCATCCATCTTGCTAATTGTTTTCTTAGATAGCAAATCAGCAACAACATTGGACTCCTTGAAGATGTGGTTGAAAAAGACTTGATCAAAAGCAAAAATCAAATTTCTAACCTTGGTCATCCAATGTCCCAAAGCTAAAGAGTGCAATGTAGTGCTTCCATTTTCCCAATCAATTATACACTTTGAATCCCCAAACACCTGTAAGGAAATCAAGCCTCTGCTCTTAGTAAACCGCAATAGTCCCTACAAAGCAAGGAGCTATGCTCTAGTGTTTGACCGGATACTACCTTAAATGATAAATGAAACTCATGAAAAGAGTTAATCTTTAACATTGATCTAACCCCACATTGCCTCGCCTATTCAAAATAACCCAAAAGAAAACTATAAGCAAGTTCAGAAAATTGAACCTTCCTACTAAAATTCTCATAGTTAATTGTGGTTAAACTCTTAGTCCAACATCATAATATACATATTCAATAAATATAAAAAGGTAAGCAAGATACATGGTTAGGATTCAACATACATTGAAGCACTTTAGCCAACATGGAAACACGAATCTCTTCTTCTATCCAATAGCTAGAAACAAGTTGTTAGCCCTTCTTCGTTCATTATTCTCGTTGAAATATAACTAAAACGAGGTAGTTTGGGTACCCAAGTGTCACTCAATTATTTTATTATTACATGTAAGCTTAAGTATCTCCATTAGGAAAGGTTTTCGTTTAAACCGTAAGTATCTCCATTAGCATATAGTAGTCCATAAGTCACTCCACCTTTGTTAAAAGTTTCGTACATCAAAGTTTTTGTGTATTAGTAATTCATGGATTACATCTTCATGTGATTTGTACTGTTTATTCTATTTTGTGGATTGCTTTACATAGGTATATCTCTCCCATTATTTTCTCATATAAAAGATTGATTAATTTGGTCGACTCACTTGTATATTATCATAAATGAGGTGATACATATTTATCTCTTCAAACAAAGTTTTTCACATGTGGTTATAATTATATCTTTGTATTTAACAACATTGTATGATTCTTTATTTCACACCATGTAATTGTTGAACTTATATCATTAATTGTTATCAACAAGGCAACCTTCCCAAAGGCAACCTTCCCAATCTGAATCTATCTCTATAGCTGACTAGTGTAAAATATTATATAGATCTATACTCTAATTCATAATTGACTCTATGACTAATATTTTCCATAATTCTCTCAAATTCTATCTAAAAAACTATTCTAGATTCTCCCATAAATCTAGTTAACAAACTCACTATATATAGAACATATGGCCAAGTAGTAGTCACAACGTAAATCAAACTTCTGATTTGTCCCCATAAGGTGGGATCACCTCACTTCTATTCTTCATGTTTAGTTAACATTAATCCAACCTCGATTGGTGTCAAAACTTGCTTGCAAATCTCCATGTTAAATCTATGCAACATATCCATTGCCTACATTAATTATAATATAAAATCATTGTCTCTTCTTTACCAAATCTTAATAACAACAATCTAATGTAGCTCTTTCAAAAATATCATATCAAACTCTGTAACTCGTGTTGTAACCATAAATGATTTTAAATGTGGAATAAATTAAGACTATTCTTAATGTAGATCAAGTAATTACATGGATAGGTGTTTATATCCTAGAATTTGGGGTGGACTAGCATCTATGCTTTTCCTAGATTGCACAAGGATTAGACAAGTGTATTGTCTATATTGATTTTATGGCAGTCGTTCAAAATTCAAAATAAACAATTATAATAAAAAAAATATAAAAATTAACTAGTAGTTGATGCATGGATAAAAGGTTTCGTGGTAGACAAGAAATAACAGCTAATTTATTACTTATTTTTTTGACACTTAACTTGTGGTCTGTCAGTGTTCACCAACCACAAATTAAGTAGTTATGCTAATCAACATAAACAGACACAATAAGAATGACATCCATTCAATAAATGATATGCATATTGAGATCTCACAATAATGCGTTACTAGTCGTTTTTCTTTAAACTGTGTTTTAATCATAAAATACCATGCGCTTGGTGTATGCTTGGGATTATATAGCATCTTTTTCAATTTGTAGGCGATAATATTTTTACATAGAAACTCAAAATGTTTGGGTGTCTCAATGTATATCTACTCATCTACATAATCATTAAAAATTGTAAGCATTTTATCCACTTGATATAGTATCTATTTATTTTGTAGATAATGTGAAAGTATATTTCTAATTGAACTAGTCCTAAAAGTTGCTTCAAATGTATTTATTTAGTTAGTCATAAGTATATCTATTAACAACTAAATGTAATACCCCAGTTGTTAAACCTCACGAATATGTTATTATTTCGTTTATTATTGGGTATTAGGTGTTGGAATTATGTACTTTATTATTATTATTATTATTATTATTATTATTAAATAAATAAATAAATAACTTCACATCGACAACTAATGAGAATAAGGGGCCATGGATTCCACATCCGAAGGGGTTGGGGACTAGGATTTGTTGCTCTCCTTAACATTACTCTTTGGAACCTATTTTTTATTATTTTGGTTTATGGAGGCACTATTGCTTCCTCTTTGATGTTTAGTAGGGCCTACATGGCTAGTGCACCCTCCTTAGCTATTCCAATCCTCTTGTGATGCTCCTCATGTACCAGTGCACCCTCATTAGCTATTTTTAGCCTGCACTCCTTGAAAAAGTGTAACTCCCCTCTCTAATTCACCTTTTTCTATTATGGGAAAGGGAATATATAAGTATAACCTCTCTCTCTCATGAATTGGTAACCCCAAATGAATTTGATTTACCTCTCTTGGGAATTCCAATGGCTATAGAAGGATTCAAAATGGATCTCTTTCACTCTTCTTCTTCTTCTCTCTCTCTTCTTCTTCTTCTCTCTCTATGAGCTCTCCAATGCAGCGCAATGCTCTCTTGTCTGGGAAATACGTGCTCTTGAGTAGGAGATGCATTGTATTGCAAGAATATTGAAGGCCATGTAATGAGTTTTGAATACCCTGTAATGGGGACTGAAGATTGATCTATGCTTACCCAACATGAGTCCTTATCCCATTGCTTGTCTATGTCCAATCTAGCTCGTAAAGTCATGGTGAGGGTGGTGATATCCTGAGGGTTGTGTAGTGAGGGGATTTACAAATTGCCAGGTAGAGTAGATGGAAGGGAAAGTTGATATGGTGAAAGGTGTAGTTGTGGTATTCTCATGTTGTTGAGAAGGGTGCAACCATAATTTATGGTTTATATATTTCTAAGAATTTTTGGGTTGTGAGATCTATTCCATTGCGTTTGGAACATTGTTTCCAGTAAGGAATACTTTTTGTTTCACTAAAAAAGGTTTCCGTATGATTGAGATACAGTTGTTTTTGTGTGGCAGTGCTCTTAGTGTTGAGATGAGCGCATCATACATTTTGGTTTAAGAGTACCTCTCATGTGGATATAAGGCCTCGGGTTGGGGGTGACATTCATGTTGAAGATGCATGAGCATGGCATGTCTATGGCTGGATAGAACATTGTCATGTTGAAGATAGTTGCTTTTCATTAAGATGGGTATTTTGTTATATGCTTATTTACTACAATTTTATATGTGTGTGTGTGTGTGTGTGTGCTCATGGATCTGATTTTGTTTTCATTTACATGGTTGTAGGTGGCAACAATGGGATTTGATCTATTTATCATGTATATGGTTGTAGATGGCATCCTTCATATCTAGTTTTGTTTATGTTAATATGGTTGTAGGTGCCATTCAGTAGATCTGATTTTTAACATTGTTAACATGGTTGATTGTGGCAGCCTGTAGATCTATTTATTTGCATTGTTTATGGTGGCTTACATATATGATTATTTTAAAGTTTAAATGGCTATAATAGATCTGATATATCATGTTTGAAATCATTTTAATTTATTTAGCTTTTTCATATCTACTTGCATTTAATGCTTGCTTCTACCTTGCATAGCATGTGCTTTGGTGAATGATTTGCATTGTATTCTTGCATTTCAAATTAAAGAGGACGAATGTTTTATTTTATGTGATTTTTGACATGTTGGCTTAGTTACCCTTAATCCATTGTGCATGTTACCCTTATTCATCCTCCCCCTTCAATTCCCAAGTGTCCTTGTTTTTGGTTTAGGAGTTGGGGACACCACAGAGTGGTATCAAGGCTTAGCTTTCAGCTCTGTGACTATTGGGCCTTCTACAGATTTATAACTCTATATTTATGTTTTGGAATCATAATATATGTATTGTGAAAGAGATGTGTAGTCTGCTAACAATCATTGATAATTAACACATTGTAGCCCCAGTTATGTTAGTTAATGAATGAACATGAGGTGTGGTTATTTGAAATACAATTTTAAACCCCAAACAAAGCAGTGAAGACCTTGTGGCATCTAATGAGGGTTTAATGCACATATGACCTATAGTAAGAATGGGTTCAATCATCTTTGGATGCTATAATAGAGATACACTATTATTTCTTATCTTAATGATAAGTAAGCAATATGATTATTAATTGATAAATAATTAATTTTCATTATTAATTTAATGACATGTATCTTTTATTTTCTAGAAGGAAATTAATATGTACTATTATCAATTTTAATGTAACGCTAAGTTATTAAGATGATATAGTTTTATTATTATTAATTAAGAGCATAATTATTAAGTGGCATTTATACCCTATATGGATTTTGGGATTTCTATTGATGGTATGTTTTTATAGGCCTATTTATGCCACTTGGATGGCCATGGTTACATTGATGAGTATCTCCTTGTCTATTTTGAGGAAATAGGCCACTTGTCTTAATGGTGGTTCCATTTTCCTTTTTATTTTTATTTTCAGTATATGTGGCATGTTTAATTTAATTATTCTAGATTCTTCTATTTGGCTATTTTTGGGGGGGGACAGGCAGCTTATCCAAAAAGTGGTTTCACATTTATTTTATTTTGGCATAAATATGAATTGAAAAGAGGGTGTTGAATTTGTATTTAAGAAAAAGAAGAGCCTAGTGGTTTGGGGTTACTTTTATTGGATGGAATAGGGAACCATTCTGGTTCCATTGGTTCCTCATTATTCATGTCGAATTGATTGTATTGGTCTTGGTTCTGGGGAGTGAGGGAGAGGAGCAGCCTCTTGAGGAGATTATATGCCCCTCCCTATTGCTCTTGGAACTAGTGTATAAGGGATTGACTGCCTGTATGTATATACATATATTATTATTGTTTGATGGCAATATATTTTGAGGGATTTTGCTTCATTTCTTTATTTAAATGATTTTTTTATTGAATAGATGATTGTTGAGAGGGCGTATCCCCCTTTGATATAATACACATATATTAATGGTTTAATTGATTAGATGTGACAATTGGTGAGGGCGTCTCCCTCCATAGTCGGTTTATTATCTCGTTGTACTTGTGCTTGATGTTGTAACAACAGTAACGGTGAATCCCTCCTTCATTGAGATCTTGGACTATATAATTTCATATTCATTGTATTGCTTGGTGCATCCAATGAGAGAGTGTAATGTCCCCATCCCTCAATATGGTCATCAGAGGGGACATTAACTAAATCGGGGCCTCAATATTTTTCCCCATAACCATAATTATGAATTCTTAACAGCTAAAATGCATGTGCAAACATGAAAATAAAACACACAGTGGAATGAACTAAGTCCACACACACAACATGCAATTTACAGGCATTATTATTATATGCATACAAATAAAATCATTGCACATCAAATACACAAGAATACTTTTCTTTAAAAAAGAAGATCCAAGCAACTTATTGTGTAAGAGCAATTTTCCACCCAGCCATAGGCACTCTATCCAGCATATACTCTTTCTGCTGAGAGGCCACTCCCAAGCTGGTATATGAGGCCACCACGGTGAAGGAAACACCTACAAGCTTCTCTCTCTCATTCCACAACCCATTCTTCTCATTGTGCTTAGCCAAAAGCTCAACTAGATCTCTACAGGGGTCTCACTAAGCCTTCACAACCATGGTACTCCTTCCAACTTCCCCAAACAACACAAGGAAGGAATTTCCATTCACTAATCCACAGTTCCCTCGGGAAATCCAACCCTTACAGTGATTTCCAGTGTGTAGTAAGAGTCCAACCTGCTGTAAGCTATTGGAGAACCTCATGCAACACTAATCCATGGCTTCTCAAGCATACGAAAGTAGAAGAACTCAATGGGTAAAGGTTCCTAGCTTTCCCAACCTCCATGCTCACTTACAACCATCTATTTTTCCTTCCAAAAATGTATCTCTATCTCCAAATTCAAATTTTTGGGTTAAACACAATTTGGTAATGGTCATGAACGACAATGGAAAACTCTACACAGTGTAGAAGCTTGCATGAGAGAATGATCAAAATAGTGTTGACTCCAAGGGATATGAGGTAAGGGTGAAAAGACAACTGACATAGCTTTTGACCATAGAAGAAATAGGACTTCTTACAGCTGACATGCTTGTCAAAACCCCCATTCTTCAATAACTACAGGAAGTGACTTTTCCCATGAACCTCACATATGCAATCAATGTTTGGATTTAATTGTAAATAGAAGGTAATTGTCTTATTTAAGGAACATGGAATATTTTGGATGCTTTCTAAGGTTGACACTTGGAAACATAGGATTTGGTTTTCCCATAGGCCCCCTTTCCTCTTCCCCTCTGGTGGACTCATAGCCCCTCTAGTGCTCTTTACACAGCCATCTTGGACCATTTTATTAATTTCCAACATAATATTTATAGACATTTTGAATTGGCATGATAAGCCAATCATATGGTCTAAATAAAAATATATACATCATACATGCCTAGCCATTTACTAGTTGAGCCTTGACCTTGAGTTCCACACTAGGAATCCATACTAGCATATTAATTACATCATTTACATAATTTTGATTAAATACATTCCAAGTCAAAATTGGGGGTATTACAAACCCCTCCCCCCTTGGAATAACACCATCCTTGATGTTTTCTCAAAATCAGAACAAAAATGGGTATGCCTCTTTCATGGCATCCTCCAACTCCCACGTAGCCTCATCAAAAACAAAGTGCTTCCATTGCACCTTTACCTTTCTAATGGCTCGGTTGCGGAGCAATGTTACCTTCTTATCTAGGATGTATAATGGCTCAATTTGGAAATCTCCCTCGGGTTCCACTTGAATCACATCCAATCAATCACATGGTTAGGATCATGTACATATTTCTCAAGCAAAGAAACATGAAAAACATTATGAGCTCTAGTGTTAACAGGAAATACAATTCTATATGCAACTGGCCCTATTGTTTCAAGCACTTCAAATGGCCCATAATATCTTGGAGATAGCTTGGCACAAATTCCAAGCTTCAAAGAACTCTTCCTTGGCCTCACTCTAAGGTAAAAATGATCCCCAACACTGAATTATCTATGCATTCTATTATTTTCTACCTATCTTGGGCTACCTTTAAATTTTGCCTAATTTTTGCAACCTCTTGTTCTATTTCCTTAAGCAATTATTACCCAATTATAATTATGTTCACTGGATCATCCCATGTCACTGGTGTCCTGCACTTTCTGTCATATAAAAATTCAAATGGACTCATGCCCAATGAAGCTTGTTTCCCATTGTTATATGCAAACTCTACCAAGTGTAGATAATCTTCCCACTTTGATGGTTTGTCCATCACATACATGTGAAGCATGTTTTCAAGAATCTGATTTACTCTTTTAGTTTGTCCATCTGTTTATGGATGGTAGGCAATGCTAAAATTCAACTGTGTTCCCAAGTCTGCAAAAAGTCTTTTCCAAAAAAATGAAGTAAATTTGGTATCTCTATCTGAAATTATTGCCTTAGGAAATCCATGAAATCTGAAAATTTCCTTCATGAAAATACTTGCAATGGCATCTGCTTTATACATGGATTTAACTGGAATAAAGTGTGATGATTTTGACAATTTATCCACCACAACCATGATGGAATCATGTTGTTTCACAGTCATTGGAAAACCCATAATACAATCCATGGACATTAGTTCCCATTTCTATTACGAAATTGGGAAGGGATGCAACAAACTTGTTGGGTGTTGATGCTCAACTTTCACTTGCTACCACTTCATGCATTTGGATATATACTTAGCAATATCCTTTTTCATTACTGGCAAAAAATATTGTTTCCTAGCTGTAGCAATTGTTTTATGATATCCTGGGTGAGCAGAATATGGCATTTTATGGATTTCATCTATAACAACTCTCCTCAAATCTACCACATTTGGAATATAAATTCGATTTCTATAAATAAGAAGTCCATCCTCTTCTAAATGATACCCTTCATGCCTCTTTTCGAAATTCTGCTATCTTTTGTTTCTAGTTCCTTTTGGGCCTCATCAAGTTTGCTTCTTAGGTCATTGTCTTCTTCAATAGGTTGAGGACTTGACTTCATATTTGCATGATCTTCTTCCATTCCATCTACATCAATAGTCTCTAAAGGAAAAGCATGTTGTTCACATGTAGCCTCTGTCATATCCGTTGCTTCAATTTGACTTTTTGTTGCTTATGTTGCAACTGTTGCTTCTGTTGCAACTGTTGCTTCTGTTATACCCGTTGTGGGATGAATTTCCATTGGAAATGAAGGGACTGGTATTTTTGGCTGACTCTCTGCTTGAATTTTAGGGGTTGAGGTCGTAGTACCTTCCCTAGTGGAGATTTTGGTCCTTTCCAATTTAAAATTGGCAATTTTCCAGTGTAGTTCATCAATCTTTCTTCTTCTTTCCTCAGATAACTGTTGGAGCTCTTTCATGCTAGCATAAATTATGTCATTTTCCTCATGTACCTGTTTCAATTCCTCGGTCTGCACTGGATCTATTGTGGGTATATTTAACTTCTTCTTCAGTGTGGCTATTTCATTGTCCTTTTTCTCCATGAGTGACTTAATTTGAGACCCATCTAAGGGATCAGCTGTTAAGGCTACCAAATTTGCTTCTAATGATTTTATTGTGATCTGTTTAGCTCTGGTGGTCCATTCTTTTTTTTTTTAACACAAACAGGTAAGATTTTTTTTTATATAAAAAAAGAGAGGAGAAACAAAGTTACACAATGTAAGAGAATACCTGCTCCCCGATAGTGGAGAACTACCATGACTCTACCTTCATCTTTGACAATTCTACATCTTTTTCACAAAAATTAACCCTAGGAGACATATAAATTCATGTAAACTTTCCAAGAAATTTCAGACAGAAACTTATACAGATTGTCAACGTCTTAGCGCTGAGATCCATATCAACTATTGCAAAATACATTGCTTCCAAAAGATCGATAAAATACACAGCCTAACCAAAAAAGAGGGACCCAAAAAAACCTAGGGTGGTACTGATCCTGCATGCTAAATTCAGAACTCTGCTTCCTTGCCTCCAACTTTGCTGCCATGATTCTGCATCTCTTGCTTCAGCTCCATCATCTCAATACGCATGCAGTCGACCTTTCCTTCAATTCTTTTGACAATGCCATAGACTGCCCTGATTTGGGCATCCAAATTAATTGAACAAGGGCATCCATTGTCCAGGATAGCAACAAGACTATTCACTTTCTCGTTGAGCTTGTTATTGCTATCTCAGGCCTCCAGACAAGCTTTCTGCTCCACGGCTACCATATGCTGCAGGGCCTTTTTAATATCGTAATTCTCATTTCTTATCACTCGGCTTTGAGCATCCAAGATTGTCAAGTGATCCTCGACCCCATTGAGGGAGCCCACTAAGCCCTGTTTTTCACCAGAGTCACCACAAACGAACGGAGAATCCTGAACCTGCTCGTTGCATTGCACACGATCCGTGCCTTCCTAACCCCCTGGCATTGAGGGGAAACGCTTTCTGAAATATGAAATTATAGCACCGCCATGTCGAGGGATAGTCTTCTTACAGAGAAGATAGTTAAGACCAGAATCTGCCATCGTCGTAGGCACAAGGAAGCATAATTGATGCCAACCTTCACAGTACCCTTCTATAAATAACCTCAAGCCTCGAGAGTCTCCCAGAGTGAATGTTTGCATGCTTCCCATGTGGAATCCATGTGAAACAAGAGTACGACCATCCCTCATATTGAGGCCCCAAAGTGGGTTTAGGACTATGGCATAAAAATCAAATTCAAGCATTTGCTACAATTTGTGATATCCAGGGCTCCATCCCGGGAGTGGTCATTTATAGAAAGGTGAAAACATGTTGATTCTTTCCCAGAGATAGGTCTTAATAGAGACAAGGAATCCAGACCTTGTTTTTCACCTTGTGATTGCTAACTAGAACACCACGATCTAGTCTTACTCCATTTTTTTCCATCGCATCCGCCTCTTGATTACTAGTTCTCATGATGTGAAGGAAACTTATAGTTTTGAATTCACTAACAAGACACTTAAGAATACTGTGGAATTTAGATGCAGGACTCTTTATGTTCATGATCAATTTCCTAGCATCCCTTATGACCAACATAGAATCGCCACAAACTACTAATTCAGTGAGGCCTTCCCCCTTGCTATCTCTAGTCCTTTTGTTAGAGCTAACCATTCTGCGCTATTGTTTATTCTTCTACCACTTCCCCATGTGTAGTCTTTCATCTTGTTTCTGTCAAAGTCATAGAAGACTCCACCCACACCTGCTAGCCCAGATGGTGGTCCATTTCTCTACCTTGTATAATTTTTCAAATTATTTAAGGGCCAACCTGAGCTTTCTTTCCTCTTTTTAAGATTTGACAATCTCACTACACATCATATCACTAGTTTGCTTGTAAAATTCCATCTTGTCTAGCTTACTAAACTCTTTAAAGTTTGCAATGTGTTCATTTTCTCTCCAGTCACTTACCTTGATAGGATTTGCCACTTTATGCTCAAGGAGAGAGAATATGAGTGTGTCTTATTGGTGATAAACAACTGATATTAGTCTTCTTCCTGTAGTTGGGATGTCCTGTCTTATCTCTTTTTCAATTTTTAGTCCTCTCTCCCTGATGTTTCTATAACCAGTCTGAATATCTGTCCTTACAGGGACTAGTTCAACTGATGAGGAACCTTGTATATTTTGGGGAATGGTAAACTCAATGGAGGGATAACTAACATATTGGATTAGGGGTTTTCTTGTAAAGTATGGCTTTTATATCAACTTAGTGATGTCCCTGGGTATTTCAACTGATTCTGACTGTGTTATTTCCACTAATGATTACTCAGCATCTTCTATTGTTGTTTTGTCCCTTTTTGGGTCTAGGCCCTACTAGTCTTGATCAATGTCCATTTATTGGGCTTCCTCAGCTACCCTTTTCTGTCCAATCAACTATTGTTGTCTTTCTTCTTCTTAAAAAATCTTTATGTCTTCTCGAACTTCCTCCCAAGTTTCTTTATTAGCCATTCTTTCACAACAAGGTCTGGCTAGGCATACATAGACTGAAATTTTATTCTCAAGCCTTTGATTGGATATAACCTGATGTGGATCATATGCAGCTCTTTCAACCTTCTCCAAATTCAGCTGACTTGGGTATTCTTCTACACATTGGGGAGCATTTATCCCTCTTATGATAAGAGGTCCCACTTCTTGTGGCAATAGGAATGCCCTATGTTGTCTGAAATGTTTGAAATTCAATTCATTTGATTTCATCTTTTACCTCACAAATTCCATAGCAAATATTATGGGTGTTAGGAAGGTAGGAAACTTGTAAGGTTCTTCCTCAAATCCATAGACCCTAATAATTGTGTGGTTTTCATAAAGAAACCAATCGCCCACCTAGATCTCTGAGGTAAATTGAATATATCTCTTATTATCTGGTAGCATCCTTGGGATTGAGTTACCATGAATTAGGCTGTATGCAATGCTCATCACTTTGTCTATAAATTCTAAGAAGTTGGAATTATCTTCTCTTATGAGGACCAATAATGTCCACTCTTATACTGGAGTTTGTATTCCCTATTCATCAGTGGTCTTCAGGCCCATGTGTTTGAAACTTTCAAAATTATGATAAAAGAACATGAAGAACAGGTATGACGATAACCTAAAGTATTCAATTGCAAGAAATTCCTCCAATTGTTAATGGATTTTATAAGCCAAGTGGATACAGAGGTCAAATAGAGGATTCTTACCAGGTTCCATGGTCAACTTTAGCAAAATGCCTAGGGTTACTTCATCCATGGACTCATTATCTTCTAAACCCACAATTGTGTATATAATGGAAATGGCTCTTCTGGAGGTTTCAGAGAAAACAGTAGTGGCATAAGGAGGCAGGGTGGTAGGTACATCCATCCATGGATCTAGGTGTTTGGACAGTAACTGGTGATGCTCATAAGAGCCAAGAGTGTTAAAAGCACTTGCCAGGGTTTTTTCGCTGAAAGTATAGGGGGATAAAGACTCTGGCATACAGAACATTCTTTTGAGGGAATTTGTGGTTTTGAAGAAAAGGCTTTTGGACATATCAAAATACAAAATCACCCACTTGGTGGGGCAGTAATGTTTGAAACACTAGGTGACAAACTTAGGGAAAACCACAGACATGGGGAAAGCTATCTGGGTGAAATTTGAATAACATAGCTTAAACTTATCTTGGTCAGCAAATGCTAGGGTCTTAGCTTCTCTAATGGTTTCACTCATATCAAAATTAGTGATGACAGTATCAAAAAGATCAACTTCGTGATCGTGTACATGTTCTTCCCCTCAGAAACAGGGATTCAGAAGGGATACCTTGGATTTGGGTTCCATTTCAAATGATTGGTTTAGTGAATTTTAGTGAAATTAGGGTAAATTTACAGAATTAGGGCTTCACTAAATTAATGGCAGAAACAAGGTTTTACCAATAGTGCTGGACAATAGTGACAGAAAGATACCCAGATGAAACCTGGCAGATGACTTGGACTGCTTGGATGCTAACTCGGAGAGGTAGTCTTCAAGCATGGTTGATCTGGTACGCTAGTTTATCAGGAACATGCTTCTTTGGGATAAAGAAATAATAATATTTTAAAATAGGTCAAAATGTTTTATCCCCTCGGTAAAAATGCACTTTACACATTGGAAAATGAGGTGGAGGGAAAAAAAACAGTACCGGGACCCATATGACAGATGGAAATCAGAGAGACGATAAAGAAAAGTGGGGTCCATATGACAATTGGTAGGCGGGATGAAGGGGTATGCTGGCAGGCGGATGAGCTATGGATCACTTTGGAAAAGTGGGTGGATGCCACTTCTGGTTTCCCAAAGTGGTAACGCATCGATAGTTGAGGTTTAGGAAAACTGCGCTCTAGGAGGTGCATCCAATCACCAAGGAGCATGTGTCCTTGGTGGTTTTAAGGAAAAAGATCGCCCAAGGCCACTTTTTGGTGGGCTCAACTCATTGACGTGCTTTTGATTTGGGCCTTTGATCTAGATCAAGCCCCCTTGAACTTGCTCATGTGCTCTTTGCCTTTAACCTGCTTGCACTTTATGGGCACGCATAATATTTGGGCTATTAGATGAGATCCCTATCTAACAGACGACCTCTCTCTTTTCTATAGCACCAATCTTTAAGCCCTTGTTCGCTAGTTTTTGGTCATATTTAAGGTCTTCGTTGTTTTTCTTTGAACTTTTTAGCTTCCAGGAGATGAAAACAAAACATATGTGGCATGCATAATAGATCCATATGATATTTTTATGGAGAAAAATCCATATACTAACATCGGATCCACATGGACAGAGGTTTGCTCTATAGGACTCTAAGAACAATAGACTTGTGTCCTTTTTCATTGGACTATGGGGTCTTCTCCTTTGGTGAGATGATGATCACACTAAATCAAACTTTAGCTCAACAATTTATTTATTTACATTGAGCTCGAAATGAAAGGAAATAAAATATTGTAAAATTGCATAACAACATTATAAAAATACTATTACTCTACTATGTACATAGCTTTTTCGAACCTAGACTTAATACATTTTTTTTTTTTTGAGAATCCTGCCATTGACAGTGCCTTCTACCAATTCTCCTTCCAATTCACGGAGCTTGTAGGTGTTGTTTTCCATCACTTCAACAATGATGTATGGGCCTATCCAGATATTTTCAAACTTTTCATGTTTGTCTCTATCTTCTCGTTTTGCATCCCATTTTAGGACTAAATATCCTAGGCGAAGATCTCTTTCCAAAGCTCTTCTATCAAAGGTCTTCTTAATCCTCCTTTGGTGTTCCTGTAATTTTATATTTACCTGCTCTCTTTTCTGTTGAAGTTCTATCAACTCATAGATTCTCCTCACCATGTTGTTTGATTCTTCTGTTTCATGTTGGATTAGCTTTAAGTACTGGTAACCCTAGCTGAATAGGTAGGACTTCTTCCATACACTAGTTGAAAAGGAGATGCACTAATTGATTTTTTGAAAATTATTCTATCATCCCACAAAGCATACCTGAGATTTACATCCCATGCCTTTTTGTTCTCCGTTAGCATTTTCTTAATAATCCTCAACAATATTTCATTAGATTATTCAGCTAAGCCATTCCCTTGGGGGTAATAGGTAGTATAATGGCCCATTTCAACATTATAATTTTGGCAGAATTCTATCATTTTAACAAATTTGAAAGTAGGAGCATTGTCAGTAATTATCTTCCTTGGGCATCCAAACCTTGAGAAAATGTTTTCCTCCAGGAATTTCATGATTACATTTTCATTGTCCAATCTAGTGGGGATGGCTTCCACCCACTTTGTAAAATAATCTGTAGCAATCAAAATCACTCTATGCTGGTTGTTGGAGTTATGATTTATTTCTCCAATGAAATCCAAACCCCACTGTTGGAAAGGTGTTGATGTAATGGCAGGCCTTAGGGACAAAGGTCTCAATTTTTGTTTCCCTACAAACATTTGACATTCTACACATGATCTCACAATATGGTTAGTATCATAAAATAGTTTTATCAAATAATATCCATCCCTCAACACTTTGTATGTTGTGGCTCTCCAAGCATGATGACCTCCACATACTCCTTTATGAAATTATGTGATGATGCCTTATGTTTCTTCTTCAATTACACAATTCAACAATATCCCTTGACGATATTTCTAGTACAAATATTCATCTAATAGGAAATATTTAACTATCTCTAATTTCAGAGACCTTGCTTGTAATTTTGGTAGATAATTAGGGCATTTTAAATTCACCAAATAGTAAACAATGTTTCCATACCAATCAGACTCTTTAAATTTTCTATTCACCTTCATTGTGTTAATCTAAGAATCTTGAATATCTCTTAGACTTTCTTCTTCTGTCAATTCTGAAATCAAATTCAATTCTAAAGCTTCACAATTTGACTCGGCTAACAACTTGGCCAATCCATGGCCCTTAACCAGCTTAGTGGGTTTGATTTCTAGGCCATAATCCTTAATTTTAGCAATCCACTTTCCTCTTCTACCTTCACTATTAGTCTGACATAAAATATATTTAACTGTGCTATGGGGAACATATGAAATTATTTAAGAATGTAAAACATAACATCGGAAAGATTTCAGAGCCTTAACCATGGCAGAAGCTTGTTTCTCCTTGAGATTGTTTTTTAATTCAACATATCTGAGAGATTTACTAAAAAATGTTATAGGTTGTTCATGGCCATCGCGGTTCTTTTACAAAATCACAACTGCAACTATGTGAGAGGAAGCAAAAGAAAATATTAAGAAAGGATTTGTATAATCAGGACTTATCAGTACTAGTGTTTCCCCAATGGCTTTCTTCAATCTTTCAAATGTTTCCTTTTCCTCCTTATTCCATTTTACATCATTACCTGTTTTGAGAATGTCGGTAATGGTTTTAATCAATTCAACAAGATTAGGAATGAATCTTCTCAAGAAATTTACCTTGCCAATAAATGATTGCACTTCTTTCTTATTTATAGGGGCCTCAAGTGCTTGTATGGCTGCCACTCTTTCATGATCTATCTTCACTCAATATTTATATACTATGTGCCCTAGCAGCTTAGCTTCTCTCAAAGCAAAATTAGACTTCTTGGGGTTTAGAGAAAGGCCATATTTTTTGCACTTTTTGAAAATCTACTTTAAATGGGATAAATTTTCATCATCAGTCTTAGAAAATACAATCATATAATCTAGATATATAACTATGAATTTGTCTCATTCTCCAATGAATATTATGTCCATGGCACGCTGGAAAGTTGTGCCTACATTCATTAACCCAAATGGCATCTTATCATACATAAAAGTTCCCCATGGAGTGGTAAAAGTTGTTTTCTCTCTGTCTTCTTTACTCATGGCCACTTGATTATACCCTGAAAATCCATCCATCATGGATATCTTGTCTTCACCAACTACTTTCTGCAAAATTTGATCCATTTTGGGCAAATTGTCTTTGAGAGAGCATTTGTTTAGATTCCTGAAGTCAACACACAATCTTATTTCTCAACTATTTTTCCTGATAGGGACCAAATTAGCAACCCATTCGAAGTATATAAGACTGGAATTATTATTTTAGCATCTAATAATTTCCTCACTTCCCTTTCTATAATGGGGAACAAAATAGGATTTGTTTGTGTGATTTTTTGCCTGAAAGGTTTTGTTCCAGGCTTCAAAGGAATCTTATGATCAATTATTGAGGTATCATAAGTTCTCAAATTTTCATACCTCCATGCAAAGACATCTATATGTTCCTTGAAAAGTTTTATGTATCTTTGTTTTACTTCAGCGGGCAATAGCTTTGAAATTTTGATATTTGTGGGTTTTTCTTGAGTACCAACATTTATCTCTTCAATATCCTCTTCTTTTGGTTGGATTTTAGGGTTATGAGGAACATCATTCTTGTCAAATAATATTTCTAAATGAACCAATCCTTTAGGGGTGAAGTTACTCTTTAACTGGACAATCTTATGATTTGCTATTTTGAAATTCAATTTGACATCAGTTTCTTCTTTTTATTGATTGTCTACATCTTATTTTGCTTCATGGTCTTTATCAATGCATGTACTGGAAAACTCATCAATCACTTCCAGAAATATTTTGATCTGTTAATCATCCTCAAACACTTGCCAATGTTTGGTATTATCTGGAATAGATGGCCTATATATCATCTCAACTTCATGCCTCAATTTGATTTCAATGGGAGGTTTAAAAGAACTTGCTACTAAGGCCAATGAATTTGCTTTCTGTTTTTTCTCCCTCAAGATAGATGTAATATTAAAAGCCTCGAAGAAATTGTCAATTAAATCCCATACCTGATTTTTGTAAGCTCTCATTCTAGGATGCTTAGTCTGATATATTTCCTTTATCTATTGTACTATAAGTTCTGAATATCCAAAAATAGAAATGTGCTTAATCCCCATCTTTTGCGCTACTTCTAGGCCGAAGACTAATGCCTCATATTGAGCTACTTTATTTGTGGTCTCGAAATTCATTTTAAAAGATAGTGGAATCTGCTCTCTTGTTGGAGAAATAAGAATCACCCCAACTCCATCTTCATATTTGGTAGAAGATCCATCAAAGTACATATCCCAGATATGATCATGTCCAAAATTTTCATTCTTTACTGCTATCATTTTCAAAGTTTTTGTTTCATAATCACCTCCAACAGTTAGCATGCAACAACCCATATATTCTTTTATGGTATATATGGGACAATTTATACATATTTTCCCTTCATTGAGTATGTAGGCATACCTGGATTCTCTATACAGTCATCATGTCTCCCCTGCAAATAGTGGGGCAATAGCATATTTCATGTCCATTTGCATTGAACCTCCCATTATTTTAGCACAAGTTCTTGATAATAACACACCATACCTTGGAGGCACATCATCTACCACTACATCAATCATAATACTTTTGGAGGGTAACTAAGCCAAATTTACTACCAAATCCTTTATCATGCCCGCACATTTTATTGGTTTTGAATCAAAGTTGTACAAATCATGATAAGGTTTAGTCATTTCCAATCGCAATTCTTCCATTGTTACTTTTTGCATCAAATTATGAGAGGCACCTGAATCTAACATGCAATTATGCAAAAACTTGTCATGAAGACTCAAGGTTGCATAAAATGGAGGTGAATATTCATTGTTTTCATCTTCTACAGCAGGTCCAACTTCGATAGCAAGGGTTTCATCGACAGTATTCAAGCTATCTAATTGAGGATTTTCATTATTCAACTTGAGGACTTTCTCAATTTGTTTGGCGTAGATAGGGTGTTGAGCTAGTTCAGATAGTGGAATGGACATTTTAATTTTAGAAAGCTCGTGTTGAAAATCAAAAGGCTAAGAAGATTTGTCCACTTCTTTTGCTTCAGTGGGAAGGGAAACAACATTTTTATAGACAAGGGAGGGATAACCTTTAATTTAGAAGAGGATGAGATACTAGGATTTACTTTATCAGCATAAGGATTTTGAATAAGGGAAGAATTATCAACAGTTTTGGTATCATTTGGATCTTTTACCAATTTATTAAGGTCAGTTACTTTAGGTTGTTTTCTAATAAGTTCCTTGGTCTTAGAAATACATTTTCTTTGCTTGAGGCTCATTTTGATACAGATAATCTTGTAGTGACCTTTCATATTCTTCTTGAGTGATATGTATCATATCATCATCATCATTTACCCAAAGGACATCTTCAGGAGGTTCAACATATTATTCATCAGGAGGCATGTCCATCACATGATTGGCAAATTTTTCCTTACTGGTGGTTGTATGGGAGGGTCTTCATTTCTTATGTCTCTGTTTAGGATTTGAGGATTGAAAGGTCTCTTATATTGATTAGGATTTATGTATTGATTACTTCCATCCACCTCAAATCTGGTGAGCTTGTTTGATAGACCTCTCAATATCGTTGACATCTCCTCAATTTTTTCATCTTGACTATCCTTGTTTTTGTCTGATGTGCCAGCCTCATCTTTAGGATTCTTTTTATCCAAATCTTGCCTATGTTTCAATTTAACTGAGGCTGTCATGTTTCCTTCCACATCCAGGGCATCATCTTGCATATTTAAAAGAGTATTGGATCTCCTTTATCTTAAAATAGTGGAAAACTCAGATTCATGTGCTCTTGCATATGTGACTTTAGCAGCATCTTGTAAGGGTTTAATATCTTGATTAATTTTTTTGTAAATCTTGTTAAACCTTTTATTAAACTCACTCACATTTTCTCCATTCTTTTTCTTTAAAGCTGAAAATCCAGTTAGGTAGTAAAGATGATCTCTCTTTTCACCCCACTATCTCATGAATGCCTGCTCCACAGCAGGCCAAGATTTTAAAGAATTTGCAGGTAGGGCTCTAAACCATTTTCTGACTTCTCCCTCCAAAGATTGTATAAAAAGTCTCATGTACACATCATCTTCCTCAATGAGAAGGTTGTATGTAAAGTCTTGAAACTTAGAAATGTGATCTTCTGCTATAATATCTCTCTCTCCATTGAATTAGGAAAAATCTTCAGATAATTTTCAGGCATGTCATGGAAATTATTTGGCAAATTTAAATTCCCAAATCTATTGGCTATCCATGGGTTTACTGTAGGGGGTGGACCTCCTTGTCCTCTACCAGCAATATTTAAATTATGTAGGATAATGTTATGATCCTGGGGTGTGAGTGAGGTTCTTTGAGGTTGAACAGATGATGGATTAGGTCCCAATGTATTAGTAGATGATGAAGGATAAGTGAATTGAGGCTCTAAATCAGGATTCAAAGGGGTTTCAGGAATATTTTGTAGGTTTTCAAAATTATTTATATCCTCGGATATTTCTTGATTATCTATTGCAGGAGATATCATATTTGAATTAAAATGAGGAATACCTTTCCCTTGGACTGTACGGATGTTCCTCCAATGTGCTCAATATTCAAGCAACCTCCAGAAATATTTTGGCTGAGGATTCGATCGAGTATGTCTTTTTCCAATATCTATCTTGATCCAATGAAGTCGCCAGGTGGAAATTTCAACCACAGTATCTGATCTGCTTCACCACGCAGAGCTCGGACCATATTCAAATTGTACTAGGGGAATATTACTTTCACTTGTGTTTCCCAGTATGGTTTCCATTTTTCATATTAGTCCCCAGAGGTAAATTAGTTTGAAATGATGTACGCTCGGGCATGATAGAAGCTCGATTATTTAAGGATATTAGAGCTATATATTTTATGCAATGTGTTTTGGATACATTCTAAAAGTTTCTTGGTTGGATTAGGTTATGCACAACATCAACGGATGTAAAGACATTTTGGAGAGGAAATTCACAACATTAAACAAACTATATGAAAAGGTGAAAGAAGATTTAATAGATGGAGTACTAGAATTATTCAGGAAGTGACTATGAAGGACAAATTTCTTGAATCTAGATGAACTTTGAACATGTTGAAGCCTTGGGATGAGGAATTTCAACAATTCTTACACAATGTAAAGTATATAATAGAAGGGATGAAGGAAACACAACAATATTTTATGAGTATAAAGTATGTAGGAAAATCTTTGCAATTATAAATTAGACATAAAACCTTTAAAAGATGTAACAGAGGAAAAAAATTTATGAATCTCTGAAAAATATTTTATCTTCAAACATCATGAACATCAATGAGATCATAATGAGATCAAATGTTACATCATACTTCTATTAATCTCATGAATATTTACATGGAACACAAAATGGAATAACAATGGAATCGGTCAACAGAGGAAAAAACTTCTCTGCAACAATGTTGTGTCTTTAATCTCATACATAACCAAATTACAGGGGATAAAATTGTCACTCGACTCTACAATGCTAGACAAAGAATCTCTCTATTAAAATTGCCATCTCTTTAGACTCAGTCTAAACTACCTTATATAGATTCAATAAGTAACCAAATTCGGTATCTTATATCCCAACAGAAAAGTAAAAGACTTGTTTCACTTTTTACAAAAAAGATTTTTACATTTATGCTTTACAACATTTATTGCTAAACTTAGCATATTTAGTTCTTTTTGTTGGTAGCCTTCTTCTTGTTCTTCATATAAACATTATGCTAGCCAGGAGGCTTCCCTATTGGCCCCACTTGAGGTATGTCATCTTGATTCATCTGATACATCATATGTATATTAGCTGGCCCTGCAGGTGGCATAATGAGATAGGAGGTGGTTGATTTGCAAATGAGCCTAGCACTTGAGCTGATGGTTGAGTTGTTGATTGATCATATTGTGAACTTGAAGACTGGCCTGATGGTTGACCTGAGACCTGTGCAGTGGATACTCTTGGTGGCAACACATGTTTATGATATTGAATGACCATTTGCCACTCTTTTCCCAATGGGTTCTTATGGGATTTTAGTGATTCTAAGGAACTCATATTTCTTCTAGTTAAGATGCCCTTTGTAAGCATTTTTGGGGTAAGCATCCCCATTTCCATCCCATGGGTAAGGCATTCCTAAACTCAGTACATCTTTGAACAAAGCTTTAAAAGAGATTATTTCATCAATCAATTTCTTGACATTGTCTTTCATTCTATAAACATAGGTATGTTTCATGATCATTGGCTATTTTGATGATCTAAGTCCTATTATCAATGCCTTTTTCATCCAAGTGCCTTTTTGTTCTACTGTTTAAGTAGTGTATCACCTATGAAGCTTGCTTTTGCATATTCCCCAATTTATTTTCCATTGACTTTATTTATGCATTTGCTTGAGTGGCCATATCCAATTCATCTTGAATAACTTCAAAGTAATCCCACTTTTGCATGAACCATTTATCAATATTTTCCCAAACACTTTGTGTTATTCTTCTTAGTAGTTGTTCTATTTGAATATTGATTTGTAAAGAGGTTATTTGGCTCTCTAACTCTCCTATTTACTTTTCTAAGTCTATTATATCATCTTCTTTTTTACTAACCTCATTTTCCAATTCAAGGATCCTGCTATTTTTTGTTTCTAGTTCCTGTTGGGCCTCATCAAGTTTGCTTCTTAAGTCGTTGTCTTCTACAATAGGTTGAGGACATGACCTCGTATTTGCATGATCCTCTTCCATTGCATATACATCAATAGTCTCCGAAGGAAAATCTTGTTATTCACCTATAGCCTCTAGCATATCTGTTGTTTCAAACTGACTTTTTGTTGCACCTGTTGCCTTTGTTATACATATTGTGGGATGAATTTCCATTGGAAATGTAGGGACTCGTATTGTTGGCTGACTCTCTTCTTGAATCACAGGGGTTGAGGTTGTAGTACCTTCCCTAGTGGATATTTTTGTTCTTTCCAATTTCAAATTGGCAATTTGGCAATGTAGATCATCAATATTTCTTCTTCTTTCCTCAGATAACGGTTGGAACTCTATCATATTGGCATAAATTCTTTCATTTTCCTCATGTACCTATTTCAATTCCTCAGTCTGCATTGGATTTGTTGTGGGCATATTTAAATTCTTCTTCAGTGTGGCTATTTTATTGTCCTTTTTCTCCATGAGTGACTTAATCTGAGACCCACCCGAGGGATCAGCTTCTAAGGCTACCAACTTTGCTTCTAAAGATTTTATTGTGATTTGTTCAGCTCTGGTGGTCCATTTCTCCACCTTGTTTAATTTTTCAAAATTTTCAAGGGAAAACCTGAGCTTTCTTTCCTCTTTCTCAAATTTGACAATCTCAGTGCACATCATATCACTAGTTTGCTTGTAAAAATACATCGTGTCTAGCTTACTGAACTCTTTAAATTTTACAACCTTCTCTTATGCTCTCTAGTCACTTAGCTTGACAGGATTTCTCACTTTAGGCTCAAGGGAAGAGAATATAAGTGTGTCTTGTTGGTGATCAACAACTGATATTTGTCTTCTTCCTATAGTTGGGATGTCTTGTCTTAGCTCTTTTACCATTTTTGGTCCTCTCTCCCTTATGTTTATGTAACCAGTCTGAAGATATGTCCTTATAGGGACTAGTTCAACTGATGCGGAACCTTGTAACTTCTGTGGAATGGTAAACTCAATGGAGGGATAGATAACATACTGGATTGGGGGTTTTCTTGGAAAGTCTGGCTTTATTGTCAACTCAGTGATGTCCCTAGGGATTTCAACTGATTTATACCCTGCTATTTCCACTAATGATTTCTCATCATCTTCTACAGCTGTTTTGGCCCTTTTAGGGTCTGGGCCTTGTTGGTCTTGATTAATGTGCATTTCTTGGGCTTCTTCAGCTGCCATTTTCTGTTCAATCAATTGTTGTTGTCTTTCTTCTTCTTCAAAATTCTTTATGGCCTTTTGGACTTCCTACTAAGTTTCTTTAGTAGCCATTCTTTCCCAAAGAGGTCTGGATGGGCATCCGTAGGATGGATTTGTATTCGTAAGCCTTTGTTTGGATATAACTTGATGTGGATCATATGCAACTCTTTCAACCTTCTCCAGATTCAGTTAACTTAGGTATTCTTCTACACATTGGGGAGAATTTATCCCTCTTATGATAATAGGTCCCACTTCATTTGGCAATAGGAATTCCCTATGTTTTCTTAAATGTTTGAAATGAAATTCATCTCAGTTCATATTTTGCCTCACAAATTCCATAGCAAATATTTTGGGTTTTAGGAAGGTAGGAAACTTGTAAGGTTCTTCTACAAATCCATAGAACCTAATAACTTTGTGGTTTTCATAGAGAAACCAATCACCCTCTTGGATCTCTAAGGTAAACTAAAGATATCTCTTGTTATCTTATAGCATTCTTGGGATTGAGCTACCATGAATAAGGATGTATGTAATGCTCATCACTTTGTCTCTAAATTCTAAGAAGTTAGAATTATTTTCTCTTATGAGGACCAATCTTGTTGATGTATATGTAACTTCGGAATGTATTTCACATATATGTATATTGTATTCCTATAGAGATGGTATTATTCCTCTATAAGGAAGTGTCGTCATTTATATTGTAAGTGTCGTAACTTATATTTGATGGGTTATTAGACCACCTTGTTTGGGGTCGGCCCTGTATAAGTCATGTGGGTCAAAGGGTTATTAGACCACCCTATTGGGGGTCGGCCATGTGGGTCAAAGGGTTATTAGACCACCCTATTGGGGGTCGGCCCACTCAGCATTATGTTATGTGGTTAAGTTCGAGCCGACATGAGTTAGGTAAAAAGGCAAGTCAAGTCAAGTATAAATAGAGTGCGGGAGGCACTCTATTTGCTCACTCACTTCTCACACATGCTCTCAAGGAGGAGAGGCGCACTTATGGAGGAGGAGGATTGCTGCTAGGTTATGGCTATCTCTATTGGTTGGTTGTATCATTGCTCTATCTATCTCTGAGGAAGTTATTGGGGTTTTTCACCTTTATGATTTTCCCCAAGTAAATCTTTGTGTCTCTTGTGTGCTTGCATTATTGTCTCCATGATTGATATGCTGTAGATATGCTGTACATGTTGTTCTCTCAGTTAAGATCCTAGATCAGATTGAAGTAAATTCAGAAAATTTAACATGGTATCAGAGCTAGCCTGAAAGAAGGCATGATATGGCATGTATGACACTTGTTGCACTTACGATGCTAGGGCTTGATATAAAAAAAACCAGTCATCGTAGCACTTTCGATATAAATCCGTTTTGGCAAAGTTTTCGGATCTGAAATTGTTACAGGCCGAAGCTAAGATCTCCAGGTATCTTGTGTCCAAAGGACAACCTCTAATTCGTTGTAGTTTGTGATTTATGATCTGTACAATATAGGGTTTCTGCCTCTTCCAGATCTGAGTCAAAATCAGGTGACCTTGGGAAAAAGGTCATAACTTGGGCTAGGAAGCTCCAAATGCAATTTCGTGAAAAGTGACAGGTAGTACACAGGCCGAGATATCTCAGAAAACTTTTTCAGAGGCCGAAGGTCAAACAGTGACACGTGGCACGCCGTACAAGTTCGCTCTCCTGTATTTTCCCAAAACAAGTCATGTTGCGACACTTGCCATAACTCTCTCTCAGAGAATCCAATTGAGGTCAGACCTGTCAGGATGGAAATATAACAGGCCGAGCTATCTCAGAAAACGTTTTCAGAGTCCGAAGTTAAAACAGTGACACGTGGCACGCCGTACAAGTTCGCTCTCCTGTTTTATCCCAAAACAGGTCACGTTGCGACATTTGGCATAACTCTCTCTCAGAGAATCCAATTGAGGTCAGACCTATCAGGATGTAAAGATAACAGGTCAGGCTATCTCAGGAAACTTTTTCAGACCCTGTGGATCAAAAATTTCGGAGTTACACCAGAAACAATCAGGTACATATTTCTGTCAAACAGAATTATTTTTTGGTACCTTCATTCATGGCTTCCGGAATTTAGGGCTTTGAAGAAAGTTGGAATTTTTGTAATCGGAGACCACGGCTGGATGCTACTCATCAAAATAGAAATTTAGAGACCAAGATCAGAATTTTTGGCTGGGTAGAAGGCCGGGTTTGATCAGACCCTAGTTCGGGACTTTGATGAGAAAAATGGAAAATTAGGGCTTCTGTAAAAATGGGAATTTTTGAAATCTGTGACCACGGCTGGAAGCTCCTAAGAAAAATAGAAGCTTTGAGCTTTGGATCAAACATTTTGACTGGGTAGAAGAGTGGGCTTCATCAAACCCCAGTTCAGAGTCACGTCCAGTGAATCTGGAAGTTTCAAAGGCAAAATTGAGGAGTGAAACTTTGCAGTCTTCAAATTCTGAATATACCAGTTTGATCAGCTCATCAAGGCGCATATTCCTATCCTTTCAGAAGTTTGAAATTCAAAATTTGAATTTTTGGGGTCTCTCTGACAAACCCATATCCAGCTCTAGGTCCAGTTCTTGCAAATCAAGTGGATTGGGTTAATCCTAGAAGAAGATGGATTGATCACCTGCATAAGTGAAGAAGTTCATGTCTCAGAGGGAGATGAGGATAAGGCCTTACATAAGAAGATTACAAGCGATCTCGACAGGTATGACTCATCGAGGTATGTTTCGATATTTATCCATGATTAAGTTTATGGTATGTTTGTCTTCATGTTATCACGGTTAGTACAATCTTGATTTTAGACTTATCATATCACCTTAATAAAATTATGAATGCATTCATTTATTAGGAGTATGAAACTTATGTTTGTACTAACACATTGTGATGTTGTATGAGTTTTATGTTGTCTACTAACATGAAAGGTACACCAAGAAGACAAATCATGTTCTGGTTCAAGAACATATGATCATGATGACATGAGGACAAAGATTCATCCATTGCCATGAATCTCATAAGAGATCCATTCTCGAGGTATGTATAACTTGGTTTTATAATGGTTAACTTATGAGACATGCAGGTTACTAGCACAAGCCACTAAAGAGAACCAAAAGACATTATACGAGTATGTTAGACATAACTAGCTAACATGATAATCCAGGTATGTTTTTCCTATATCAAGCTAGATTCCTACCTTGGGTTAGGATCTTATACTATCGCGTTGTTGATAATGATTGTTCATGAAGTCATAGGTTTGAATAATCATGATTGTATGCATATTATGTTTCTTACCATAATTGATGATATGACTAACCAGAAGAATCATGATGGTATAGGTTTGAATAATCACAGGTTTTATGCATTTTATATCTCTTATCTTGATTGATGATTCAACTAACCTGAAGAGTCATAGGTTTGAGTAATTACAGGTTTAGACATGTTATGTTTCTTATGATTTGACTAACCTTAAGAATCCTACATAAACCTTGAATGCTAATGCTTATTATTTCTGTTTGAAATGATCATGACTATACATGCTTGAGATTATTGTGTTTTAATAGTATACTAATGAATGTATGATTTTATATGAGATCACAAGGATAACACATTCATGATACCAATAAGCATGCATAGGAACCAAGGATGAATATGAGTTCAAGAACAGGTAATCCAGGAAACAAAGATCAAGAGGGAGCACACTCCAGTTGTTCCTACAAGAAAGCAAAGGAACACACTTCAGTAGTTTCTGCAAGGATGCAGATATTCAGAGGGAGTTGACCATCTTTCCACAACAGAAAGGTGTAGAAGAAGCTACTTCAGATTAGGACTCCAGCAGCTCCTGTAAGGAAGCAAAGACTCAGAGGGAGTCCACCCAACGAACAAACAAAGATAAGTATTTTAACTTCTTGCATATTTGTTTGTTTAAATAAAATTGTTCAATGATGTATATGCTCATGGTCTTAGACTTAGGATATGTATTGTGCATATTAGAATAATTACATTAATGAACAGTATACTACTAATATGCATGGGTAAGTAGCCTATGGCACTGTACAACATTCCATTGCTACTTATCTAGAATGAAACCTCTTTGCTGACATGTTGGGAGTTGTGCACACTCTTAACAATGTTCTGGTAGAGATTGGAAGGCATCTAGAAAGTTACGGGATATGGATAAATGTTGTATTGAAGCATTGGCTAAGATAATTGCATGACTGTATGACATATTTATTTATGCGTAAGAATTTGTTCTGAAAACTATGAGATGTTTTCTAATCATGCAATTTAACTTGTTGTGTAGGAAAGATCGTATGCCATCTCCTACAAAAGAAGAACTACAACATTTGTTCAGCAACAAATTTATTTATTGAAGATATTGAAGTTCCCAGGATCTAGGATGAAGAAATGGAATGTCATGATCCGTCGATCATGAAGAATGATGTTTGGGATGTAGTCCCAAGATGTGAATGGAAGTTTGTTATGACTTCCAAATGGAACTATCAGATCAAGCATGTTGCAGATGGCAGCATTGAGAAATATAAAAGTGATGAAATAGAAGATGCACCAGATGGATCTCAAGACAGCATGGTGTAGTCATATATGTGTGAAGAACTTGGTATGATAGGATAGACAGCTTTCTATCCAGTTTGGGCCTTACCAAGAATAATGTGGATTCCAACCTTTACTACAAGGTTGAGGAAGGCAATTCAGTGATACTACTTTTGTACACAGATAACATGTTTGTTACAGGTGAAAATAGATTGATTGTCGACACGCAGCGGAAGCTTACTACCGAGTTCGAGATGAAGAACTTGGGGATGATGCACTATTTGTTTTTGACATGGAGGTGTGGAAGAATGCAAAAGGAATCTTCCTTGGACAAGGGAAGTATGCAGTAGAGATCCTGAAGAGATTCGGGATGATGGATTGCAAGGCCATGGCCACACCGATGGCATCGAATCTGAAGCTTCTATGTGATGCTTCATCTGAGCCAGTTGATGTTTCTATGTATCGTCAGATTATTGGGTCCTTGATGTACCCGACGAACATGAGACCAGACATTTGCTTTGCTGTGAACACATTGAGCCAGTTCCTGACGGATCCGAGGAGTGTTCACCTAGTTGCTGTAAAGCATGTTCTGAGGTACCTAAAGGGTACAGTGGATTATGGGCTCAGATATGAGGCAAATCAAAAGTTTAACCTGCATGGTTATGTTGATTCAGATTGGGATGGCAGTGCTGCAGATAGGAAGAGCACATCTGGGTGTTGCTTCAGTATGGGATCAGGTGTGATCTCTTGGTTTAGCAGGAAGCAGTCCTGCGTAGCACTGAGTACAGCTGAGGCAGAGTATGTTGCAGCCTGTTCAGCTAGTTGTGAGGCAGTATGGCTACGGAAGCTACTGTCTGAGTTATTTGATCTCCCGTTGGAGGCTACTGGTATCTTCTGTGATAACCAGAGTTGTGTGAAGCTGTCCGAGAACCCAGTGTTTCATGACAGGTCGAAACACATAGAGATCAAATATCACTATATCAGGGATATGGTGCAGAGAGGAGCTGTGAAGCTCCTGTATGTTGCGACGGACGAGCAGATTGCAGATGTGCTGACGAAGCCACTAGCCAGGGTGAAGTTCGAGTACTTCAGAGAGAGGCTTGGCGTTATTCAGATCGAGGACACTTCGAGGAAGAAGTGACGGACACATTTGCTGAAGCCATTCCAAGCATGTTGGAAGGAGGATCCTTCACATGGCTGTGGATGTAAGCGCTGGATGATGAGCATCAGAATGATGTTCTAGTTTCTGCTTGATATGATCAGTTGGATCATTTTATGTATGTATGTACGCATCATGTGGATGCTAGATATGATCAGTTGGATCATTTTATGTATGTATGTACGCATCATGTGGATGCTAGATATGATCAGTTGGATCATTTTATGTATGTATGTACGCATCATGTTGGATGCTGGATATGATCAGTTGGATCATTTTTATGTATGTATGTATGCATCATGTTGGATGCTTGGACCATGTATCTGTATATGTATCAGGTGGATACATTGTATGATCAGGTGGATCATGTATGATGATATGTATCAGGTAGATACTTGGTATGCATCAGGTAGATGCATTGATGATCAGGAGGATCATGTATGATGATATGTATCATGTATTTGTATCAGGTGGATACATTGATGATCAGGAGGATCATGTATGATACTTGGCATGCAGCAGGATGTTGCAGTGATGATCAGGATGATCATAGATGACGAGCTTCAGGATGTTGCTCCAGATGACATGCAGCAGGATGTTGCAGTGATGATGATCAGGATGATCATGGATACATCAGGATGATGTATGGTGAGTATCAGGTTGATACTCTGTGGCCGTGGATCAGGTTGTGCATATGAGCATGTAATTCGGTGCCCTGGGAGATTTGCAGATGGTCTTTCGAGGTTTTGCCTATGGCATGTAATTCGGTGCCCTGGGACATCTGGCAAATGCTCTTTCGAGGTTTTGCTCTGGGAGGACATGTAATTCAGTGCCCTGGGAGATCTGCAGATAGTCTTTCGAGGTTTTGCCTATGGCATGTAATTCGGTTCCCTGGGATATCTGGCAGATGCTCTTTCGACGTTTTGTCCTATGGCATGTAATTCGGTGCCCTGGGAGATTTGCAGATGGTCTTTCGAGGTTTTGCCTATGGCATGTAATTCGGTTCCCTGGGACATCTGGCAAATGCTCTTTCGAGGTTTTGCCATGACCACATGTAATTCGGTGCCCTGGGAGATCTGCAGATAGTCTTTCGAGGTTTTGCCTATGGCATGTAATTCGGTTCCCTGGGATATCTGGCAGATGCTCTTGCGAGGTTTTGTGGTGAGGTCACATGTAATTCGGTGCCCTGGGAGATCCTATAGGTAGAGCTGTGTGCTCGTAACATCCTGGGATGATCTTTCGAGGTTTTGTGACGCATGTAAAAGTCCTGAGGATTCCACAGTATGGCCAGTGATGACGAAGACCTGCAGGTGGTGGGCCTACATCCAGTATGAAAAAGGACTGGCTCTGTAGAACTTCCTATGACGAGTAGATTCAGAGATTGATTGAGATAGAAGCAGCAGTGATGATGATGATGACTCGATGACGATTATCCAGTGACGATGATCCAGAGAAGATGACTTGTGCTAGAAGAACTGTGCTGAGAAATACCTTCCTAGTTAAGAGGGAGTGTTGATGTATATGTAAATTCGGAATGTATTTCACATATATGTATATTGTATTCCTATAGAGATGGTATTATTCCTCTATAAGGAAGTGTCGTCATTTATATTGTAAGTGTCGTAACTTATATTTGATGGGTTATTAGACCACCTTGTTTGGGGTCGGCCCTGTATAAGTCATGTGGGTCAAAGGGTTATTAGACCACCCTATTGGGGGTCGGCCATGTGGGTCAAAGGGTTATTAGACCACCCTATTGGGGGTCGGCCCACTCAGCATTATGTTATGTGGTTAAGTTCGAGCCGACATGAGTTAGGTAAAAAGGCAAGTCAAGTCAAGTATAAATAGAGTGCGGGAGGCACTCTATTTGCTCACTCACTTCTCACACATGCTCTCAAGGAGGAGAGGCGCACTTATGGAGGAGGAGGATTGCTGCTAGGTTATGGCTATCTCTATTGGTTGGTTGTATCATTGCTCTATCTATCTCTGAGGAAGTTATTGGGGTTTTTCACCTTTATGATTTTCCCCAAGTAAATCTTTGTGTCTCTTGTGTGCTTGCATTATTGTCTCCATGATTGATATGCTGTAGATATGCTGTACATGTTGTTCTCTCAGTTAAGATCCTAGATCAGATTGAAGTAAATTCAGAAAATTTAACAAATCTTTCCACTCATATACTGGAGTTTGTATTCCTTTTTCATCAGTGGTATTTAGGCCCAAGTGTTTGAACCTTTCAAAATTCTAATAAAAGAACATGAAGAACATGTATGACGGGAACCTAAAGTATGTAATTGTAGGAAATTCCTCCAAATTTTCATCAATTTTCTCATCTAGGTGGATACAGAGGTCAAATAGAGGATGATTATTACCAGGTTCGGTGGTCAACTTGAGCAAAACTCCTAGGGTTACTTCATACACAGACTCGTTGTCTTCTAACCCCACAATTATCCATATAATGGAAATGGCTCTCCTGGAGATTTCAAAGAAAACAATAGTGGCATAAGGAGGCAGTGTAGTAGGCATGCCCATCCCCAAATCTAGGTGTTTGGACAAGAACTGGTGATTCCCATAAGGGCCGATACTATTAAAATCACTAGCTAGGGTTTTTTCGTTGAAGGGATAGGGGGCTAAAGACTCTAGCATATAAAAAATTATTCTGATGGAATCCATGGTAATGAAGCAAATATTTTTGGACATATTAGATGTAATGTACCATTCATATCTAATAATACACTAACTAACTCTTCTGCAAGACTTAACGCAAAACAATGAAGACTAATGGCTTGACTAGTTGTAGTAAGGGTAATTTCAAGGAATTCTGGAAGTATTTTTAATTGGGAAGGATCAATAAAACTAAATTGAATTCAATTATCAATTAATGTTCTCTCTAGCAATTTTTAAGAGGTTCTAAGAATATTTCAAGAATAAACAAGCAAAAGTGATACCCGAGATTGCACAACTAGTTCGAATTCAGGAATTTCCAAATAGTAGGAGAAGGTCATGAATTATTGGTTTCATAATTTGAATGAGTATATTGGAATTTTAATTAAAATCATAAACTGAAAGAATTCAATTTGGAGTTATGAAAGTTCATTTATTAGTCAAACACTGAAAATTAGCTATTTTCCACGGCAGTCTAGACTAGGTGCAAAAGATGGATATGAAATGCATATTTTCTTTATTCAAAATGTAAAATGCATACTTTTCTTTATTCAAAATGTAAAATAGAATTCATAGGTTCATTATTAAATCAGTAACAGCCATAAGTAGTTGAAATACTTCTCATAGAACTCTCAGGAAAGAAATACACAAGAAATAATATTATCCATCAAAGAAAGACTAGAGATCATCATAATTTTGGATGGGAGGCTCTCTAATCTTTGCAATAAGCTTGAATTCAATTGGATCAGACCTTAGGAACTGAAATAAACTCCATTATGAAGACTGGATTTCATCATCCTTTCAGAAGAAGCAGAGGCACATCTCCCAACTTGGACTAGGGTTACATCTCCCAAGTCAAAGAGGCAAAATTGCATTCAATTCAATTCTCAAACTGTCAAAAGATGGGCTAATGGTGCACACTCCTTATTTTATATATTTAAGGTGAATTGTGGAGAAAGTAAGATAGACTATTGCACCCTCATGGAGTGGATAAGATTGGCTTGCTTTCTGATTTAGCTTTTTCCTTTGCTTTATGCTATGCTTTACTTTCCTCTTTTTCCTTTGCTATCTGATTTTGCTTTTGCTTTTGATTTTCCTTTTGATTTTGATTTTACTTTTTCTTTTTCTTTTTCTTTATCCCGCTTTTCTTCCATATCCTCCTTTCTACTTTTATTTGCTTTTTGATTTATTCTGCTTTTCCTGAGTTTAGCTGCTTTTCTTCTGTGTGCTATATTTTCTTTCTTTTTCCTAACTTTCCTAGATTTGGATGTTTTCATCTTTTCTTCTCTTGCAAGTTACCTCTTGGTCATACTTATCCTCTAATGTGCCCTTGTGGAGCATTATCCACTTATTCTATTGAAATAAAATATCTATTAATAAAAAATAATTCTCATCAAGTGCATTTCAAACTTTAGGAAAAATAAAATCAATAACTTCTAATCAATTAATGCCTATAATCTCAAAATTAACCCCAAGTAAATGATATTTTATCTTAAACCCAAGGGATTGATTGGGTTAGCAACTCAATCCAATGATCATCAATGAGGGGACATGACATCAGAACACAAAATTTTCCATGAGGGGAAGTAATGTTTGGAACACCAAGTGACAAACTGTGTTGGAGAAAACTTCATATGGCTTGGGGTGGACCACAACAGATAGCTGAATACCAGAAATTAACTCAATTCCCAATGTTATGCTATATAAATGACAATGCTAAGATAATGAAGAAGATAACCAGCCTCGATCCAAACGTTTGATGTAGATCCCCGTTGGAGCTTTCAATCCATGCACTTGAATCTGCAAATTAGTCTTGACAGCCAATGTACAACAAGCGCATGCAATATATAAACAAAATTAACATCATCAATAACAATGGTCCATGATATTATAAATAAATGCAACCCAATGTAATATAAAAAACATTCACAACATTAATGGACGAGAATATGAGTATTTCTATAAATAAATAACAATAAGTACAATGTGATACGACCTCTTGTCGGCAACCAATCTGAACCAAGATCTGGGTCAATCCACTTGTTCCTCCACCAATTCAATCCTCCATGGAATGGAAAACTCAAACTATGATAGGAGTTTGGAAGGTGAACATAAAGGGTTCACAACTACAAGGATCAATGAGTGTAGACTCAATATAGGGCAGAAATCCACTAGAGTTATCTTGCTCTCCTTTCTCCCCCCGTCCATAAGCCATATGTGCTCAATATATAGTCCTCTCAAAGGTAGATGAAAGGACACATCGAGGCGTTTCTGGGGCAGATGGAGGGTCAAAGGTCACCCAATGACTGCTTTTTTGGAATAAAAAGTAATTAACTAGTGATTTCTACCATTTTACATGCTACCCGTGGGCTATAGTGATGCAACTCACGGGTACACCCACTGTAATGATGCAGCTAGCGTACAGAGGAAAAAATAGGGAAAAATAGTGTCTCTAGAGGATAAAAAGTGGATCTGAGTCAGTAGACTGGATCCTCTAGGCCAAAGAGTGTTGATGCTCACAAGGTGGAATATTACGTTGTAACAAATGCCCCCTAATGTGTGAGGTCAGAGACTAATGCTACGATGGCCGAAATACATTATAAATCTTAGAAGTGGAGTGATGGAGACATAAGTGGAAGGAGCGGCTCACTCGTCATAATACAATAGTATCCCTGAGTACATGTCAGTTTAGTACAACAATCTGATACAATGGCCATGAATAGGCAGTACATATGTCATAAGTGATCATAGCCATGATCCCTCTACAATAAGATATGGTCTCTTGCTGAAAAGGAAACAACTGGTGCAAACTGGAGGTACAAACTATTGATATCTGAGAGGTGATATCTCAGATGTAAATTCATAGTCATAAGTAGCATACTGAATGCCACTATCGCCTGGGGTCTTCTACACAAGTATTTGATGGTGCAAGTCCCATCAAGTGAATAAAGGAGTTGGGGTCGAACCTGATGTGACATCGTCTGATTACTGGTTAATGATGTATACCGTTAACAGACGCGAGATAACCCACCAATAAAGAAAATGGGCATCAAGGCACAGAGCACAATCATCAAAGTGCGAATAGATGTGTTGAGATCGAACACTAGGATGAATCCATCGATCAGGGGACATTGATGTATTCCCAAAATTGTCGATGGTGAGAGAACCTACCACTAATGACTGCAAGCCTCAAGGTACTCAACCAAACTCTAAGCCTCAAGTTTTGGAATAAATGGGTTGAATTCGACGGAACGAGACTCGCTGGAAGGAGGGCATTAAGGCATCTCCCATCAACCAGCATGAGGTACCAGCTATGCTGAAATATTTGGAAGAACTCAGGTGAAACGGACTGACTCAATAAGGATGGCCGAGATGCAATAGCCAAGAGATTTGAGGAGTGTCCGACTCTAGTTTCAGGGCTTCCTTTGAACAAGAGCATGAGCAAATGGATAGACTCAGGCAACATAGACTCAATATAAACTGTGCGATGCAGTAGGCATAAAAAAGGACTCCATAATGACTAGAAGCTTAACCAATTAGTGGAGTAAACTTGAGAAACTAGTATAGCTCCTAAGGTCCAACTATAGTCCCGACTCATAATGTATGGAGTGGAATGAATGCTCTATTCAAAGGCGACACAACAGTTGCCAACTAGAAGTAGTAACCATAATCCCATCCGGATTTTTGGAATATTTGATTTTTTTGGTCTTTTTCATATTGGGGAAAGCTTGAAAAATAATAAAATTGCTTATAGTACAACAAGTGAGGGAACGAGTGTCAAATAGCGAGCAAACTAGTTCCAAGCAGTGGAACATACCTATGATCAATGTAAGGAAGTGTGTATAGGATGTGGACACTCGAGGGGGATGTTCCCTCAAGGTCAAAAGGTCATCAAATTGTGGAGGAAAAATGTAAGCTCTGCAAGGATCAACAGGGAAAGTGCTTAGGCACTAGGCTAATAATGGAGTAAGCGGGAGTCGGCACAAGGCTCAAGCGGCAAGAAAGATGATGCAATGCAGTCACAATTTGATATAAATGGGGGGAGTCCTTATGGGAGATGGCTTGCATAAGACCAAGTAGAGTATGAGTCTTTATCACAACGTCATGGCGTAACTACAAAGGACTCCCAATCCAAAGGACAAACAATGGCATGGGCATCAGCATGCAAAAAGGGGTTCTAACTAAGGTACCCATGTTCGGAAAGGCCCTACCGCCACATAACGACACTTCTATAACAGTGTGAAGGTTCTGTGTTAGTTAAGAAGCGGGGTCGCACATAGGGCTTATGAAAGTGGTCAAAAGGTCAAATGCATAATGCATGTGAAAATGACATCTAACCTATATGCCAGGTGTGAAACATACTTGCTGTAGGTGTGAAATGCTCAGAAACAACTTCTGCCAAAGAAATCTAGTAAAAAACGCTACTCCATGACATTGCATTAGTCCAAAACAGCATTAAATGGCGAAAACTATAGACAAGTGGGTTTTGAAAATTATAAATAGTAACAAAAATTTACAATTTACAATTCATTTTTACTATTAACCCATTTGGAGTTTTGTGGTTAGTTTTCACCTCAAAGTTTAGCTGTTGATTCTGGGAGCTATGGGCATCCGATTATCAAACCGTCAGGAGCAGGTTGGTAATCTCAACCCCACCATCCATTTCAATGTTTTTATTTCAGTTTTCATTGGTTAAAATGTTTGTTTGGACATGCCCTGCATGGTCACAGCGTTACCCACGGGCTATAACTATGCGGGTCATGGGTAGGGCTGGATATGCACAGTTAATGCACATGTTGACCGCGGGTACCCGCCTCGGTGAACACAATTGCCCGTGGGTATGGCCATGAAGCTATTTTTTAAAGCAAAACTGACTAAATTCTTGGTTGTTTCTCTTTCCAGGATGGTTCTAGAGTGGAGAGAGAGAGAACATGACTTAGTGTATGAGGCCGTTCGTAATGATGTGCATGCACAACAAGTGCTACAAGCATGTGGTTTATACAAATTTTGGAGCATAGGGGGTTTGAGGGACCAAAACCTATTACTCTGCCATTTGATAGACTATTGGGATGTCGATGCACAGAACTTCAACCTAGACGGGAAAATACTCTCACTGGAAGTGGAAGATATCTACTTCATTACAGGTTTGTCCCACCGAGGTGAGGTGGCAAGCCTTCGGTCTCGATCTGTGGGTGGTGGGATCACCATCCCTGACTATATAGAGAGGTATTGTGTTCCAAATAATTGGGCAGTGGGGAGTCAGGTTCCCATACGAGCCATAGTCAACCTAAGCATGAAGGTTGTCGTGGAAACTTTAGTGCGGATTACTAGTTCAAAATCTCTTCACCAGGAATCCGGGCCAGTTATGTTCTACGCATCGCAGTGTATGCAGCCTATGATTTCTGACTAGTGTACTACGCTACTGGGGTCCATGAAGACCCAGTTGACAGAGTGCAAGCAGGGGGATGCAAAAAATTTGGATATGGTAGTATTTTGTGCAGCTTCTTCTTCGAGCGCGTTCCGGGACTCAGTTCGAGGGTTGAGGTCCCTCATAGTCTCCACGACCCAACCATGACCCAATAGGTCGAGGTCTTGATGCGACAGGGTGGTGGCCATCAGGCATCACCATATACAAAGGGGTTCTTTCACTGGTGGGACCGACAGGTCATAGCGATAGAAGACTACCCCTATGCAGGGATAGACTTCTGACAGGATCGAGACATGCTGCTCCCACTAGATGCAGCATTCAGAGACATTGGTGAGTACTCTTTTTAGGTTTTTTTTGTATATTAAATTTTTATGGATTTTTTATTATAGGTGTAAATGCAAAATCCTTTTTGGGGGGTAGTATCATGTGCTAATGTTTGACTATTTGCTCGCAGACAAGGGCCCAGTGAGACCCGATGGTTTTCCGAGACATCGTCGTCAGGGCAGGGGTGATGAGTATATTGGAGAAAAATCACTATGGCTTGGGAATACCACAACAGATAGATGACTACAAGAAATCTACTCAATTCTCAAAGCAATGCTATTATAAATGACAATGTTAAGATAATGGAGGAATGTAACCAACCTCGATCCAACGTTTGATGTAGATCCCCATTGGAGCTTTCAATCCACGCACTTGAAATCTACAAATTAGTCTTCACAGCCAATATCCAACAAGTACATATAATATATAATTGACATTAACATTATCAATAACAATGGTCCATAATATCATAAGCAAATGTAACCGAATGTATAATAAATGACATTCACACCATGAATGGACGAGAATATGAGTATTTCTATTAATGAACAAGAAGAAGTACAAAGTGATACGACCTCTTGCTGGCAACTAATCTAAACCAAGATCTAGATCAATCTACTTGTGCCCCCACCACTTCAATCCTCCATGAATGGCAAACTCAAACTAGAAAGGAGTTTGGAGGTGAACATAACTGGTTCACAACTACAAGGATAAATGAGTGCAGACTCAAGATAGGGCAAAAATCCACTAGAGTTCTCTTACGATTCTCTTCTTCCTCCCGTCCAGAAGCCACATGTGCTCAATATATAGTCCTCTAAAAGGTAGGTGAAAGGACACATCGAGGCGTTACTTGGGCAGATGGAGAGCCAAAGGTCACCCAATGACCGCTTTTTGGGAGTAAAAAATAATTAATAGTGGTTTTTACCATTTTACATGCTACCCACGGGCTATAGGGATGCAACTCATGGGTACGCCTGCTATAAAGATGCAGTAGATGGGTAGGAATAAAAATAGGGCAAACTGGTATTACTGAAGGATAAAAATGGATCCTACGGGCCAAACAATGTTGATGCTCACAGGGTGGAATATTTCTGTGTAACAGATGCCCCCTAATGTGTGAGGTCAGAGACTGAAAGTGCTACGATGGACGAAATACATTATAAAACTCAGAAGTGGAGTGATGGAGACACAAGTGGAAAGAATGACTCACTCGTTATAATACAATAGTATCTTTGAATACATGTCGGTATAGTAGAACAATCTGATACAATGGCCATGAATAGGCAGTACATAATGGATATATGTCATAAGTGATCAGCCATGATCCCTCTACAATAAGATATGGTCTTCTGCTGAAAAGAAGACAACTGGTGCAAACTGGAGGTACAAACTACTGAAACCTGAGAGGTGATATCTCATATGTAAAGTCAAAGTCATATGTAGCACACTAAATGCCACAATCGCCTGGGGTCTTCTACACAAATCTTCGATGGTGCAAGTCCCATCAAGTGAATAAAGGAGTTGGGGTCGAACCTGATAAGACATCGTCTGATTACCGGTCAATGATGTATACCGTTAACAGATGCGAGATGACCCACCAATAATGAAAATGGGCATCAAGGCACAAATCACAATCATCAGATTGTGAATAAATGGGTTGAAGTCGAACACTAGGATGAATCCATCGATCAAGGGACATTGATGTATTCCCAAAACTATCGATGGCGAGAGAACCTGCCACTAATGACTACAAGCCTCAAGGTACTCAACTGAACTCTAAGCCTCAAGTCCCAGAATAAATGGGTTGAATTCGATGGAACGAGACTCACTGGAAGGAGGGCATTAAGGCATCCCCCATCAACAAGCATGAGGTACCAGCAATGCTGAAAGATTTGGAAGATCTCAGGTCAAACAGACTTACTCAATAAGGATGGCCGACATGCAATAGTCAAGAGATCTGAGGAGTGTCCAACACTGGTTTCAGGACTTCCTTTGAACAAGAGCATGAGCAGATGGATAGACTCAGGTAGCATCGACTTGACATAAACTATGCAATGCAGGAGGCATTACAGAGGGCTCCATAATGACTAGAAGCTTAACCAATCTATGGAGAAAACTGAGAAACAAGTATAGCTCCTAAGGCCCAACTATAGTCCCGACTCATAATGTACGGAGTGGAATGAATGCTCTGTTCAAAGGTGACACAACAACTACCAACAAGAAATAGTGACCATAATCCCATCCGGCTTTTTGGAATATTTGATTTTTTGGTCTTTTTCATATTTGTGAAAAGCTTGAAAAAGAATAAAATTGCTTATAATACAACAGGTGAGGGAACGAGTGTCAAATAACTAGCAAACTAGTCCCAAGTAGTGGAACATACCTATGCTCAATGCAAAGAAGTGCATGCAGGCTGTGGACACTCAGGGGTGCGTTCCCTCAGGGTCAAAAGGTCATCAAATTGTGAAGGGAAAATATATAAACTCTGTAGGGCTCGATATGGAAAAGTGCTCAGGCACCAAGCTAACAATTAAGTAAGCGAGAGCTGGCACAAGGCTCAAGCGACAAGCATGATGATGCAATGCAATCACAATATGATATAACTGAGGGGAGTCCTTAAGGGAGATGGCCAGCATAAGACAAAGTAGAGTATGAGTCTTTATCGCAACATCATGGCGTAACTATGAAGGACTCCCAATCCTAAGGACAAACAACGGCATGGGCACCAGAATGCATAAAGGGGTTCTAACTAGGGTACCCATGTTCGGGAAAGCCCTACCGCCACATAATGACACTTCTATAACAGTGTGAAGGTTCCGTGTTAGTCACGAAGTGGGGTCGCACGTAGGGTTTATGAAAATGGTCAACAGGTCAAATGCATAATGCATGTGATCATGGCATCTAACCTATATGCCAGGTGTGAAATGTACCTACCGTAGGTGTGAAATGGTTCAGAACATCTCTCGCCGAGGAAATCTATTGAAAAAACACTACTCCATGACACGATATTAGTTCATAACGGCTCAAAAATGGCAAAAACTATAGAAAAGTGGGTCCAGAAAATTATAAATAGTAATAAAATTTGTAATTTTCAATTCATTTGCACTATTCACCAAGTTGGAGTTTAGTGGTAAGTTTTCACCTAAAACTTCGAGTGCCGATCGTGGGAGCTACAAGCGACCGTTCAGTGAACCGTCCGAAGCAGGTTAGTGGTCACTGCCATACCTTTCATTTAAGTGCTTTTATTTCAATTTTGGTCGGTGGGATTTTTTGTTTGGCCAAGCCCTAAATGGATTCGGCGCTACCCGCGGGCTATAAGTATGCGGGTCGCGGGTAGGGAACCAAATGCGCAGTCAAAAAACTGACTGCCCACGTCTACCCGCCACTGTCTACAATTTATCCCGCGGGTACTACCGTGAAGAAGTTTTTAAATATGAAATTGACTAAAAATTTCTTGCTTTGCACTCCAGGATGGTTCTAGAGTGGAGGGAAAGATAACATGACCAGGTAGATGAGGCCATGCGCAACTATTTGCAAGCACAACAAGCATTGCAAGCATGTGGCTTATATAAATACTAGAGTCTCGGGGGTTTAGGGGCCCAAAACCTACTACTCCATCATTTGATCAACTACTGGGATGTGGATGCTCAACGCTTCATCCTTAACGGGCAAACACTGACACTAGAAGTAGAGGATATCTATTTCATTACTGGTTTTTCCCGTAGAGGGGAGGTGGCTAGTCTTCGGTCACAGACCGTGGGTGGTGGGATAACTGTGTAAGATTACATAGCGTGGTATTTCCCCGCCAACACACGAGCAGTGGGAAGCCAAGTGACAGTCAACCTCATAGTGGACCTGAGCACAAAGATCATAATGGCTATTCTGGTATGGATCATGGGATCCAAAGCACTACATCAGGCATCCAGACCGGTGATGTTCTATGCATCACAATGCTTGTAGCCTACTATATTCGACTGGTGTACTACTCTGCTGGTGTCTATGAAGACACAACTGATGGAATGCAAAGAGGGTAAGTCCAAAAACTTTGGGTATTGTAGCATCCTCTACAGTTTCTTATTTGAGAGGGTTCTGGGACTTAGCCCGAGGGTGGATGTCCTGCCTCAAAGTCTTCAGGATATAGCCCTGACCCAGTGGGATGAGATACTGACACGACAGGGTGGTGGCCATCTAGCATCACCATATACTGAGGAGTTCTTCCACTGGTGGAACCGGTAGGTGATCACGATAGAGGACTATCCCTATGTGGGGATAGACTTCAAACAGGACCGTGACATGCCGCTCCCACCAGGCACAGCCTTCGGAGACATCGGTGAGTACTCTTTTGGTTTTGTGTTTATTAAATTTTTATGGATTTTTTTATTATAGTTGAAATGCAAAAAATCTTTTTGGTGGTAATGTCATGTGCTAATGGGTGACTGTTTTCTCGCAGACAAAGGCCTAGTGAGACCCGAGGGCTTCCCGAGACATGGTCATCGGGGTAGAGATGAGGTGGCAGTAGATGCTATAGCAAGGCGCACACTCCAGACATTGCGGCACAACATATCACGGATGGTTTCTCGAGTACCACTGATAGAGGTAGCCCGACTACCTGAGGCTGTGCACCGCCAGGTAGTAGGTGTTCCTGGTGAGTGGTTGCAGCTACTGCAGTGGATGGACAACGCAATACAGTACTACTATGAGACACATCCCGTCAAGGCGGCAGCTAGACCTCCTCAGAGGGAATAGATATCCTGGGCTATTCACCATTTTTTGTATCGATATGTATATTTTGAGGGATACGGGCTCCAGTTTTGTATGACACTACCATTTTTGGACATATTTATATATATACAACTTTGATTCTCGGTTCTACTACATGTGTGTATGTTACAAATGTATGAATGTCTTTGTATTTATGTGCTCATGATGAATGCGACAAATGCCAATCTAATACATAGTTAGCGTATGCATCAGATATATAATTATGACTTCTCGGAATATGAATATATGAAATGGAAACAAAATGTCTCTCCAAGAGTCGTACCTTAAGGAATATTCGTAGTAATGTAGGGTCTCATACACGGTACTTCCCATTCAGCTGAGACACAACTAGTTGTGAATCCAGGCGGACTTCTAAAGACTGGATGTCATGTGAAATAACATCCCGAAGTAGCTCAACAATGGCACTATAATCAGCCACATTGTTAGATGTAGGACTGAGGTAGGCACCTCCTGAGGACACAACTAGGTGGTCAAGTGAGAAGATAACCCAGGAAACAGAAGCAAGCTATTGCATATGTCGGCTAGCACCATCTGCAAAACCTAAGAACATAGGACATCTCGTTGACATCTGTCAATCAAACAGAGGCTAATCAACAGACCTGGAAACCAAAAAGGGTAGCCTAAACTATGTACAGAAAAAACTATACAATACTGTACAAAAGTATCAGCCTAAACCAGAGGTTCAAGCATAATACCGCTTGAGGTAGAGCCCATTTCTAGGCTCCTTCAAGACAACTCCCTCGTAATCTTCTAACTCATAAGCTCCTTTTTCAAGGACACGCCTCACAATGTAAGAACCATGCCACATGGGATTGAACTTGCCTACCCCCAGGGGTTCTTTAGCTTGGTCATACAAGAGTACCAAGTCACCTTCAGCATATTGCTAGGGATGGACAGACCTATCATATTGAACCTTGACACGATGCTTGTTAACATCAATGGACATAGCGGCATCTCGACGGTGCTCGTCAAGTTGCACGAGGTGTATTAAACATTGCTCAATCTCCGTCGTATCAGGGAGGAGTTCTATGGCTAGCTTGAGTGAAGGGATTTCGCATTCAATCGGTAAGAGTGACTCCACACCATGAACTAACTGAAATGGTGAGAACCTGGTGGAAGTCTTAACTGCGGTTCGATATGCCCACAAAGCAGGATATAACATGATATGCCAATTGGTCTTGCTTTGTTGGATGGTACGTTGGAGAATGGTCTTCAAAGACTTATTTACTGCTTCAACCTGACCATTCACTTGAGGATAGTAGGAAGACGAGTGTTCCTAACGAAACCCAAGCTTGAGAGACAAATCCTCCATCATCTTGTTTTGAAAGTGACTTCCATGGTCAGTGACAATCTCTTTTGGGATACCAAATCGAGTGATAATCTAGTTGAACACGAAATGGGCTGCAGTAGCATCGTCGGTTTTTACTGTAGCCATGGCATTATCCCACTTGGAAAAATAATCCACGGCCATGATGATATGATGATGCCCCCCAGCCGAAGCTGGTTTGCAATCCATGAAATCTACCCCCCACTTAGTGAAGGGACCGATAATGACGACCAGATCGAGGGGTGTTGGATGCGAGTATATGTTCTGAGAAAACACCTGGCAAGGGTGACATCTCTTCACAACATTAATACAATCTTTAAAGATGGTACGCCGAAAACAACCTGCTCGCATGATACGCTGGGCTATAGCAAGCCCGGAAAAGGGACCGCCACACGCCCACGCATGGCAATCATTAAGTACCCATTCCGCTTCTTCGTGAGTCAAGCAACAATAGAGAATGGAATCCTTTCCTCGGCGATACAAAGTGTCACCAACGATAGTATAATCTGTAGCGTGATGTCTCACACGTCGTCGCTCGTCTCGTGAATAATGTAGAGGAAACTTCAAAGTTTGGAGATATACAATGACATCCCCATACCAAGGGTCCTTGGTTGAGATAAGAAATAAGTGTTCATCCACAAAGGAATCTTCATGAATGACATCCTCATCAAGCGGTGGAAGGTTCAACATAAGTTCAGTGAACACCAATGATTTCACTGATTTTGCAGAAGAAAAATCGAGATCAAATTCCTGAAGGATCACAATCCATTTATTATACTTACCCCCGATAAGGCTTCATGATAGCACGAACTGAAACAGATTGATGTGAGCTACAATGGTGGTTGTTTGAAGCAAAATGTAATGCCGTAACCACTAGACCGCGTGAACAGTCGCAAGTGCCAGCTTTTGTATGTGGGTGTACCTTAGTTCAACGTCTACTAAATTTTGACTAAGATAATAGATAACATGCTCAACAAGCGCATCATCTACCTGAACCAAGACCATGCCAATAGTCTCTTGAGACGCGGCCACATAAAGAATGAAATCTTGTGTAAAGTCCGGCGGACTAAGCACACGGGCCAATACTAAAGCTTTCTTAAGGGAGTCGAAAGACTATTGGGCTCACTCATCCCAGATAAAAGGTGTGTCTTTCTTCAATAGGCGTGCGAAACCTTTAGTAATACTGGCATAGTTAGCTATAAACCGACAAGTAGCTCTCCCTTGGAGGCTCTGAAGCTGTAATAGATTACGCGGAGGAGGCAACTGAAGTATTGCCTCAACTTTGAGAGGATCGACTCTAATACCCTCCCTCGAAACTATGAATCCTAGAAGGAGACCAGCCCTAATAGCGAAGATGTATTTGTTTGGATTCAATCGAATTTTGTAGTGGATACATCATTCGAGAATCATACGGAGGTGCTTGGGGTGGTCCACTCTCTTGCGAGAATGGCCAGCAAGATCATCTAAGAAAACTTCCATAATCATCTTAAGATCGTGAAAGGCATAGGTCATGGCTCATTGAAAAGTAGCTCCAGCGTTCTTGAGGCCGAAGGGAATTTTTCGGTACAAAAAGGTTCCCCATGGACAAATAAATGTCGTCTTATGTTGGTTCGCGGGTTTGATTTGAATCTGATTATAACCCAAGAATCCGTCCATGAATGAAAAAATCTCACTCACCGCACAAGCATCCAATATCTAATCGATGAATGGCATGGGGAAGTTGTGTTTCATACATGCATGGTTCAAATCTTTGAAATCAGTGCATACACAGATCGTTCTCTACTTCTTATCCATAGGAACGGGGTTTGACACCCATTCAGTAAGGGGAACGAGGTAGATGAAACCAGCTTTGAGCAATTTCTCCACCTCTGCCTTAATAGCAGTTGCCTTCCTAGGGTTCACAGCACGTAAGTGTTGTCGAACAGGTTTAGCATTGGGATATGTTCTAATCTCGTGTTCAACAATGTGGGGGTCTATTCTTGGCATCTCCTCATATGACCAGGTGAAAGCTTCTCGGAGTTCAGTAAATAAATCAGTGTAAATAGCAATCTCCTCAGGAGTGCAATCGGCACCGACGTAAACATTCTATATCTTTTTGGGAGTGCGAGAGATGTTTATCGAAGTGGTTGGGGAAATATTTGCCATATTCACCTCCAAGAAAACATCATGCGACTACAAAAGAGCCAAAGGGTGACCAACCATCTCAGCTAGAGTCATCCTAAACTCCTCTTGCTCAACGAGCTCAAGGTTGGGAAGGAAATAAGAGCAATGGTGCATATCTTCCCAAGGCCTCTCACTACCACACATGGCTTCGAGGATAGATTCATTAGATGGCAAAGTATCATCGAGGCAATCGTGAGAGCAAGATGAGTTGGCTGCCCAAACTAGCAGCGTAATGGGATCTTCTTCAACTGTCTGGGAAGAAGAGAGATCCGGATTTGCAGCGGTTTGTTGGATATGGTCATAAGTGAGCTCCGCTACAGATAAGGGCATAGACATCCTGATGTGTGCAATGCCTCCAGACATAGAATCCGTGGATGGTAAAATCCATGGATCATCACAATAGGAAGTCTGGAATGGAATATTATTCGAAGGAGGAGGTGCACTGTCAGAAATGATTCCAATAAAATTCATAGGTGCAGAATGGTTAAAATTTCCCATTAATGAGGGCTACATCCCAACACCTATGTTCCCAGTTGCCGACTGAGAATCAGAAACTTGCGGGACTACAGATCCCGTGGATGCTCTGGAAGGAGTGCCAGCATAATCCAGTTGATCGATCATCACAATCTTGCCTTCGTGGGGAAAGCAAATAACTCGAAACACAGTAGACGCGACATCCTTCATAGAGTGCATCCAATTTCGACCCAATAAAAGGTTGTAGTCTATGGGCGCATCAACCACTTCGACTTCAATAGGCACGGGCTTACCTCCCAAGGAGACAACAAGGGAATGGATAATTCTGTGTGGCGTAAAAGACCTACTGTCGAATGCAGTGAGTGTATTTCTAGACACGAGTAGAGGAGGAGAGACAAGATCTTTCCAACAAGTCAACGACATTACTGACGCGGAAGCACCTTCATCAACCATCGTACGTTTGACGAAGCTTTTAAGGAAAACCACCTGGATTTGAAAATCCAAGTGGTAAGGTAAGCGAGGCTAGACATCATTAGTGTCAAACTTGATAACACTAGGATTTCCCCCATCCTGAAATCCTAACGCACTCAAAAGGGCATGCTTCTGAGAAGGACAGGCTTGCAAAACCTCAAGTGCCAACATGGCACATGGATTTTGACCCAAATCTTCTATGATGGAGTAGTTCTGGGCAGCTCAAGCATTAGGATTATTCGTGGAGCGCTTAAGAACACCTTTCGGTATCCGCAGCATAATGGAAGGCTTCTCGATATGCAAGGAATTATCAGGAGGATGGGGAGGCTCATTCCCCAAGTTCGGTTGTGGTGCACCATAATCGCGTTGATGAGTAGCAACACAAACCTCCAACTGAACCATATTCACACATCCATAACCACTAGTATTGGAAGAAACCATTTCATTAGTACCATAACCAGTGGTGGGAGCATGCAAAGCCATGTTTTGATGATGAGGAAGGGGATCCTTCAACATAGCTGGGCTCTGTGCCAAATGCTTCGATGCTTCTTCAATTCAAGGACATAAGTGAGTAAGATGATCCTCCCCACAAAGCTTGCAAGGGAATTTCACCTTACGCCTAGGTTTACGATCCTTTCCAGCATTACCGCCTTCCAAGGAGGGTTGGCATTCTCTTTACGAGGAGTATTACGATTGCTATTATTATTACTTCCATGTTTACACCCCTATGATTATGTCTCCCCTTTTTCTTACCACCGGGTTGCTAGTTACTTGACGATTTCATTGATTGCACATTGTGTACATCAGACAACGGAGTGGAAGTGGACAAGGTGTGGACCTGTCCGAGAGCAGATTAGTGACAAATTTTGCATTTGATTAGCAACCAAGTCTACAGGGCGAGTGCATGCGGACCCCACGATGCCATCGGCATGTGGTCCAGGAACTGACATAGGCTCATGTCTTGTTCTCGGTGCATCAGGAATAATGTCATACAAAATGCCAGACTGAGAATAAAGTAGATCTAACTGCTAGACTTTCAAGATAGCTTGTTCCTCAGTCATAATGTCGTACATCGAGACATTCTTAGCAATGTATGGAAGTAAAGACTTGAGGAACCATTCCAATAGGAAATATGGAGGAATGTTGGCTTTCACTAATCTCTTCTGCCGACGCCACTCTTGAACGTGGTCAAAAATATGTGTGGCCTTATTCTGACGGAAGGTGGACAAACACTCAATACCAGTATCATAACGAACCAGTAACTGGAAATGGTCTAAGAAAACCAAAGCAATCTCATTGAATCCCTTATAGGTGTTCCTGAGCAACTCCACATACCACTTCGCGGCTGCCCCCGTGAAGGTGCTTTGAAATAGTCATAATCGAATGGAATCATGATTCAAAGAGTTGGAGGAGCACCAAAGGTGAAACATCGTGACATGATCTCTTGGGTCCTCATCACCTTTCCCTTCAAACTTTGGAATTTCCAAAGGGAGCTTGGTAGGGACCGGGGACCAAGTAGGGTCGTGACACACCGAATCATTCATGAGCTTCGAAAGATTTGGGAGATTCAAGCGTGCAAGGAACGGGAGATGTGGCTGGAAAGCTTGATTATAAGCTCCCATAAAAGGTTGGTTGAATGGAATTGTGTTATAAGATGGACCAAAAGTTTGACCATGAGGATTAAACTGTTGATAATGAGGACCTGATGGCCTATAAGCTTTCCCATGGCCATAAGATGGATAACCTCCCCCTGCCTGACCCATTTGAGAGTAATCAGGTATATGCACGTTTTGAGCACCATATTGGGGTGGTGGGTGATACTGGTGGCCAGCACCGACTGGGTTGTAGTAAGGGTTGCCACCATGAGTATGGGGCATGTATGTACTATTCATAGTGGAAACTGTGTTGTATTGACCGTAATGGTATGGTATGTTCCCACCTCCAACATTAGGATTAGCTTGAGCAGTCGTGTGGTGACCAGAAGCATGAGAAGCATTCCCAGCTCCAATATGGGCGTGACTAGTAGCAGGGTTAGTGGTGTGATGTCCATGTGGATAGGAAATATTCCCACCCCCTACATTAGCATTACTAGTGGCAGCAGTGGACGCAAAAGTATGTGGTATGTGTCCACCCCCGTGGTTGGGAGGAATGGTATCATGTGCAAAAGTAGTCCTGGGTTGACGAGTAGCGACATGTGTATTAGGTGGTGGATGGCGAGTCATGTTTCGAACAGCATTCCGACTAGGTTGGGTATTCCTAGGAGGTGGTCATGTTCCAACATTAGCATGGTTAGGAATCTAACCAATCCCCATACTATGTGAGTGGGTGGACAACGTAGTGCCCCCAGGGAGGGTAGTGCCCCCAGCGGGTATAGTATGGCTAACACTTTGACTAGTGCCAGCATGAGTACCAACCGTAGTGGAAGGTTCGACAGTAGTGTGACTAGGCATACCAAAAGAGAGTGCGGTGGGGTTGACCATAGGGCCAGTATCATCATAAATCTCAGGTCTCCCATATCTATAATCGCGTGGAAATGAAGGAACTAAAGGCTCGTCCTGTTCTCCATCTTCGGGTAAGTTGGGCATCCTGTAAAGATAATTATCTAGATTCAAAGGATCAAACGGATCCCGGTCAAGTGAATTAGGCCAAATAGAACTAGGTTGAGTCTCGGGTGGATCACCTCCCCAATCCTCGCGAGGAGTATGGGGATCGGAAGTATGTTCAACTCTACCTGAAGGAGTAGAAGGGTCTTGCCCGATATCGGGATGTGCAGTCATGTAGTCTTCAACGTAAGTCACGTAAGAATATGAAGACTCAGAGGGATCCCTCTAGTGTCCTCTAGTAATACAGTGTGTAACTAAGGCTAGCTTTAAACCAGCCAACCGACGGGATCGGTGGAGAGTAGGGCTCCACGCCACGTTTTCTCTAGAGAGACACGGCATCTCCTAAAGGCCAACTATCAATCAAAAATAGTAAATCAAAAGCACACACCTAGAGAAAATACAGCCAAGAGGAGACAAACAGAGTGGCTAAATGAGCTCCCAACACTAGAGCCGGTATGTCTCTCCTAGGAGAGGCTTGAGACTCCCAAACTATAGCCGAAGGTAACAGAATCAGTTATAGAGACACCCAAGCTTCACTGTGTCGATAGGGTCAAGTCCACTGCACGAACACAACTGTGCTATCCAATCCCTAACTGACTCAGGACAGAAACAACATAACCACTGCAAGTACCTTGTGTGGTACCTAGGTAAAGCAACTATGTTCACCGCAATATAACCAATACTCAGGGGGACAGTCGCAGGTGGGACCTGTCGTATGGGCAGGGTATCTAAGCCCAAAGCACAAGAGGACGAACCTACGGTACCCCCAGATATGAACAAATCCTAGATATATCTCCCATGTTCAGTCGGTATCAGAGGGATATCTCCTCAACCAACCTCCCATGACCTCGTGCTTAACTTTGCATTGACTAGAGATTCCTGAGAACATCGATCTTTACCATGGATTCCTGCACTCCCTGGTCAGACACCTAATGTTTCGTTCAGTAGTATTGGATTGTTAACTCACAATGATCTATTCCAAGACTCTAAGCCCATGCTAGTTGGTGTACCCTATAAATAAAATCAGTCTAATCAATTTTAATTATTAAGCTTTAATTTTAGTGGCTGTGATTACTCAAGGGATATGATCATGAAACTAGTGATGTGTAGACTCAATAGTATGCAAAATCGTCTAATCCTAGACTCATCTATCCAATAAAACAATGTCACTAATATGCAAAATCAACCAACAATTCTGAAATAAAGATGCAATCTTTTATCTTTTCAATGCACAAGCAGAACCTAAAATGAAGGCAACAAGCACTCAATGCAAGATGCAGTACATGGAAATAAAATATTTTGTATTTTCACTTATAAATGAGAAGGAAAATGCAAAAAACTAAATGAATATTTTTGTATTTTTTCAATATAAATGAAATGAAAAAATGCAAGCAAAATCCTACTATTCAGTCACTGAAGTGCCAAGAATATCACTAAGACAACCCAGCAAATCCTAAATAGCAAGACTTAACCAAAGGAAAGAGCTCCAAAGGAAAAAACCATGAGGTTAAAACCAAAGATTGGTAAAAAACCAAGAAGGCTCAACCAAGAGAAACGAAGAGATCTGGTCACAACCAAGGCATGAAACAGTCAAGAAAGAGGCCAACAAAGACTTAGGAACCAACCAAACTCACCCAACAACAACCAAAAGCCATAAACCAACAAAAGCCGGAGTTACACGCTACTATCAAAGGAATACCTGTGGGTACCCACGAGTAGTATAGTAAACAGAGGCAGGTAGACGCAGGCAAAACTAAGCTAGCGCGCGGGTGAGGAAAGGAAAATGGGCAATTAAAGAGTCTAGAGGCTCAGAAAAAGCAAGTTTTCTACAGTGTATCTTAACGACCAATCAGTGACACAGAGCTTCGATAAACAACAACTCTAATTATGGACTAATGCTCAAAAAAATTTCCCAAACATGGATGTTTTCCCCAGCAGAGTCGCCATTTCTATATTGGAGAAAACTCACTATGGTTTGGGAATACCACAACAGACAGATGACTACCAGAAATCTACTCAATTCTCAAAGCAATGCTATTATAAATGACAATGTTAAGATAATGGAGGAATGTAACCAACCTCGATCCAACATTTGATGTAGATCCCCATTGGAGCTTTCAATCCATGCACTTGCAATCTGCAAATTAGTCTTCACAGCCAATATCCAACAAGTACATATAATATATAATTGACATTAACATTATCAATAACAATGGTCCATAATATCATAAGCAAATGTAACCCAATGTATAATAAATGAAATTCACACCATGAATGGACGAGAATATGAGTATTTCTATTAATGAACAAGCAGAAGTACAAAGTGATACGACCTCTTGCTGAAAACCAATCTGAACCAAGATCTAGATCAATCCACTTGTGCCTCCACCACTTCAATCCTCCATGATGTTAAGTTTAAACCAAATAGACTAGCAACATCACTGAAAGAAACATAATCACGAGATAGACATAGAATATACCCTGGGAAACCCTCATGGGGTAGAAAACCCAACAAGCTTTCCTCAATAAGATTATCAACCAAAATACAAGATGTGCTCCCTCCTTCTTTGTCTCCTTAGTAGATCTCCCAGAAAAGTGCGCTATCTTTCACAAGTGAGTGAGTGTGTCTAATGAGGAGTTCACCTCCTCTATTTATACTAACTCCTCACTGACTAAAATACCTAATGGGGCCGACCTCTCCTGGAGAAGTCTAATAACCCCTAAAATACAAGATCAGGGCCGACCCCCACATGGTGGGTCTAATAACCCTAGATACCACAAACCCTCGGAGGAATAAACATCTCCGGATACATAATAGGGTTACCTCAAAGGGATGAAACATCTCCGGAATAATAATGTACAAATATAATATTCTTAGAAGTTACAATATTCAACACTCCCCCTTAACGAGAAGGATATTATAACAACATCTGCAAGAGCAAGGAGTCATCGACTACATCATACATGATACATCTATAAATCATCGGAAGCTTTCTTCAATTCATAATCATCAGTAACTCAACCAGTTACTGGAACACTAACATCATCAGCATTGTTGTCACACGATCATCAGCATCGTTGTCACATGATCATCAGTATCGTCATCGGCGTCATCATCATACGATTATCAGAATCGTCATCACACGATCATCAGCATCGTCACCATACGATCATCAGCATCGTCATCATACGATCATCAACATCATCATCACATTATCATCAGCATCGTCATCACACGATCATCAACATCGTCATCATACGATCATCAGCATTGTTATCACACGATCATCAGCATCGTCATTAGCATCGTCATCACACGATCATCAACATCGTCACCATACGATCATCAGTATCGTCATCACACGATCATCAACATCATCATCACATGATCATCAGCATCGTCACCATACGATCATCAGTATCGTCATCACATGATCATCAGCATCATCATCATACGATCATCAGCATCGTCATCACATGATCATGTTCCAGGATGATCAATCCTACTCTCTTTAGGACATAGGTCCATGGATGATACAATCCGATCTTTAGTTCTCAGAGACATCAGTCTACGGATCAATTCTGGGACCTCAATCCGGGGACGATGCAATCCCCTACCTGTTCATTCAGGACTTCATTATCGGAGACCCAGTCTACGGATCAATTCTGGGACCTCAATCCAGGGACGATGCAATCCCCTACCTGTTCATTCAGGACTTCATTATCGGAGACCCAATCTATGGCTCAATTCTGGGACCTCAGTCTGGGGACGATGCAATTCCCTACCTGTTCATTCAGGACTTCATTATCGAAGACCCAGTCTACGGCTCAATTCTGGGACCTCAGTCCGGGAACGATGCAATCCCCTACATGTTCATTCAGGACTTCATTATCGGAAACCCAGTCTACGGCTCAATTCTGTGACCTCAGTCCGGGGATGATGCAATCCCCTACCTGTTCATTCAGGACTTCATTATTGGAGACCCAGTCTACGGCTCAATTATGGGACCTCAGTCCGGGGATGATGCAATCCCCTACCTGTTCATTCAGGACTTCATTATCGGAGACCCAATCTACGGCTCAATTTTGGGACCTCAGTCCGGGGACGATGCAATCCCCTACCTGTTCATTCAGGACTTCATTATCGGAGACATCATGTCTACGGCTCAATTCTGGGACCTTAGTCCGGGGACGATGCAATCCCCTACCTGTTCATTCAGGACTTCATTATCAGAGACATCGTGTCTACGGCTCACTTTAGGACTGAAGTCCAAGGATGATCCAATCCTCTCATGTCCACAAAAGACTTCATTTTCGAAGACATACATCTACGGCTCTCTTTAGAACAAGTGCTCAAGGATGATACAATCCCTCTTCTTTCTCGGAGACCCCCATCTACGGCTCACTTTAGAACAAGTGTTCAAGGATGATACAATCCCTCTTCTTTCTCGGAGACCCTCGTCTACGGCTCACTTTAGAACAAGTGTTCAAGGATGATACAATCCCCACATGTATTCTCATTAATACAAGTATCCTCAATCATACAAGTACATTAATCAATACATGTATCTAACATCAACATATATACGTTTATAATCAAAGGCATGTATTCTCACTAATACATATAGCATCAACAACATTTATACATCTAGCATGTATTCTCACTAATACATCTAACATCAACAGCATGTATACATCTATCATCAAAAGCATCTATTCTCACTAATACATATAACATCAACAGCATGTATACATCTATCATCAAAAGCATGTATTCTCACTAATACATATAACATCAACAACATGTATACATCTATCATCAAAAGCATGTATTCTCACTAATACTTATAACATCAACAGCATGTATACATCTATCATCAAAAGCATGTATTCTCACTAATACATCAACAGCATGTATACATCTATCATCAAAAGCATATATTCTCACTAATACATCTAACATCAACAGCATGTATACAACTATCATCAAAAGCATGTATTCTTACTAATACATCTAACATCAACAGCATTTATACATCTATCATATCTGTCATCAAAAGCATATATATATAAGTAAAACTAAGTATTCTAAATATAGTAGTCCTAAATTTAAATATTTCTAAGTAACTAGGTGTAGTGACCGTGTAGCCTCATCATTGATGAGACAAGCTTGTCATCAGAGATCATACTACTCCCCCTTTGGAGGAGGATCCTTTTGAACTACACCAAGCTTGTCTCGGAAGTATTCAAACTTCACTCGAGACAGAGGTTTGGTCAAGATATCAGCAATTTGATCTTCAGTGCTCACATACACAAGCTTGATGGCTCCCCTCTGCACCATATCTCGAATATAAAAGTAATGGATCTCTATGTGTTTTGACTTATCATGGAACACAGGATTTTCTGTCATCTTGATGCATCTTTGATTATCGCACATAATCACAGTGGGATCCATTTCTAAGTCAAATACTTCAGATAATAGTTTTCGGAGCCATACTGCTTCACAGCTGGTAGAGCAAGCAGCTATATATTCTGCTTCAGCAGTACTGAGGGCCACACTAGTTTGTTTCTTTTTGAACCATGAGATCATGGCAGATCCAAGACCATAACATCCACCTGATGTACTTTTTCTGTCTGAGACACTTCCTGCCCAATCAAAATCTGAGTAACCATGTAATCTGAGTTCATGACCTCTAAGATAATATAGACCAAAATCTAACGTACCTTTTAGGTACCTCATTACATGCTTTGCAGCTATTAAATAAACCTTTCTGGGTTCTGCAAGATACTGACTTAGGGTATTTACAACAAAGCATATATCTGGCCTAGTATTTTTCAAATACATTAATGATCCAATGATTTGTCTATATAGGGTTAGGAACACTAGTTCCGATGTATCATTAACCAATAATTTTAAGTTGGATTCCATGGGAGTGGCCATGGATTTACACTCCAACATATCAAACCTTTTTAAGATTTCCACAGCATACTTTCCTTGATTTAAAAAGATTCCTTTTGGTTCTTGCCATACTTCTAGACCTAAGAAGTAGTGCATTAATCCTAGATCTTTCATCTCGAATTCTGAAGAAAGCTTCTTCTTGCTTTCAAGAATCTGTTTCTCATTTCCGGTTAGAAATAGATCGTCTACATATAATAACAGTATAACTGGTTCATCATCCATTACTTTGAGATAAGGATTTGGATCAGCTTTACTCTTGGTAAAACCCATGCTAGTTAAGAATTTGTCAATCCTTCCGTACCAAGCCCTGGGGGCTTGCTTCAACCCATATAATGCCTTTTTCAGTTTGCATACATAATTTCTTCCATCTTTAACCTCAAACCCTTGTGGTTGTTCAATGTATACTTCTTCTTCAATTACACCATTTAGAAAAGCTGTTTTAACATCCATTTGGTGTAATTTCCACTTCATCATGGATGCAAGTGCCATGATGGTTCTTATTGAAGTATATCTAGCAACTGGTGCAAATGTTTCTTCATAGTCAATTCCCTCCTTTTGAGAGAATCCTCTGGCTACAAATCTTGCCTTATATTTTTCAATGCTACCATATGCAGCATGTTTCATTTTGAAAATCCATTTGGAAGAAACCACACTTTTATCTTTTGGTTTGGGAACTATATCCCAAACATCATTTTTCATTATTGACTGATATTCTTCTGTCATTGCTTCTACCCATTCTTTCTTCTGAGATGCCTCTTCATAGCTAGTAGGTTGTTGATCCACAAGATCACACATCAAGGCCATATAGTTGGACACTAGCTTTGGTTTCTTTCTTTCTCTAATGGAACCTTCAGGAGCTCCATATCTTTCAGCTCCTTGAATAATATCTCTAGCCCATGCTGGCCTTCTTTTCTTAGATAAATCTGTGATATGAAGTTCTTGTGGTTCCAACATGTCATGATCCTCTGGTGAATCATCCTCAGGGATGTATACAGCCTCTATAGTCCTAGAAGATGTATCTTCTTCATATATTTCTTCAAGTTGGCATTTCTTGTATTTCTTGAGAGTTGATTCTTCATCAAATGATACATCTCTACTTATTTCTATATGATGAAAACCTGGTATGTATATTCTGAAGGCTTTGGATGATTCACAATAACCAACAAATATCCCCTTCTTACCAGAAGGATCCAACTTGGTTCTCTTTTCTTTTGGAATGTGGATGTACACAGGACACCCAAATATTTTAAGATGACTTACCTCAGGTTTCTTTCCTGTGAACACCTCTTCTGGAGTTTTGAAATCAAGAGCACTGTGAGATAGTCTATTTTGCACATATAATGTTGTTTTAGCTACTTCATCCCATAGATACATGGGAAGATCTTGGTCATGCATCATAGTCTTCATAGCTTCCATGATAGTCCTATTTTTCCTCTCAGCCACCCCATTTTGTTGGGGATTGTAGGGAGTGGTTAGTTCTCTCTTAATTCCAACTTCTTTACAAAAGTCTTCAAAGTCCTTTGAAGTGTATTCTCCACCATTATCTATTCTGAGAATCTTGATTCTCTTTTCTGAGAGATTTTCTATTAGAGCCTTGAACTCTTTGAATTTTCCAAAGACTTCATTCTTACCTCTTAGGAAGTATATCCAAGTTTTCCTTGAATAGTCATCGATAAATGAAAGATAGTATTCAAACCCACTTAGAGAAGTGGTGGGCATTGGTCCACATACATCTGAGTGTGTTAGCTCCAAAATGTTCTTAGTCTTTGTTTCACTCTTTGGAAAGGGGTTCTTGACATTCTTCCCTTTCTTACATCCTTTACATGAGCCATCATGATCAGCCTTCAAGTTTGGTAATCCTATGACCACCTTGCTTACATAGGGTAAGGCTTTGTAGTTAATGTGAGCTAATCTTCTATGCCATAACTCACTGGGGCTAGAAACTTCATGAGCAAGGGCAGCTTCTAGATGACCCTTGAGTTTGTAGAGACCTCCTTCTTCTTCACCAATGATAACTGCATCTTTAATTGATTTTCCTTTGGACCACGTGAGTACTTGTCCATCTATGAAAGCCACTCTAAAACCTTACCTTTCTTATCTAGTGCTCAGATAGAGAGTAGGTTCTTCTTTAAACCTGGTACATATAAAATTTCTTTCATTTTCAAGGGTGTTCCAGAATCAAGCTTGTAGCTTGCTTCACCAATTCCCTTGATGGGATATTGATAATCATCTCCCAGAGATACCTTTTGGGGTGAAGACTTCTCTTCGATCCTGGAGAGAGTTTCCTTATGACCTGTCATGTGCTTTGAAGCACCACTGTCAATGAGCCATGTGCCTTCACCAGGAGACACAGATCCAGAGAGTGCAGAAAATAAGACATATTCTTCTGGATCTTCTTTCTTTACTTTAGATCTTTTCTTTTGAGGCCTTTCCTCCACTTCTTCTTCTTCACTATCATCTTCTGCCACATGTGCATGATGTCTTTTGTGAACAAACCTTTTCTTCTTCTTTTCTGGTAGGGTACAGTCTCTAGCATAGTGTCCTAGCTTAAGACAATTAAAACATTGGACTGTGTAGATGTCTCTTTCTGAATTTGATCCTCCTTTCCTTTTGAATCTATGAGAGGGTTGAGGCCTCTTGTGGTTCACTTTCCTAAAGTGACCCCTTTTTCCTCTTTTGGTGTGGGTGGCCAAAGCTTGGTCATCTTCTTTGAGAAGAGCTTCTTTGTTGGCTACCCTAGCTTCTTCTTGAACATAATCCTCCCATACTATATCAAACTTCATGCTTTCTTTTCTGGCACACATGGTTTGTATGAATGATTCCCAAGGTCTAGTGAGACCATTTAGAGCAGTCATCACAAGTTCATCTTCATCAAGAGTATCACCAATGGCATCTAGTTTCTCCTTGATTAGATAGACCCTTGAGAAGTAGTCTTGAATGGACTCTCCTTTGTGCATCTTGGTGCTCTTCAACTGAGTCCTTAGATTCATCTTCCTATTGATGTTCTTTCCTTCATACATCCTTCCTAGGGCATCATACATTTCCTTTAGAGTCTTCTTAGAGGCCACTTGGGGAATCAAGTGGTCTTTAATAGAATCAGCTATGATTCTCTTTGCCCTAATCAAATCCTTACTATGCTTCTCTTTGGCTTCATCTCCTTCTGGTTTTGCAACTTCATCCTTGATATAATGAGCAAGATCATTCTCTTCAAGTATGAGACCAATTCTGTATTTCCATGCCTGTAAATTCTCTATACCTTCTAGCTTGTCTTCAAGCTTAGTATTTGGAGACATCTTCTCTTGGGGGAGTCCAAGAGACAGAGTAGTACTTACCTGGAAATATTACCTTTTTGTTTTTCTGGATCCTGGAACAGAATTTCTGGTTTTATCGCACTTTTGATAGAATTAGGGTTTGACTTTCCCGGAGTTCTACCCAACCAAAAAGTTCGATCTAAAGCTCAAAAGAATGGTCTTGAGAAGGGCTATCCAGTCATGTAATCAGATTTCAACAATACCAACTTTTTGCTAAACCAATTTTTCACTTATCGCACTTTTGGTAGAATTAGGGTTTAACTTTCCCGGAGTTCTACCCAACAAAAAAGTTCGATATAGGGCTCAAAAGAAATGTCTTGAGAAGGGCTATCCAACCATGTGATCATATTTCAATAATACCAACTTTCTATTGAAACCAATTTCTCACTTATCGCACTTTTGGTAGAATTAGGTTTTGACTTTCCAGAGTTCTACCCAACCAAAAAGTTCGATCTAGGGCTCAAAAGAAAGGTCTTGAGAAGGGATATCCAGACATGTGATCAGATTTCAATAATACCAACTTTCTGCTAAAACCCTAAACTTTTCTGAAATGAGAGAGAGAGATTCTTACCTTGTGAAAGATGTCCTATTCAGTCTAGCTCTGATACCATGTTAAGTTTAAACCAAATAGACTAGCAAGATCACTGAAAGAAACATAATCACAAGATAGACACAGAATATACCCTGGAAAACCCTCATGGGGTAGAAAACCTAGCAAAGCTTTCCTCAATAAGATGATCAACCAAAATACAAGATGTGCTCTCTCCTTCTTTGTCTCCTTAGCAGATCTCCCAGACAAGTGCGTTATCTTTCACAAGTGAGTGAGTGTGTCTAATGAGGAGTTCACCTCCTCTATTTATACTAACTCCTCACTGACTAAAATACCTAATGGGGCTGACCTCTCCTGGAGAAGTCTAATAACCCCTAAAATACAAGATCAGGGCCGACCCCCCACATGGTGGGTCTAATAACCCTAGATACCACAAACCCTCGGAGGAATAAACATCTCTGGATACATAATAGGGTTACCTCGGAGGGATGAAACATCTCCGAAATAATAATGTACAAATATAATATTCTTAGAAGTTACAATATTCAACACATGAATGGCAAACTCAAACTAGAAAGGAGTTTGGAAGGTGAACATAATTGGTTCATAACTACAAGGATCAATGAGTGCAAACTCAAGATAGGGAAAAAATGCACTAGAGTTCTCTTATGTTTCTCTTCTTCCTCCCGTCCATAAGCCATATGTGCTCAATATATAGTCCTCTGAAAGGTAGGTGAAAGGACACATCGAGGCATTACTTGGGCAAATGGAGAGCCAAAGGTCACCCAATGACCGCTTTTTGGGAGTAAAAAGTAATTAACATTGGTTTTTACCATTTTACATGCTACCCGCGGGCTATAGGGATGCAACTCGCAGGTACGCCTGCTATAAAGATGCAACAGGCGGGTAGGAATAAAAATAGAGCAAACTGGTATTACTGAAGGATAAAAATGGATATGAGTCACTAAAATGGATCCTACAGGCCAAACAATGCGGATGCTCACAGGGTGGAAGATTTCTGTGTAACAATGAGATGTTAGTTGCTGCAGTAGAGTGGACATTACATACTCTATAGGCCAACCTATCATGGATGACTGCCAGGGTACCACAGGTAGAGGTGGCACAGCTACCAGAGGATATGCAATGCCAGGTAGTGGGGGTGCCGGGAAATTGGGTGCGACTACTGCAGCGTGTCGCGAATGTAGTGCATTATTTTTATCAGACACATCCTATCAGGGTGGCAGCTAGACCTCCTCGCAGGGATTAGACATATCGAGTTCCCATTTTGTATCAATATGTATATTTTGAGAGCTATAGGCTCCAGTTTTGTATCATGACACTACCATTTTTGAACATATTATTTATAAAAACTTTGGTTTACTGGTTCTACTATATGTGTGTATGTAAAAATGTATGAATGTATCTTTTATTTGTGTGCTTCATTGGGAATGTGACAAATGCCAATCTAATACACACTTAGCGTATGCATTAGATATATGATTAAAACTTCTCGGAACATGAATGTATTTAATTGAAACAAAATGTCATTCCAAGAGTCTTACCTTTAAGAATTTCTGTAGTAACATAGGATCCCTTACACGGTACTGACCATTCAACTGAGACACAACTAGTTGTGAATCCAGGCGGACTTCTAAAGACGGGATGCCATGTAAAATAGCATCCTGAAGTAGCTCAATGACGGCACTATACTCAGCCACATTGTTAGATGTAGGACCAAGACAAGCACCTCCTGAGGACACAACTAGGTGGTCAGGTTAGAAAATAACCCAAGTAGCAAAAGAAAGTTGTTGTGTATGACAGCTAGCACCATCCGCGAATCCTAAGAACGTAGGAAACTCTGCTGACATTTGTCAATCAAACGGAAGCTAATCAGCAGACCTGAAAACCAAAAGAAAGCTAAACTATGTACATAAGTAACTATACAGTAGTATACAAAAGTATTAGCCTGAACCAAAGGTTCAAGCGTAATACCACTTGAGGTAGAGCCCATTTCTAGGCTCCTTCAAGACAATCCCCTCAGAGTCTTCTAATTCATAGGCTCCTTTTTCCAGGATACGCCTCACAATATAAGGACTTTGCCACATGGGGTTGAACTTGCCTTCCCCCAGGGGTTCTTTAGCTTGGTCATATAAGAGGACCAAGTCACCTGCAGCATATTTCCAAGAACGGACATACCCATCGTATTGATCCTTAACACAACATTTATTGGCATCTATAGCCACAGCGGCATCTCGACACTACTCATCAAGTTGCTCAAGGTGGATTAAACGTTGTTCAAGACCCATCGTATCAGGGAGGAGCTCTATGGCCAATTTAAGCGAAGGGATTTCACATTCAATCGGTAAAAGCGACTCCACACTGTGTACTAGCTTAAACAGTGAGAACCCGGTGGTAGTATTGACTGCGGTTCGATATGCCCACAAAGCACGATATAACATAATGTGCCAGTTGGTCTTGCTTTGTTGGATGGTACGTTGGAGAATGGTCTTTAAAGACTTATTGACTGCTTCGACTTGACCATTCACTAGGGGATAGTAAGAGAATGAGTGTTCTTGACAAAACCCAAGCTTGAGAGACAAATCCTCCATCATTTTGTTCTGAAAGTGACTTCCATGGTAAGTGACAATCTCTTTAGGAATACCGAACCGAGTAATAATATGATTGAATACGAAATGGGCTGCTATAGCACCGTCGACTTTTACGGTAGGCATGGCCTCAGCCCATTTGGAAAAGTAGTCCACAACCACTATAATATGGTGATGCCCCCCAGCTGAAGCTGGTTTTAATCCATGAAACCCACCCCCCACTTGGTGAAGGGACCGACAGTGACGACTGGATGGAGGGGCGTTGTATGCGAGTGTATATTCTGAGAAAACACTTGGCAAGGGTGACATCTCTTCATAGCATTTATACAATCCTTAAAGATTGAAGGCCAAAAGTAACCAGCTCGCATAATACGTTGGGTTGTAGAAAGCCCAGATAAGTGACTACCACACGCGTTTGCATGGAAATCATTAAGCACCTGCTCTACTTCTTTGTGACTTAAGCAACGATGGAGAATAGAATTCTTTCCTCGGCGATACAAAGTGTCACCGACGATAGTATAATCTTTAGTGCGATGTTTCACATGCCGTCGCTCATCCTGTGAATAATGCAGAGGAAACTTCAAAGTTTGGAGATATACAATGACATCCCCATACCAAGGTTCCTTGGACGAGATAAGAAACAAGTGTTCATCCACAAAGGAATATTCATGAATGACATCCTCATTAAGTCTCGGAAGGTCCGACATAAGCTCAGCAAACACCAACGATTTCACTGACTTCGTCGAAGCAAAATAGTGATCGAACTCCTGAAGGATCACAATCCATTTATTGTACTTCCCCCCTATAAGGCGTCGTGATAGCACGAACTGAAATGGATTGATGTGTGCTACAACTGTGGTTTTTCTAAGCAAAATATAGTGTTGTAACCATCGGACTGCATGTACAGTCACAAGTGCCAACTTTTCTACGTGAGTATATATCAGTTCAGCATCTACTAGATTTTGACTGAGGTAATAGATGACATGCTTGATGAGTGCATCATCAACTTGAACCAAGACCATGCCAATCGTCTCTTGAGACGCAGCCACATAAAGTATGAAATCTCGTGCGAAGTCTAGTGGACTAAGCACAGGTGCTGATACCAAATATTTCTTAAGGGCATCGAAAGACTCCTGGGCTCGCTCAACCCAGATAAATGGTGTGTCTTTCTTCAACAAACACGCGAAACCTTTGGTAAGATTAGCATAATTGACCACAAAACAGCGTAGAAAAGTAGCTCTCCCTTGGAGGCTCTGAAGTTGAAACAAGTTGCGCGAAGGAGGCAACTGATGTATTGCCTCAACTTTGAGAGGATCGACTCTAATACCTTCTTTTGAAACTATAATCCTAGAAGGCGACCAGGCCTTATTGCAAAGATGCATTTATTAGGATTCAATTGGATCTTGTAGTGTATACATCGTTCGAGAATCCAACGAAGGTGCTTGGGGTGGTCCATTCTCTTACGAGAATGGCCGGCAAGATCATCCAAGAAAACCTCCATTATACTTTTAAGGTCATGAAAGGCATAGGTCATGGCACGCTAAAACATAGCTCCGGTGTTTTTAAGGCTGAAGGGAATTTTCCGATATGCAAATGTACCCCAAGGACAAATCAACGTAGTCTTATGTTGGTCCTCGAATTTGATTTCAATCTGATTATACCCCGAAAAGCCGTCCATGAACAAAAAAATCTCACTTCCCACACAAGCATCCAATATCTGATCAATGAAAGGCGTGGGGAAGTTGTCTTTCGGACATGCATGATTCAGGTCTATAAAATCATTGCATACTCGGATCGTTCCCTACTTCTTATCCACAGGAAGGGGGTTTGACACCCATTCGGTAAGGGGAACGGGGTAGATGAAACCAGCTTTGAGCAGTTTCTCCACCTCTGCCTTGATAGCGGCTTCCTTCCTAGGGTTAACAACACGAATACGTTGCTGAACTGGTTTAACATGAGGAGACGTCCTTATCTCGTGTTCAACAATACTAGGGTCTATTCTTGGCATCTCCTTATATGACCAGGCGAAAGCTTCCTTAAGTTCAATAAACAATTCGGTGTATATGGAAACCTCCTCAGAAGAGCAATCATCACCGATGTAAATGTTCTCAATCTTTCTGGGAGTGTGAGAGATGTTGATTGGTTGAGTCAGGGATATATTAGCCATGTTCCCCTCCACATAAATCTCATGTGAACCCAAAAGAGCCAAAGGGTGACCAACCATCTCTACAAGAGTCATCCTGAACTCTTCTTGCTTGGCAAGATCGAGGTCGGGAAGGAAATAAGAGCGATGATGCATATCCTCCGAAGGTCTCTCACTACCACACATGGCCTCGATAATAGCTTCATCTGAAGGTAAAGTACCATCAAGGCAATCATTCGAACAAGACAAGTTGACTGCCCAAACTGGCAGTGTAACGGGATATTCCTCATCTGTCCGAAGAGAGGGGAGATCAGAGGGGAGATCCAAATCTGCAGTGGCTTGTTGAATATCCTAATAAGCAAGCTCAGCAACAGAAAGTGGTATAGACATCCCGATGTGCGCAATGTCTCCAGACGTAGAACCTGTGGACGGTAAATCCCATGGATCATCAAAGTATGAAGTCCGGAATGGTACATTATGTAAAGGAGGAGGCGCATTATCAAAAATGGTTCCAATAAATTTCACAAGTGTAGGTAAATCATAAGATCCCATCAATGAAGGGTACATACCAACACCCATGCTCATAGTTGTCGGTTGAGAGTCTGTAACTTGTGGGACTACTGATTCTGTAGATGTTGTGGGAGGATTAATGAAGTCCAGCTGATTGATGGTCACAATCCTGCCTTCACGTGGAAAGCAAATTATCCTGAATACAGTAGACGCGATAGCTTTCATAGCGTACATCCAATTCTGACCCAGTAAAAGGTTGTAGTCGATGGGCGCATCAACCACTTCGACTTCAATAGGCACAGGTTTACCTCCCAAGCGGACAACAAGGGAAGGGATAATCCCATGCAACTTAAACAACCTACCGTCAAATGCAGTGAGCATGGTCCTAGACGTGAGTAGAGGAGGAGAGCCAAGAGATTTCCAACAAGCTAACGACATCACTAACGCATAAGCACCTTCCTCAACCACCGTTCGTTTGACAAATGTTTTAAGGCACTCAACATGGATTTGAAAAGCCACATGGTAAGGTAAGCGAGGTTGTACATCAGTAGTGTCAAACTTGATGACGTTGGGACTCCCCCCATCCTGAACTCCTAATGCACATAAAAGGGCATACCTTTGAGAAGGACATGCCTGTAGAACTTCAAGAGCCGACATAGCACACAGATTTTGGCCCAAATATTCTACAATGGAGTAGTTTTGGGCAGCTTGGGCATTGGGATTATGTGTAGAGTGCTTAAGCACACCTTTCGGTATCCATGGCATAATAGAGGGCTTATCAATATGCAAGGAATTATCAGGACGAGGGGGAGGCTCATTCCCCATATTAGGTTGTGGTGCCCCATAATCGCGTTGATGAGTAGCAACACTAACCTCCGTTTGGACCATATTCACACATCCATAACCACTAGTATTGGAAGAAGACGTAGGAGTCTCATTAGGTCCATAACCAGCGGCGGGAGCATGCGAAGCCATGTTTTGATGATGATCAGGGAGGGTATCCTTCAACACAGCTGGGATCTATGCCAAATTCTTTGATGCTTCTTCGATTCGAGGACACAAGTGAGTAAGATGATCTTCTCCACAAAGCTTACAAGGAAATTTCACCTTATGCCTAGGTTTATGGTCCTCACCACATTTTTGCCTTCCCAAGGAGGGTTGGCATTCTCTTTCCGAGGGGTATTGCGATTTCTATTATTGTTCCCATTATTTCCACCCTTACGGTTATTTCTCCCCTTCTTCTTGCCACCAGGCTATTGGTTACCCGATGGTTTAGTCATTTGCACAATGTGTACATCGGACGATGGGGTGGAACTGGACAAGGTGTGAACCTGTCCGGGAGTAGACTGGTTTAATGACAAATTTTTCATTTGATTAGCCACCAAATCTAGAGGGCGAGTACTTGTGGATCCCACAATGCCATCAACATGCGGTCTAGGAACTGTCTTGGGCTCATGTCTTATTCGCGGTGCATCAGGGATGATGTCATATAAAATGCCAGACTGACAGTATAGTAGATCTAACTGCTGGACTTTTAAGATGGCTTGTTCCTCAATCATAATACCGGACATTGAAACGTAGTTAGCAATATATGGGAGTAGAGACTTGAGGAACCATTCCAACAGAAACTCTGGAGGAATGTTGGATTTCACTAGTTGCTTCCGTCGATGCCACTCTTGAATGTGGTCAGAAATATGCGTGGCCTTAATCTGACAAAAAGTAGACAAAAGTTCAGTACCAGTATCGTAGCGAATTGGAAACTGGAAATGATTCAAGAAAACCAAAGAAATCTCATTGAATCCCCTATAGTCGTTCCCGGGAAACTCGACATACCATTTCGCAGCTGCCCCCGTGAGGGTGCGTTGAAATAGTCGTAATCTAACGGAATCATGATTCAACGAGTTGGAAGAGCACCAAAGGTGAAACGTCGTGACATGATCACCCAAATCCTCACAAACTTTCCCCTTGAACTTAGGGATGTCCAAAGGAATCTTGGTAGGAACTGGAGGCCAACTAGGGTCATGACACACTGGATCATTCGTGAGCTTCAAAAGATCTGGAAGATTCAAACGTGCAAGGAACGGGAGCTGCAGCTGGAAAGCTTGATTATAAGCTCCCATAAAAGGTTGGCTATAAGAACCTGAAGGATAGGAAGGACCAAATGCTTGAACATGAGCATTAAACTGCTGATTATATGGACCTGTCTGACCATAAGCATGACCATGGCCATAAGGTTGATAACCTCCTCCGATTTGACCCGTATGAGAGTAAGCATGTATATATGTGTTTTGGGCACCATATTGAGGTGGGTTGTACTGATGTTCAGCACCGACTATATTGTAGTAAGGGTTTCCACCATAATTATGGGGCATATACGTACTATTCATAGCAAGAACCGTGTTGTAATAACTAGGCTTATAGGGTATGTTCCCACCCCCAGCGTAAGTGTTAGGATTAGCATGAGCAGTCGTGTGGTGTCCATAAGCATAAGATGTATTCCCAGCCCCAACATGGGTGTTATTGGTAGCTGGAATGGTGGCGTTATGACCATGTGGATAAGGTATATTCCCACCTCCTACATTAGCATTACTAGTAGCGAAAACGGATGTAAAAGTATGTGGTATATGTCCACCACCATGGTTGGGAGGAGCATTAACATTTGTGAAAGTGGTCATAGGTTGATGAGTAGCGACATGTGTATTAGGTGGTAGATGGCGAGTCGGGTTGTGAACAGTGTTCCTATTAGGTTGGGTACTCCTAGGAGGCGTTCGTCTTCCAACATCAGCATTGTTAGGAGGAACGTGACCGGTCCCCATACTATGTGTGAGAGTAGACAACGTGGTGCCCCCAGTGAGGGTATTAACCCCAATGGGTGCAGTGTGGCTAACACTATGGTTAGTACCAACATGACTACCAAACGTAGTGGAAGGATCAACTGTGTTGTAATTAGGCATACCAAAGGAGAATGCGGTATGATTGATCATGGAACCAGTGTCATCATGTAACTCTGGAATCTCGTGTATATAATTATGTGGAAACGAAGGATCGAACGGGTCATCCTCGGGTGGATCTGGACCAAACAAATTACGTTGAGTCTCAGGTGGATCACCTCCCCATGCCTCACAAGGAGTAGGGGTGTCTGAAGTATGCTCGACTCTACCTGATGGATTCGTAGGGATTTCTTCAGTATCAAAGTGTGCAGCAGTCATGATGTCTAGGACGTATGTCTCGTAAGAATCCGAAGACTTAGAGGGAGCCTGTCAGTGTCCCCTAGCAACACGACATGAAAGCTTGACCGGTTGTAGACTAGCCACCCGACGGGATCGGCGGAGAGTAGCAATTCGTGCCATGATATCTCCAGAGAGAATATAAAATCATAGCGTCCCCTAATGGCCAAACTATCGATCAAAAATAGTAAATCAAAAGCACACACCTAGAGAAACTACGACCAAAAGCAGACAAACAAAGTGTCTAAATGATCTCCCGACACTAGAGCCGGTATGTCTTTCCTAGGAGAGGCTTGAGACTCCCAAACTGTAGCTGGAGGTAACAGAATTAGTTATAGAGGCACCTAGGCTTCATTGCGTGCAAAGGGCCGTAACCCTCGGCAATAACTAACTGTGTTGTCCAACTTCTATCTGACTCAGGACACAAACAGCATAACCACTGCAAGTACCCAATGCGATACCTAGGTAAGGAAACTATGGTCATTGCAGTGTAACCAATGCTCAGGGGAACAGTCGCAGGTGGGATCCGTCATATGGGAAGGGTAGCTAAGCCCAAAACTCAAGAGGGTCAAATCCCCCAAGAGTCCCCAGATATAAACAAACCCTGGAAATATCTCCCACGTTCAGCCGGTATTGGAGGGATATCTCCACAACCAACCTCTTGTGACCTCGTGCTTAACTCTGGTCTAAGTAGAGATTCATGAGAACATCGATGTATACCATGGATTTAATCACTTCCTAGTCAGACACATAATGTTTCATCTAGTAGTCTTGGATTGTTTACTCACAATGATCCATTCCAAGACTCTAAACCTATGCTAATTGGTGTACCCTATAAATAAAATCGTTCTAATCAATTTTAGATTAAGCATTAATTTTAATGGTTGTGGTTACTCAAAGGATATGGTCGTGAAACTAGTAATGTATTAGACTCAATAGTATGCAAAATCGTCAAATTCTAGACTCATCTATCCAATAAAAACAATGTCACTAACATGCAAAATCATTCCAATAGTTTCGAAATAAAAAATACAACTCTTTTATATTTTCGATGCACAAGCAGAACCTAAATGAAAGCAGCAAGCACTCAATGCAAAATGCAATACATGAAAGTAAATTTTTTTTATTTTCATTTATAAATGAAAGGAAAATGCAAAACTATGTTTTTGTATTTTTCAATATAATGAAATGAAAAATGCAAGCAAAATCCTACTATTCAGTTATAGAAATGCAAGGGAGATCACTAAGACAACCTAGCAGATCCTAAACAGTAAGACTCAGCCAATGGAGTGAGTTTACAAATTAGAAATGGGTAGAAACCAATGAGGCTCAAAACCAAGTGAAAAGAGGAGTTCTGGTCACAAACAAGGCTTGGAACGGTCAGGAACAAGGCCAAAGAAGACTCAAGAACACTCAAAATCAACCCAGCAACAACCAAAGGTCATGAAACAACCAAATTCGAAGTTGTACGCTATTGTCGAAGGAAAACCCGTGGGTACCCGCGGGCTATAGTTCAGATAGAAGCGGGTAGACGCGGGTAGAGATAAGCTCACCCACGGGTAGGTAAAAGAAAATGAGCAACCAAAGAGTCCAATGGCTTAGAAAAAGGGTGTTTTCTATAGAGTATCCTAACAACCAATTAATGACACAGAGCTTCGACAAACAACAACTCTAAATAAGGACTAATGATAAAAAATCCCCAAAAATGGATGTTCTCCCCAGCGGAGTCGCCATTTCTGTGTTGGAGAAAACTTCCTATGGCTTGGGGTGGACCACAACAGACAGCTGACTACCAGAGATTAACTCAATTCCCAATGCAATGCTATATAAATGACAATGCTAAGATAATGAAGAAGATAACCAACCTCAATCCAAACGTTTAATGTAGATCCCCGTTGTAGCTTTCAATCTGTGCACTTGAATATGCAAATTAGTCTTGACAACCAATGTACAACAAGCACATGCAAAAGATAAACGGCATTAACATCATCAATAGCAATGGTCCATGATGTTATAAATAAATGCAACCCAATGTAATATAAACAACATTCACAACATTAATGGACGATAATATGAGTATTTCTATTAATAAATAACAAGAAGTACAATGTGATATGACCTCTTGTCGGCAACCAATCTGAACCAAGATCTGGGTCAATCCACTTGGGCCTCCACCACTTCAATCCTCCATGGAATGGAAAACTCAAACTATGATAGGAGTTTGGAAGGGGAACATAAAGGGTTCACAACTACAAGGATCAATGGGTGTAGACTCAAGATAGGGCAGAAATCCACTAGACTTCTCTTGCTCTCCTTTCTCCCCCCGTCCATAAGCCATATGTTCTCAATATATAGTCCTCTCAAAGGTAGATGAAAGGACACATTGAGGCATTTCTGGGGCAGATGGAGGGTTAAAGGTCACCCAATGACCGCTTTTTGGGAGTAAAAAGTAATTAACTAGTGATTTCTACCATTTTACAAGCTACCCGCAGGCTATAGTGATGCAACTCGTGGGTACGCCCACTGTAATGATGCAGCTAGCGTATAGAGGAAAAAATAGGGAAAAATAGTGTCTCTGGAGGATAAAAAGTGGATCTGAGTCAGTAGAATGGATCCTCTAGGCCAAAGAGTGCTGATGCTCACAAGGTAGAAGATTACGTTGTAACACAAACTCAGGGAAAACCATAAACCTAAGGAAAGATGTCTGGGAGAAATTTGAATTCCATAGGTTAAACTTATCCTGGTCAGCAAATGCTAGGGTTTTAGCTTCTCTAATGGTTTCACTCATATCAGAATTAGTGATGACCATATTAGAAATATCAGCTCTGTGATCATATACGTTTTCTTCCCTTGAGAAATGAGGATTTGGAAGGGATACCTTGGATTTGGGTGCCAGTTCAAACGACTTGTTTAGTGAATTTTAGTGAAATTAGGGTAAATTTACAGAATTAGAGATTCACTAAATTAATGGCAGAAACAAGGTTTTAGCAACAGTGCTGGACAATAGCGAAAGAAAGATACCCAGATGATAGCTAGAAGATGACTTGGACTGCTTGGATGTTGACTTAAACCGATAGACTTCAAGCATGGTTGAACTGGTACGCTCGTGTGTCAGGAACGCGCTTATTTGGGATAAAGAAATAATAATATTTTAAAATAGGTCAAAATATTTTATCCCTTCTGTAAAAATGCACTTTACACATTGGAAAATTAGGTGGAGGGAAAAACAACAGTACTAGGAGCCATATGAAAGATGGAAATTAGAGAGATGGTAACAAAAAGTGGGGTCCATATAATAGATGGCAGGTAGGATGAAAGGGTAAGCTCACAGGCGGATGAGCTTTGGATCACTTTGGAAAAGTGCAAGTATACCACTTTTGGTTTCCCAGACTGGTAATGTGCCGATAGTTGACGGTTTAGGAAATCATGCTCAAGGAGCTGCAGCCAATCACTGAGGATCGTGTGTCCTCAGTGGTTTTGAGGACAATCCGCAACCAAGGCCACTTTGTGTTGGGAACAACTCATCGACGTGCTTTTGATCTTTTTCATCGATCTAGATCAAGCCCCTTTGAACTTGGGCACGCGCTCTTTGTCTTTAACCTACTCGTAGTTTATGGGAACACATAATCTTTGGGCCATCAGATCAGATACTGATTTAACGACCAATCGCTCTCTTTTCTATAGCACCGATATTTAAGCCCTCTGTCACTATATGTTTTTCGTCTTTAAGGTCTCCGCCGTTGTTCTTTGAACTGTTTAGCTCCTAAGAGCTGAAAAAAAAAACATATGTGCCATGCACAATAGCTCCATATGATATTTGTATGCAGAAAAATCCACTTACTAGAAGTAACCAACAATACCCATAAAAGATCTCACATCTATCACATTCATTGGAGTTGGCCAATTCATAATGGCTTCAATCTTTTCCATATCCACTAATATTCCTTCCTCTGAAATGATGTGACCCAAATAATGAATTTTTGTTTGAAAAAGTCACATTTGCTTAGATTTGCATACAACTTATGCTCCCTTAGCAATTGCACATCCATTCTAAAATGTTCTTCATGCTCCTCTTCATTCTTAGAGTAAATAAGAATGTCATCTAGGAAAACAAGAACAAACTTGTCCAAATATTTGTGGAAAATACTATTCATGAGACACATGAAGGTAGTTGGTGCATTAGTGAGACCAAATGGCACCACTACAAATTCATAGTGTTCATACCTTGTTCTAAAGGTTGTCTTGTGAATATCTTCTTCTTTGTTTCTTACCTAGTGGTAACCATACCTCAAGTCAATCTTAGAAAATTCCTTTGCCTCTCTCATTTGATAAAAAATATCATCAATTCGAGGTAATGGGTACTTTTTTTTCACTGCCACTTTATTCAGCTGCTTGTAATCAATGCATAACCTGAGTGTACCATCTTTCTTCTTTACAAATAGTACCGGTTCTCCCCATGGAGACACACTTGGCCTTATGTACTTCTTTTCCAATAATTCTTGCAATTGCATTTTCAACTGTAATAATTATGGTGTGCTCATTCTATAAGGTGTTGTAGACACTGGTGCAACTCCTAGCACAATATCAATTATGAATTCAATGTCCCTATTGGGAGGAAGTCCTCGCACTTTCGACTTCATCGAGAAACACATCTTTGAATTCTTGTAGCACATGATAGTCCTCCAATTTTGGAATTTCATTTTCTGATTTGTCCAATATATGAGATGCATACAATTGACAACCTTTCCTACAAAATTTCTTCAGTTGCATGGCTGAAACATGCCTAACAAAAATTTTCATGGAATTCCTTTCACAACCCTTGTGTTTCCTTCATCATCAATACACTCAAAACTCTTGTTGTAGCAATCAAGTTTAACTCTACGTGCTTCCAACTAGTCCATTCCAATGAGAATCTCATATGAATCAAGTCATAAAATGTTAATATTTACACAAGTGGATAGTCCACCCATTTCTAATGGAAATTTATCCACCATCTCACTAAATTTTCTCTTGGTTCCTGTGGCTAGTTGGACCAACCATGATTTATTATGCTTGCTTTTCTCAAAAGCACAAATCCCAAAACTTTTAGGACTGATATAACTCTGAGTAGATCTAGGGTCAATCAAAATAGAAATAGATAACTTAGCAATCTTACCTTCAATATCAACCACAATTGATTGATGATTTGCTTGGTGTTCCTCTAGTGAAGCATAAATCCTAGGGGCATTCCTTGCCACTTGACCCATAGTTTCATCCTCTTCGATGTTGTGAACTTGCTTGCAATCCCATTCCGATGTGGACAATTCCTAAGCAAATGGTCCTCTCCACATCCCCAACATTGAAGTGGTACTCTTGCCTCTCTTGGATTGTCTCCCGTCATCTTAGATGGATTTGTCACAACTTGTGGTGGTTTCCTTTGCTGATTTCTAAAATGAGAAGGCTTGAACCCTTTCTTCCTTTGATCAAACTTCTCATTCTTCTTGTCCTTCCATGCCTTATGGAAATATGCCTTGCTTTTGGATTGATCATAATAATACTTAGCCTTTCTTATGGTCTCATCTATTGTTTGAGGCTCATCAAACTCAATTCTATCTTTATAGGATTGAGGAATACCACTTACAAAACGTTGAATTTTGACTTTATCATCCCTAATATACTTGACATACCTTAGCAGCTCCAAAACGTTATTTGCATATTCCTCCATAGTGATTTGTCCCAACTTCAACTCATGGAATTCTTTAATTTTTTCATCATAGTACCTATTAGAGAGGTACTTTTGCTTGAAGTATTTCTTGAATTGTTTCCACACTATCTTCCTTTCATTTATCTTCTTCACTTTCCTAAGGTGATCCCACCATATAGATTCTCTTCCAGTCATATTGAATATAGCCACTCTTGCTTTCATGTTCCCCGAGTAGTCTTGGACTTGAAAATACTTCCTCATCCCAAGAATCCAAGCCTCAGCTTCTTGACGAGATTTTATCTCACCATCAAATGTGGTAGGTTTGGCCTTCCTAAATTCTTCATGTGAGTTGTTCTTTGAAGACTTATTCCAATGAGATAAAGAGCTTGATCCTTCAGTGGAATCCTTAGAGTCAGATGACACACTAGAAGATATTTATGGAGTGTATGACCTACCTCTAGAAATCATTCTTGAACTATGGGACCTCTTGTGAGAATGCCTCCTTGATCTACTCCCACTCTTATCTTGATTTTCTGAGTGATGTCCAGAGTTAATCTTTCTCTGAATTTCTGTCACAATTTGGAGCATAGATGCATTCAACTGTTTCTGCTCTTCTTGAGCTCTAATTAGCCTCTCGTTGTTTGCTCTATAACTTTGCAGCTCCACCCTTAGGCTCCTCATGGTCTCTACAATGTCTGGTGGAGTCACTTGGTTTCTCCTACCATTGGATTTCGTCTCTTCATTCTCAATTTGAATATTCTCTCCCATTGAATATCCATGATGATGACCTTCTTGGCCCAACCAAGATCAAAGGTTTATCAACTACACTATACTCACCATTAACCCCTTAATAGCCACTGATATGATTATGAATATGCCAAACTGCTAATATAAACACATTTGTTGGATTTATTACAAAAAAAAGGTTTAATTTTCATATATTGTGGAAGTTACCCATATTCACATTTTTTGTCAATTATGGCTACAGGCACTTTTCTGATCAAATTATAGAATCATATGAATCACCAATTCATAATTTAAATCTTTAAAAAATTTCCCCATTGGACAAGCTTTCCAACGACTATAAATATGCTCAATTCTGAACTCTTACCACAAAGTTACATTCCTTGGAAATTGTCAATTTGGCCCAAATTCTGCACTTTTCCTATAGGTGCATTTAACCCAAAAGGCCAAATTCAGACACCTATATAAGATCACCTATGGAGAAATAGGATAAATTTCTTATTGTCTTAGATAATACATACAACCAAGATTACTCAATGATTTTAAGTTCCTTGATCTGATGCTCTCATCACTTGCTATAGACTTCTGGAATTTACTACTTTGTATTTTTCCACTTCTTCTAGACTTAGAAAAATTATTTTGTCCTATGGAAAGGTCCTAATGTGGCCTAACATGTCCCTATCTATGTGTCAGACAGGGCTACCTCTCACCTTGTGATGCAGCCATGCGACCTTTTTCCCACCACTAGGCTGCCACACCACCATGCCACTCGACCTCAGGCACTAGTTGTTTCCCCTTTTACCATAAGTGGTAATGCTCTCCTGTGAAGCAATTTTAGAAAACATATCTTGGGGAGGCATCGTCAATAAAAAGGTAACATGCACCCCAAGTGGTTTTTGGTACAACATGTTCCTCATCTAGTTTTATCCATTGTGTACTTTATCGACACTCGATGAGTCTAGGTCGTTGATCTTCCATAAGATATGACGGTCAGATCTTCCCTCGCTTGTTGTTAGCTATCACACACATTTCCAAGGCATTGTGTGCCATGACCATTGATATGCCCCACCATCCAATGGTCATAGATGCACCTTCCCTCTATTAATCACCATGCATATCATTGATGTGCTAAGAGCCACAACCGTCAATCTACCTTATCACTCAACGATTGGATCTCCATCCGCCCCCGCACTTCATCATCTACGGTTACCCATATACGGGCCTAATTTGGTGGGTCCACATCATACCTTATGTTCACATGGATCCTCCACATCACACGTCCATGTGGCATGGCTGGGGTCCACATAAAATTACCAAAAATATTAAAATTTTGAATTTGTATGAAATTTTAACTTGCCAATAAGGGAATTGTTACCAAATTAATTATCGCCCCTTATTCATCATTTAACCAAAACTCATTTTTCCAATTTCTACTATAACTATGCATTTCCATCCCATACAACTCTGATGTTGCAACCAGAAGCTCTGATACCACTCTGTAACGTCCCCATCCCTCAATCTAGCCATCAGAGGGGATATTAACTAAATCGGGCCCTCAATATTTTGCCCCATAACCATAATTATGAATTCTTAATAGCTAAAATGCATGTGTATACATGAAAATAAAACACACAACGGAATGAACTAAGTCCACACAAAAAAAATGCAAATTGTAGGCATAATTATCACATTAATACAAATAAAATCATTGCAAATCAAATACACGAGAATACTTATCTTTAAAAAAGAAGGTCCAAGCAACTGGCTATGTAAGAGCGATTTTCCACCCATCCATAATCACTTTGTCTAGCATATACTCTTTCTACTGAGAGGCCACCCCTAGGTTGGGCTATGAGGCCACCAAGGTGAAGGAAACACCTACAGGCTTCTCTCTTTCATCCCACAACCCATTGTGCTCATTGTGCTTAGCCAAAAGATCAGCTAGAGCTCTATAGGGGTCTCACTAAGCCTTCACAACCATGGCACTCCTTCCAAATGCCCCACACAACACAAGGAATACATTTCCCTTCATTGATCCATAGTTCCTTTAATAAATCCAACCCTTAGATGCTTACTAATGTGTGCAGTAAGAGTCCAAGCTATTGAAAGCTATTGGAGAACCTCCTGCAACATTAATCCATGGCTTCTCAAGCATTTGAAAGTAGCAGAATTCAATGGGTAAAGGTTCTTAGCTTTCCCAACCTCCATGCTCACTTATATCCATCTATTTTCCCTTCCAAAAATGTAGCTCTGTCTCCAAATTCGAATTTCTAGGTTAAACATAGTTTGGTAATGGTCATGAACAACAATGGAAAACTCTACGCAGTGTAGAAGCTTTCATGAGAGAATTATCAAAAGGGTGTTGACTCCAAGTGATATGAGGTAAGGGTGAAAATACAACTAGCATATATTCTAACCATAGAAGAAGTAGGACTGCTAAAAACTGACATAACTGTCAAAACCCCCATGCTTCAATAACTACATGAAGTGACTTTTCCCACCAACCTCACATATGCAATCAATCATTGGATTTAATAGTCAAGAGAAGGTGATTGGCTTATTTAAGGCACATGGAATATTTTGGATGAGTTCTAATGTTGACACATGGTAACATAGGATTTGGTTTCCCCATAGTCCCCCTTTCCTCTTCCCCTCTGGTACTCTTTACACAGCCATCTTGGACCATTTTATTAATTTCCAACATAATATTTACATACATTTCAAATTGGCATGATAAGCCAATCATATGGTCTAAATAAAAATATACACATCATACATGCCTAGCCATTCACTAATTGGGCCTTCGCCTTGAGCTCCAAACTAGGAATCCATACTAGCATATTTGCATCATTTACATAGTTTTGATTAAATACATTCCAAGTCAAAATTGGAGGTATTACAGGGCATTCCCCTTTTGTAATTAATATGTAATTACAAGTGCATGATAATTGTTGAAGGCATAGCCTTGGATTGATTTTATAATTAAATAAACTTGTGCTGGGTGAGAAGGGAATGGCCTCTCTCTCTCTCTCTCTCTCTCTCTCTCTCTCTCTCTCGCTCGCTCTATATATATATATATATATATATATGCAAAGGATACAACCTCCAAGAGGATCACCCTCATCCATTCTCTCTCTCTCTCTCTCTCTCTCTCTCTCTCTCTCTCTCTCTCTCTCTCTCTCTCTCTCTATATATATATATATATATATATATATATATATATATATATATATATATGCAGAGAATGGATGAGGGTGATCCTCTTGGAGGTTGTATCCTTTGTATGTATATGTGTGTGTGTGTGTGTGTGGAGGGTGCATCCCTATCTTATCTTGATAATTTTATTAGATACTTCTAGTGTATGTCATGTGTGTGTAAGTAATTGCATACATATGTATTATGTGTTGGATGGATGGGTAATTGCATTTATATGTACCATGTGTAGGATATCTTAGATATATTAATGTCAGAGAGAGGGTTTTGCCCCTCCATGATCTTGTAGAGGGTGACTCTCAGTCTAATAGTTACTTAAGTATTTTAATGTTCTTTGATGAAATGAATGTGTTCTTAACTTTATGTTGCAAGAAGTGAAAGAGAGGGCTTAGCCATATGACCTTGCTCCTAATGGTAAATGTGATATTGTAGAAGAAGAGACAGATCTACCCTTCATGATTCTCTTATAGTGTTGTGCTATGCCCAGGGGGGATAATATTTCCCATGTATGATCCTGTAGTGAATTTGTTCTTGTGTGTTTGCAGTGATAAGGCATTTCCTTGAGTGGCAATGATATGATCAATAAGAGTCTTATGGGTGCGACAACTTTTATGTATGTTGTTGTTATTGTCACTATATGTTGAATATTGAAGGCATTGGCCTTATATGCACCAAATTGTATACTAATGATTGGTAAAGGTTTATTTAGGGTTAGGCATTGCCTCCCTGTGCAAATGAATGTGTGTTTGTGGTTGAAGCATTAGATGTACATTGCTTGGATTTGGATATTGTGATGAACTAATTCTTGTCCATGTCTAGGATTTGGGAAGTAAGGTCTTAGCCCTTTTCCTGTGCTTAAATGCATGTGTATGCATGGAATCTATGATTTGGTTGTCTATGGGTGATTTTTCATCCATGTTAAGTCCCTTGCGTGGGATAAGGGCTTGACCCTCATGAGGTAAAGTGTGTTATTAATGCAGTAAGCTAATGGATTGGTGTTAACTATGTTTGTTGGCATGATAAGTTGATTGGGAATGGATTGCTTCCCTTGTCTTATTTACGCATATTAAGTAGGATTAAATATTATACCTATGAAGGATAAAATCCAAGTAGATACTTGTGTTTCTTAGCTTGGGATGGTTGTGGACTTGGAGTCTCGTTGATGAAAAGAATTCTTGGGAAGAATTAGGTGTCTTCCCTTGGTCCTAATAGAACCATTTCCCAACTCAGGGGTGGCCTCACGACCGAAAGAGTATATGTTGGATGAGTTCCTATGGTTGGGTGGAATGTGGAACTTGGACACTGAGTTTCCCTTAATTAGTCAAGTATTTTTAACTTGTGGCCTTGATGCATTAAAAGACTTATTAGGATGTATATGTATTGCTTACAATTAATGGTTTTATGTAGGTTGTTGGTTTTTCCCAGCTTGGTATCCGCAAGATTGTATGTGTTGGTATAATGATTAATGTTGTATCCATTAGCATGTGATCATGTTGTTGTGATGTACTTGGCACTAATACATATTGTCCATGTAGGTTATGGGTATGCATATGGTTAGTAATTATGTGCTTATGTAGTTATGTTGTATATGCATACACCTCGTATCTATCTTATGATCATGTGAATAGGTGTCTCTAGTATGAGGGGGTGATATCATCATAAATGCATTGAAGATATGATAGTACTATGAGGGAAATGTGCATCATTGGTGTATATGATAATTGGTGATGTTCTAATGGTTATTGAATAGGATACACATGAATGTATAATAAAAAGATAGCATAGCATATATAGGCATGATAATCCTATAGGAATAATGCTTTTGTTGCTTTTTAGTCTAGTCCTTGATCCTGTAATAATGCTTAATGGCCATCCTTCTTGTGTAAAGGCATGATTGGTAAATGAATGGTGTTATGTGGCTCAACTTGGCTTGATTAGCAAGGACATGATAGTCATATGTGTTATCATTGGGTAAGGTTTGGCCTCTATAATAGAAATGCATATGTCTTGATCATTGTAAAGATCCAATGTTAAAGGTTGGAATATGATTTTATAGCTTAATGCTTGTAATTACTATGTTAAGGACTAGTATATATGGTGTATCTAGTCATCACTAAAATTTACTAATGCTCATGTGGAATGTGTGATACAGCTATGGGGATATCAGAATATATGTACATTATGCAAGACGGTATGGACCCTTTGATATCTTAGGTAGGATGGTTTTGTTGCATATGAGCTTGCATTGCGTGTTTGCATGAAAGTGCATAATATATTTCATGTATCTGTGTTGAAAAAGTATATATACCTAATCCTAATCATGTGATTGATTGGAATGTGATTAAGGTGGAACCAAAAGAGGATTTTTCGGTACAACCAGTTACCATATTGGGCAGAAAATCCAGGCTACTTTATAATTGAGAGATCAGGCAGGTAAAGATCCAATGGACCCACTACAGTCATGTATATCTATTTATATACATTGTTTACAATGGATTACATATATGATTTATTTAAAGTTTAAATGGTTGTAATAGATCTGATATATCATGCTTGAAATCATGTTAATAGCTTGCTCATATTTGGTTTCATTTCATGCTTGCTTCTACCTTGCATAGCATGTGCTCTAGGGAATGATCTACATCGTATTCTTGCATTTCAATTTAAAGAGGTTGAATGTTTTATTTTATGGGATTTTTGGCATGTCGGCCTAGCCTTAGTCACCCTTATTTCACTACGCATTACCCTTATTCAACCTTCCCCTTAGGTTCCCAAGTATCCTTGGCTTTGGTTTAGGGGTTGGGGACACCACACTAAACATGCCTTGGGTATTTGAATAGTGCTATCATAATTATATTTAATATTCTAAAAACACGTGGTGTAAATAATATACTTGGTTTTAGGAAAATATATTAAGCACCATGAGGGGACCCCCCTAAATTTCTATGTATAATAAATGGTCGAATCCCCATGATATATAGGAAAATATGAAGGCTATTTTATCAATGTTATGTTATGTATATATAAATTTTTGTGAATCTCATATTGGATTATATAATCTTGTAAAAATAAAACATTGTAAAATTGTGTCAAATATTTCACTAAATTATAAAACCTTGTAAAGTCTTGGCGAATCTTTTACTAAATTATAAAATATTGTGAAGTCTTGGTGAATTTTTTGATAAAGTATAAAACCGTATATAGTAATAGGAAAACATATACAAAACATACTAAATAGGAGATAAATCCTAATAAAAGACCACATAACAAGCCCTCTTTTGGTGGTAGTTTGGTACCTCACTCTAACTATCACAGTACATAGAAATTTACCATACTCTAGGAATACTCTTGGAAAACAACAATGAAAATTTTCATCGCCATGACAAACAGAGCAAATGTTAATAAGAGGACCCACCAACACCTCAATCCTCATTTAGCTCTCCATGATATTACAAGGGCACTAACACCTCATTTATGCACACACTTTACCAAATTAGAGGGTTTAAAATTCTAAATGTGTATTGTTTATTTCAATGCACTTCGAAATGTACTAAAAGATAATTGCCACTCTATATGGAATGTAAATGTGTGTTCCAAGTTGGTCAATAAATGTTTATTCAACGAAATATTATCGAAATGCTTCCAAACCTAATTAAAACCCAACCCCTCTATACATGATATATTTCCATGCAAAATTAAAAAATGTAGGTCGTTGAGATTGTGGTGATGTCAATGCATTGGTTCAAGTCTTTAAATCCATGAAAGAAAGGATTCAAAACTATGACGAAGATAGTAGAAGAGTAATGAGTTAGATTGGACTGAATCTGGGACTACTTTTACAAATACGACAAACAAAGTAAACAAATTTCAAGGCTTCAAGCAAAGACTGCATTTTTTTAAGGTTTCTACAAACTAATGGAAACATGCAAGTTGAAACCAAGGTCTACAAGGAGCCCTTAGAAACTACCATTTATAGAAACTAAGGGTGAATGGGAGTTGTCTAACGTTTTTTGTGGTTGAACAATGGTTTAAATCGATTTTTAGAGGGGAAAATTTGTTTTATCTTGGCTCCCCTTTTTAAATTTGATGGTTCTAACCTCCTATTCATTAAAAATAAATAAATAGAATGTGTGCTAATAACACCTAACATGTGTTTAACAAAATATTAGCCCATTAAAAATTTAAAACCCATAAATTTATCCTATGGGATAATATTAGCCCATAAAATTTTCCATGAGCAACATGTCTCATTTTTTTCCAAAGCATCAAATTCTTCTTGGACATTATATCTCTACTAGTTCATCTCTTTGCAATTCAAATTCTTCTTCATATATGATTTATGTCTATTAAATCTTGGGCCTTCATCAATTTGACCCTCAATGACTTTGTTGTTACTTAACCGGCAAGGATTAGATCCTATATTTTTCATCAATTTTTTTTGGTACATATCAAGACAACCTACTACAAGGAGTCAAATAGTCAAATAACCTTTCATCTCTATACAATATCTAATGAATATACACTTAGTACTCTTAGAATTCAACTTAAGCATCTTTTCTCATAAGAATTACACTAAAAAAATTTAGCTTGTCCTTATCATGCCTCATTAAGAATAATATCTCTAATTTATTTCTTGGGACACGTAATTAAGATATACACAATTGTCCGTGTTCCCAAAACCCATTACCAAGCAAATTAGAGTTCATCATATGTTTTTCAATCTCAATTTATTTTATTCTTTTATTCTCATCCAATAAATTTTGCTAAGAAGTATAATAATTATTTCTTGAACTCTTTTTACGTCGAACTTATTTAATTAATAAATCCAGTGACTTCATTTATATTCTTATCCATTATATATCTTAGGTTCAAAATATTTTGACCAATTTACCTTACATCTCTACCATTTTTTTGACTCAATAAAGTAATTACCTTACATCTCTAAGAAGTTAGAATTATATGCTCTTATGAGGACCAAATCTGTCCACTCATATACTAGAGTTTGTATTCCCTGTTCATCAGTGGTCTTTAGGCCCAAGTGTTTGAAACTTTCAAAATTATGATAAAAGAACATGAAGAGCAGGTATGACAAGAACCTAAAGTATTCAATTGCAGGAAATTCCTCCAATTGTTCATGGATTTTCTCATTCAAGTGGATATAGAGTTCAAAGAGAGGAGGATTATTATCAGGTTCAGTGGTCAAATTGAGCAAAACTCCTAGGGTTACTTCATCTGTAGACTCGTCGTCTTCTAAACCCACAATTGTGCATATAATGGAAATGGCTCTCTTGGAGGATTCAAAGAAAAAAGTAGTGGAATAAGGAGGTGGGGTATTAGGTATGGCCATCCCCGACTCTAGGTGTTTGGACAGGAACTGGTGATGTTCATAAGGGCCAATACTGTTAAAATCACTTGCTAGGATTTTTTCGCTGAAGGGATAGGGGACTAAAGACTCTAGCATACAGAACATTCTTCTGATGGAATCCATGGTAATGAAACAAAGGTTTTGTACATATTATATGTAATGTACCATACAGATCCTATGATACACTAACTAACTCTCCTACAAGACTTAACGCAAAACAATGAAGACTAATGGCTTGGATAGTTGTAGGAAAGGTAATTTCAAGGAACTCTGGAAGGATTTTTACATAGTAAGGCTCAATAAAATTAAATGAAATTCAATTATCAGTTGATATTCTCTCTAGAAATGTTTGAGAGGTTTTGAGAATATTTCAAGAATAGACAAGCAAAATTGACACCCGAGATTGCACAACTAGTTCGAATTCAGGAATTTCCAAATAGTAGGACAAGGTCACGAATTATTGGTTTCAGAATTTGAACGAGTATGTTGGCATGTTAATTAACATAAAAAACTGAAATAAATCAATTTGTATTTATGGAAGTTCATTTATTAATCAAACACTGAAAACTAGCTATTTTCCATGGCATTCTAGACTAGGTGCAAAACATGGATATGAAATGCATATTGTTCTTTATTCAGAATTTAAAATAGAATTCAGAGGTTCAATATTACATCAATAAAATCCATCAGTAGCTGAAATACTTCTCATAGAACTCTTAGAAAATGAATACACAAGAAATAAGATTCTCCATCAAAGAAAGACTAGAGATCATCATAATTATGGATGGGAGGCTCTCTAATATCTTCAACAAGCTTGAATTAAATTGGATCATACCTTAGGACCTGAAATAAACTCCATTATAAATAATGGATTCCATAATCCTCTCAGAAGAAGCAGGGGCACATCTCCCAGCATGGACTAGGGGCACATCTCCCAAGTCAAAGAGGCAAAATTCCACTCAGTTCAATTCTCAAATGTCAAAATATGGGCTAGTGGTGCGCACTCCTTATTTTACATATTTAAGGTGACTTGTGGAGCAATTAAGCTATACTAATGCGCCATCATGGAGTGGATAATATTGGCTTGCTTTATGCTTTATCTTTTTCCCTTGCTTTCTGCTTTTTCTTTTGCTTTTGCTTTTGTTTTATCCTTCTTTTGCTCTTCTATCTTGTTTTTTCTTGCTTTTCTACCTTGTCTTGCTTTTTCCCTACTTTTCTGCCTTATCCTGCTTTCCTGCTTTGTCCTACTTTTCTGCCTTATCCTCTTTTCTGCTTTTATCTACTTTCTGCTTTATTTTTCTTTTCCTGAGTTGAGCTGCTTTTCTGCCTTGTGCTATCTTTTCTTTATTTTTCCTGATTTTCCTAGCTTTGGATGCTTTCATCTTTTCTTTTCTTGCAAGTTACCTCTTGGTCAACCTTATCCTCTAATGCACCCTTGTGAAGCATTATCCACTTATTCTATTGAAATAAAATATCTATTAATGAAAAATATTTCTCATCAAGTGCATTTCAAACTTTAGGAAAAATAAAATCAACAACTTCTAATTAAATAATGCCTATAATCTCAAAATTAAACCCAAGTAAATGATATTTTCTCCTCAACCCAAGGTATTGATTGGGTTAGGAACTTAATCCAATGATCATCAATGAGGGGACATGACATCAGAAGATAAAATAACCCACTTGGTGGGGGAGTAATGTTTGGAACACCAAGTGACAAACTCAGGGAAAACCACAAGCCTAAGGCAAGATGTCCAGGCGAAATTTGAATTCCATTGGCTAAAATTATCATGGTCAGCAAATGCTAGAGTTTTAGCTTCTCTAATGGTTTCACTCATATCAAAATTAGTAATGATGATATCAAAAACATCAGCTTCATGATCGTATATGTTTTCTTCCCCTGTGAAATGGGGATTAGGAAGGGATAAATGTATTTGGGTGCCATTTCAAATGACTGGTTTAGTGAATTTTAGTAAAATTAGGGTAAATTTACAGAATTAGGGATTCACTAAATTAATTCCAGAAACAAGTTTTTAGTAGCAGTGCTAGACAATAGTGACAGAAAGATACCGGATGGCCGTTGGCAGATGACTTGGACTACTTGGATGCTGACTCAGACCATTAGACTTCGAGCATGGTTGACCTGGTACATCGGTGTGTCAAGAACACACTTCTTTGGGATAAAGAAATATTAATATTTTAAAATAGGTCAAAATATTTTATACCTTCTGTAAAAATGCACTTTACACATTGAAAAATGAGGTGGAGGGAAAAACAGCAGTACCGGGACCCATCTGACAGATGGAAATCAAAGAGATGGTAACGAAAAGTGGGGTCCATATAATAGATGGTAGGCATGATGAATGGGTAAGCTGGCAGGCGGATGAGCTTTGTATCACTTTGGAAAAGTGGGGGGATACCACTTTTTTTCCCAGATTGGTGACGCATCGATAGTTGGTAGTTTAGGAAAACTGCGCTCAAGGAGGCATGACCAATCACCAAGGAGCATGTGTCCTCGGTGATTTTGAGGACAATGTACACCCAAGGACACTTTGTAGTGGGAGCAACTCATCGACGTGCTTTTGATCAGGGACATCGATCTAGATCAAGCCCCCTTGAACTTGCGGACGCGCACTTTTCCTTTAACATACTCGCACTTTATGGGTGCACATAATCTATGGGCCATCAGATCAGATCCCGATTTAATAGCTGCCTACTCTCTTTTCTATAGAACCGATCTTTAAGCCCTCGGTTACTAGTCGTTTTCGATGTTCTTTGAACTTTTTAGCTTCCAAGAGATGAAAACAAAACATATGTGCCATTAGTGAGACCAAATGGCACCACTACAAAATCATAGTGTCCATACCTTGTTCTAAACGTTGTCTTGTGAATATCTTCTTCTTTGATTCTTACCTGGTGGTAACCATACCTCAAGTCAATCTTTGAAAATACCTTTGCCTCTCTCATTTGATAAAAAAGATCATCAATTCAAGGTAATGGGTACTCGTTTTTCACTGTCACTTTATTCAGCGTCTTGTAATCAATGCATAACTTGAGTGTACCATCTGTCTTCTTTACAAATAGTACGGGTGCTCTCCATGGAGATACAATTGGCCTTATGTACTTCTTTTCCAATAATTCTTGCAATTGCATTTTCAACTCTAATAATTCTGGTGTGCTCATTTTGTAAGGTGTCGTAGACACTGGTGCAGCTCCTGCCATAAGATCAATTATGAATTCAATGTCCCTCTTGGGAGGAAGTCCTAGCACTTTTGACTTTATCGAGAAACACATCCTTGATTTCATGTAGCACATGATAGTCCAATTTGTTGATGTATATGTAACTTCGGAATGTATTTCATCTGTATATTATATATATATTTATTGTACCCTTATAAGAGATGTGTTATTCCTCTATAAGGAAGTGTCATCATGTGGATTGACAAGTGTCGCAAGTGTGTGTACTTGCCGATGGGTTATTAGACCACCTTATGGGGTCGGCCCTGATTAATATATAATATAATGTGGGTGTATCTAAGTAGACAAGTCGGCCCCAGTAGGTCACTGGGCAAAAAGGTGAGTATAAATAGAGATAGGAGATCTCTATTTTACTCACTCGGAAAAGTAACTATCTCTCTCTCTGAAAAGAGGTGCACTAGTGAGGAGGAGGAGGATCATCTGCTAGGAGACTATCTCAGTGTTATTTGGTTGTATTTTGGTTGAGCCATTGCTCTCTCTATCTCTGAGGAAGTTGTGGAGTTTTTCACCTTAGGGTTTTCCCCATGGAAACTCTGTGTCTCTTGTCTCTATGCTTTTGATTCTTGTGATGCTTGTGATGCTTGTCATATTATGATTGTCATGCATTGATATACTGTAGATGTTATTCTCTCAGCAAAGATCCTATAGTATTGTGATTTAATACTAAAAATTTAACATGGTATCAGAGCTTAACTGAGAAGAAGACATTTTGCAGTGACGGAAGCTTGTATTCCTTGTTTATTGGATTTCTCTCCACAGATTTTTGAAATTCAGTATAGTAGATTGGATCTACTCATCAAGGCGCATATATCTGTCCAATCAGAATTCAGTTCCGAGCATTTTCAAATTTGGCCCTGAAAATTAGGGTTTCCACAAAAATAGGAATTTCTGGAAACTGAAGGCATAGCTGGAAGCTCCTTGCAAAAATCGAAGGTTAGAGCTTTGGATCGAGATTTTTGGCTGGGTAGATCTCCGGGAAACTCAAACCTTAATTCAGGGCTCTCCCTAGTGAACCCGGGAGGACAAAAAGGCAATTTTGAAGGGCAAAAATTTGCTGATCTCAAATTCTAAATGTACTAGGCTGATCAGCTCTCCAAGGCGCATCTTTCTATCCTTTCAGAATTTTGAAATTCACATTTTGAATTTTTAGGGTTTCTCTGAAAAACCCTAATCCGGGACCAGATCCAGTTTTCAGCACTTCAAGTGGTAAGTCCTAAATCTTTTCTATTTCCATTTGAAGTACTCTTAAAGATGTCTCTCCACACCAAGCTTGAGGATAAGCTTGAAGGGGCTGATAACTTCCGAGCCTGGAAGTATAGGATTGGGCTAATCCTGGAAGAGAATGAGTTGGACTCATATGTGAAAGAAGACATCCCTATCCCAGAGGATGAAGAGGCCAAGGCATTGCACAAGAAGAACTTGGTCAAGGCAAAGAGAATCATTGCTGATTCTATCAAAGACCATTTCATACCCCATGTGTCTTCTCTCAAGACACCCAAGGAGATGTTTGAATCCTTGACCAAGCTATTTGAAGGAAAGAACATAAATCGGAAGATGACCCTACGAAACCAATTGAAAGCAGTAAAGTTTCAGAATGGAGAAACCATTCAATCTTATTTTTCAAGGGTCTCCCAAATCAAGGAACAACTAGAACCAGTGGATGAAATGGTGGAGAATGGTGAAGTAGTGATGACCACTTTGAATGGCCTACCCAGGTCATGGGATTCCTTTATTCAAGGAATTTGTGCAAGAAATAAGTTGATCTCCTTCAGTAGACTTCGGGAAGAATGCTCTCAAGAAGAAGCTAGACTTATAGCTCGTGAAGAAAAGATGGGAGGTGAAGATCAAGCTCTTGCAGCTCACACCAAAAGAGGTAAATCCAAGAAGGAATCATCTCATAATAGAATATCCTCTCACCACCATTATCATAAAGATAAGAAAGATCTCAGATGCTTCAGTTGCAATGAGAAGGGACACTTTGCTTCAAATTGTCCCAAGAAGAAGAAGGACAACAACAACAACTTCAACAAAAAGAAAAAGAATAATAAAAGAAGATATCATGCTCATGCTGCCGAAGATGATGAACCTCCAAAGAAGAAGGCTAGGGCAGAAAGTAGTAGTGATGATGACTCATCAAGTGAAGAAGAGTATGTTTTGATCTCTGCACTCACAGGTACCATCTCCCATAGTTGTAATGATTGGTTGATTGATAGTGGGGCTTCCAAACACATGACTGGGTTCAAGGAATCTTTTGTGAACCTTTCTGAACATGAATCACCCCATAAGGTGAAACTTGGGGATGATTATCAATACCCAATCAAAGGAAGTGGTGAAGCCTCCTACAACCTAGATTCTGGAAAATCTCTGAAGATGAAGGAAGTCCTCTATGTACCTGGGCTCAAGAAGAACTTACTCTCCATCTCTGCTTTAGATGCAAAAGGTATGAGGGTTGCATTTGTTGATGGCCAAGTCCTAATGTGGCCAAAGGGAAAGACCATAGATGATGCAGTAGTGATTGGAGAGCAAGAGGGAGGACTGTATAAATTGAAGGGACAACCTGAACATGGCATGATACATGAATCCATGGAGCCAAGTGAACTTTGGCATAGAAGACTTGCTCATATGCACTATAGGGCACTTCCAATTGCAAGCAAGGCAGTAAAGGGTCTTCCTGAAATCAAGACCAAACATGAAGGTGTTTGCAAAGGATGTGCAAAAGGTAAGAACATTAAGAAGGCTTTCCCAAGCAGTGAAAGCAAGGCAAAAGACATTCTGGAAATCATCCACTCAGATGTATGTGGCCCTATGTCATCCAGTTCCCTGAGTGGGTATGTTTACTACGTATCATTTATTGATGACTTCTCCAGGAAGACTTGGGTATACTTCTTGAAGGGAAAAGATGAGGTGCTTGATAAATTCAAGGAATTCAAAACCTTGATGGAGAATCAAACTGACAAGAAAATCAAGACATTCAGATCTGACAATGGTGGAGAATTAACCTCAAGTGACTTCAAGAAGCTTTGCAGTGATTCAGGGATTAAGAGGGAGTTGACTGCTCCTTATAATCCTCAACAGAATGGAGTTGCAGAAAGGAAGAACACAACTATCATGGAAGTAGCAAGGGCAATGTTGCATGACCATGATCTTCCTATGCATCTATGGGCAGAAGCAGCTAGAACAGCTGTATATGTGCAGAACAGAACACCCCACAAGATATTGGACAAAAAGACACCAGAAGAGGTCTTTTCTGGTAAGAAACCTGAAGTCAGCCATCTTAGAATATTTGGTTGTCCAGTATATACTCATGTCCCAAAAGAGAAGAGGACTAAACTAGATCCTTCAGGAAAGAAGGGCATCTTTGTGGGTTATAGTGAAAGCTCGAAGGCTTACAGAATATACTTTCCAGGGTTCAAGAAAATTGATGTTAGTAGGGATGTAACATTTGATGAAAACTCAGCATTCATCAAATCAAGAAAGGCACCTACCGAAGTTTATGAAGAACCTAAGGAAACAAGATTTCAGGACACTATCATGACTGAAGCAGTTCCAGAAACTGTTCATGAGCTTGAAGATCCACAAGAACCTGTAGATCCACCCCGTGAGGATAACTCTCACAAGAGGAAACCTGTATGGGCTAGAGAGCTCATTCATGATGCAGAAAGATTTGGCATTCCAGAAGAAGAACACAGAGCAAAGAAGAGAACCAGATCACACACCAGTTATGTTGCTTTACTCTGTGACATTATGAACAAAGAGCCTTCCAATTATGAAGAGGCAGCAGAAAAGAAAGAATGGAAGGATGCTATGGTTGAGGAATACCAATCAATAATGAAGAATGATGTTTGGGATGTTGTCCCAAGACCTAAAGAGAAGTCTATTGTGACTTCCAAGTGGATCTACAAAATCAAACACGCTGCAGATGGCAGTGTAGAAAAATACAAAGCAAGATTCGTAGCTCGTGGTTTCTCTCAGAAAGAAGGAATAGATTATGAAGAAACCTTTGCACCTGTAGCCAGGTATACTTCCATCAGAACAGTACTTGCCCTGGCTGCAGCAATGAAATGGAAAATACACCAGATGGATGTCAAGACTGCTTTCCTGAATGGTGTAGTAGAAGAGGAAGTATATGTGGAACAGCCACTCGGTTTTGAAATACATGACAGGGAGTCATATGTGTGCAGATTGAAGAAAGCCTTGTATGGCTTGAAGCAAGCTCCCAGAACTTGGTATGGAAGGATGGACAGTTTTCTATCTAGCTTGGGCTTTACCAAGAGTAAAGCAGATTCCAACCTTTACTACAAGGTTGAGGAAGGGAATCCAGTGATTCTACTCCTGTATGTGGATGACCTATTTGTGACAGGAGATGACAGACTGATTGCAGATACTAAGAGGAAGCTTGCAGCTGAATTCGATATGAAAGATTTGGGAATGATGCACTATTTCCTAGGTATGGAGGTGTGCCAGAATGCAGGTGGGATCTTCCTTGGTCAAGGGAAGTACACAGTAGATATCCTGAAGAGATTCGGGATGATGGATTGCAAGGCCATGGCCACACTGATGGCATCGAATCTGAAGCTTCTATGTGATGCTTCATCTGAGCCAGTTGATGTCTCTATGTATCGTCAGATGATTGGGTCCTTGATGTACCTGACGAACACGAGACCAGACATTTGCTTTGCTGTGAACACATTGAGCCAGTTCCTGACGGATCCGAGGAGTGTTCACCTGGTTGCTGTAAAGCATGTTCTGAGGTACCTGAAGGGTACAGTGGATTATGGGCTCAGGTATGAGGTGAATCAAAAGTTTAACCTGCAGGGTTATGTTGATTCAGATTGGGCTGGCAGTGCTACAGATAGGAAGAGCACATCTGGGTGTTGCTTCAGTATGGGATCAGGTGTGATCTCTTGGTTTAGCAGGAAGCAGTCCTGTGTAGCACTGAGTACAGCTGAGGCAGAGTATGTTGCAGCCTGTTCAGCTAGTTGTGAGGCAGTATGGCTATGGAAGCTACTGTCTGAGTTATTTGATCTCCCGTTGGAGGCTACTGGTATCTTTTGTGATAACCAGAGTTGTGTGAAGCTGTCCGAGAACCCAGTGTTTCATGACAGGTCGAAACACATAGAGATCAAATATCACTATATCAGGGATATGGTGCAGAGAGGAGCTGTGAAGCTCCTGTATGTTGCGACGGACGAGCAGATTGCAAATGTGCTGACGAAGCCACTAGCCAGAGTGAAGTTCGAGTACTTCAGAGAGAGGCTTGGCGTTCTTCAGATCGAGGACACTTCAAGGAAGAAGTGATGGACACATTTGCTGAAGCCATTCCAAGCATGTTGGAAGGAGGATCCTTCACATGGTTGTGGATGTAAGCGCTGGATGATGAGCATCAGGATGATGTTCCGGTTTCTGCTTGGATATGATCAGTTGGATCATTTTTATGTATGTATGTACGCATCATGTTGGATGCTGGATATGATCAGTTGGATCATTTTATGTATGTATGTATGCATCATGTTGGATGCTTGGACCATGTATCTGTATATGTATCAGGTAGATACATTGTATGATCAGGTAGATCATGTATGGTGATATATATCATGAATTTGTATTTGTATCAGGTGGATACATTGATGATCAGGAGGATCATGTATGATGATATGTATCAGGTAGATACTTGGTATGCATCAGGTAGATGCAGTGATGATCAGGATGATCATAGATGATGAACTTCAGGATGTTGCTCCAGATGACATGCAGCAGGATGTTGCAGTGATGATCAGGATGATCATAGATGATGAGCTTCAGGATGTTGCTCCAGATGACATGCAGCAGGATGTTGCAGTGATGATCAGGATGATCATAGATGATGAGCTTCAGGATGTTGCTCCATATGACATGCAGCAGGATGTTGCAGTGATGATCAGGATGATCATAGATGACGAGCTTCAGGATATTGCTCCAGATGACATGCAGCAGGACGTTGCAGTGATGATGATCAGGATGATCGTGGATACATCAGGATGATGTATGGTGAGTATCAGGTTGATACTCTGTGGCCGTGGATCAGGTTGTGCAGATAAGCATGTAATTTGTGCCCTGGGAGATTTGCAGATGGTCTTTCGAGGTTTTGCCTATGGCATGTAATTCGGTGCCCTTGGACATCTAGCAAATGCTCTTTCGAGGTTTTGCTTGGGAGGACATATAATTTGTGCCCTGGGAGATTTGCAGATAGTCTTTCGAGGTTTTGCCTATGGCATGTAATTTGTGCCCTGGGATATCTGGCAGATGCTCTTTCGAGGTTTTGTCCTATGGCATGTAATTTGTGCCCTGGGAGATTTCAGGTCGGAGTTGTGTACCCGTAACATCCTGAAATGCTCTTTTGAGGTTTTGCCATGACCACATGTAATTTGTGCCCTGGGAGATCCGATAGGTTGAGCTGTGTGCTCGTAATCAGTCCTGGGATGCTCTTTCGAGGTTTTGTGGTGACCACATGTAATTTGTGCCCTGGGAGATCCGATAGGTTGAGCCTTGTGCTCGTAATCAGTCCTGGGATTCTCTTTCGAGGTTTTGTGGTGAGGTCACATGTAATTTGTGCCCTGGGAGATCCTATAGGTAGAGCCGTGTGCTCGTAACAGCCTGGGATGCTCTTTCGAGGTTTTGTGACGCACGTAATAAGTCCTGAGGATTCCACAGTATGGCCAGTGATGATGAAGACCTGCAGGTGGTGGGCCTACATCCAGTATGAAAAAGGACTGGCTCTGTAGAACTTCCTATGACGAGTAGAGACAAAGATTGGTTGAGATAGTAGCAGCAGTGACGATGATGATGACGATGCATCGATGACGATAATCCAGAGAAGAACACTTGTCTAGCAGATCTGTGTCAAGAAATACCTTCCTAGTTAAGAGGGAGTGTTGATGTATATGTAACTTTGGAATGTATTTCATCTGTATATTATATATATATTTATTGTACCCTTATAAGAGATGTGTTATTCCTCTATAAGGAAGTGTCATCATGTGGATTGACAAGTGTCGTAAGTGTGTGTACTTGTCGATGGGTTATTAGACCACCTTATGGGGTCGGCCCTGATTAATATAAAATATAATGTGGGTGTATCTAAGTAGACAAGTCGGCCCCAGTAGGTCACTGGGCAAAAAGGTGAGTATAAATAGAGATAGGAGATCTCTATTTTACTCACTCGGAAAAGTAACTATCTCTCTCTCTGAAAAGAGGCGCACTAGTGAGGAGGAGGAGGATCATCTGCTAGGAGACTATCTCAGTGTTATTTGGTTGTATTTTGGTTGAGCCATTACTCTCTCTATCTCTGAGGAAGTTGTGGGGTTTTTCACCTTAGGGTTTTCCCCACGGAAACTCTGTGTCTCTTGTCTCTATGCTTTTGATTCTTGTGATGCTTGTGATGCTTTTCATATTATGATTGTCATGCATTGATATACTGTAGATGTTATTCTCTCAGCAAAGATCCTATAGTATTGTGATTTAATACTAAAAATTTAACACAATTTTGGAATTTCATTTTCTATTTTTTCCAATAAATGAGATGCATACAATTGACAACCTTTTCTACATAATTTCTTTAATTGCATGGCTGAAATATGCCTAACAGGAATTTCCTTTTGAATTCCTTCCACAACCCTTGGGTTTCCTTCATCGTCAATACACTCAAAACTCTTGTTGTAGCAATCAAATTTAACTCTATGTGCTTCCAACTAGTCCATTCCAATGAGAATGTCATATGAACCAAGTGGTAAAATATTAAGATTTACACAAGTGGATAGTCCACTCATTTCTAATGGACATTTATCCACCATCTCACTAACGTTAATCTTGGTTCCTATGGCTAGTTTGACCAACCATGACTTATTATGCTTGGTTTTCTTAAAAGCACAAATCTCAACAATTTTAGGACTGATATAACTGTGAGTATATCCAGGTTCAATCAAAATAGAAATAGACTACTTAGCAATGTTACCTTCAATCTCAACCAAAATTTATTGATGATCTGCTTGGTGGTCCTCTAGTGCACCATAAATCCTAGGGACAATCCTTTCCACTTGACCCACAGTTTCAGCCTCTTGGATGTTGTGAACTTGCTTTGCACTCCCATTCTGATGTGGAAAATTCCTAATCAAATGGTCCTCTCCACATCCCCAACATTGAAGTGGCTCTCTTGGCTCTCTTGTCTTGTATCCTATCATCTTAGTTGTCTTTGTCATAACTTGTGGTGGTTGCCTTGGCTGATTTCTAAAATGAGAAGGCTTGAACCCTTTCTTCCTTTGATCGAACTTCTCATTCTTCTTGTCCTTCCATTCCTTATGGAAATATGGCTTGCTTTTGGCTTGATCATAACAATACCTAACCTTTCTTATGGCCTCGTCTAGAGTTTGAGGCTCATCAAACTCAATTATATCTTTGTAGGATTGAGGAAGCCCACTTAGAAAACATTGAATTTTGACTTTATCATCCCTAATATACTTGACATAACTTAGAAACTCCAAAAATTTATTTGCATATTCATCCATAGTCATTTGTCCCAACTTTAACTCATGGAATTCTTTAATTTTGCCATCATAGTACCTATTAGAGAGGTAAGTTTTCTTGAAGTATTTCTTGAATTGCTTCCACACTATCTTCCTTTCATTGATATTCTTCACTTCCCTAAGGTGATCCCACCATACATATTCTCTTCCATTCAGATTGAATATAGCCACTCTTTCTTTCATGTTCCCTGAGTAGTCTTGGACTTGGAAATACTTCCTCGTCCCAAGAATCCAAGCCTTAGCTTCTTCAAAAGATTTTATCTCACCGTAAAATGTGGTAGGATTGGCCTTCCTGAATTATTCGTGTGAGTTTTTCTTTGAATAATTCTTCCTCTTCTTCCTATGAGATGAAGATCTTGATCCTTCAGTGGAATCCTTAGAGTCAAATGACTCGCTAGAAGATATTTCTGGAGTGTATGACCTACCTCTATAAATCCTTCTTGAATTATGGGACCTATTGTGATAATTCCTCCTTGAGATACTCCCACTCTTATCTTGATTTTATGAGTGATGTCCAGAGTTAATCTTTCTATGAATGTCTGTCAGACTTTGGAGCATAGCTGCATTCAACTGTTTCTACTCTTCTTGAGCTCTAAGTAGCATCTCGTTGTCTTCTCTATAACTCTACAGCTCCACCCTTAGGCTCCTCATGGTATCTGCAATGTCTGGGGGACTCACTTGTTTTCTCCTACCATTGGATTTTGTCTCTTGATTCTCAATTTGAATATTCTCTCCCATTGCATCTGCCTCAACTTCATAAGGATCATGTGCATAATCCATGATGATTACCTTCTAGGCCCAACCAAGATCAAAGGTTTCTCAACTGCATTGTACTCACCATTGACCCTTTAACAGTCACTAATATGATTATGAATATGCAAAAGTGTTGATATAAACACATTTGTTAGATTTATTACAAAATAAAATTCAATTTTCATATATTCTGCAAGTTACCCATATTGACAATTTTTGTCAATTATGGCTACATGCACTTTTCTGATCAAATTATATAATCATATGAATCACCAATTCATAATTTAACTCTTTAAATTTGTTCCCCATTGGGGAATATTTCCAACGACTATAAATATGCTCAATTTGCAACCCTTACCACAAAGTTACAGTCCTTGGAAATTGTTAATTTGGCCCAAATTCTGCACTTTTCCTCTAAGTGCATTTAACCCAAAAGGCCAACTTCATACACCTGTAGAAGATCACCTATGGAGAACCAGGATAAATTTCTTATTATCTTAGATAATACATACAACCAGTATTACTCAACAATTTTCCGTTCCTTGATCTGATGCTCCCAACACTTGCTATAGAATTATGGAATTTACTACTTTGTATTTTCCACTTCTTGACTTAGAAAAATTATGTTGTCGTGTGGAAAGGTCTTGATATGGCCTAACACGTCCCTATCGATGTGTCAGATAGGCCTACCTATCACTCTGTGACACGGCCATGTCACCTTCTCCCCACCACTAGGTCGCCACACCACCATGCCACTCAACATCAGGCGCTAGTGGTTTCCCCTTTTACCATAAGTGGTAATGCTCCCCCGCGAAGCAGTTTCAGAAAATAGCTCTTGGGAAGGCATTTTCAATCAAAAGGTGACATGCATCCGAAGTTTTTTTTTGGCACAACATGCCCCTCATCTTGTTTTATCCATCGTGTACTTTATCGACATACGATGAGTCTGGGTCGTTGATCTTCTATAAGATCCAATGGTCTGATCTTCGCTCGCTTGTTGTTAGCTATCGTGCACAAATCCAAGGCATTGTGTTCCATGACCGTTGATATGCTCCAACATCCAATGGTTAGAGATGCACCTTCCCGCTATTAATCACCATGCATATCATTTATGCGCTAAGAGCCACAACCGTCGATATGCCTTATCACTCAATGGTTGGATCTTCATCCACCCCTGCACTTCATCATCTACGATTACCCATATGCAGGCCTGATGTGGCGGGTCCACATCATAACTTTTGTCCACATGGATCCTCCACATCACTCATCTATGTGACATTGGTGGGGTCCACATAAAATTACCAAAATATTAAAATTTTGAATTTGTATAAAATTTGAACTCGTCAATAAGGGGATTGTTACCAAATTGACTATTGCCCCTTATTCGTCATTTAATAGAACTTGTTTTCCAATTTCTACCTATAACTGTGCATTTCCATCCCATACAACTCTGATGTTGCAACCAAGAGCTCTAATACCACTCTGTAACGTCCCCATCCCTCAATCCGACCATCAGAAGGGACATTAACTAAATTGGGCCCTCAATATTTTTTGCCATAACCATAATTATGAATTGTAACAGCTAAAATGCATGTGTAGACATGAAAATAAAACACATAGCGGAATTATCTAAGTCCACGCACACAACATGCAATTTGTAGGCATAATTATCACATTAATACAAATAAAATAATTGCACATCAAATACACGAGAATACTTATCTTTAAACAAAGAAGATCCAAGCAACTGGCTGTGTAAGAGCAATTATCCACTCAACCATAGGCACTCTATCTAGCATATACTCTTTCTGCTGAGAGTCCACCCATAGGCTGGGCTATGAGGCCATCGGGGCGAAGGAAACACCTACGGGATTTTCTCTCTCAACCCACAACCCATTTTGCTCACTGTGCTTAGCCAAAAGATCAACTAGAGCTCTATAGGGGTCTCACTAAGACTTCACAGCCATGGAACTCCTTCCAACTGCCCCACATAACACAAGGAAGACATTTCCCTTCATTGATCCATAGTTCCCTAAGGAAATCCAACCCTTAGAGTGCTTACTAGTGTGTGCAATAATAGTCCAAGTTGTTGTAAGCTATTGGAGAACATCCTGCAACATTAATCCATGGCTTCTCAAGCATCTGAAAGTAGCTGAACTCAATGGGTAAAGATTCTTAGCTTTATCAACCTCCATGATCGCTTACAACCATCTATTTTCCCTTCTAGAAATGTAGCTCTGTCTTCAAATTTGAATTTCTAGGTTAAACACAGTTTGGTAATTGTCATGAACAACAATGGAAAACTCTACGTAGTGTAGAAGCTTGCATATGAGAGAATGATCAAAAGAGTGTTGAATTCAAGGGATATGAGGTAAGGGAGAAAATAAAAATGACATAGCTTCTGACCATAGAAGAAATAGGACTACTGACAGCTAACATGATTGTCAAAACTCCCATGCTTCAATAACTACATGAAGTGACTTTTCCCACCAACCTCACATCTGCAATCAATGATTGGATTTAATAGTCAAGAGAAGGTGATTGGCTTATTTAAGGCACATGGAAGATTTTGGATGAGTTCTAAAAGTTGAAACGTGACAACATAGTATTTGGTTTCCCCATAGCCCCCCTTTCCTCTTCCCCTCTGGTGGACTCATAGCCCCTCTAGTGCTCTTTACACAGCCATCTTGGACCATTTTATTAATTTCCAACATAATATTTACATACATTTCAAATTGGCATGATAATCCAATCATATGGTCCAAATAAAAATATATACAGCATACATGCCTAGCCATTCACTAGTTGGGCCTTCACCTTGAGCTCCAAACTAGGAATCCATACTAGCATATTTACATCATTTACATAATTTTGATTAAATACATTCCATGTCAAAATTGGGGGTATTACAGGGCATTTCCCTTTGAAATTAATGTGTAATTACAACTGCATGATAATTTTTTAAGGCATATCCTTGGCTTGATTTTATAGTTAAATAAAGGTCATGCTGGATGAGAAGGGAATGGCCTTTGGGCTCTCTCTCTCTCTCTCTCTCTCTGTATATATATATATATATATATATATATATATATATTGATGTCACTTATTGAGTGTAGAGAATGGATGAGGGCGATCCTCTTGGAGGTTGTATCCTTTGTATATGTGTGTGTGTGTGTGTGTGTGTGTGTGGAGGGTGCATCCCTATCATTGTCTTATCTTGATAATTTTATTATATACTTCTAGTGTATGTCATGTGTGTGTAAGTAATTGCATACATATGTATTATTTGTTGGATGTATGGGTAATTTCATTTATATGTACCATGTGTAGGATCTCTTAGATATATTAATGCCGGAGAGAGGGATTTGCCCCTCCATGATCTTGTATAGGGTGAATCTAAATCTATTAGTTTCTTAAGTATTTTAATGTTCTTTGATGAAATGAATGTGTGCCTAACTTTCTATTGCAAGAAGTGCAAGAGAGGGCTTAGCCCTATGACCTTTCTCCTATTGGTAAACGTGATATTGTGGAAGAAGAGAGGGATTTGCACTTGATGACTCTCTTATAGTGTTGTTCTATGCTCAGGGCGGACAATATTTCCCATCTATGATCCTGTAGTGAATTTTTTCCTGTGTGTTTGCATTTATAATGCATTGCCTTGAGTGGAAATGATATGATCAATAAGAGTCTTCTGGGTGCAACGACTTTTATGTATGTTGTTGTTATCGTCACTATATGTTGAATATTGAAGGCAGTGACCTTCTATGCACAAAACTGTATACTAATTATTGGTGAAGGTTTATTTAGGGTTAGGCATTGCCTCCCTGTGTAAATGAATGTGTGTTTATGGCCAACGCATTAGATGGACATTGCTTGGATTTGGATATTGTGATGAACTAATTCTTGTCCATGTCGAGGATTTGGGAAGTAAGGGCTTGGCCCTTTTTTTGTGCTTAAATGCATATGTATGCATGGAAAAATGTTTATGATTTGGTTGTCTATGGGTGATTTGTCATCCATGTTATGTCCCTTGTGTGGGGTAAGGGTTTGACCCTCATGAAGTAAAGTATGTTATTAATTCTTGGTAATCCAATGGATTGGTGTTAATTATGTTTGTTGGCATGATAAGTTGACTGGAAATGGATTTATTCCCTTATTCTATTTACGTATATTAAGTAGGCTTAAATATTCTACCTATGAAGGATCAACTCCAAGTAGATCCTTATGTTTCTTAGCTTGGGATGGATGTGGACTTGGTGTTTGTTTGATGACAAGAATTCTTGGGAAGAATTAGTTGTCTTCCCTTGGTCCTAATAGAACCATTTCCCAGCTTAGGGGTGGCCTCGCGACCGAAAGAGTATATGTCAGATGAGTTCATACGATTGGGTGGAATGTGGAACTTGGACACCCAGTTTCCCTTAATTAGTCAAGTGTTATTAATTTGTCGCCTTGATGCATTAAATGAATTATTAGGATTATATGTATTCCTTACAATTGATGGTTTTATGTAGGTGTTGGTTTTGCCCAGCTTGGTATCCGCAAGACTGTATGTGTTGGTATAATGATTAATGTTGTATACATTAGCATGTGATCATGTTGTTGTGATGTACTTGGCACTAATACATATTGTCCATGCAGGTTATGGGTATGCATATGGTTAGTAAGTATGTGCTTGTGTAGTTATGTTGTATATGCATACACCTCGTATCTATCTTATGATCATGTGAATAGGTGTCTCCAGTATGAGGGGGTGATATAATCATAAATGCATTGAAGTTATGATAGTACTATGAAGGAAATGTGCATCATTGGTGTATATGATAATTGGTGATGTTCTAATGGTTATTGAATAAGATACACATGAATGTATAATAAAAATATAGCATAGCATATATAGGCATGATAATCCTATAGGAATAATGCTTTGTTGCTTTTTAATCTAGTCCTTGATCCTATAATAATGCTTAATGGACACCCTTCTTGTGTAAAGGCATGATTGGTAAATGAATGGTTTTATGTGGCTCAGCTTAGATTGATTGTAAAGGACATGATAGCCCTATGTGTTATCATTGGGTAAGGTCTGGCCTCTATAATAGCAATGCATATGTCTTGATGATTGTAAAGTTTCGATGTTAATGGTTGGAATATGCTTTTATAGCTTGACGCTTGTAATTACTATGTTAAGGACTAGTATCTATGTGTTGGAGAATTTTCCAACCACACATCATTTATTTGAGCTTCACAGCTTAATTTTCCACTTATCCTAAGTATTTTGACTCAATCATGTGCTTACATCATCAGTAGATCATGGTTTCAGTAAATTGGGCCTCCTCCTACATTAGAGGAGTCAACTGGGCCATCAATATCAATTAACTTGGCCTCCTCCATCATTCAAGGAGTGATTTGCATGACTAAAGCACCCTACTCAATCCAACTGGCAGCATTTATTAGTCTATTCAGCCAATTGGAGACTAGAAGGCGCCCTACTACACTGGTTGACTTCATCTGGTATTATTTTCACCTAATATTCAGTTAACTACAGATAGAAAGGGACCCTCCCTATTTTTGGGCATTCAGTTGAGTTCTAGATTCAATTAGACTCAGTTAGACAGTTTCAGAGTCTATTAGTGTCAGTTTCATAGTAGTTAAGTGGTTAACTAATGTGTTGAGTGGTGTTAACTACCAAGTAAGCCATTCTCATGCATTCAATTCAAATGACCTCTCTGGAATTCGAATTGCTTGGATTATTGTAACCATTATTACACATTGTAATTATCTTCTGAGTTCATGATAATGCATGAACTGCTGCAAACCTTTTGCATCAGTGTTTTGACATAGTATTTGCCGCATGCATCTCTAGTAACTATTGTCTTTGTTTCATAGATATTTTGTGCTTCGATTTTACATGGTATCAGAGCTGAGGTCTCAGGTTCAATTCCCCCAAGCTACGTCGGAGGGGGGGTGTTGGAGTATCGGTACAACCACATGGTATAACTGTCGCAACTCTAGAAATATAAAAAAAAAAGTGGACTAACCGCCACTCCTGGTAATAGGACCTTGTGCTTGGTTTCAAATGTTCATAAACATCTGCAGGTTGTGGCAGGACAAGGAAACTCTTCTACAATGTTTCTACACTTCTGCACTAGTGTTTTTGCACTTCTGCACTAGTGCTTTTTGCTCCAGTGTTTCTGCACCTGGAACACATATGAAGCTTGAGCAATATTGCTCAAAAATATTTCAACTCTGCACCAGAAGCTAAAATTTTTCCACATAATTCTTGGATATTGGGCATTTGACTTTTCAAGATTTCTTGATAGTCTATGTTGGGTGTGATGCAACTTGAAAAGTGTAAGTTTTCTACCTAAAAAGTTCTTGTTTTTTATTTTTATTTTTTTATTGCAAGTTTCTTGAAGTCTCCTATTGCATTCTCTATAGCAGAAATGGCCTCTTCTTCACAGAATCTCCTTACTCCTTTCAACTATCATCAATGGAAGGAGGATATAGAGATAGTGATGCACTCCAAAGGACTCTTCAGAGTTACTATGGGCACAGAACCAGAGCCTAATGTTTCCATAGATAAGTCCAAATACTTCAATAAGCTTGATGAAGCTTATGATTTCTTATGTCTCAATATTTCTAAAGATCTTCTTTTCCATTTCAGCGGATTGAAGACTCCAATAGAAGTATGGGAACAACTTTCCAAACTCTTTGGCAAGCAATATGAGATGAGGGATTATCAGTTATAGAATGAATGCATTTCCCTAAATCCTAAGAATTTTCGAGACCATCAATGATTTCTTCACTAATTTCAAGCATTTGGTGCTTTAGTTGAAGCAATGTGATGTTGAGAAGAAAGATGAGCAGTTGATTATTTCTATCCTTACAAAGCTAGGAAAATATTATTCAATGTTTGTCTCTACTTTCCATTCGGAAAAACTCACCACCCCAAATTGGAAGATGCCTTCATTGAGTCCTTAACAAAATAGCATGACAAGCTTGTTCAGATGGGGTCCATAAAAACCTCCAAAGATCAAGCCCTATTTGATGGAGGACCCCAAGCTATGAATGGTAAAGGAAAGCAAAAGAAAGAGAAGACCAATTTTGATCATCCCAAGAAAAAGGAGAAGACCAAACAGTAAGATGAGCCCTCTGATTCAAGAAAAGACAAGCAAAAGGGCAAGGAGAAGACAAAGTTTTCTTACCGTGGTAGGTGCTTTCATCCATAAATATCATGCATGAAAAAAACTATTGATCAGATGGCCCTTCTCTTGGAGAAAAACAACATTACTCTTCACGATGGCACAAGGAAGTAGGACAATAATTATCATGCAGAAAGAGGCCATGCACTCATGGAAAGTGTTTCGAATTCTACAACTCTTCTCATAGATTCAGGAGCTTCGAAACACATGGTTGCAAGAAAATACTCCTTCTCTTCATTAGACTCTGACAGCTGCATCTCGATCCACATGGGAGATGATTCACAAATTTATTTGAAAGGCAAAGGTACTATTCATTTAGAACATGGCAGTTTTCAAAATGTTCTCTATGTTCCTTCTCTAGCTTCGAACATGATTTCTATGTATCAGATGACACACACTGGTTTTCCCAAAAGGTTGTATTCATCCCTAATGATGTTGAAATATATGATATTTCCACCAGAAAGCTCATTGCAGTAGGAAAGGCAAATCATGCTGCAAAAACATATGATTTTCCCCACTTTTTGCCACATGCAAAACCAAGTGCCCTTCTGAATCATGGAAATGAGGTTAGCCGGCTATGGCACAAGAGGTTTGGACACCTAAATTATAAATATCTACAGCTGCTACAAAATAATTCCATGGTTGGAGGCCTTCCCAACGTCAAATCCTCAAAAGGGATATGCAAGGGTTGCATCATTGGCAAGCATCTTGAGCACAAGTTCGATCGAGGAAAAGATAGCAGAGCTTGTTGTATTTTGGGGCTGATTCACAGTGATATCAATGGTCCTTTACCAAATCCCTCCATGAATGGCTCAAGGTATGTTCTCACATTCATTGATGACTTCTCCAGATTCACATGGGTCTACTTTCTCAAGAACAAATCGGAAGTGCTTCAAAAATTCAAAAATTTCAAGGCTTTTGTTGAGGCTACTACTGGGAGCAAGATAAAAGCTCCCAGATCTGATAATGGTGGAGAATATATCAAATCATATCTGCTGCAACTTTGTGCGTAAAATGGAATCCAAATCCAGCACACAGTCCCCTACACACCTCAGCAGAATGGTGTAGCGGAGAGGAAAAATCGAGCATGGAAATAGATGGCTACTTGTATGCTTGACTCGAAAGGTTTGGATTCAAATATTTGGGCTGAGGCCATGAATGTTGCTACATACAATCAGAACAGAGTTCCACACTCATCCGTCAAAGGTACAACTCCTTTTGAATCCTACACTGGTCACAAGCCTGATGTGTCACATATCAGGGTTTTTGGCTCCACTACATGGGCTAGAATTTCGATTGAGAAGACAAAATCTTTGGAACCACAAAGTACTGAGTGTAATGCCCCATTTTGACATTACTAACTGAACTACTATTAGATGTTGTATTTGCTTGATTGTGAGACTTCATCAGTTTGACAACACTGTGGACATATGGTTCTATTATTTTCCGATATATATATGTGTGTGTGTGTGATGCTAGTATTATGATATGTAGTCATGTTTAGATATGTATCATGTGTTAATTATGTCTCATATATGCAAATTATTGAATGATGGGTACGTGGATACCGTTAAAGTTACAAGTTGAATGAATGAATGTTATTCCAGGTGCATGGTGAATAAATGAATTGATTATTGTTTTATTGTGATAAAATGTATGTGTACATGTCGAGGATTTATACATGATATTCTGGATCGTATGTAAAAGACTAACTTAGAGGTTAAAATGGCCAAGTGATAGCTGGACCCTACGAGGTGGGAGAGCCTCGGGGACATGGAATCTGAAAGATAAATGGTATGCGAGTGATGCATTATTTATTTTTGCATGATTAATATGATGTTTATTATGATGTATGGGTGGGTAAGGGTTTCAGGAAACTCAACCGCACAGATTGGTTATACAATGACAAATTGAGTACAAGTGCAACGCAGTTATTATGTTGGTGTAGACATAGTCCCTTGTTCCATTAGGGGCGTGGAGGCTTTACCCACCATTTATCCCCAAAACCCAGAGTCATGGGAGGGATGTGCTACGATGCGCTCCCCAAGGTGTGTGATGATGACTGGTGGTTTCCTGCTAGGGAATCTTGGTCGACGTAGTCGACACTTCCGCTTACGAGTTCTAACTGGAGCCGATCATGGCTTGACACTTTAGGGTAGTGCAGTGGAGGAAAGGATAGGACGTGGTAGTTAGTTATGATTAGATAGATGATGTAGGTAGATAGGTGTATCTTGAAGTCGGGATGAAAACATGATCTAACTGTGTATGTTGAAAACCTTTGATTGATTATGTGTCGTAATCCAATAATGTATGAATTGTCATAACTTAATAAGATGCAATTAGGTAAAAGATTGTACCTTGCAAACTATGTTTAAACCTGTGTCAGTAAACAATGAATTTCGTGATTATGATTGATGTGTGTGATTTAGTATTGTTATTATATTTATGCGAGCTATGTAAGCAGTAGCTATGCTTACATAACTCGCCTACATATTTAAAAATTGTGTGAAATAACACTGAACTATAATGATTAGGCATTAATTACATTATTACTAGTTATCTAACCATGAGATTAAATTAATACGTTGAGTTAGTAATTTAATGATTAAAATAATGGAATACGTCGAATGACTAACTTAATGTTAATTATTGTCGATTAATGTTAATAATATTGATTAATGTTAATTATTGTTGATTAATGTTAATAATGTTGATTAATTTAAATATTGTCGATTAATGTTAGTAATATTGATTAATGTTAAATATTGTCAATTAATGTTAGTAATGTTGATTAATGTTAAATATTGTCAATTAATATTAGTAATGTTGATTAATGTTAATTATTGTCAATTAATGTTAATATTGTTGACTAATGTTAATAAGTGTAAATGGTATAAGCTAGTTTTACTAATTCGTCATCATAGGTTAATGGTTTTAATAATACTAATTAAAAATATTATTGACCGGATTCCTTAAATTAACTATGTGTTAATAATGTTAATTAATATTAATGAGACTAGTATTATCTTCAGTAATAGTTGTTAAATAGTTTAATAATAAACTAAGGTATAATATGGTACTAGGTGAATGAGTTTGATTAAATCTTAGATAATATTATTTAACTAATATAATAATATATTGATAAGATTTAACTATAAATATTAGTGATTATGTCGGGAATGAAGGTCGGTTGAATTGTGGATACTTATTCACCAGACTTTATATAACTTTTACTAATTACAATATGATAAAATAAGTTTTGAAGTTTAATTAAACAAATTGTAAATTTAATTGTGAATTATTAAATCGTAAATTCAACAATGATAAAAGGAATTAAATATGTTAAGATTTATTAAATGAGGAGTTATGGTTGGTAGGTCACCCCAACCAACACATTATATAATCTTGTAATTATTAATGAGAGTGAGGGTGATGGGCTTGAGAAAAGACTTAGAGGAAGAACATTTATGTTGGAGATAGGGTATTAATGGCAGGGAGATAGAGTCTGGAAAAGAAAGGGGAATAAGGTTGAGAAGACAATGGGGGGAGAAGGGATCTTCACCTTAGCATGTTTTGGGAAAATTTTGAGGAGAGATCTATAGAAAATTACAGAGAGGAAGAAGAAGGGGGTTCTTATTGGAGATTTTCGAAAGGAATATAACTAGTTGGCCTGTACTCGGTTTGGGCTCGGGGGTCCAAAGGGGTACCTTTGGAGCTGGGTGGTCGGCGAGACCTCGCCAGTTGGCAAGGTGGCATACCAGATTCTCTAGTCGGTTTAGTTTCAAGGATTTGGGAAGGATTTTGTTGCAGGGCTACAGCGGGGCATACAAAAGAGCAAAAAAGAGCAACAAAGGGATCTACTAGCTATTTTGAGGTATTTTCCTACAGGTATAAAATCCATTTCCGCCATGTTAATTTTACTATTTCATCTGATGTTAATGAAATTATTGTAAAATTATTGTAAATAGGCACATGTACATATATGTTGTTGAACCTGCAAAAATAGTAAATGTTAGAAATGGATAATTAGTAAATATATTTATTTCAACCTCTAAATGTGAATGACTTATATTTTACAAGCATGAAAATTTCAACATAAGCTAGAAAACGAAAACAAAACAGAGACTTGAACAGTATGGAAACAAATGAAATAAAAATCTTTGTTAATAAACTTAGATGAACTAGGACCGAGGTCCTACACATGGTATCAGAGCCATGGTTCCAAATCAAAAACCAGAGGGCTGACCGCAGTGAAAAGACAAAAAAATGGGGATTTACCCTGCCATAAACTATTTGCTAGTTAGCATGAAAATTTCCAAAATGATGACCAGAAAAATTCTTAAGGGTAAAAGTGGAAAAGGGGTGTCGAGCAACTTCCTGTCGGGAGTCTTGGACCGGTTTTTACACCTGTAAAAGAGAAGAACATTAGAGTTAAATTTCATCTATATTTATTTATATACGTGTGCTTATATAAACAAAGAAATTATGTTATATATGAACCAAATTTTATTTAAACGGGATTTAGATTAAATTTTATATATAAACAAAAATGATCTATTTAAATGTAGAATTTGAAAACCTAAACAAACAAACAAATAAAATTAAGGACTTTAGAGCTAAAACAAAACAAAAAAAATTTGTTTATATATATATATATAAATGAACCTTATAATATATATATATATATATATATATATATGAACCTTATAATATATATATATATATATATATATGGATTTTTTTTAAAACAACATTTTTATTTCATAGTCAAACTATATATATATATATATATATATATATAATTAAAAAAACAAAAAAATTATTGCATAGTTTTGTTTTTAATATATATATATATATATATATAAAGGAATTAAAAATAATAATAATAATTTAAAAAAATTTACGTTAGCAGTTGTGTTGCGGCCATGGCGGCTCGGCCAGCAGCCCATGGGGATTGCGGCCTGGGCAAGGCCGGCTAGCAGTTGAGTTGTGGCCATGGCGGCCCTGTTAAGCGCAGCTCGGCCAAGCATCCTGTGCTTCGGCCAAGGGCATGCAGTTGGCCAACAGCCAAGCATGCGGCCTCGGCATATCCTGAAGCGCGGCCTTGGCCAGTAGGGAAGCCGACCGGCTCGAGCATAGGAAGAGTGGAGGACGTCAGTTGAGTTGCGGCCATTCCACTCCTTGTAGAGAAAAAGAAATAATATATAATGTATGTACAAAAAGAAATTAATAATAATAACCCTACACAAACAACAAAAAAACGAGGAATGGCCATACTTGAACCGAGCACTTCGTTGAGCTAGCTCGTAATGGCAGAGTTGAAAGCTCGCTCCTGGTGTCGGAGTTGCAGAGCTCCTCACCGAGTGCAGACCAGAGCTTGGCCAAAAGAAAATGGATGGAGAAATTACCCGCAGCTAGGGTTTGACTCAATTTATTATTATTTTAATGCATGGCGATGGAGCATGGTGAGGCCCCGTGGCTCCCATGCGAGCCAGTTAGGGTTAATTAGTCTTAAACCAGGAGATTAATAGGTTAACTTAGGTTAAGTCATTGTTAATTAGTAATTAATTATAATTAGTGATTAATCCTTAAACATAACATTAATTAATATAATGTTTAATGATTAATTATTGATTAGTAGTAATTACTAATTAGAATTGTTATTAAATCATTTATTAAAATTAATTTATTAGAAATTAGAAATTATTAGTAATTTAACTAATTAGGTTATGCTATTATTAAATTATTAATTATTAATAAGATTAGTATAAGGGTATTAATGTTCATTAATAATTAAGGTTTAATTTAGTATTACAATGTTGGTATAATGTTAATGGAGTTAGGGTTAAGGAAAATTAAGGCCAGAATTTCATTAATAAATAGTTATTAATGAGAAAAAAGGTAATGAAAATTAATTAAAATTTCATGAAGGGTTGAGTTGTGACTTAATGGAGATTGCATGGAATCTGATACATGACTTAGGTAGAACTACTGTAGTAGATTTAGTACCGGGTGGCCTCAAGATTGCCTGATCGAAACACCCATAACTATAGCCCTTTATGTAAAAACGCTCATAAAAAAAAAATCGCTAGACGCACCTTTTGAACTATAAGTTAAGTTTAATAGTAAAATAGTCCTAATGTCATCATATGCTAATTATCATATTATGCCATGCTACAGGGATAAACATGGTAAGGACGCGAGCAGGTCAGGGGCGAGGTTGGGTGATGGCCTTACTTGAGTCGAATGTGTCGGCACCATTGCCAAAGACCATCCCTATATTGCACTCACTGGAAGCAATAAACGAAACACAGAGAGGAATTGTTACCTCGGAAGTAGAAGTGGAGGCCCCTCCACTAAGGGAAGAAATTCCCAAAGTAGAAGTGAATACAGTACCAAGAACTCCGCATCAGGATATCACAAGGGAGCTTCAGAAGATAAGGCTTCCATAATTTTCAGGAGTCGAGTAGGGATACGAGCTAAATCTTGGTTGGAAGAGATGACCAAGTGCTTAACCTTACAAGAGTACACTTCCACGTCCAAGTCCAAGATCGCCATATTTCAACTAAAGGGGGTTGCTTTGAATTGGTGGTGGAACCAAGAAAGGCAGTTGCACCTTACACCAGACACGGTTCCATGGAAACTGTTTGTGGAAAAGTTCAAGGGGAATTACTTTCCCACATCCTACCAGGAAAAAAAAGCAGGGGGCCTTCATGCCTTGGTACAAAGGAATCTATCCATGGAGGATTATGAAGAAAGGTTTATGGAATTAGTCAAGTATGTCCCTTACTTGGACAACGACGAACGCCAGGATGAGCGCTTCGTGTATGGGCTCAATACCAAGATCAGGGCCCAAGTACGGATGTGGAAACCGACTTCGGTTTCTGAAGCGGTTGATTACGCTCGTTACATAGAGCAGATGCTTGGTGCAAATTCCATGAGGTCATTCAACTCTCAACAATCAGGGTTTGTTGGGAAGGCCCCTCGAAGCTACCCTCGGGGAGGGTATGCGAGGCCACCTCCCTACGGAAACATGGGCACACCAAGGGTTGTGGTGGTAGACAGATCAGTGGAAACTAGGGCGATGCCCCAGTCAGCCATAGGAACTCACCAGGGTGTGAGGAATTTTAGAGGATCAGTCAGAAGGTGAAGGGGTCCCAGGGGGAGGAACCCCTCTTAGAGGTATGAATAGGTTATCTCGCCTACTCCATTACAGGTTGCTTGGTGGGGATGTGGAGGTCCACATTACTAGCGTGATTGTCCCGAATTTTGATCTAGTACAGTGAATCAAGAAGTAAAGGATCCAATGGGGAATGGGGGTATTAGGCATCAGATATCGATAGCTGTAAACAACCATCAGGCAGAGCACCAATCCACTGTGGTGGAATCATCAGGTACGGTCAATAATGTTAAACTTAGAATATTGTTTGATCTTGGTGCTATAGATATTTTTATTTCTCCTTATGCATTAGACAAATGTGGGTTGGCAACCTACAAGCATGAAGATTTCAACTTAGTCGAAATGGATTCAGGGGTAAAGCAAGTGGTAGGACCTAGTGTAGACAAGTGCATAGTGGATCTCGAGGTGTGTTTTACACAAGTCAAGGTGTACGTCACCACCCTTGGAACTTATGATCTCATCATAGGTATGAACTGGCTAGAGGAACATTGAGCTTTCTTGGGCTGTTATGGGAAGAAATTTCTTTGCTTTGATGACAAAGGAGAGGCCATCGAGATTCAGGGTGTCAAATGGAAGGTGTCCCTACATTTCATATCCATGATGAGCATAAAGCGATGTATACGACAAGGATGTCAGTTGAACATTGTTGAAGCAGTAAATAACAAGAAGGGACCCTCCTTTGATGAGTACCTAGTGTTAGTCGAGTTCAATGACATCTTTCTAAAGGAATTGCCTGGATTACCTCCTAAGAGGGAACTTGATTTTACCATTGAGGTAAAACCCGGTGCAGAGCCAACATCGAAGACACCATACAAGATGACAGCCCCAGAACTTTGTGAGTTGCAAATGCAGTTGAAGGAACTACTAGACCTAGGGTTCATCAAACCAATTATTTCACCATGGGGTGCACCAGTAATCTTTGTGAAGAAGAAGGATGGTTCCTTGCATCTTTGCATCGATTACTGAGATTTGAACAGAGCCACAGTGAAGAATAGGTACCTGATACCTCAAATTGATGACCTCTTTGATCAAATGAAAGGGGCGTTAGTCCTCTCAAAGATCGACTTGTGATCAGGTTACCACCAACTAGGAATTATGGACGATGACATACCTAAGACTGCTTTTTGAACAAGGTTTGGGCACTATGAGTTGTAGTGGTACCCTTTGGCTTGACTAATGCCCTAGTTGTATTCATGAGCCTCATGAACAACATGTTTCGAAAATACTTAGATCAGTTTGTGCAAGTATTCTTGGATGACATCCTTATCTACTCCAAGAATAAAAGGGAGCATGAGGAACACTTGCGAATAGTGTTTCCATGCTTCAGAGAGCACAAGTTGTATGGTAAGTTGTCCAAATGCTCGTTTTATCAGAAGGAGATCCATTATCTAGGGCATATAATTTTCGATGAGGGAATTTCAGTTGACCCTAAGACGGTGAAGGCCATAATGGATTGGCCCGTGCCAAGAAATACGCATGAAGTGAGAAGCTTCATGGGGTTAACTGGGTATTATAGAAGGTTTGTTGAGGGTTTCTCAAAAATCGCAAAACCCATAACTACCCTATAGTGTAAAGGAACTAGGTATGAATGGACGGATGAATGCAATGTCGCATTCGCCGAGCTGAAAGGACTATTGACAAGTGTACCGATTCTACAAGTGCCAGATATGGAGAAGGAATTCATAGTTTGCACAGATACCTCAAGGCAAGGTTTGGGTGCAGTGTTGATGCAGGAAGGTGGGGTAATAGCTTATGCATCGAGAAATTTAAAATCAGATGAAGAGAATTACCCTACCCATGACCTAGAGATGGCTGCAGTGATGTTAGCTTTGAATCATTGGAGGCATTACCTTGTTGCACAAAGCTTTGAGCTCAATTATGATCACCAAAGCTTAAGGTATATCTTCACTCAGAGAGACCTAAATGCTAGACAACATAAATGCTAGACAAAGGCGATGGAGTGAATTCATGAGTGAGTATGATTTTGGGATCTCATACATAAAAGGGAAGGAGAATGTGGTAGTCGATTCCTTAAGCAGAAAACCAAGACTTTTCTCTCTTATACCTTTGAAGGTTGATTTGAGGGAAAGAGTTTTAGGACAATTAATCGGGGATAGTTGGTACCTTAAGGTCATGTCGTCACTCCAGAATGGGAAACCGATGGGACCTAAGTTTGAAGGCTATGAGTTGGAATCCGATGGGTTGTTATGATATCAAGGGAGGATGTATATTCATGAGGAGGGAGATATGAGAGAGACTATCCTTAAGTAAGACCACAGAGCAGTGTATTGCACACACCCGGGTGTAAAGAAGATGTATGCATACATGAAGCAACTCTTATTTTGGGCAGGGATGAAAAGCGATGTGGTCAAATTCATCGTTAGGTGCCTTGCGTGTCAACAATTAAAAGTTGATCATCACCACCCGGCAAGACTATTGCAACCGCATGACATTCCTATGTCGAAGTGGGAGGTTATCTCCGTGGACTTTGTGGTGGGATTGCCTCTTACCTCTCACAGGAATGTGTCAACAATTAAAAGTTGATCATCACCACCCGGCAAGACTATTGCAACCGCATGACATTCCTATGTCGAAGTGGGAGGTTATCTCCGTGGACTTTGTGGTGGGATTGCCTCTTACCTCTCACAGGAATGATGTCAATATGGTCATCATTGACAAACTGACCAAAACTACTCACTTCATTCCAGTTAAGGAGACCTATGATGTCACGGATGTCACTCGTGTGTTCATAAATGAAGTAGTTCGTCTCCATGGGTTTCCCAAGAAGATAATCTCGGACAGGGATTCCAGGTTTATGTCTACGTTTTGGACAATTTTACAGTCGATGTTAGGTACTCAATTGAACCTAAGCACCGCATACCATCCAGAGACAGATAGGAAAATATAAAGAGTGAATCGGGTGATGGAGGGCATGCTTAGGATGTATGTCATGGATCATCAAACTCATTGGGAAAAGCACTTACCTTTGGTAGAGTTTGCTTACAACAATAGTTACCATAGCTCAATTGGGATGCCTCCATATGAAGCGTTATATGGAAGTCCATGCAGAATGCCATTTATTTGGGTAAGGTTAGAGGATCGAGTGATTATAGGACCTTATTTGATTTAGGAGATGGAAGAACAGGTTGTTCAAATTAGACAGCAGTTAAAGGAAGCTCAGGATAGATAGAAGAGTTATGCCGATGCACATAAGGTTGACAGAAAATATAAGGTTGGTGATGCAGTGTCCGTCTGCATCAGGCCTAGCAAAAGTACCATTCAGTTTGGGAAAGGAACGAAGTTGTCGCCACGATGCATAGGACCCTTTGAAATTTTAGAGAAGGTTGGACCCGTCGTGTATCGTCTTGCGCTGCCACCCCATTTGCACAAAACTCATAATGTTTTTCATGTATTTGTTTTGCAACATTATGTCGCTGATGAGTCTCGTAAAATAAATTGGAATGAACTACAGGTTTCGGACGAGGGGAACATCAGGGTCAAACTATTATGTATATTGGACCACAGGGTTAGACAGCTCATGCACCATTTGGTGGACCAGGTTAAGCTCCATGGGACCGGTATAGCCCAGGTTCTGCTACTTGGGAGGACGCAGAGACCTTGCGTCGTGATTATCCCACACCATTTTGACCATAACTTCGGGACAAAGTTTCCTAAAGGGTGGGTGTATGTAACGCCTCGTTTTGACATTAATACCTGAACTACTATTATATGTTGTATTTGCTTGATTGTGAGACTTCATCGGTTTGACGACACTATGGACATATGGTTCTATTATTTTGCCGATATATATATATATATATATATGTGTGTGTGTGTGTGTGCGATGTTAGTATTGTGATATTTAGTCATGTTTAGATATGTATCATGTGTTAATTATGTCTCATATATGCAAATTATTGAATGATGGGTACGTGGATACTGTTAGTTATATGTTGAACGAATGAATGTTATGCCAGGTGCATGGTGAATAAATGAATTGATTATTATTTTATTGTGATAAATTGTATGGGCACATGTCGAAGATTTATGCACGATATTCTAGATCATATATCAGAGACTAACTTATAGGTTAAAATGGCTAAGTGATAGCTGGATCCTACGAGGTGGGAGAGCCTTAGGGACATGGACTCTAAAAGATAAATGGTATGCGAGTGATGCATTATTTATTTTTGCATGATTAATATGATGTTTATTATGATATATGGGTAAGGTAGGGTTTCAGGAAACTCAACTGCCCATATTGGTTATACAATGACAATCTGAGTACAAGTGCAACGCAGTTATTATGTCGGTGTAGGCATAGTCCATTGTTCCATTAGCGGTGGGGTGGAGTTTTTACCAACTGTTTATCCCCAAAACCCAAAGTCATGGGAGGGTTTTGCTATGACGTGCTCCCCAAGGTAAGTGATGATGACTGGTGGTTTCCTACTGGGGAAGCTTGGTCGATGTAGTCGACACTTCTGCTTACCGGTTCTAACTGGAGCCAGTCATGGCTTGACACTTCAAGGTAGTCCAGTGGAGGAAAGGATAGGATGTGGAAGTTAGTTGTGATTAGAGAGATGATGTAGGTATATAGGTGTATCTTGAAGTCAGGATAAAAATGTGATCTAACTATGTATGTTGAAAACCTTTGATTGATTATGTGTCCTAACCCAGTAAAGTATGAATTGTCATAACTTAATAAGATGCAGTTAGGTAAAAGATTGTACCTTGCAAACTATGTTTAAATATGTGTCAGTAAACAATAAATTCCGTGATTATGATTGATTTGTGTGATTTAGTATTGTTAGTGTACTTATGCGAGGTATGTAAGCAGTAGCTATGCTTACATAACTCGCCTACATATTTATAAATTGTGTGAAATAACATTGAACTATAATGATTAGGCATTAATTACATTATTACTACTTATCTCACCATGAGATTAAATTAATACGTCGAGCTAGTAATTTAATGATTAAAATAATGGAATAGGTCGAATGAGTAAATTAATGTTAATTATTGTCGATTAATGTTAATAATATTGATTAATGTTAATTATTGTTGATTAATGTTCATAATGTTGATTAATGTTAATAATGTTGATTAATGTTAAATATTGTCGATTAATATTAGTAATATTGATTAATGTTAAATATTGTCGATTAATGTTAATAATGTTGTTAATAATGTTGATTAATGTTAATTATTGTAGACTAATGTTAGTATTGTTGACAAATGTTAATAAGTGTAAATGGTATAAGCTAGTTTAATTAATTCGTCATCATAGGTTAATGGTGTAGTGGAGAGGAAAAATCGAACATTGAAATAGATGGCTACTTGTATGCTTGAGTCGAAAGGTTTGGATTCAAATATTTGGGTTGAGGCCATGAATGTTGCTGCATACATTCAGAACAGAGTTCCACACTCATCCGTCAAAGGTACAACTCCTTTTGAAGCCTACACTGGTCACAAGCCTGATGTGTCACATATCAGGGTTTTTGGCTCCACTGCATGGGCTAGAATTTCGATTGAGAAGACAAAATATTTGGAACCACAAAGTACTGAGTGTAATGCCCCATTTTGACATTACTAACTGAACTACTATTATATGTTGTATTTTCTTGATTGTGAGACTTCATCGGTTTGATGACACTGTGGACATATGGTTCTATTATTTTTCGATATATATATGTGTTTGTGTGTGATGTTAGTATTATGACATGTAGTCATGTTTAGATATGTATCATGTGTTAATTATGTCTCATATATGCAAATTATTGAATGATGGGTACGTGGATACCGTTAAAATTACAAGTTGAATGAATGAATGTTATGCCAGGTGCATGGTGAATAAATGAATTGATTATTGTTTTATTGTGATAAAATGTATGTGTACATGTCGAGGATTTATACATGATATTCTAGATCATATGTAAAACACTAACTTAGAGGTTAAAATGGCCAAGTGATAGCTGGACCCTACGAGGTGGGAGAGCCTCGAGGACATGGAATCTGAAAGATAAATGGTATGCGAGTGATGCATTATTTATTTTCACATGATTAATATGATGTTTATTATGATGTATGGGTGGGTAAGGGTTTCAGGAAACTCAACCGCACATATTGGTTATACGATGACAAACTGAGTACAAGTGCAACGCAGTTATTATGTTGGTGTAGACATAGTCCCTTGTTCCATTAGGGGGGTGGAGGCTTTACCCACCATTTATCTCCGAAACCCAGAGTCATGGGAGGGATGTGCTATGACGCGCTCCCCAAGGTGTGTGATGATGACTGGTGGTTTCCTGCTAGGGAATCTTGGTCGATGTAGTCGACACTTTCGCTTACGGGTTCTAACTGGAGCCGATCATGGCTTGACAATTTAGGGTAGTGTAGCAGAGGAAAGGATAGGATGTGGTAGTTAGTTGTGATTAGATAGATGATGTAGGTAGATAGGTGTATCTTGAATTCGGGATGAAAACGTTATCTAACTGTGTATGTTGAAAACCTTTGATTGATTATGTGTCCTAACCCAGTAATGTATGAATTGTCATAACTTAATAAGATGCAGTTAGGTAAAAGATTGTACCTTGCAAACTATGTTTAAATATGTGTCAGTAAACAATAAATTCCGTGATTATGATTGATTTGTGTGATTTAGTATTGTTAGTGTACTTACGCGAGGTATGTAAGCAGTAGCTATGCTTACATAACTCGCCTACATATTTATAAATTGCATGAAATAACATTGAAGTCTAATGATTAGGCATTAATTACATTATTACTACTTATTTAACCATGAGATTAAATTAATACGTCGAGCTAGTAATTTAATGATTAAAATAATGGACTAGGTCGAATGAGTAATTTAATGTTAATTATTGTCGATTGATGTTAATAATATTGATTAATGTTAATTATTGTTGATTAATGTTAATAATGTTGATTAATGTTAAATATTGTCGATTAATGTTAGTAATATTGATTAATGTTAAATATTGTCGATTAATGTTAATAATGTTGATTAATGTTAATTATTGTCGATTAATGTTAATTATTGTCGATTAATGTTACTATTGTTGACAAATGTTAATAAGTGTAAATGGTATAAGCTAGTTTAATTAATTCGTCATCATAGGTTAATGGTGTTAATAATATTAATTAAAAATATTATTAACTGGATTCCTTAAATTAACTATGTGTTAATAATGTCAATTAATATTAATGAGACTATTATTATCTTAATTAATAGTTGTTAAATAGTTTAATAATAAATTAAGGTATAATATGGTACTAGGTGAATGAGTTTGATTAAATCTTAGATAATATTATTTAACTAATATAATAATATATTGATAAGATCTAAGTATAAATATTAGTGATTATGTTGGGAATGAAGGTCGGTTGAATTGTGGATACTTATTCACTAGACTTTATATAACTTTTACAAATTACAATATGATAAAATAAGTTTTGAAGTTTAATTAAACAAATTGTAAATTTAATTGTGAATTATTAAATCGTAAATTCAACAATGATAAAAGGAATTAAATAGGTTAATATTTATTAATGAGGAGTTATGGCTGGCAGGTGACCCCAACCAACACATTATATAATCTTTTAACTATTAATGAGAGTCAGGGGGATGGGATCGAGAAAAGACTTAGAGGGAGAACATTTATGTTGGAGATAGGGTATTAATGGCAGGGGGATCAAGTCAAAAAAACAAAGGGGAATAAGGTCAAGAATACAATGGGGGGAGAAGGGATCTTCACCTTAGCATGTGTTTTGGTAAATTTTGAGCAGAGATATAGAAAATTACAGAGAGAAAGAAGAAGGGGGTTCTTGTTGGAGATTTTCGGAAGGGATAGAACTAGTTGGCTTGTACTCAGTTTGGGCTTGGGGATCCAAAGGGATACCTTTGGAGCTGGGTGGTCGGTGATACCTTGCCATTTGGTAGGGTGGCATACCATATTGTCTGGTCGGTTGAGTTTCAAGGATTTGGGAAGGATTTTCTTGCAGGGCTACAAAGGGGCATACAAAATAGCAGAAAGGAGCAGCAAAGGGATCTACTAGCTATTTTGAGGTATTTTCCTACAGGTATAAAATCCATTTCCACCATGTTAATTTTACTATTTCATGTGATGTTAATGAAATTATTATAAAATTATTGTAAATAAGAACATGTACATATATGTTGTTGAACCTGCAAAAACAATAAATGTTAGAAATGGATAATTAGTAAATATATTTATTTCAACCTCTAAACGTGAATGACTTATATTTTACAGGCATGAAAATTTCAACATAAGCTAGAAAACGAAAACAAAACAAAGACTTGAACAGTATGGAAACAAATGAAAGAAAGATCTTTATTAATAAACTTAGTTGAACTAGGATCGGGGTCTTACACAGAGTGCATCCTCATTGGATATGGTGAAGAATACAAAGGGTACAAACTCGTGGATATCAGATCGAAAAATATATTCATCGTGCGAAGTGTTCAATTTGAAGAACCGCTTCATGATATACAACTAGTGGAGGAAGAAAATGCCAAATTGCTTCCTCTCCAAGAACAAGATTCGGAAGAAGATAATGAAAATTTTTGTTCTCATATTTATAATATTTTATCAGACATTAATGAACATGAAATATCAAGTTCAGATTCAAATCCATATGAACCCCCTCAGTTGCCAAAGTGGGCAGAAAAGACTCTCACATCTGTTGGTTCTAACATTGGAAATCTTGTTGATCCAAGAAGAACCCGAGCATACTTTCAAAGAGAAGGTATGGATATTTCATATAATGATCCATTACTGTCCGAAAAAAAAAATTGATGATTGGTTCATATTGTAAATCATACTACCATTCCCACCGAGATTCGATATGGAAAACCCCCATGGATGAAGAGTACAATTCTCCTCAGAAAAATGCAACATGGGAGCTAGTTTCTCTTCCACCTGGGAGGAAATTGGTTCAATGCAAATGGGTCTACTGAACCAAGGTTTTTGTTGATGTTTCAACCTTCAAATAAAAATATAGGTTTGTCGAAAAAGTTTTCTCACAAGTTCATGTTGTGGACTACATAGAAATGTTTGTGTCGGTTGCAAAAATGGATTCAATCCACCTAGTTTTGGCAATTTTCGCATCCAAGCACTGAGAGGTGCACCACATGGATGTGAAGAGTGCATTTCTTCATGGGGATCTTCAAGAATATATTTACATGAAGAATGTTGAAGGTTACATATCAGATCCTAAACTTGTTTGCATATTAAGGAAATCCTTGTATGGTTTAAAACAGGCCCCAAGAGCTTGGTATGCAAAGATGGATTCCTTTCTTTTGTCGTAAAATTTTGTGAGATGCAAATCAGATATGAATGTGTATCTACAGTAGCATGAAGGTAATTTTGTTATCATTGTCCTTTATGTTGATGACCTATTTATAACATGGAGCATTCTTTCTTCGATCGGCACTATAAAAACTGCTCTACACCAAGCATTCGATATGAGTGATTTAGGCATGTTGAGGCAATTTCTTGGTCTTGAGATCACTCAACATTTTGATGGGATTACAATATCTCAATCAAAATATGCTTTGGACCTGCTAAATAATTTCAATATGGCATAATTTAAAGCGGCACCATTCCCATTCCTCTCAGGAATCATTCTTGAGGATGGTGATTCTACACCGTTGGTGGATTCTACACTATACAGACAGTTGATTGGTAGTCTTTTGTATCTAACACACTCTAGGATTGATATTTCTTATGCCGTCATTGTTGTGTCAAGGAACATGCAGAAACCCCATGAGCTTCACTGGAAGGCAGCTAAAAGGATCTTTCACTATATGCAAGGTACGAGACATTTTGGCATACACTATGTTGCGGATTTCGATCTTGACATGGTTGGATTCACTAATTCAGATTGGGAGGGTGATAGCATTGATCGGAATTCCACTTACATATATGTTTTCATGATTGGCACAGGTCCTATTTGCTGCTCAAGCAAAAATAAGGCTGCTATTTCCTTATCTTCAGCAGAGGCAGAGTATCGAAGAGCAGTCAATGCTTGCATTCAGGCAGTTTGGTTGCAGGGTATTCTAGCAGAGTTTGATATTGGTAGCACCACTTCTACTATCATCTTTTGTTACAATAGAAGTGCTATCAAGATATCGACAGATATGGTTCAGAGACAGAGTGCCAAGCATATAAATATCCACATGCACTACATCTGAGAGCTTGTGCATGACAGAACCATTGTACTGCAATATTTCCCTATAGAAGAAAAAATTGCAGACATCTTCACCAAGAGTTTCATTGAGAAGAAGTTCTCTTACCTTCGTTCATTGTTGGGGGTGAGTTATACTATGGTGAGAACAGATTAGATCCTTCAGTGTTCTGTTTGAGGGGGGGTTTTCTTTCCCACTGGGTTTTTCCCTCTTTCCTCACTTAGAGTTTTTTAGCATTTTTAGGATTATTTCTGTACTGGGTGACCTATGGCCTTTGTTGCGGGGGCCCTTTTATTATTTTTATTTATTCCTCCACATGAGATTATATTAAGGGGGGGGTTGGATCATTTTCCAACCACACATAATTTATTTGAGCTTCAAAGCTTAATTTTTCACTTATCCTAAGTATTTTGACTCAATCATGTGCTTACATCATTAGTAGATCACAATTTCAGTAAAATGGGCCTCCACCTACATTCAGGGATTCAACTGGGCCATCAATATCAGTTAACTAGGCCTCCTCCATCATTCAGGGAGTGATTTGCATGAATAAACTGCCCTACTTAGTCCAATTGACAGCATTTATTAGTTTATTCATCCAACTAGAGACTAGAAGGTACCCTACTACACTGGTTAACTTCATCTCGTGCTATTTTCAACTGATATTTAGTTAACTGCAGACAGAAAGGCACCCTACTCTATTTTGGGGAATTCAGTTGAGTTCTGGATTGAGTTAGACTTAGTTAGACAATTTCAGAGTCTGTTAGAGTCATTTTCATAGTAGTTAAGTGGTTAATTGATGTGTCGAGTGGTGTTAACTGCCAAGTAAGCCACTCTCATGCATTCAATTTGAATGACCTCTCTGGAATTCGAATTGCTTGGCTTATTGTATCCATTGTTACACATTGTAATTATCTTCTGAGTTCATGATAATGCATGAACTGCTGCAAACCTTTTGCATTAGTGTTTTGACATATTATTTGCTGCATGCATCTCTAGTAACTGTTGTCTTTGTTTCATAGATTTATTGTGCTAAGATTTTACAGTATGTTGTAGCTAGTCATCACTAAAATTTACTAATGCTCATGTGGAATGTGTGATACAGCTATGTTGATATAAGACTATATGTACATTATGCAAGGCACTATGGACCCTTTGAGATCTTAGGTAGGATAGGCTCCATTGCATATGAGCTTGCATTGTGTGTTTGCATAAAAGTGCATAATATATTTCATGTATATTTGTTTAAAGAGTATATATACCTAATGCTAATCATGTGATTGATTGGAATGTTATTAAGGTGGAACCAGAAGAGTATTTTTCGGTACAATAAGTTACCATATTGGGCAGAAAAGTTAGGCTACTCTGGAATCGAGAGATCAGGTAGGTAAAGGTCCAATCGACCCAGTATAGTCCTGGAGATGCTATGAGGGGATCCTACCCTCATCGTTTTTTTTGAAATTTTGTGTTGCGTCATGTATGTAATAAGTATCCATCGAGGACGTTGTTTTGTTTCAAGGGGGAGAGGGATGTAATACCCCAGTTGTTAAGCCTCAAACATATGTTATTATTTTGTTTATTATTGGGCACTAGGTGTCGTGACTATGCACTTTATTATTATTATTATTATTTAATTAAATAATTAGCTTCACATGGACAACTAACAAGAATGGGCGGCCATGGATTCCACATGTGAGGGGGTTGGGGACTGAGAGTTGTTTCTCTCCCAAACATTACTTTTTGGACCCTATTTTTTATTATTTTGGTTTATGGAGGAACTATTGTTCCCTCTTTGATGTCCAGTGGGGCCTACATGGATAGTGCACCCTCCTTATCTATTGCAAGCCTCTTGTGATGATCCTCATGTATTACTGCACCCTCACTGGATATTTTTAGCCTGGACTCCTTGAAAAAGTGTAACTCCCCTCTCTATTTAACCTTTTGTTATTTTGGGAAAGGGAATCTCTAATTGTAACCTCTCTCTTTCATGGATTGAGTAACCCCGAGTGAATTTGAGTTACCTCTCTTAGGAATTCGAATGGCTAGAGAAGGATTCAAATTGGCTCTCTTTCATGCTTCTTCTTCTTCTCTCTCTGAGCTCTCCAGTGCAATGTAATGATCTCTTGTATGGGAAATACATGCTCTTGAGTAGGATATGCATTGTATTGTAGGAAGATTGAAGACTTTGTCATAAGGTTTGAAGACCCTGTAATGGGGATTGAAGATTGATCTATGATTACACAACATGAGTCCTTCTCCCATTACTTATCTATGTCCAATATAACTCAAGAATCTGGGCTGAGGGTCGTGATATCCTGAGGGCTTGTGTAGAGATGGGATTCACAACTCACCAGGTAGAGTAGATGGAAGGGAAAGTGGATATGGTGAAAGGTGTAGTTGTGGTATTCTCATGGTGTTGAGAAGGGAACAACCATATGTTTTGGTTTAGATATTTCTGAGAACTTATGGCTTGTGAGACCTATTCCATTGCATCCGAAATGTTTTTTCCAATAAGGAATACTTTTTGTTTCACTAAAAAAGGTTTGTATGATTAAGATACAATTGTTTTTGTGTGGCAATGTTCTTGGTGTTGAGGTGAATATCCCATACCTTTTGGTTTGAGAGTACCTATCCTATGGATATAAGGCCTCAATTTGGGGGTGACTTTGATGTTGAATATGCATGAGCATGGCATGTATATGTTTGGGTGGAACATTGTCCTGTTGAAGCTAGTTGTTTTTCATTGAGATGAGTATTTTGTTATATGTTTATTTACTACAATTTCTTATATGTGTGTGTGTGTGTGGATATGATTTTTTTTTCATTTAAATGGATGTAGGTGCCAACCATGGGACCTGATATATTTATAATTTATATGTCTATAGATGGAAGCCTTCATGTCTAGTTTTGTTTATGTTATTGTAGGTGGCAATCAGTAGATATGATTTTTAACATTGTTAATATGGTTGATTGTGGCATCCTGTAGATCTATTTATTTACATTGTTTATGGTGGATTACATATATGATTATTTTAAATTTTAAACGGTTGTAATAGATCTGATATATCATGCTTGAAATCATGTTAATAGCTTGCTCAGATCTGGTTGGATTCCATGCTTGCTTCTACCTTGCATAGCATGTGCTTTGGGGAATGATCTACATTGTCTTCTTGCTTTTCAAATTAAAGAGGCTGGATGTTTTATTTTATGGGATTTTTGGAATGTTGTCCTAGCCTTATTTACCCTTATTCCGCTACGCATTACCCTTATTCAACCTTCCCCTTAGGTTCCCAAGTGTCCTTGGATTTGGTTTAGGGGCTAGGGACACCACACTAAACATGCCTTGGGTATTTGAATAGTGTTATCATAATTATATTTAATATTCTAAAAACACATGGTGTAAATAATATCCTTGGTTTTAGGAAAATCTATTAAGCACCATGAGAGAACCCCCCTAAATTTCTATGTATAATAAATGGTCGAATCCCCATGATATATAGGAAAATATGAACACTATTTTATCAATGTTATGTTATGTATATATAATTTTTTGGTGAATCTCACATTGGATTATATAATCTTGTAAAAATAAAACCTTGTAAAATTGTGGCGAATCTTTCACTAAATTATAAAACCTTGTAAAGTCTTGGCAAATCTTTTACTAAATTATAAAATATTGTGAAGTATTGGTGAATTTTTTGATAAAGTATAAAACCATATATAGTAATAGGAAAACATATACAAAAAATACTAAATAGAAGATAAACTTAATAAAACATCACATAACAAGCGCTCTTTTGGTGGTAGTATGGTACCTCACTCTAACTATCACAGTACATAGAAATTCATCGTACTCTAGGAATATTCTTGGAAAACAACAATGAAAATTTTCATCACCATGACAAACAGAGAAAATGTTAAGAAGAGGTCCCACCAACACCTCAATCTCATTTAGCTCTCCATGCTATTACAAAGTAACTAACACCTCATTTATGCACACACCTTACCAAATTAGAGGGTTTAAAATTATAAATGTGTATTGTTTGCTTCAATGCACTTCGAAATGTTCTAAAAGATAATTGTCACTCTATATGGAATGCAAATGTGTGTTCCAAGTTGGTCAATAAATGTTTATTCAACGTTCAATATTATCGACATGCTTCCAAACCTAATTAAAACCTAACCCCTCTATACATGATATATTTCCATGCAAAATTTAAAAATGCAGGTCGCTGAGAATGTGGTGATGTCAATGCATTGGTTGAAGTCTTTAAATCCATGAAAAGAAGGATGCAAAACTATGACAAAGATAGTAGAAGAGTAATGAGGTAGATTGGACTGAATACAGCAAACAAAGTAAACAAAGTTCAAGGCTTCAAGCAAAGACTGCATTCTTTTTTAAGGTTTCTACAAACTAATGGAAACATGCAAGTTGAAATCAAGGTCTGCAAGGAGCCCTTAGCAACTACCATTTCTAGAAATTGAGGGTGAAAGGGAGTTGCCTAACGATTTTTGTGGCCGAACAGAGGTTTAAATCAATTTTTAGAGGGGAAAAATTGTTTTATCTTGGCTCCCCTTTTTAAATTTGATGGAGCTAACCTCCTATTCATTGAAAATAAATAAATAGAATGTGGACTAATAATACCTAACAAGTGTTTAATAAAAAATTAGCCCATTAAAAATTTCAAACTCATAAATTTATCCCATGGGCTAAGATTAACCCGTAAAATTTTCCATGATCATGTCTCATTTTTTTCCAAAGCATCAAATTCTTCTTCATATATGATTTATGTCTATTAAATCTAGGGCTCTCATCAATTTGACCCTCAATGACTTTATTATTACTTAACCGACAAAGATTAGATCCTATTTATATATTCATTTTTCATAAATTAACTTTGTTGTTACTTAACCAACAAGGATAGGATTGAATCCTATTGATATAATCATTTTTCATCAATTCTTTGTTCGTACATATCAAGACAACCTACTACAAGGAGCCAAATAACCTTTCATTTATATACAATATCCAATAAAGATACACTTAGTACTCTTATAATTCAACTTAAGCATATTTTCTCATAAGAAATACACTAATTTTTTTTAGCTTGTCCTTATCATGCCTCATTAAGAATAATATCTCTAATTTCTTTCTTGGGACACCTAATTAAGATATACACAATTGTCTTGGTTCCCAAAACCCATTACCAAGCAAATTAAACTTCATCATATGTTTTTCAATCTCAATTTATTTTATTTTTTTCTTCTTATCCAATATATTTTGCTAAGAAATATAATAATTTTTTTTAAACTCTTTTTACGTCGAACTTATTTAATTAATCAATTAAGTGACTTCATTTATATTCTTCTCCATTATCTATCTTAGGGTCAAAATAGTTTGACCAATTTACCTTACATTTCTACCATTTTTTTTACTCAATAAAGTAATAAAATATCATACTATTTTCCTTCATAAACTATACCAATGTTCAACTTTAGTAATTGTTCATAAAAATAAAATTAAAAAACCATGTGTTTATTTCCTCTCAATATTATTATTCTTCAGAACTCTCTATGTTATTTTCCTATAAGCATATTTCAACAATAACTTTATTGTATTTTAAATATGGAATATCATTAGTATTTTTATTTTTATTAAATAGAAGAAAGTAATAATTCAAGTGTCCAAATATCTACTATTGTATTAATTAGCTACATTTGATGTTTGAGATTGGCATAAGGAAAATGTGGGTTTAATATTTTTATAACTAATTCTGCATAATTCTTACTATTTTTTAACAGGAATGGTTATTGTATTAAAAAAAACAAAATAAAGAATAAAAATGCCGTGGCTGGAAGTCAGAATCAACATACTACAGTATTCAGATAAGAGTTTAATCCATGATTGAATCTAAAGCTATGATCCCAATTCGGTAATTATCATTCTAAAACCTGACTCAGAGTTCAACATGCTCCATATTCCAACGTTGATTGAATCTAAAGCTATGACCCCAGTTCGGTAATTATCATTCTAAAACCTGACTCAGAATTCAACATGCTCCATCTTCCAGCGTTAAAAAGCTCCGGTTTCCAGTGATTTTAATACTCCAGCTTCCAGCTTTTTAAATGCTCTAGCTTCCAGCGTTAGAGGGGTTGAGGTCTTTTGCTCTTTGCATAAGCGAGCAGGATATCAGATTTGAGTTGAAGATTGAAAATGGATTTAGTAATCTTGGTCCAAGTCCAATGGGATCAGAAATCTTGGACCAAGTCATCTGATTCAAAAGTCTAGGTCCAATTCGGATGAATTCGGTGATCATGATCCATGTCACATGTTATGACACCCAGAAGTTCAATGCATGAGGGAGATTAACGTGGAGGTCAACATTGTATTCTGATCACCTGCCTGCAATTCAATTCACCTGCATGTGGTTCACCTGCAGTATTTAATGCTTCAGACTTCTGCTTCTTTACACGCATGCTCTGGGTGTCAGCAAGATGGTTCCACTCCAGAACACAGAGACTCTTAAGGGACATTGAAATTATTGGTAGTTCCATTAATTTTCAGGATCCCTTTGTTCAGAGGGACTGCTTCATTAGCAGCGATGTCCACATTTCCATTCAGATTTTGCAGAATGTGGAAGAATTCAATTTTCTGGAAGAACTTCACCATGAGCTTAATTTTCTCCAGTATTTACCTGAGTCTCATATTGTTGGTACTGTTGTTGTTGATTATTGCTTGGATAACCAGTCTAGAGTCGCCAAAGACATTGATTTCTCTTATATTCCTTGTCTTGGCTTGATACAGCCCTTGCCATAGAGCTAATGATTCTGATATATTGTTAGTATCTTCACCAAGTCCCCATAAGTAATGGATCTTCATATCATCGTTAGGTCTTGAAAGTACTCCTCCTCCTCCTGCCTCCCCAGGATTCCCCTTGGAGGCTCCATCAAAGAATAGAGTGTGCCCCTTCAGAGAGTTCTTCCAAAGTTTAAAGGTTGGTTCATCCATCCTTAATTCCCATTTTTCCAGCTTTGAAGTAGTAGGATTAGAAACATGCTGAGAGGGGGGGTAATTATTCATCCAGGCTTCTTCTTCTTCCTTGCTCAGATTACTTGTGTTCTCCTGGATTGGATGAGAGTTTAAACATTCACCTAGTAAGGCTTGGGCTTTCATCGCCACCTAGGCTGTCTGGGAAGACTTGTTTTTGAAGGTGCGGGCATTTCTTTCCAGCCACAGTTCCCAGAGAATAAATTTAGGGAGCATTGCCCAATAGGATTTGGTCCTTTATTTATTGTTTAGAGAGTAGGGATATAAGGAGGCCCACTCACTCAGAAGCATAGAAGCATTCTCAGGGATGGCAATCTACATTGACCAAGATCCTAGGGCGTGATTCCAGACCCTTGATGCATAAGAGCAGTTGATCAGAATGTGATCGGTTGTTTCTTCAGATGTCAAACAAAGGGGGCATCTCGTTAGCCCTTCCCATCCCCTTTTTTTTATATTTTCTCTAGAAAGGATGCTTTTATGGGCCAGCGTCCAAATGAAGTAATCAAGTTTAGGGAGACTTTTGACTCTCCATATTTATTTCCAGACTATAGGGTTAACTGGGGCATTCGGAATTGCTTTAATCTGCCTGTATCCATCAACAACTTTGTAAAAACTTGAGGTTGAGCCCCATCCCCACAAAATTTCTTCTTGGCTGCAACAGGGGACTTCCCATGAAGGTAGGATATCATAATTCTTTCTTCATTGACCAGGCGGTTTGGGCAATCAAGGAGGTTCCAATTCTTCCAGGTTTTGGCTCTGTCCTCATTCCATTCGGATATATCCCAAAGAGAGGTGATATTTAGCATTTTGTAATGATTTTTAAGTCTGGAGTTGTTTGAGATAAAGTCCAGCGTAATGCCTCCAAGGATAGAATCTTCCCAAATATGTATTTTTTTGCCATTTCCCGAGATCCATCTTAAGAGAGGTTGAAAGAACTCATTGGCTTTCTGGCAGATGTTAAAGATCGGAGATCCTTTCTTTACCTTCAGAGTTCTATCGAGGCAGGTTATGCACGCTCCTGTGTAGTATTTTTTACAAAGAGAATGCTTGCTCCATGTTAAGTTTCCAGTTACTAGTTTCCAGAGCAGCTTTGCCCCGAGAGCTGAATTATGGTCTCTAATGTCCCTGATATGGGGGCCACCTTCTAAAATTGGCTTGGTAACTTTTCCCCAGCTGACTAGGTGCATTTTGTTTTCATTTTTTTTACCTCCCTTCCATAAGAAATTTTTGAGGATTTCCTCCAACTTGTTGATGAACCCGATTGGGGCCAGAAGGAGAGAGTTTTGAAAATTAGGAGTGCTACTCAAGACTGACTTTATCAGGACCATCTTCCCAGCGTTGTTAAGCCAATTTGCTCCCTAGTTGTTGATTTTGTTTTTAAGTTTGTCGAGGAGAGGGATCCAGTGATTGGAATTTAAATTAGCTATAGGGATGGGGATTCCAAGGTATTTAAAGGAATTCTAGTTGAATTTCCCATCCATTTCTAGTATCCTAGATATTCCAGTCATTTCAATGTTGGTGCAGTTCCACCCATAAATTCGGCTTTTCCTGTAATTTATTTGGCTTTCGGAAGCTTTCTTGTAGATGTCAAGCTCCCTTTTAATTCTTCTGGCATTTATAGTGTGGCTCCTCCCAACAGCAGTGTATCATCAACGAACTGGGCATGGTTTATCTCCTTGACCCCACGAGCTATTCTAATTCCCTGTAGCTCTTCTTGAATTCGACAATGCTCTAACTGGAAACTAAGGACAAAAGTTGAATAGCGTACATAAGAGGCAACATCGGGCAACCTTGGCACAGCCCTCTGGTGGCTTGGAAGAATTTAGCACCATGCCCATTGATCAACGAGGCTATCCACAGGGAGCCTATGCATGCCTTCACCCAGTTGATGAACTCCAGGACAAATCCAAATTGGAGCATTACCTGAAACAAGAATTCATGACGGACTTTGTCAAATGCATTTGCTAAATCAAGTTTAACAATCATACCTTTTTCCTTTCGATGAATACTGTAATGGATCGCTTCTTGGATGAGAATGATATTATCAGCAATGTTTCTTCCTTTGATGAACCCCCTTTGATTCTCAGGGATGATGGTAGGGAGAATTTATTTGATTCGGTTAGTGATGATCTTATATATGATGTTACACAGCGATATGGGACGGTAGCGATCAAAGGAGGTGGCTCCTTTTTCTTTGGGGATCAGAGCTAAAAATGCAGAATTAGTGCTCCCACCAATCTTTTGACAATTTTGAGATTTTAATGCCATTCTGTGTAGGTCTTTTTTAATTGTTTTCCAGCAGGATTTTATAAACATGGCAGTGAAGCCATCCGGGCAGGGAGCTTTATCTAGTTCCATGTTATCTAGAGCTTTTTTTATTTCTTTTATGGTTACAGGTGCAGTGAGCTTTTGATTGATGTCCTGCGTGACTATTGTTGGAACCAATTCGATGATCTTCTTGTTCCTTTCATCATGATCATGATAATTTTCTGAGTACAACTCTTTGAAGTGGTTATGAGCAGCCTATTTGATTTCGATGAAGTCGTTGATTATCTGATCTTGGGTATGTATTTCTTTGACCATATTGTGTTGCTTCCTTGCTTCAGCTTGCTTGTGGAAGTAGCTAGTATTCTTATCTCCAACATGAACCCATATGCTTCTAGACTTCTTCCTCCAGTAGTCTTCCTCCTCTCTGCATGCAGCGTGGAGTTTTTTATGGAGTTCCAATTCCTATTCCAAGTTTTCACTTGTAGTTGGGATTTCTTCCAGCAGAATTTGGTGATTTTCTAATTGATTTTGTACTTCCATCCTGTTATGAGATGGGGTTTTGATTTTTTTGGCCCAGCTCTTTAAATATTTTGTTAGTCGTCTCAGCTTTTCTTCCCAAACATAGAAGGGTGATCCTATAACTGGTCTAGTCCAATTTCTGATGATTTCTTGGAATCCTTCCTTCTGGATCCAAGACGGGCTGAACCTAAACAGGATTGGTCCTAGATTTTTATTTCGAGAGACTTCAAGCAGGATAGGCTTGTGATTAGAGGCGTTGAAGGGGAGGATTTTGGAGTAAATATCCAATCCAAGGAGGAGGAAGGAGCTGTGGATAAGGAATCTATCCAATCTGGACGCAATGTGACCGGGCCCTTTTCTCTTATTTGTCCAGGTGAATTTACCTTTGGTGGGCTTAATGTCCTCTAGTTCCCATTCTTGGATGAGATCTTCCACCATTTCCATGAATTGATCTCTTACAATGGACCCCCCCCTTTTTTCGTCGAGGGACAGGGTGACATTTAGATCTCCAACTAAGACTATATTCTCCAAATGGTGAGTTCTAAGTAATCTTGAATGAGGTTCCAGTAGTCTTTTTTTTCAGATATAAGTTTCGGGGCATAAATGTTGAACAGGAAGATCTGGAGATCTGATTCCTTGTGGGAAAGTTTAGTGTAAATCCAGTGAGTGCATATGTCGGAGGCCAGAAGATCAAACTTGCCTTTGTCCCACAAGGTGCCTAGTCCACCGGAAGCCCCTCTAGCACTGACCGCAATTCCATGTCCGTTTTTCCAAGATTTTCCACAAGCTTAGAGGAAGGCTAGTTCCTGCATTTTAGTCTCCTGGATTAGTAGAATATCCGAGCTAGTGGTTTGAAGAAGGTCTTTCATCGATTCTTCCTTAGTGTTGCTTCCTACCCCCCTACAATTCCAAGAGACTACTTTCATTGCTCACTTTTTGGGGTTGGTAGTGGCCCCTTTGGAAGGGTTCCCATGATGTCTTGTACTGCGAGTGTTTAGCATTTTTTCCAGTGTCGGTTGGGAGCCCTGGAGCTTCTCTTTGTAGGTGGACTTTTCTCTTATTTCTTTTGCATATTTCCTTCCCCGGGTACCTTGCTGACTGGTATTTTGATGTGTTTTTATTTCTCCTTCCTCTTTTTCCGAATCTTCTTCCTCAAAGTCTGGTTCAAGGATGTCTCCTTTATCGTCTTGCTCCTGAGAGGGTGTTGTTTCCTTGTTTGCTTGGATTTCTGCATCTTCCTACTTTATACCTTTTCCTGTGGGTTCATCGAGATCCCTGGCCTCCCGTTCTTGGATTCCTAATGCTGCAAAGTTGTTCCCTGTTGCTAGTTTGTTCTTTGGAGGTTCCAGTTCCTTTCCAGGTTTGGATATGGTCATGTTAGGCGTGATGCCATTTTTTTTTAGATGATTTTTTGGATTAAACTTTGTTCTTTTTGTTGGTTTCCAACCTTCCTCTGCCTCTTTTTCTTGACTTGCCTGAGCCTGTGGGCAATTCTTTTGGAAGTGTCTATGTTCATGGTAGCTTCTACATTTGAAAGGCAGTTGTTCGTAGTCCAGCTTTTGGTAATGATGCCATTCTCCAACGGTGATTTTGATGGCTTCAGGTAGACCCACTTCTAAATCCACTTCCATGCAGATCCGGGCACAAGAGTACTGACCCTTAGGGTCTATCTGATCTATGTATTTCCCTAATCCATTCCATGTAGATTTTAGAGATGTCAAATTCCAGCAATGGATCGGAAGGTTGGGCAATCGTACCGATACAGGGATTGTTGTGGGTACATCTAGATCCAGATCCAAATCCAGCGTCCATCTGTTTAAGTATAGACCTTGTGGTCCCATGAAGTATGGGCCACTTATGAAGATCAGGTCCCTATCATCTTTTGATATAAATTCAAATAGGAAGAATCCTCTGCCTACTACATAGCAAGTTACACTGGCAGAGATTATTGGCCTCCAATTTTTTTGAATCCAGTTGTCCATCATTCATGGTGAAGGCCAAAGTCCAGAGAACTGTCCCACCAGAGCTCGATCTGCCAGGGAAATGGCCACTTTCATGGGTTGATCCGGAGGTAGTGCTATCGTTGGTATCTCATCCAGTTTTTTAACAAATTTAGGGACCGGGAGGGGCCTTGACTTTTTCCAATCGGCATAGATCAGTTTCTTGAAGGCTTCTTTATCGGTTTCAGGGGGAGGGGGTGGAGTTCCACCGTCACTGGTCCCCATGGCCACACACCAACCCCTAATACACTCTCAAATGCCTGCGAGATTAATTAGGGCATGGTTATGTACTGTTTCAACTCCAGGGCTTAGCCGAGCAGGTCCACTCCACCACCACCAGATGCCACACTCAAGGGTCGAGGCCAGGGTACGCAACTAGAGATGCCTGTCAGTTTAGACTTCTCTTCAAACATCGAGGTCCACGATCCTTCCCACAGTCATTTTTTTTTAGTATGGGAAAAATCTCATCTCATCAATATTATCCCTTCAGAATTCTGCATAATTATTATGTCACATCGTGTGATGTATTTGTAGCTATTAGTTGATCCATGCCAACCTCATTTTTGAATTTGCAAAGTTTTACAAAGTTAAACTTTGATAAGAACACCTCGAAATTTTGAGCAACGGTTACGCTCGATATTTGTCCCGTTATTGAATTAGTCGTCGTGTACCTTGGATTGCAATGTACACCAAGATTAAGTGTTGTTGGGTTGGAGCCATTTCTGCAGAGTACTGTGAGCCCAGTCTTGGTATGTGGGCTCCGGTCGGATGGCATTTGAGCCTGTGGGCATGTTGTGTTTGTTATGTTCTGTCAATCAAGAGCCGGGATAGAGGTTTAATGGTGGTGATTTCATGAGTTTCTAGATTTAATCGTCAAAGGATGAGGGGTTTAATGCGATCTTGTGTGTATGGTTCTGGGAGAATAGTTATTTTTCTCGTTTTTGTCGACATTGTGTTGTTGTTGTTCGTTGGTTTTGGTTTGTGGTCTGTGTTCCAAGTGGTGGCTTGGTTCAGTGGATTCTGCAAACTAGTGAATGTGGAGCTACAATTTCTTGTGAGAAAGATGGTCTTGGATAGTTCTATTATAGTGCATCTAGAGGTGGTTTCATTGTGGAGGTATGGAAAATATTTCCCATGGAAGGGTTTATGAATTTCCATTGCAACATAGTCTTTTTTGTGGCTTATATGTTTGTAATTGGTTAGGAATTTAGCATGTAATTTATGAGAATTTAGCATTTACCCTTTTTGAATTTAGCTTGTGTGTGCATTTATGGTGGCTGGTTGAATTTACCCTATTTGCATTTAGCCGTAGTATGTAAATTTTTTTCTTTTAAAATGTTTGTTTTGGGATACAATGCTTCTGCCACTGTTTCTTGTGGTTTGGCTCTATTATCATGGAAATTTATCTTGTTTGAAAGTAAGAGGTTCTCATGGAAAATAATGTTACCAAATCTGAAGGTGATTTCCATTCATAAATTGACTGGTGCATGACGCACCACAAAATGGGGACTCCATCAGTCACATCATGGCATTGCATTTGACTGAATACAGAGAACAATGGCACAACAAGTTATAAGTTGTAACTTTCGCTTTTATTAATTTCCCATCCCTTGTTGTATTTTGTTGGGTCCAGAGGTGTTTCCTTTCTTGTAACATGTGCTTTGCATTCCCCATGTCTATGCAATATCCTCCTAGGGTTTGAAAGCAGTTCATTGTTATGAATTTGTTCGATGAAGCATTGTGTAATTATTCATTCATATTAGGCTTTCTCTTGAGATATCTTATTTCATTTCATGCATTATTCTTTACTACAGACTTGGGAAAGGGATTATTTGGCAGAATTGAGTTCAATGTTTTCTTTTTCTTGTATATAGGTTCTTGACTCTATGCATTGTCCCTCGTTTAGGTTTTAATATTTTGCTAGTTATCTTCTTGTAAGGAAATTTGGTTGCTTCAATGGCATTAGTAATGTTTTCTTTTCCTATATTACTACACAATTGACATGCCATTGGTGCACAATCAACAAGTCTCTTCAAGTGGCATAAGTGACGTTTCGTTTGCTTGAATTGTTGTACAATTCACATGACACTAGTATGTGGTTTATAATTGAGGCAAAGTTCAATGCAATTTTCTTTTATCTTGAAGTGAATAAGTTCCAACCAAAAAAATTGTAAGAGAACAATAATTGCAGTTTAGTGCTATTTGCAATTGAAAATTGATAACTTGTAGTTGCAGTTTACTCTGTGCAATTTCTAAATTGAGAAAACAATAGTTTCAATTTAGTACTATTTGCAATTGAAAATTTATAATTGTAGCTACAGTTTACTTTGTGTAATTTATAAATTTCATATATTATGAAATTTCATATTCATTTATCAAAAAAATAGAATACAATCATTTAACAAAGAATTTATGTTATTTACATGTTAATGTTTGCTATTAACCAGTCTCTTGGTGAAGCTTTCTATAACTTCTGCTTTAGCTTAGGTTTTTTGCAAGATTCTCTGCTTGCACTCTATGTGGTCTTCTTTAAAATAGACTTTCAAACTTGATTCTGTACACTTACTTCCCCCAGTTAGATGTTGGGATTGCCAATGCTCTTTTTGTGGTGGCTTTGTTCAATTTTTCCTACTAGTTGTCTTCCCATGATCCAACTTTGTTGCTAGGTTAATTGTAATATTGATCGATTCTTTTCTCTTTTCTATGGTAGCTTCTTTTGCAGCATCCTCATTGCCTTGCATTGATGCAGAGTTGACATGTGACTAGTCTATGGTCTATAGTTGATACATGGTCTTTCAGATAATTAGATTGTGCCAGAATTGCAAAATTGTAGTGGATATGTGGGTGGTTGAAGTAACTAGTATATGCATTGGCATTTGTGGATTTCTTTTTTCCTTGTGTTGAGATGTTTGCAAAAATATTTTTTCTCTTTCTGGGATCTTCCTTCATCTGAGATTGCATAGACCTTTTTAGGTTGAAATGTTGATTTGTCTTCTATTGGTTATTTGGTAATGCATTGAGTGATTGCATAGTGCATTAACTTTATAGACTTTGGGGATAGAGTTGTTTATTTTGAACAGTGGTGTGTAGGCTATTGCAAGCTACTATTTTGAAGTCATTTTGTCTTGTCCATTCAAAGTCCAAAGAAACATTTTTCTTCCTCTATTGCAATGATAAGTTGAACTATGCACACTCTAGGGTTTGTTGATGTCCTCTCACTGATGTTCTATAGTCATGTGATCTTTTTCATTTCAGTCTATCTAGATTGCATGGACATATGTTCCAAGTGGGTTGATGGCTATAAGTTTCACTTTTGGGTCTCTTTTCTTCACTGCAATGTCAATATATTTATGTTGCTCTTATGCCAATCTATTTATGTTGGTGTTGTGTTTGCAACATTCATCTACGAAATTCAATTTGTATTTCAATCTTTCGTGGCTTCGCTACTAAGTTGACTACATAATTCATCATTTCTTGTCTTTGGATTAGGAAATGTTAGTTGGTTTTATGATGTTTTGTTTGATGAGATAATTGCATGATTGGCATATGATTAGTCTAATTCTTGGAGTTCATGCGAGTTCTTTGAGGTTCTTAAGGTAAGACTAGGCCAAAAGAATTGCACTTAACTTGTTTCTAGTTGACATAACTAGTGTATGTGTTAGCATTTATGAACTTGTTCTATTTGGTTGGTATCTGTGCACCAATATTTATGCATTTTATGTTCTCTTCCTTTAGGTGAAATTTCAGATTTCCTGCTTAGGTTGAAATGTTATTTTCTCTTTCCCTTTATACTATACCAATGGATGGAGTAATTGTGTGTTGAATTGAATTTGGACATTGCATACTTGTGTTCTACATTGAATTGGTTATCAACTCTCGCAAGATAAACATGGCAAATTATCCACCCTGTGATTACATTGGGATATGTTATTTTCTAGCATTATGCTTTTGTTCCATGCCATATACATTTTTTCCCTACTCTACATATGCAACTCAATGTAGTCATCTAAATAGTACTTTCACTTTATGGAAGAAGGGTATCAATTATAGACATAGATACATTAGCATTGTGTATTTCTACTTGATTCTTTATCAAGGGAGGCCAAAAAAAAACTTTGCAATATTGTCAAAGACATTGATAAATAATACAATAGCCATTTATTTTTGTGGTGGTTCTTTTACAATGGCCATAAACATGGATGAATTTCTATTATCTATGTTCCCTTGATTCTTCATCAAAATGGAAGGGAAAAAAATGGCCCTATGATGTGTCGATGAAATTGTCATTGATGCCAAAATGGACTTGCAGTGGCCCCATAGGTTGTCATTGATGCCACCAAGTCCCACTTGCAGTGCCTTGGAGCCCACACAGAGTTGGTTTGTGTTTTGAAGCACCTTGTACCTAGTTGGCAAGGTCCTTGTACCCACAAGGATGGATCTTGGAGCCACCTTGTTGACGATGCTGAAGGCCCTATTGGTGATGTTGAAGGCCTTGGAGATGATCCTTAAGCCCACAAGTTTCTTGAATAAGTCTTGGTTGACATGTTGAATCCCTTTGAACCTTGAAGATGTCCTTATGTGGAACCCTTGATGTATGGTGATGAAGACATGATGGTATAGAGCACATGATAGCTTGATATGCATGCCTATTGAAGTCCTTGGTTATGATGCACCCATACTTGGTTGAAATGTCATAATGGATCATATTGTTGGTTGATGATGGAATCCTATTAACAATAAAATCAACACCCTTAATCAAGTGACGGAAGAAGCGCATTTTTACCATGCACCTGTAGTAGGAAGACATGACACAAGTTCATGCAGAGATGAATCCTCTCTGAGAAATGCATTAAAATGCATTAATTGTGCTTAAAATCATTCCAAATGGTGCAAAAAGCCTAAAAACTATGAAAAGTGGGTTTTCAAGTTAAAATAATCTAAAATGGATTATCCCACACTCAAAAGAGAAACCTAAGGCACACTTCCCAATGCTATGTAAAAAAGGCATTGGGGCATGGTAAAGACACACAAAGGAAGATCAAAGGAATGTTGTAAAGATTCTGAAGGAGGAGAAAGAGCTTAAATTATTCAAAAGCAAGGGTGAAGGAAGGGAAGCTCATGTCAATGGAGGAAGGATGCATATCTAATGCCATGGTAATCTCTCCATTGTTCTACTATGAATAGATTCAAGTTTCTACCATCTATGAGTTTGAATTTAGCTTATCATGCATGAATTTAATTCTTAATAGTCTTTAGATCTTAATGAGTTTTGATTAATGAATCTAGATCTTTGGAAACTTGTGATAATATTTTCATAATGCTGACGTAGAGACTCACCAGCTCTTAGAAAAATAGTCAAACTAGTGTAGACATGTCCCTGCACTAAACATTGTTATCAGATTAGCGACCATAATTGGCTTGTTGAATTTTCTTGATTTTTCCTGAATTTTCTTCAAGTTTTTAGGTGGTCTTCCTTCAGATCTGCTCCTTTGTATATCAAAGATCATTAATAGCACTTCAGATTCAGCTTAAAACAGCTCAAGATCAACTTAAATACACATCTAATTCATCAAACTAGCTCAATTTATATTCAAATATGAGTTTCTTGATTTTTTAATTAGTGTGTGCCTGGAATTGTGGTGTTCAAACTCTGTTTTAATCTTAAAAGATGTGTTGAATGTTTCAAAGCTTCCATCTCGACATGATCATTCCTCAAATGTTTGAAACTCTGCTTTAAATCTTTACAAATTTGAGAGGTTTCTTTAAATTTTACCCTGTATATCTTACAGGTTGTAACACCTCTGCACTTTCTGTCCAAACCTGCTACAATCTACAGTTTGAAAGATCTAAATGATGTTGTTACAAACTCTACCTTAAAAATTAAATTGCAAAGAAGTTAAAGCATGAATTTCTCCTTGTTTCTACGTTGAACTCTGTCTCAATCTTTAGAGAATTCAAACTCCAGTTTAATCTTTTGTTGCGTTAAAATATTTCAAGGGAGTCGACCTCTGTTTTGTTTTCTGTAAAACTTTTTACCAACGTTTTTAGCTCTGCATTTTAAGCTTCTTGAAGCTTCAAACCTCAGTCCTAAAAACTCTTGAATCTACACATTGAAGTATTTTTTAAAACATTACAGATTTTGGAAACATTAACTTTCTAAGTTTTTGATCTCTGTGTTTTGGTTCTTACACATTTCATCTCGGTTAAACATTACATCTCTGCCGGAAAGCATTGCCAAGATAGAACCCCTGCCACGATTTCTAACTATGTTGCATTGATCCGTTGATTCAATAGAAGCTGTGAACCATAGCACTGAAGGATATCATCCCAGCATTTAAATGTGTGTACACCAGCGTGTTTCTTTAAACTTTCGAAGTCTCTTCCTTCAAAGAATGCAAACTCCAAGATCCATCACTTCTTTAAGTCGATTTTCCAGATGTGTGAAAGCTTTACAACTCTATATTCACCATTGCGACTTCTGAACCCATTCCTACTCTGAGCTCTTATCTCTGTGTGAACCCCTATTGCGTGGGCTTACCCTCAGTGAACCCTGCGTAATAGCCCTCTATAACTTTGCCTTCCACCTTTGGCTGCAAACTTTGCCATTATAAATTTGTCACGAGTTTAACCTCTGCGTGTTTTCTGGAAAACGGATTGTGTGTAGCTCTTCAGGCATCTCAGATTGGAAGATTGCTTTAATCTCTTCCTTAATATTTCTTCAAATATATCTTTAAATCCTTGGGCGAAAGCCTTTGAAACTCTGCATTGAAGGATTTTGAAAACATTAAAGATTTTGGAAAAATTGAATTTTTGCATGTAGATGACCTCTGTGTGTTCTTGAAACTCTGCAATATGTTGAAAGATCTCAGACTTTGAAGCTTTCATACCTCAGATTGAAACATTCAAACTCAACATAGAGGCTTTGCGTGAAGGCTCTTAACGATCTTGATCTTGTGAGATCTCCCAGCTCAGCGTGAGTGTTAAATTAACTGCCAGCTCTCAGCCTTTAAATTGCATGCTCTTGACTCCAAGCTCTTCAAACCTGGCGTGTTTACCTCTGCGCATTCAGCTTTTCAAAGCTTAAACCCCGGTGTATTATGATTCCACCTCTGTGCTTGATGCCAATTCGTTTTCCTGCTAGTTTATTTCCAGCATCAAATGTTGTTGAGAAGCCGATGTGTATATTTCATTGAAAAGTAGCATGTGGACGCTGGTTGCAATTCTGCATAAAACGTGTTGAAACCGAATTGTGAGTAGAGGAACATGTTGAACCTCAATATGAGTTTAGTAAAGTAACGTGTCACCACAACCATGCTGAGTTGGCATAAGAGTTGAACTTGAGCTCTAACGTTGATGATAATATCACATTAGCTTTTGCATTGTTGAAACCTGCTTAAAAGTTTCTATTTCTTATTTTGCAAAGTTCGAAAGAGTTCATATAATTTGATTTTAAAAAAATTGTTCAACAACACTTTTAACATCATACGTTTCCTTTTGAAAAGTTTTGAAAGGGATAAAAAAAAATTCTTTAGATTAAAAAGAATTAAAATTTCTGCAAAATTTTTGCTAGTTGGTGGATTAAAAATTGTGTATGGTTTAGAACCAAATATTTATTGTTGGATTAAAGTTCGAAAATTTTGGCATAGTAGGGTCAAAAATTATTTTTCAAATATCAATTTTGCCCTTAAAAACAAAAAATAGAATGCAAAAGTTTTAAGTAGGGTTCAAACAAGTTCGCATAAATTTGCACAATTTGGATTAAAGTTTGAAAAATTTTGATTAGCTTGGGATATATTTGGAGTTCTATGTCTTTGAACAAACTTTAAAAAGTTTTGTTTATTTTTTGGATTCCAATCTTTAATTTTTGATTAAAAAGAAAAAAAAATTGCAGAATTTTTACAAGACTTGGGAAGTTTGGAGTAATTTGAGGTATCCTTGAAGTTGTAGGACTTAAAGTACCATTCACACATTTGTATTTGATAAAAACACTTCAAACATCACACATTAAGATAATCTGAGAGCAATTTCTTTCCACAAAATTGAAACAAACTTTAATTAGTTACATTTTGTTTTAAGAGTTTGAATGCTTTCATGATTTTCATACATAATTAGAGAGGATTGTACCTTTAGAGTTCAGTTTTCTTTAGATATATTGTGTATGAGGCACTATATCCTCTTCACTTGCATCGTATGATGATCTTGTGAATGAGAAAGTGTATCTCACATGTAATAGTTTAGGGGTTGATTTTCAAGCATCTTATATTGAGGCACTGTATCCTCTTCATTCGCATCGTATGATGATCTTTTGAATGAGAAAGTGTATCTCACGTGTAACAGTTTAGGATTTAATTCAAAAGCATTCCAAAGGGCTCTATGTATCATCTTCACTTGGGCTTTTGGGCAATCTTGTGAATGAGAAACAGGGATCCCCCATGTAATAGAATTAGATTCATGTTTACTTGAGATATCTGTTTGGATTACATTGGTCTTTACACATCAATTATTATCCATATTTCAGAAAAAATAAATAAAATAAAATGTGCATGAACATACAAACATCTACTAGAAATTTTGCATGTTTGAAAGAAGCTCATGAACCTCTAACCCTTCCTTCAATTAGGATATTCATCGAACTGGAAGATAGCATAGTGAGCATCTTGCATTGTGTGGTTCATTTTGTTTTCGAGTTGAAACACCATCAGTTTCATTTCCACTCCTGAAACTAAGAAAACTACATTTAAAATTGGCACTTAATCTAAAAATTGACAAACTTTTGATTTTCATATCACCAACAAGATTAGGTTAGTGCCCTGGATTAGGTTTGGAGAGTTAACACTCCTGGGATGCAAAACTTTGAAACTAGCATTCATTAAAGAGAGTAAATCCATTTTCGCAAAACACGCTTGTTGGGAAAGTGCTTTTGAAACATGCATCAAGCACGAGGTCAATCTGGATAAGTAAGGGTGGTTCCCCCTTCTTGTTTATTTAGTGGGACATGAGCTTATCGAAGGGATTCTATGTTTAGTGACAAGTCCTTGGTGTGACATGACTATTTATAGAGTTTCTGGTAATAAGAGTTGTCCTCGACTTACAACTTTCCACTCGACCATCGATTATTCTTAGGGTATCACATAGGCTGTTGTGAGTGGGACACACTTGCAATACCTGAGACAGAATTTGGAACTTTTACTCCTTGGGAGGGTGAGTGGTCTGGTACCAACACTGGTACCCCTAGCGATTAAAGTTTATTGTAAATATTTCTCACACCTTCGCTCCTAGCAATTGTATCAGGACATGAAATCCCTTAGCAGCTACAAGTTTCGGAAGGCCCTATAATCCAACTTTTCACTGAACTTCGGTTCTTTGGAAAAGTAAGTTTGCTTGCTTGAAATCTCTAGGGAATTTTTACTGTGTGGACACTTTATTTTGTTGAGTCTAGAAAGCCATAGGATTGTTTGATTCTGTTTTCAAAAACTTTTTAAACATATCCTTTTATCAATATTCTTCAAAGTGGCTAATCTTCCGACCCGCCAATCACGGCGGCGTAGAGGCGAGTCACCAGAAATTGAAGGCCCCGCTACATTGCGGAGACGACTACAAAATACAAGACATTTTGACTTTGAAACCAACACACTTCTAACTTCAATAATCAATAGTAGAGAGGAGACACATCAAACAAATACTACAACACCACCCACCCAGGAAAACATAGAAATTGTTGATCCTCTTGCTCCGATTTCAATTGAAACATTAGAAGACAACACTGCAAATTCCATAAATCCACCTCTGACAAATATTTTAGGCCCAATGGTACTCAACATCAGTGAACCTTTGAACACCATCAATCCTCTTGTGGCACACTTGGTACACATGCTAAATTCAACATCTAATCCCATGGCTTCATCAGGAGCACAAGGGACCACATCAGCACCATCTTAAACAAGTGTTGGAGGTAGCAATACTCCCAACATCCCTATGGCTTCATTAGGAGCACAAGGGACCACATCATCACAACCAAAAATGGTTGTTGGAGGTAGTAATATTTCCAACTTGATCTCTACCACAACTCCACCAGTTAGTTTACTTGCTTCTACCATAAGTTCAACTAGCACTTCAATGCCAGTTGGTACAACTTTGGGTCCCAATCTCGGAAGTACATCCACTTTACCTACAGGAATCCCTACTAGAGGGACTGCCTTACCAAACTTGGGTTTCCCAGATGGTTTGGCTACTCAAGGTCAAAACAATCTAGGAGTAAATCAAAATCCTATTGGCATACCAAACAGTCTTCCAAGTTCTACACCTGGGGGGAATCCTTCATTTTGGAACCTCAATATCCCTAGTGGACTTAATGGACCATGGAACACTAATGCTAATTGGGGTAATACTCCACAAGCTGGTGGAAGTTCCTCGGGAAACCTTTATCCAAACTTTCCTAGCACAAATCCTTGTGGCAATCTCATTCCCCCAACAGGCAGCACACCCGGAGGCAACCCATCCACCATGGAGTGGGAAAGTTCTAGGAAGTACCCAATCTTCTTGGGCACCATCCCCGCAAGGGGGAAATCAACCTTGGAACACTTATCCAAACTAAGGAAACAATCAAGGGAGTGGTAATGTTCCACCAAGTAACCAATCTCAATGGAACATACCCCCGCAAGGGGGCAATCCACCCATGAATCCCAACCAGCAATGGAGTGGTAATGTTCCACCGAGTAACCAACCTCAATGGAACATACCCCCGCAAGGGGAAAATCCACCCATTAACCCTATGCCACAATGGAGTGGCAATGTTCCACCAAGTCACCAACCTCAATGGAACATACCTCCGCAAGGGGGAAATCCGTACATGCATCCTATCCCACAATGGAATGGGCAATATTCAGGAAATAACCCATCTTTTTGGATGCAATCTCCGCAAGGAGGTAATCCCACTTGGAATACTTCTCAAGCCCAAGGACCACAACAGTGGAGCCATCAAGCTTCACCCGAATATCAAACGTTTGCTTTGGCATCATCCAAGTTACCATTTCTGGACACATTGAATCTACCGGATTTATCTAGGCTGACCAATGACCCTATTCTTCATTTGAATGGGTGGCCAACCATACCAACCAAGCTACCCTCAGACATACCCAAGTTTGATGGAAAACCAGGGGAAGATCCATCAAATCATGTGATGACATTCCATTTGTGGTGTTCATCCAATTCCCTAGTTGATGATAGTATTAGGTTGAGGTTGTTTCAGCGGACCCTAATGGGAAATGCTGCGAAATGGTACATTGAGTTGCCCCGCAATACATTTACTGAATTTTCATCTTTAGCTATGGCATTTTTGACACATTTTCAAATACCTATCCGCTATGAGACGAGAACTAAACTTTTAACTTCACTTAGGCAATCCAATGCTACTCACATCTTGGATCATATCCATGAGTGGAGGAGACGTCGAAGGCTTATAAAAGCTGAAATCCCTAATCAATTCTTAGTAGATTGGTTCATTAAATCACTATTGCCTACTCTTGCTAAAGATGTAGCCATGTCAGGAGCCATGACTGAAGAACAACTCATTCAGAGTGCTCACCATATGGATTTAGTATATTCCCAATCGGGCACACTTTATGATTCAATACCCCATGATATAAGACCTGCATCTAATCCAGCTAGGCCGCCAAAAGGACCTCATACTGATGATGTGATTGGATCCATTAACCAATTTGAACAGATTACCTAGCAATTGGGACATATGTCAGTTCAAAACCTGCAACCCACAGCTGGCCAGGCAAATCAGCAAGCTGCAACTCCTGCCCAAACTTCTAAAGTCCTTACAGTTCAAACCGTGGACCCAAAAGGAAAAAAGAAGAAGCAAAAGAAGAAACCTAATGCAAAATATGGGACAAGAGAGGCACCTAAGGTGAATAATCCTAATGGAAGAAACCATGAGAATAGAAAGAACAAATATCCTTGCAAAATTTGCAAAGAAGATCATCCTACTCATCTTTGTTTTCATATGGATGATATTCATCACATGTTGGCACAACGAGGAGGGAAACAACCACAACCTGCTATCCTAACTCAACCCTTCCCCCAGCAACAACAAATGGTTGTTGTGGCACCAACACCTCCAGCAGGAGGAAACCAGGAAAACCCCCCACAAGGGGGCAATCCACCCAACGCAAATATCTTCACAATTGGTGAACATAACATTCATATCCAAACTAGGGCCTGTTCTTACGACATACCTTCAAAAGATGTTGAAGCAACTGGATCTCAGCCTAATGGTTTTCTAAATATTGAAAAACCAACCATAGACATGGTGCCTCAACCTCCAAAAGGGGTACTCCACAAAACAACACACAATCCCAATGCGCGAGCTGCTCAAAACTACAATGTGGTTGAAGATTTAGCTCAAACCCCTTGTGCAATGTCTGCCTTGGAGGTGTTGCAAAGTTGTCCCACTCAGCGGAAAGCACTATTGTCTGCCATCGGTGTTGTTGGTCCATCAGATACCAATTTAATCACATTTGACTTAGAACAACCCACAGGTATGCTTCCCTCACAAATTGCTTTCCAAATTAAAGTAAGTTCACATGGGAAGAATATTTTTCGAACCATTGTGGATGAAGGAGCCTCCACTTGCATCATGTCCCTAGCTTGTTGGAAAACTTTGGGATCACCCACCTTAGTAACATCCCAAACAATACTCAAGGCATTTGATGGACATTCGTTACCACCTCATGGACTCATCTTGGCTTGCCTAGTTGAACTGGGGGGGAAAACAGTTCAAGTAGATGTTGAGGTAGTGGATGCACCCATAGACTACAATTTTCTATTGGGACGCAGTTGGATAAATAAGATGACGGCGATAGTGTCTTCCGTATTCCTAGTCATTCGGTTCCCCCACCAAGGGAAGATTGTTACAATCGATCAACTAGATTACTGCTCACCTGAAACTGGTATCCATTCAAATGTACCTTATGTAGGGGATGGAACGAAGGTTATTTAAGATGTTGGGGTAGGAATGTTTAAAGACTCATCCCTTTTGGGAACTTTCCCACTTCCACCACCAATATTGACCACTAACATTGCTCCAATTTTCACCATAACATCAGAGGTATACTTTCCATTAAGAGTCTTCTCTAATTCCATTTCCGAGATTGGTTCCACCTCATCGGTTGGGACCTCAAAAGAGAGTATTTTAGATGAAAAGAATCATGGAAATATACATACTTCTACACACCATGAGGAAATGGAGAGTAATGTCCCCTTTTCTACTATAGAGCTCGCTTATCAAGCTATTCAAATGGCCTCGGTAGAACCGGATCAAAATCCTCCCAACATGGAGGAATATGATCCCTATACTTCACCTATTTGGGCCTTGAACTCTCCAAGTAACCATGATATCCTTTATCAAAATTTCTCTTCGGATAAAGCCATCATAGAGGTTATGAACATCTCAGAAAGACCCTAGGAGGATATGCATCACAAGTCCTTGTTTCTTCCTAAGATTGACTCATTAGAAGTTAAACTTGAAAACTTTTACTTCAATTATGACAACGGTAAGTACCAATGCCCTGTCTATATCTACAATGTGAATTCAGAAGGCAATTTGGTGAACATTTCAAAAACCATCCAAATTGATATATCTATCAAACCTGGCATCGTTGAGTACATCAACATAGGTGGGGATTGTTCTAATGAGGAAATAAAATTTTTGCATGGTCTTATGAAGAAATGCCAGGAATCGATCCCAGTATCATAGAACATGATATTAAAACCTACCCAAATGCCAAACCTGTGCGGCAAAAACTACGTCCAGTGAACCCTAAAAATTCTGCTACCAATTAAGCTGAGGTTGAAAAGCTTTTAAAAGTTGGATTCATCTATCCTGTTCCTTTGACCAATTGGGTATCCAATCCAGTTCCCGTCAATAAAAAATAAGGAACTATCCGGGTTTGTACCGATTTTAGAGATCTGAACTTAGCTTGTCCCAAAGATAACTATCCCACATCCTTCATTGATCATATCATTGATGAATGTGCCAGGAATGAAATCTTCTCGTTTATGGATGGCTTCTCCGGTTACAACCAAATCTAGATAAAAAAGGAAGACCAACATAAAACCGTTTTTATATGCCCTTAGGGGACCCTCGCTTATAGGAAAATGCCATTTGGCCTTAAAACTTCCGGGGCTACCTTTCAAAGAGCAATGTCATATGCATTTCACGATATTAAATATATCGTCGAAGTTTAGCTTGATGATTTGGAAGCTAAATCTAAAAAGAGAGCTGAACATGGTGCACATTTACAAGCCATATTTGAGCACTGCCGCAAGTACAACACTAGGTTAAATCCACATAAATGCATGTTTTGTGTGGACTCTGGGAGGTTACTTGGGTTCGTAGTATCCCAAAAAGGGATCATGGTTGATCCCATCAAGGTTGAGGCAATACTTCAGTTGCCTTCCCCAAAAAAATCACTCAACTTCAAAGCCTTCAAGGAAAAGCCAACTACTTGAGAAGATTTGTTGAAATTTTTGCTGAAAAAGCTAAAGGTTTCATGCGTCTCTTAAAACAAGATGCGATATTCATATGGGATGACCAAGCTCAACGTTCATTTGATGAAATAAAGAAATCTTTGGTCTTTGCCCCAGTAATTAGTCCACCGAACTATAATAGAGACTTTCTGCTATATTTGGATGCCTCTCCTACCACAATTGGAATGATCTTAGCACAAGAAGATGATTCCTCTCAAGAACATGTTATTTACTATCTTAGTAAAGGCCTTGCAGGTCCCGAATTGAGATATTCCCAGGTCGAGAAGTTGGCCTTGGAAGTTGTCCATGTTGTCCAACAACTTAGACATTACATACTTCCAAAGAAAACAACCATAGTGGTTGAAATGAACCCCATGAGACACATTTTGTCCCGCCATGTCATTGGTGGAAAATACTCAAAAGATAGTAATTTTACAAGAATTTGACCTTGAATTCAAAAACGCTAAAACCAAGAAGTTGTTGGCATTTACTAAATTAATGTCTGAGTTACCCATAGAAAAGGAGGGTACTATATCTGTTGAAACTTGGGAAAATGAATATATATTCCTCATTGCAACTTATAATCCTTGGTATGGAGCATTCATTATATATCTCCAAACCCAAAGGATAGATCCTCAACTTTCTAGTATGGAATGACGTCGTATTCGACATCGAGCTCGAAGATACCTCATCATCAGGGATACTTTGTACCGTCGAGGAATCGATATGATATTGAGACGTTGTTTAGTACATGAGGAAGCTGAACAAGTTTTGAATGATTTCCATGCTAGAGCATGTGGTGGTCATCTTTCTAGGTTGGCAACTGCCCAGAAAAGTTTGCATGCGGGATACTTTTGGCCTACAATTTTCAAATATTGCATTAATGCAGTCAAAAAATGTCACCCTTGCCAAATCTACACAAAAAAAATGCGTGCACATCCTGCTCCTTTACACCCTGTAGTAACTGTGGGTCCATTTTCAAAATGGGCCATTGATTATATGATAGTCAATCCACCTTCAGCCGATGGCCACCACTACATCATCGTAGCAGTGGACTACTTCACCAAGTGGGCTGAAGCCATGCCTACATTCAATTGCACGGGTAAAAATGCAGCATACTTTCTATTCAATCATGTGATAGCAAGGTTTGGTGTACCCAAAGAAATCACTACGGACAACATAAGTCATTTTAGGAATTCCTGTATGGATGAACTTACAAACCGGTTAGGATTGCGGAAGGACTTCTCCTCGCCATACTATCCTCAAGCTAATGGACAAGTAGAAGCCACCAACAAGGTTTTGAAAACCATGTTACAAAGGATGATTAATAAAAACAAGAATAACTGGCACTTGATGTTGTTTACTGCTCTTAGGGCCTACCAAACAACTGCTAAAACTGCAATCGGATTCACTCCTTTCCAACTGGTTTATGGAGAAGAAGCCATGTTACCGATTGAATGTGAAATCCCATCATTAAATATAGTTGTCGAACTCCTACCTAACACTTCTGCGGAAGAGGAAAGGTTTCTCCATCTCCATGCTTTGGATGAAACTAGAAGAGAAGCCTCTCTAAACATAGAAGTACATAAGAAGAGGAACACAATATGACAAGTCCATTCGTCCTCGAGTCTTTTCTGAAGGCTATCTGGTTTTAGTTTATGACCAAGACCAAGATAAAATAGGAGAAGGGAAATTTGTACCTAAATGGTTTGGCCCACTTATTGTCAAAACTATGTTAAAAAAGGGAGCTTATGAATTGGTCAATTTTGATGGGGAGCCCATGTAAGAGATCAGAAATGGTCTCTATCTAAAGAAATACTTCACGTAGGAACTGATTCCTTGCACCATTTGTTGTATTATGTTGTATTTTTGTATAAAATTTTGTACATTAATTATTTCGGGCACACACTTATCTTGCTTGGCATTGTCACTTTGGCAGATGGCACAAGAATCTTTCACATATTTGGGATATGCAGATGACGCCAGCCGTAGTTCTCGGAAAGTTGCTTCCATCGCATGGGTTGTTTTTTCACCTAATAACGAAGTTCTTAGTTCAGGAGGCACTTTTCTTGGATCTACAACCAACAATGTTGTAGATAATAGCACAGTCATTGAGCTTCTTGTCGAGGCTATCACCCTTGGCATCCGACGAATAATCGTCAAACTGGACTCAGAATTAGTTGTATCACAGTTAAATGGGCAATATCAGGTTCGACATCCTACACTGTTTAGAAAGTTTCTACGCGTACATCTTTTAGAGCATCAGTTCGATTTTATTGAGTATATACATGTTCCTAGAAGTCTGAATAGTTTGGTTGATTCTTTGCCCAACTACATACTTGATTGGCATCTAAGTCATTAACATCATCCCAAAAAGCAAGCATGTACATTATTTCATGGCCAATTTAATTGAACACATCATTTAAGGACATAAGTGAAACCGAAATAATCTAGCTTACATCATAACCCAAAAAGTGTGTAAATTTTGCACACACCAAAAAGAATAGTGTAAATACTATTTTCCTTTTTTATTCTTTTTCTTACAGATAAGACCCAAAAAAGGTTCATACAAACAAAAAAATGGAAAATTTGGAAAAAATAAAAAACATGGGAAACTATTTCAAAATTTTCTAGTTCAACATCGAAACTAACCCACTACTGGCAGATCAAATACTAAAGGTTCATAGCTTCTAGGAATTCAAGCTGAAAGGGGATGCCTCCTCTCATACATCGGCTGCACAAAGAACACATATGGTAAATCGTGAGTATTTTTACTTATCTTTTATCCATACATATACAAACTGTATCCTTTTGAATGATAGAAAGGTGCATAATTCCTCATTTTTGGCTATCTTTTTAGATATTAAAGGCACATTTGAACCAGTTTCTAACTAAACTGTTGGCTAGTGAAATGGTTTTGATTTCAGGACTTGAAGACTTTGACAGTTTGAACTATTTGACTCAGGTAGTTGAGACAGACCATGATTCATGATGATCTATGATTTTGACATTTTTCACAAGATTCAAGCTGAAGTAAACCTCATTGAAGCATTCCTACTTGGTCATTTCACCAAATTGGATAACCTCAGTCACATGGTATTACTTCACCATCCATCGACTCATAATCCTGCTTCAGATAGCCTACCTTGGGAAGGAATAGCAGTAAGAGTGTGCACAACTAGCTTAGCCCCTGTTTGCAATATGGATCTTTGCCTTGGCCTAACCCATGCCCTTGAAAAATAGGCATATGCCCATGCAACACTCGTTCCCTCCTATGTATCATAACATTCTTTATTCTTTTTTACAAAAAAAAAAAAAGCATAAAAATTAAAAAACACAAAAATCCAAAAAGGTAGAGACTTGAATCACTTCATAGTATAATCCTTGGAGAAAATGGCAATAGTCAGTCCTTGTCACCCTTGAACACGACACATAATTTGGTCTCCGCTGTCAGTACACCATATGCATTTTCCTTAGGAAACTGTACCAGTATTTTGAACAGATCTCCACCAATGGGTTATCCTTCCCGGCAACAATGGAGCTTCCGTTAATGCATTTGGCATTAGTGGTTTTCATTAAAGGTCGGTTACTCAAAGTCCTATGTTGCCAAGTGTCCATTCTAGGTCGTGTTATGTGTTCAAGGGAAGTCCAAACTGAGTCGTCCATTCCTCAAATATTCCTGACCAGTCATGTCTGCCTTCTTTGTGTCAGTATACAATGTTGGATCTTGCAATTCTACCAAATTATATCATACTTTTGATCTTTGTTTCGTATCAGTTGATGTGGGATGCATTAATGCCCTCCTTCCGATGGATCTATTCCTATCGACATCAATCATCATCTAGGACATGGATCTAGAAACCCGGGAGTACCTTGGATCTTGCAGTCATTAGTGGCAGGTTTCCTCGCAAATGACAGTGGGTATACATCAATGACCCCTGATTGTTTGATTCTACAAGTGTTCAACTTCATATCATTTATTCACACTTGTTAGTTTATACTCAGTACCTTAGAGTCCATCATCATTATCGGTGGGTATCTTCGCATCTGTTAACGGTATACATCAACGACCGGTAATTAGATGGTGTTTTATTATGCTCGACATCAGATCACTTATTTGCATGATATAAACTTATACTATCGTCGGTTTGTATTGAAGACCTTGGGAAAAATAGTTGTATCACTCATCAATGCACTGCCCGAGCTGCACAAGATTAGACCGCCATGTCAGAAGCCCAGAAAGACTTTGTTATCACACTCATCAAAGTGCACATTTACATTTTCAGAAAAATTTGCTTTTGACATGGATCCACTGTGTATTGTTCGTGGCCATGCTTGTTTACTACTGAGCATGGGTATGCCCGCCTCAGGAAGGTATTATATATTTGAGAAATTGCTATGTTTTACAGGTATGATCCTCAATCCATCGCATGTGAGCTTTTATTCCCTTATCCTTGCTTTGAACGATAAAGAGTATCAGTATAAAGAGTATCAGTATACAGAGTATAAATTTCAGTAATGTATTTCGGCCCTTAGCTCTGCTTCAAACCTCACACATTAGGGGGCATCTGTTAACAATAAAATTAACACCCTTAATCAAGTGATGGAAGAAGCGCATTTTTACCATGCACCTGCAGCAGAAAGACATGACACAAGTTCATGCAGAGATGAATCATCTCTAAGAAATGCATTAAAATGCATTAATTGTGCTTAAAATCATTCTAAATGGTGCAAAAAGCCTAAAAACTATGAAAAGTGGGTTTTCAAGTTAAAATAATCTAAAATGGATTATCCCACACTCAAAAGAGAAACCTAAGGCACACTTCTCAATGCTATATAAGAAAGGCGTTGGGGCATGGTAAAGACACACAAAGTAAGAGCAAAGGAATGCTGGAAAGATTCTGAAGCAGGAGAAAGAGGTCAAATTCTTCAAAAGCAAGGGTGAAGGAAGGGAAACTCATGTCAATGGAGGAAGGATGCATATCTAATGCCATGGTAAGGATGTATCTCTCCATTGTTCTACTATGAATAGATTCAAGTTTCTACTATCTATGAGTTTGAATTTAGCTTATCATGCATGAATTTAATTCTTAATAGTCTTTAGATCTTAATGAGTTTTGATTATTGAATCTAGATCTTTGGAAACTTGTGATAATCTTTTCATAATGCTGACGTAGAGACTCACCAGCTCTTAGAAAAATAGTCAAACTAGTGTAGACATGTCCCTACACTAAACACTGTTATCAAATCCTTGATGGTTGATAATGATATTGTCCTTGGATCATATTGATTATGTGCAAAATGTCTTAGAGAATTGCATGTGGACATTGGAATCCACACATATGGTGGTATGATATCTCTTGGAGCTTTTATATTCTTCATGATGCCCTCATACTCTTACATATGACCTTGAAGAATTGATGAAGACCTCTTGCACATGATGAAGTTTGGTTTGCACTCTTATCAATTGAAGAAAACATGATTTGGTCATGATATGGACATATGACCCACTCACATATGGTAGCTTGGTGTTAACCTTTGAAACCCATGTTGAAATCCCTTAAAGTATGGAGCCCATGAATATGGTCATAATGTCTTTCTTGTGTGGAGCCCACATAGTTGGCAGCTTAGCCATTGAGGACCACACACAAGTGGTTCACATGTTCCTTGATAATGGTGAATAATGATGGTACCTTACATATGGCATCTTGGGCCTTGAAGCCCCACACGCATGGATCTTGGAATCCATGTACTTGGCATGTTGTTTTTAAATCCTAAGAGGTATGGTCAATAAGCCCTGAAGTTGATTGAATAAAAAGAGTATGAAGGAAATTGCAAATGCATGCAAAACCTTAATGGTTTGATGGCCCTCGTCATGCCGTTTCCAACGATAGGTGGCACGTCACGTGATTCCTTACAGGTGAAAAGATATGAATTTTTTAAAGTTGACAATGTATTTTACCCCCTTTTGATAGGTCAGCCTGCTAAAAAAAGGGGCATTTAATTATTTTTAATTGATTTTTTTCAAGGTCGGCCAATCCACAATTCTTCTCAAAGACCTGGGCTATTCATCTATAAATATAACTCATTGTCAATCCAAAAAAAAGAAGAGTTAGAGCTTTGAAATTTTCGGATTGATTGAGGCAGCCACAGAGAAAAAGTAGTGAAGTTTTTGATGATATAAAGCTCTGATTTTTGGATTTGTTTGAGGAAGTTGCAGAAGCAAGTTGTATCTTTTTTATTTTTGGGTGATAGAGACAGTATTTCAAGGAAACAATGGACAGATAGGAGCAAACAAGTTTTATGTTGTTATATTTGTATAATTTCAGGTATAGATAGCAGCTGGTTGAAGGGTGAAGAAATTACAAGCAAAAAGTCTCTCTCTCTCTGTGAAAATTTCGGTGGCTGCCTCCTTCTTAGAAATTTGGACTGTACCTGCATAATTTTTAGATTGTTTTTTCCTCCTGTAAAATTCGGACTGCCTGCTGCAATTTCGGACTGTATCTCTTTGCTAACTCGGGTTGCTTCAAAATTTAGGGCTCTTCTCTTAGCATAAATATGGACTATCCCTTATCTTAGTTTGCAAAATGATATGTGATGGTGATGTGGTATACTTACAGTGGCATCTATACGCAATATTCTATGATGATGAATGTGTACAATGTATACTGAAGTATTCAGTGGTGAATACCTTATGATGATGATGTACAAGAGCATGTACAGTGATGCATTGTGGAGTAAAGAGTACAGTGGTAAATATATGATGACTGTGATGTGTAAGAAGTATATGCATACAATAATTATAGTCATCTGCAGTCATCCTCAGTCCCGATTTTGAAGCAGTGAAAGGTTTGTCTTGTTTAGGGTCATCTACAGTACAGTCTTGAATTTTCTAAGGTTATACACAATTCTTGTTTGAAGTCATCAAGGTATGCATATACAATATTGATTGGATGTACAGTGATATGTGAAGTATACCCTATGATAATGATGATATGATATTGATAACTATGATGCTTTATACAAGTGATATATGTACAGTGAGAGTACAAGTTATGAACAGGGATGTATGTACAGTGAGACTAAAAGTGATGTATGTACAGTGAGTGTACAAGTATATGTACAGTAGTGTATGTACAGTGATACATATAGCAGTGTATGAACAATGAAGTATACAGTAAAGTATTCAGTGGTTGTGAAACCGTTATATGTGAATGAGAGCAGTAGTGACTATGATGTACATGAGCAAAAATTGGCCAGCAGTATTGATGAACAAATGTGGATGAGAAAATTGGCAAGAGTGATGAGATGACAAGTGATATTGTAGTAGCAGTGTTGATGAGCAGAGGTTGATGAGCAGAGGTTGATGAGCAAAAGTGGTTAAGCAGTATATTGATGACAATCAGAGATTGGCATCAAGCTTGCAAGTAGAGACTTGCAATTGAGGATTGGACTCCTCAACCTTTTCTTAGCTGGAGCTAAGAAAACCAAGATGGGTCTTGTTACAAGAGTTGGTTCTCTTTTCATCAGTTGGTGTTTATTGTAATCGCGAAGATTGTAGTCTTCCATTGTACATCATATGAAAATATAAATAAAGTTTAATATACAAATACTGTTTTATGATGTGTTTTATTCTATGTTGATAACATGCTTATGATTCATTGTTGGTTAATGGATGAATGCTTATGTAATAGTGATGTACTTGGTAACCTAATGCATTAACGAACTCTGCTAATTGATTGAAGTTGAAAATGAGGTTTAATTTTCCATCACACTGATTCACCCCCCTCTCAGTGTGACCATTGTGTCCAACATGATGTTGCTAACAATATATGTGGGCTATCGGATGTCTGTCTAAAAACACAACATAAATTGTATCTTAGTATTGTGTGAAACATTGTTGGAATTTTATTTTATTTTTTCTCTGCTTTATAGAATATGCTTCAAACCTTGGCTATGAATTGTTTTTCTTATTGATACAACTATATAACACTCTGACCTGCCAATTGCGTTGTCACTAGGAAAATCTATTGCTAAATGCATCTACTATCAACGAATATAGTAGTTGTAAGAACTAGTATGCTCTATTCCATTGTTCATGTTTAACATGTGTATAATTCACTTGTTTCTATGGATCAACGAATAGAGAGCTATTGCAAAGGAACCTACTTAAATAGGGCATGTGATTTTGCAATGTGTGACCTGAATATTCATGAGATTGATTGTATATTGGCTAGACATTGCCTAGTTTGCTTGAAAGATTTATACTATCATCCATGATACTGTTTGTTCGATGCACTTACAGTAAATTGACACATTAATTTCTAATATTCATCTATTGAGATAAGAGAAGGGATAGTAAATCACTTTAGGGAAAATTTGGACTGTAGAGACCCAAAAGCTTTTCATTCAATGAAAACATAATTAAGTGATACTTTCCTTCAAGAATTGTATGGTGTGCATGATACAAATGCATATTTCCATCGAATGTGTTTGTCTGCTACAAAATTGCATAGTTCTTTATAACCTGGTCTACAGGGTGATATTTTATGTGTCAAATGGTTTTCAAAATGGCTAAATGTTTTGGTCTCCATCTGGTCATTTGAAAAAAAGGCAAAGTACTTATGTTTCAAATCTAATGCCAATTAATATTAGCTTAACATTTTGTTTCATGATTAGGTCATGTCATGTGGACACTTTGAGCCATTATTACCATTTAAATCGAACCCAAAAATTGAGCATATGCAAAAAACTTCAGTCACGTGTCCATTTGGAAATGATGCTCCACCAATTCAAATAGACATGTTATCAATTGGACAAGCATTGTCCCAACAACATATTCTTCCAATTGATTTTGTTTTCAATGATTGTCATGACTCATTATTTGAATCAATTTGCACATTGATAATGAATTTTGACGTTCCTACTTTGTGAAGGATAGTTGCATAGACCTTTTGCAATTCCTATAATGCAAGTGACTTTTGATCAATTAATTGCTTCATTATATATCTTTTGAATGAGAGTATAATGAATGAGCAATGCATTGCTAATCCAAAAGGATATATTGTCAATTTGTCAAAGCTATATAGAGAAGGAAAGATAGAACGAGGTGCATTTGCATTGCAATGGCTATGTGAACTCTTCAATGCCAATATAGATATTTGGAACATTCAGTCAAAGACAATTGCTAAAAGATTCCATTTTTCATGTGACTCTTCAGATATAATCTATCTAATGCACACTGTTGTTGACAATTCACATATGTATTCCTGGCCATTTCTTAAAGAACAAAAAATCGATGCCAATTCATGCATATTTCCATAGGGCATGGATGATTGCATTCAAATAGAAAAGAATCCTAATGCAAATAACACCTTGCCTCCTTCAATGTATAAAAATGTTGAGACCAGAAATAGCATAGAGAATTTGGAAAATGAGAACAATATGTCTAAGCATGAAAGACATAGTCCTCAACAAAAGAAACCAGGGCGAAATGAATCTACAATTATAGAATAACAAGACATAGAATTTGAACATTTTCCAATAGTAAATGCCGACGAAACAAATAATACTTGCAAAAATACCCATGAAACTAAAATTATAACATTGCATGACCTAAAACAAAGAATAAGAACAAAAGAACATGTTCCCCCAATTAGGAAAAAGAGACATGCAAAAACCTCAATGAAAATTAAAGCATACTTGAACCTTATTCATGACACGCTAACACATGCATGCATCATTTGTGAGCACTGGCGATTCCAAATGGGCATGGACATAATTCATAATATTGTCATGCTAAATAATGCATCTCTATCAATGGATAATGATTTGAAGACAATTAAAATAAACCAAGAAATTTGCAAAAAATGCAAGAAGGATTTGTGCAATGAAAAGATGTATGCATTTGCAGTTCCTTTGCAAATTCATTGCAATCAAAAGCTAGACCCTGATGCAAGTTTAAGACCATTAGAAGAAAGATTAGTGTCACCGAGGATGGCCTTTGCTCAAAAAATAAAACTAGGATACAAAAGAGCACGGATTGCACTTACGGGAATAATTATAAATGTACTTGTAGACTTGGACAAGATACAAAAGGAGTTTCCTAGAATCCTGATAGATTCAAAGACAATTGCAGTGATGTTGAAAATAAAATTGGAATACAAAAATGCTTATTCATTTGGAAAATTTCATCAGCGTAATGTTATGCTTTCTTTAAGAAAATTGGGCAACACTTTTCTCTATAGATACGAGGGAATAATTATTGATGATGAGTGGGAGCAAATTTTCAACAAACACAACGAAGAAGAAAACAACTCTCCAGTTCATATAGAGTCAACTGAGTCTAGCGACAATGAAACATACCTGAACACCTAGAAATTTGCATTGAAACAATGGTACATGGCTATGTGTAGTGTCATATAATAGATGATCTGGAGAATGAAATCATACAAATTGTACCTTCCAAAGCATTCCATCCATTGGGAATTTTCCAAGACAAGTATTATGAAGAACTCAACTTCCCTACATTGTTCTTTGGATCTAGTCGGCCTGAAGACATTATAAATCGATTTAGTTAACAACAAATATCACTTTGGGAATTGAACCACGTCACAAAAGAATTTGCAACACACAATACAAATACATTCTTTAAGAGATTGCACATTCTCATTAATTAGATTTCGAATTCTGCATTGATTTCAATACAAAAAGGAGATCTTAAAGGAAAAAATATGGTTGCAAAGGATGTAAGATATAAAGCAAATCTTGAGAGAATATTGAAATCATCAGTTGCTTATTGATGCCTTGGAAGCATACGCACATTTCCTGACTACTTTGAACACATAAAACCATATGTCTTTGTGATGATTCGACGGCTTTTCCCCCGCACCCTTTTTGTGACTTTCATTAGTGCCAAATATCTTTGGATTCCTTTTTGCAATGCATTGCAAGAATCTATAGACAAGTTTTTTTGACAAATTTGACAAAATAAACATTGATCAAACCATCGAATCATTGATAAGGAAAAACCCTGTAATATGCATATGTTACTACAAGCACAGAATGCCAGTGCTAAAAACTTTAATTTTAGCCAATAATGACTTGTTCAAAGAGATAGAAGAGTACTTCTTTATCACTTAATTTCAAGGTAGAGGCAATGAACATGACCACGGTATTCTTTGGACAAAAATTGCTCTTGTGTATCGACACTCTTCCGATAATGATATAATAAGATTTGTTGATAGATTTATGTTTTTTATTCTTTACTTCTTACAAATGAATTGGCTAAGATCCAAACACATCATCATATAAAGAGTTGCAAAAAATATTGTTTCTCTACTTACATATTTAATTTTTCTTTCCTTCCAATGGAGAAAACTTCTATTTTTCATCCTTTGGAAAATACTGATAGCATAACTATTAACAAAGAAAAGGAACTACTATCACTTATAGAGCATAAAATTTATTCTAAGAACATGCATTTTTACATGTTCCTTTCAAAACTCAACATAAGTAAAGATGAATACATTGTTCTTTTTCACTCAGTGCTATCGTGACCTTTTTTTCTTCAAAAAAGAGATCCATCTGATGTATGGAACAATGATTTCTCCAAACAAATCCTGGCCTTATGGCATGAAATTATAGACACATAGTTTATCTTGGATCCATATGATGCAACAACATACTGTAGTTCTTAGATTACAAAAATGGATCGCAAAATGATAGTTGTATTAGAAAAAGGGAACAATTCTTGCTTCACAATGATGGGAAAATTGAAACAATTTGCAAGCTTGGGAATGCACTTCTCAATATGCAACATATGTCAATTCAACAAGATATCTATATTATTCTTTCCTTGCCACTATAATCAACTTCTAGAAAAACATTATTCATTAATATTGAACTAACAGATAAAAGAACATATGTGCTAAAGAAGCCAAAGTTGTTGTGACAAAAACCATACGTTTCAGAAAACATTATGTATCCGTTGCTTATTGATAAATACATTGGAAGACCCATTGAACTTGAACACATATGTTTGGTTAAGTATGATTCTTATTACTTGTGCCCAAATTCTTTCCTATGAAAAAGGAGGTGCAATGCTATCATACCTTATGATCGATATAATGAGCATAAGGACCCATAAAAATTTTCCAGAGAGAAAATGGTTCTCTTTATACCCTTTAGAGAAAGCGAAAGTATCCTTCAGAAACATTTTGAAACATGGGAAAAAGCATATCTATCATAGAAACCATTTATAGACTAAATCAAACAAAATTTTGTAGCTAAATCATAAACAACTTGGGGTGACATTTACATAGCATCTAAAACAATTGGTTGTAGAAATGAGCAATTGTTTATGATTCAAACATTGGAACAAGACCCAAATGACCCATCTATATGTCATAGATATGACATTAGAAATGATCTTACGTACAAAATCCTCTCTGTAAATCCTAGACCATGTTCTAATAATACATTTGAAACTATTAAACAACCCTATATCATGAGAAAAGAAGCCTACAATGATATTAGGAAAAAACTTAACAAAGATCAACAATCAATAACAAAATAAATCATAATGAGAAAGAAAAATGATCCAATTATTCTAATTCATTTTTTTCAACTGGAGGTGCATGAACACCAAATACATTCATTGCAAAAGCAATTTATCATGGTCTAATGCATTTTTACAACAAGGACCTTCATAGTGATCCTTTGAAGAAAAAGGGCATGATAGTTGCATTAACTAGAAGGGATGCACACAATGTAGATGGAATTACCGTGCATTCAATACTTCATGTATCTTTGGTGCTATCAAACATGCTCCCACTAAGAACTAATTCATTAGATGTATTGCGTAAATAATTTGAACATCTTTGACTTTTACTAGTAGATGAGGTCACCCTAATTGGATCTTGAATGCTATGGAACATTGACAGAAGGATATGATAAATTACTCACACTCCCAACTCACGTTTCAGAAATCTTGATGCCATTTTCTGTGGGCACATTTGTCAAGAACATCCTACGAAAGACTCTTTCATATTTGAGCAAGCAACCCTCGATTTGCATCCAATTCCCTATAGCTTTTGGATGCAAAATGTCAAATACTTCCATCTCATAGAAGTCATGAAACAAGAAGAATTGATATTTTCCTTGATCTTGAATAGAATTAGAACATGTTCGCAAACAGACTACAACATTGACTTCCTAAACAAGCATTGTTATAGAACACCACCAAATGATCCAACATTTCCTTAATTGTTTTACAAAAATAAAGACATTGAGGAACACACCAAAAATATGCTGACACTTTTCCAATCAAAGTCATATACATTGGAATCAATTAACAAGAACATTGACACAATAGAATTAAACTCCCAACAAAGTGAAAAAATGGATTTTCCTTCTATAATTGTCTTGAAACAATATTTGCTTGTCGAACTAGTTGGTGGAAACTTTGCTATTGACGACGGAATCGTAAATGGTGCATAGGGAATTTTCAGATATAATAAAGAGGATAAAATTGACATAATTTGGATTGAGTTTAGATCACCATCACTTGTATCAATGCAACGAAAAAGAATGCAACAAAATTTTGCACCAAAAATTCCATGTACACGGACACCTATCACACGAATATCTAGGAAAATGACATCAGTAAGTAAAAGACATATTCTTCGACAACAATTCCCCATTTTATTAGCATGTGCACGAACAATACATAGGTCACAAGGACTCACAATGGATAGCTTAGCATTCAATCCAAAAGGAATTAATCAACATGGACTGGTATATACCACACTATCACGTGTTAGAGACATGAACAATTTATAACTTCTAAACAAATTGCAACATAAAAATTTCTGCATCTTGTATAAAGTCTCTAGGGAGAGAGGTAGGCTTCAAAATGAAGCCTGATTAGAATTTCAATATGGATTTTCGTCAATGGGAAACAAAGAACAATTGTTTCTATGCTCATTGAACAAATTAACTATAATATTCCACATTGACAATATTGTCAATGACTATAATCTAGTGAAAAGTGATATCTTATGCCTAAATGAAACACATAAAAAGTACTTCCAAATGATAGATTCCTTACAAAAAAAACTATTTCTACAAGTCTACATTCAAGCTACATGGTGTTCTTACATGTTTTGGAAGAAACATAGTTCTTGAGAATAAAAAAAGTTATACAACAAACATGGATGAAGCAATTAGTTTGCACTTTCAAATTAACAAGACTATTGTCAATTTAGCAAATATCTATATTGCACCATGTGCACTAGTTCAAGAACTATATTCCTTGGTTCTTAACATCATAAAAGACAATCATAAAAATGAAAATATTGTTGCTGTTGGTGACTTTAACATTGACATGTTTTAAAATTGCAGTGAACAAAAACAAATTCGCTCCTTCATGAAGAATCATAATGTTAGGTTGCACACAACAAAAGCAACAACTACTTTTGACTCTTTGCTTGATCACTTTTGGACAACATTGCCATTTGACAATATCAAATTTCAAATTAATGAATATTATTGGACAGACCACCATGTTATGTGTCTTTCAATCCATTTGAAAATATTCACAAATCCTTGTTATCAATTAAGATTACACACTTGGCACAACCACCATAGTGACATCAAAAGCAAATGCTTTGTGGAAAATATATTATAGCTATTTAGATTAAGCAATATATATTCCCCTTTGAAAACCAATTTAAAAAACAAATACCCATTTACATCATTCACATGTCCTTTATTTTTTCCTGGTGTTGCGTGATATTTTCATTGCATCTTGTTGGTATCTTTGTATGACTGAATTAAAAAAAAAAACATATGGGAAAAAAAGAAAGTGATATTTTCATTGCATCTTGTTGGTATCTTTGTATGACTGAATTAAAAAATATATATATGGAAAAAAAAAGGAAAAAAGGGAAGAAAACAAGTAAGCATCTATTCTAAACTTGCTCATTTCTATGGCTATAGTCATATGCTCTATCTGCAATATCATGTGATTGAACTAATAATACATGCATGTACCATATTTAGTATCTTTCAAACCCGAGTCTTAGGAATTGCAATCGCACAGCTCCCAAAGCAAAATGCCAGGAACAATGGATAATGGACAAGCAAAAATGTGATCATAACATTGCCTCTTTGTCCATTTCTATGGTTGAAAAAGAAAACACATATTATTCTTCCTAAGTATATTATGCTTTAATCCCGATAGCCTTTTTTTGCTAACTGTTCTAAGACAAAACAAATGCTAAAAGACCATCTTCTATACTGCAACTCTGTTCAACAACACATACAGGTGTGTTTGAAGGGGATGTGTTGGCCTTGTATGGACATGCACAAAATAAAAGCACAAGTTCACCAAATAAGGCATAGCTGCTGCATGAAAATTTAGTAGATAAAGAGGGCCAATTAACCATAATAGTGTCTGAATCTCAAAATTTGCAACAAGACACAAGGGGACATATGACGGAGGGGATGAAAAGTATTGTATTCTCTTGTAGGATCAAACTTTTGTTGAAACAATTTTACAAGTTTGCCAAGAGCGCAAATTACCGCCAGACGCAACTGTACATGGCATCTCCAGCTCAACGGGATTTATTGTAGTTGCTTGTCAGCAAAGTAATAGAAGCTATAAATTGTTCATTAATGACATAAAGACAACAAACAATACTGCAATTATATGTCCTTCAACTTAAAAAAATAAGCTAATGTTTCTATTTAAATATTTCACGTATCTTTTGCATCCTTTTAACTCTTTTCATTTTTATTTTGGATTCTAACATAAAACGAATCTTCCCAGCTACAACTGAATGAAATTTGAGTTGCTATTCTCTGCAAAGTACAACATGACCTACTGGAAGAATCTCCACCAATGTATCTCTTCAAGAATGTTGTCAGGACTGGTCTAAGAGGTTCTCAACTTTTGCACTTTTCCCTTGCAACATTTGTCGATGAGCTGAATGACGATTACACAAAAGCACACTTGCTTTCTATCCTGCAATCAAAGACACATGCAAGTATCTTGTTTCCAGTTGACATTGTTTACCTCTGCATTACCGTAGGTTTTAATGCAATAGTTGCTTGCAAAAGCATACACAGATTTCAAAGTTGTTATGCTCAATCTTTACAATAAAGAAGTGCATAGTTTCTTTGTTCACTTATCAAAGCTCATGGATTCAATATAGTGCAAAATTTGAAGTAGCAATAGCTATAGTCCCACTTCCAAAGAAAACAATGACTACAACCACCTAATATTCATCCCCATGCCATAGGTAAAAGGAACCTTGAAAGCAAAAACATATTCTGGCTTCCATTCCGAAGAGTTTGCGATGCCTGCAATTAGCCAATGCCACATAGATCATCTCATTGTGCAACTTGCAAACATAACAAATCATTCAAATACGAGCATTTCCTAGAATGTGTTTTGGATATTGAAGACGTAACTATTGATGCCACGCTGCATATGCCATTGTTGCAGCAACACTACCCAGCAGTTGCAACGATTTGTTACAATATCTATACAAAGAGCATCTCATGCGCAGTCATCTAGTTGCACAGTCTATGCATGTAGGTTCTATTTATAATTGTTGGAGTCTAATAGGCAGTGCGAGGAATATCAATGTGAAAGGGAGACCAAGAGTTATTAGAGAGTCCAAGAGTCCAATTGGGAATATGAAATCCAATGGACCTTTCTCATTGTATTTATATGTACATTTAGATAATGAGAAATACAGTGCACTTTCACGCCTGTATCTTTCTTCCTTATTGAGTTTATTCCTTATTTTCCAAGTGGGAAACTAACAGTGGTATTAGAACTTATGAGCCTGCTGCGTGTGCTCAGACCTGCCATATTCTCTGATTGTCGGGCTTCTCAGTCTTCCACCATTTTGTCCCTTGCTTCTTAGTTCTAGAGATGAAATGCACCCATAAACCCTAATTCTAAAGTGTATTATTAATCTCCAGCGTATTCCTTGCTCAGAAGATGTTTCTGTTTCTCTGTCCTCTACTTTCTATTCTGCATGCCTGCATATTTTCCAGCGAATCTCCCATTAGTTTCTTGGCCCTCAGTCCTTTGGTATCGTTATCCGCTCTCTGAATCTTATGCCATCAATTTTGCAGATGCGTTCTCTCCAATGTTTATCTCCACGTTGGGAACCCTAATTTTGGCACTTGTTTCTCTGCCATGCATTATTCTCCAACCTGTGCGTCCCAATAGTCCATGATAAATCGAGGATGTGCAATGCAATGTTTTAGTTGCATGATAGTGGGCTCTCTCTCTTGCATTGAAGACTGCCATCTACTTGGAGTCGTTGCATTGAAACTGCGACCTCATCTCGTTGAAGCTGCGATTTAGACTGAACCCGTTGGAACGTGATCTTGAGCTGCGACCTCTTGTGGAGCGTGATAAGCATTGAGAGCTGCGACCTCCCTGTTGGAGTGTGGAACCACTGAATGGCAAAAGTTAGAAGCTCTTTGCTAGCTTGATTGCGGCGATTGGGGGCATTCTATTTCATGGAAAACATCCATTTTTGAGGTTACTGCATTGAATTTTGGAAGCATTGGAGTTGAGTGTGTACCGTGGAGTTTCCTCTATTTCTTCAAATATGAGTCTTTGGTGACGTTCTGCGTCCATGCGTGGAGACTTCTCAAATTCTGAGCGTGAATATCCACATCAACTGCTACCTGTGTGAGTTGCGGGCTTTGTTAACTGTGGTGTGATAAGTTGTGTTGATCATTGAGACTCTCTGCCATTTGTTTGGAGTTGCTAATGCCCTTTGAAATATGTCACGATCACTGAGTTATTGAGTGAAACATCCGCATGTTGATTGATACTAGAGTTCTCTGAGATTGAGATAGATCTAGTATTGAAATGCATGAAACCTCCATATTGTTGAAGGCTGCATTATTTGAGACTGTGACTGCCTTGCTAGAACTGAGACCTGCTCGTTGTGTTGCGACCTCCTCCATCTCTGCATTAAAATTGAAGCCCAAAAAAGAAAAAAAAGTGAACAATGTGGAGCTGCCTCTCCTCCAGATTATTGCTGCATTTGATAGCTAACCTTTCGTGAAGCATGAAGCTGAGCTATTATAAGTGTGAAGGCGTGAGACTCGTGTGGTGAATAGTGAGTGCCCTCAGCTACGATCTAAGTAACGGTGCAAAATATCATTGGAGTTTGCTTGTAGAGTGTAGACCATTGTTGTGCCTTTGTATGCTACCATTTGGAGGGTTGCGTTGAACCTTGAAGACTATGGTGATGTTGAACGTTTCATGGAAGCCCTAATTTCCTTGGAAACCCTAAATTCTACATGGATATCTCTCTCTTTGTTGTGTGACCTGCATATGTGTGAGCACCGTCTCCTCCACAACTCTTGCCAAGGTTTGCATCTCATTATGAATGGTTGGCATTTTCATTTGTTCTCCACTTATTCATTCTTCAATGGAGCATAGGTGAGAAGAAGCTCGTTGCGAATGATCATTGGATGAGAAGTATTGGTTGCTTGTTGATGTTTCTGACTGTGTAGAGAAGGTCTGGAGCTTCCTCTTCGCTCTTTGAAGCGAAAACAATTGAAGTCTCTCCAAGTGAATATTGGTGTATATTGGTGCGTTGGTGGAATCCATTATCCACTGGTGGAAACTTTAATATGTGGAGGATACCTTGTGTGGAGAATGTGGAAAGCGAACTATGCTCAGCCTTTCCAACACATGGGTGACATCCACACACTTAGAGTTGTGACTTGCATTGAAGTATTGCATTGGTATTGACATCAAGTTACTGCTTATTTCTATTGCTGCGTGATTGGCTTTGTGAAAGTTTTTATCTTGGTGCAAGTGAAATGACAGTGCTCTCTACTTTGGATTCATTCTCTATCATGGAGCTGGAACATTGAAGTTATTGTCTACAATTTTTACGTGAAGTCAGGAGCTACTACTCATTAACTTGGTGAACTGAGTTTGAAAAAGATATGGCTGCATGGAATTCCACCAAAGTATGTGCGAGCAACTGAGATTGACTGCTCTTTCTTTAGCCATTAGTTATCCTACAGAAGTGAGATTGCAGAGAAGTTCAAGATCAGTTTGGTGTGCCTGCTTGGAGAATCCAAGCATGTTTGCAGTTGTTGCTACAACTTCTCCAAAAGAAGAATTTATACATCATTCAGGTTTATCAGATTCATCATTCAACTTCATGATTGTAACTTGCAGACTCTTTTTTGTTTGTGAGTTCTAGTATTTGTTTAGGTACTTGCATTTGTGTTTTGTGTACACTACCAAACCTAAGTCAAGTTGAACTACACATTGTATGTGGGTGCATTTTCGGCTGAGACCTGCACTCCTTCTCTTTTAAGTTTGAATTTGTTGAAAATTTGCTTGTAAAGGGCATATTTGCACGAAGCTCTCTATCTGATTGAGTCCTTGTATTTGGTCTTACCTGCACACTGAGGCCTCAAGTTGTCTTCACTATGTCTAATACAGAAGAAACATTAGAGTTGTTGAACAGTCTAGTACATTCAGCTGTAGATGACTCAATCACAATCAGCAAAGACACACTACAAACAGTCATTAATCAACTGCATAATTTGGAAGCCATTGAGGAAGATGCACATCAGAGGAATCAACATTCTGAACTAGTGCTTGTTCAAAATAACCCCTTGTTTGAAGATGATTCCTATCAGTTGCCACAAAACAATGAAATCATGTCAGATGTACAAACTATTCAGAGTTCCAGATGCCAATAATGTGACAAAGTTGGCCTTGTAAAAGATCAGTGTTTTGATCTTCATCCTTGTTGACATTGTGGGAAGCGCAACCATTCTTCAGATCGGTGTGCGAAGCTAAAGAAACCTACAAGAGTGAAACTTTCAAGAGATTAATGTATTGATTCTTACTTTGTACCTGACAGGGGGAACATGATGTCAGGATTCAAGTTTCAAAGCCTTGTCCTTCTGACAACAAACAGTTACAGCCTTACTCAAGTAAGTCATATCAAGCGAGCCTGATCCATGGTGAGTTTGGACAGCCACCAGATTTAGAGATTGCATCTAATATGCATGTATTCTGAAGATAGAAGATATATACTTGACAGAGAGTACTCATGTTTTTTGTCTAGTTGTGACACCATGAGACTCTCCTCTCCTCACATTGTTCCTGCCATGGAGGAATGAAGACTGTAAGTAACAAGAAAGCGAATAGAAGTGATCATGTGAAGAGCTATGTTCGACTGAGCTCCAAAGTTAGTGGTCATCCTAAAACCACCGGTATCGAGAGCACCTTCATTTAGCATAAGCATGTGCAAGCTTCTAGCCAACTTGTCAAATAGTTGTCAATATGGAAATGTTCAACAAGTTGCAGTTGTTCACTTCATGTTTTCATCTCTCCAGTTGGTTTGGTGTCAGCCACCATTCCAGAGAACCTCTGAGCGATTTTTATCGCCAAGTTCAATATTTTGTGGTCAGCATTGAACCACACACATATTAGAATATTTCATCCTTCTGCTAACCCATTTCAATTGATGGTCAACCTAAAACCATCCCTTTAGAGAGATCTTGTATTTAGTAGAAGCATGTGCAATCTTCTTGTTGGGCCTGGCCCAAGTGGGGATTTTTTGTTTAAGTCAAGTTTCGGAAATACGAAGTTAAGTGCAGTTCAGTTGAAGACTTTTTGGTGCAAGTCAGTTTTGAGGAGCTGCGAGGTGAGCGCAGCGTAGTGTCAGCAGGATGGGAACCGCGCAGTTAAGGACCAGTTCCGCAAAGTAGTAGTGCCGCGATGTGCCAGTAGGGCACCTATTTTGGGTAAAGAATGAAGGTAAGGTCGGTTGGATGAAAGCGACCTATTTTTGGTTAAGATACTCCATGATTACCAAGTAAGTAGGTAAGGAGTAAGGAGGAAGGAAAGTGACTGGTCACACGTGCAGAGGAAGCACAATGTGAACCGGCCGCATAAGGTCGTTAAAGAAGGAACAGTCGGGTGAAAGCGACAGTCTGCTTGTGGTCGACAGGGCAGGATGAAAGCGACGTGACCACGCGCATAGGATGGCCACAACGGAAGAGTCGCTATCAGCACCTAACAGTCTGGTTAGGGAAAAACTGCGACAGTTTTGGAAACCTTAGGGTTTTTACCTGTGTATTGTAAAGACATGACCTATGGGCATGATCTATAAAAAGGAACCATTTTTTAAGGGAAAGGGTTAATCGTTGAATATTCATCGTTAAGATTGGTTTTGAACCTCATTGTATAATCTTGAGCAAGACCTATTTTTGAGTCTACCATTGTAAAGGCTCTGCAAGCTATGTGCGTAGATACCTATTGAGAGAGAAGAGAGTCTGCAGCTAAGTGCGCAAACTCAAACTGTTGTACCCTTCCCAAAAGACTAATACAACAACAATTCCTGTGGATGTAGCTCCCATCCTCGGGGTGAACCACGTTAAAATCTGTGTTGTGTGATTGTTTACATGTTTGCATTTGTTATTTGCTTACAATGAATGCTTAAGATCCTGCTTATCAATTTATGTGTGTTACTTTTATATGTATTCACCATAAAGAATGAGATGGGAATAATTGTTAAGTTTCGCATATGTGGATGAATGCTAGATGTTGTTAACACCCAAAAAATGTTCACTACCTCATTACATGGGTCATTTGCCCATTTTTCTACCATATTTCCCTTTAAAACCCTAAAAATCCCACTAAAAAGCCTCCAAAAGGCCTAAAACACCTCCAAAAGGCCACAAAACCATAAAAAAAAAAAAGCCTCAAAAAGGCTAAAAAACCCCTTTTTCCTCCAAAAATATCCAAAATTCCTCTAAAATAGCAAAATCCCTCTAAAAAGGGAATAAAAAATATAAAATAATGAGGAAAAGGAGGAAAAAACCCTATATAGCTTCCCTAAACCATATGGTTCCTAAAACCATGGGCCAGCACTCCACCACCAAAAAACTATAAATAGGTGATGGAGACCCCTTATTCCATATCCACAATCAAGTATACCCTTATTCTGCCAAAATCTCTCTCGAAACCCTAGCTCACCATTGAGCCACTTTCACCTTGAGAGCCCCTTTTGGCCCATTTCCACCATTGGAGAAAGAGAAGGAGCAAGTTGGAGCTTGGAGAAACCCTCTTGGACATTGCAAGAGCTTCACCAACCTTCACATTGGAGGTAATATTAATACAAAAACCATTATTTACATCTTGTTGTTTATGTTTCATGCACATGTTTTAGAGTAGTTTACATTTCTGTTTTAGCTTAATAATTTACATTTACTGAACTGCTACTGAGGAGTCCCTTCTCCTTAGTAGGTGCTCATTTGCACAAGCTAGGGGTAAAAACCTAGCTACAGTTTTGGCGACTCCCCTAGATTTGAATTTCTGGTTTCAGTTTTAAATTTTTTTTCCTTTCGACTGTCCCTTTCGGTCGCCGTACACCGCGTCTTTTCCCTCTGCAGTCGCTTCCCGACCGCGTCTTTCCGGCCTTTACTTGCGACCTGACCGCGTCTCTCAGACTGTTTCCGACGCCCTACCGACAGATTCAAGTCTGTTAGCTGCGATCCGACCGCGGCTAATCAGCCTGTTTGCTGCGATCTGACTGCACCTGTCGGCCATTTTCCCACATCCCGACTACGGCTTTCAGCCCCTTTTGTGCACCCCAACTGCATCTATTAGCCTTTTTCCCGCGACCCGACTGCGCCTTTTTCCCTATTTCCAGCGGTCCGACTGCCTCTATCGGTCGAAAAGCCGTGACCTGTCCGCGCCTGTTTCCCTTAAACCCGTAGTCCGCCTGCTCAGTTTCGCCACCAACCCGTGATCTGATTTCTGCATTTTTTCCCTCGTTGGAACCCAGCCCCCTTTGCTGCAGTATTTTCTGCACAGCCCTCTGTCCTACCTGCAGCCCTACTTCCCTATAGCCTTTTCTGCAACATAATTTCTGTTCCCTTTACAGAATCTCTTTAAAATTTCAGTATTTTAATTCAAAAAATTTTGCATGCTAAAGTTTTGAATTCAGTATTATTGTTAGGAAGTTGGCCCCCTTGTGGCACTTCTATTTTGGGTTCATCACCTCACGAGCACACACTCTGCCACATAATTCAAGTGAGCCTTAAAATCTACTTAACTCAACCAATATTCTAACCCCACTTGGGGAACACAAAAGAATCTTTGTAGTTAGGTAGGATCGGGGGGATAGGCTTCCAATAACACCCCTCGGTTACTTACACTTGAGACATAGTTGTTGTCCAAATAGGGAACCAAAATCCCCTAGTACTTTTTGGCACGGTCACGACCAGTTTATCAGAGGGCCTCTCCCTTAGGAGGGTTGAAGTCGGGTGACTGGTTCCGGAGGCCTGAGTGGAATACCGCACTCCATTCAGTAACCGAAGGGCTACCTTTTGCAGTTCTCAGGATATCCCTGTATAGGGGTATTGCGTTTAAAGGACCAAATGGCAGATTCACCTTTCTGGACGTGTCATGAATGGGGTATCTTAGTTGCCATTCTTCTAGGATCGACTACCCGATGTCCCTCCCGGTAGGGGGATATCTTAGCCACTTGGCTTTCCTCTTCATATTGTCTGACTTGGATTTCATCACCTTGCAGAGGATATGTCTAGTTGAGTCAGAATACTTTTTAGTTAGGTGTTTGCATGCTCCTTTACCTCCTTTTGGTCTAGTGAGTCCACCATTTTTTATTTTTGGGAAACCTGCTGCTTGTTGGTATTCTGACCATCTTTGTTGATACTCCACTTATTGTAGCACAGCTGTTACAGTAGGTGTTTTGAGTTGGTTGTTGGCCTGAGTGCCTTGTTTTTGAGCTCTCCTTCTGCACACTCGGTTGCATTAGGGCTTTTGAGCTGTTTTTTACTCCCCACAACCCACAGAGATTTTGACACCATCTGTCACCATTGAGTCCCCGAGACATTCTCGGTGCCTCAGAGGCGAGCCCCCACAGCATGGTTCACTTGACACCACCCGTCATCGCCACAGATCATCATCACTTGATACCACTTATCGCAGATCTAGAGCCTTGTCACTTGACTCCACTCGTCAGCGGCATAGGACTCCGTCACCATATATTGACGCTCCTTACTTTACCTCCGATTCTGAGGTAGAGTCTGAGAACCCCATTTACACTGCCCCTACTAGCCCCATGGTTGGCACGACTTCCCCTCCTTTTGTTATAGTGACCATTGGTGGCACATCCACCACTACACCAGTTACTACACCTGCTTTGGGTATGCCCTCCATGGGGCCCCCATCTACCGTTCCCCTCACGGTACCTATTCCCGCAGTTGGAATACCTATCCCCACACCATCAGTGGCTCACACTACCCATGGTGGTGCAGGCCCATCCTATACTACCTCCGTTCCCCCACTTCGGGGCACCATCCCAAATCTTGTCCCTCCACTTGGGGGCATTGGCCCCAACTTGGTCCAACCCACTACTGTGTCACATCCTTCTTCCAGTTTTCCATTCATGGCTAGCCTCAACCTACCTGACCTGGCCAGATTGACCAACAACCCTATCCGACATGACCCTACGTGGTCTCATATGCCTACCAAGCTCCCCTCTGACATCCCTAAGTTCGAGGGCAAGGCCAGTGAGGACCCACAAAACCATATGATGTCTTTCCACCTATGGTGTTCCTCCAACTCCATTGTGGATGACTTTATTCGCCTCCGTCTGTTAGAGTGCACCTTCACTGGCTCTGCATCCAAGTGGTATATCGAGCAACCCCATGGGACCCATGCCACCTTTGCTTCCCTTGCCTTGACTTTTCTGCAGTTCTTCCAGCTGCCTGTCCACTATGACACGGGCGTTGAGATCCTCCTATCCTGCAGACAAAACACGGCTACCCACATCACGAACCACATCCATGAGTGGCGTCGACGCCGTAGCTTATGCAAGATCAAATTAGATGACCGTATCTTCCTAGATTGGTTCCTAAAGTCCCTTCTCCCTGTCATTGCTAAGGATGTGGCATCAGAAAGACCCCAGTCTGAAGAAGAGGCCATCCTTAAGGCCCAACAGTTCGACCTCATTTACGCCCAGTCGGGTTACCTTTATACCATTATCCCCGATGCCCCTCGTGGAGATTCCTCCCAGCACGATGCACCGAGGGCATCCCACGCTACTGACGGCATCATCGGCTGTGTTTCTTCGCATCCCCAACAATTTTCTATAGCACGTCCTACCTCGGGCCCCGATCTTTCGCGAGCTACCTCACAGTCTGGGGCTACCAACTCGTATGCTCCTATGACACATCACCACCATTCCCATGGACCCTCATGTCCACCTCAGTGCTTCAGTCATGCGACTCTTGCTTATGCTCCCCCAGTCGCACCTCAGCCCTACTACCACCAGCAGGCTGCCCCAGCTCCTGCGCCTTCACAAGCCCAACCTGCTTATTACCCACCACAGGCAGCCCCTGCGGCAAACCCACAACCCGCTCCGTAGCCATATCAGCAACCCCCTCAAGTTGCTGCACCTGCACAACCTCCACCTACATATCATCCTCCGCAGCCTGCTCCCGCACCTACGCAACCTCAGAATCCACCTGCTGCCCAAGGGCAAGTTTACACCCAACAAAACCCACAGCAAAACCAGAACACCCAACATAACCAGGGCCAACAAAATCGCGGCAAGGGCCGTAATCATGGGAACAACCAACCTACAAACCAAGCTGGTCAACTGGCTAATCCCCCAGACAACAACAATGCGGCCCCCACTAACCAAAACCCTAATCGCCCGCCCAAGCAGGCTAAAAACCCCAATTTGCGAACAAACCACCCTTGTTCTATTTGCGGGGTCTATGGCCACTACACACATGCTTTCCCACACTTGGAGCGAGCTCGGCAACTTTGGGTTGATGATGCCCATCTCCAAGGGCATGCAGCTCCTCAGGCGCCACCTAACCCCCCTCAACCTCAGTAGCCACCTTTGGTGCTGCAAAATCCCTTACCAATCCAAGGCGTAGTGAACACTCAGCCATTGGATCCCCCTCAAGCCAACGCACCCCCCCAACAACAAATCACTTACGCCACCCCTGATCAACCCATGTTTGACTCGGACACCCACCACTTGTTGATGATGTCATCCGCTGACATCAACCTTCAGACCCGTCGGAACCAATATGGCTCCACCGCTAAAGTACCTCCCACTGATAAACCCACTAACGCTCATCCCACTGATCAAGCGTTACGTATACCTCCGCCTCCACTAGATGGCGCTCCTAAAGCACCTTGTTTCCCACTTCGCCGTATCAACAATAACCCTAATGCACGCGCTACGTCAAACTACAACATTGTAGTCGACCTAGCCCAATCGCCAGCAGCAATGTCTGCGTTAGAAGTCTTGAAGAACTGCCCTTCCTAGCGCAAGACTTTACTCTCAGCCATTGGGGCGATTGACCCAAATGATTCGAATTTGATGGCATTTGATTTGGACTAGTCCGAACCACGCCTGCCTTCCACCTTAGCATTCCAAGTTTCTGTTTCCGTTCGAAATCTTGTCATCCATCGATGCATCATCGATGAGGGTGCCTCCACATGCGTTATGTCTACATTCGTATGGTAGAAGTTGGGATCCCCTACCCTCCAGCAGTCCACCACTGCGTTACGCGTCTACGACGGCCATTCGGCTCAGCCCCAAGGTCTCCTAGCCAATGTCCCTGTCCAGTTAGGTGGTAAAACCATCCTCATCGATATCGAGGTCATCAACACCCAGCTTGATTACAACCTCTTACTCGGTCGCAGCTACATGTATGCCATGCGGGAGGTTGCCTCTTCCATTTTTTGCACCATGATGTTCCCCCATGAGGGACGCGTGGTCAAGGTTGACCAGCTCACCTACTATGATCCCAGTGCTCCCGCGACACCCGAAAATGTTCTCCCCATGGTTGAACAACCTGTTTCTCGTGCCACCACCTCGTTCGTTTGCTCTACGGGACCTGGAGTTTACTCAGACGCGTCGATGACCTCCACCTTCCAATCCATTCCTCCCCCATCATCTACGCCCGAAGTGTCTGACTTATGTACCCTGTCCCATGATAACCAAACACCAAATAATCAACCACCCTTGTTGTCTAAACCACCACTGGTGCCTAGCCACATTGGTGTAACACCTATCCATACAATCCCCTTCCTCGTCCCTCCATCGGGAGTAGTAAGCGCCCCGGTTATGGCTACCCTTAGCCTCCCTGGGTTAACCTTGGGATTACCCGTCTGGTACCTTTCGCCTCCCGTTCCCCCGCCGACACCAAGCGTCGTCCTCCAATCGGTGCAACCCATGGCTACTACCACTCAGCCACCCCCCGGTGTCTCTACCCCTTCGTCCTCCACGAACCCTCCTCCTACTCCCAAACCTATTGGGGGCAGAGGTCCCCAACCTTACACTGCTATACCACCTCCCAAGACAGTAAAAAAACCCCCCAGTATTTCGTGCTCCTCCCAAATGCTCATTGTGCGACGAGTTAGGTCATGCGACTCATCAGTGTCCACAGTTACCTGCATTACAGGAACACATGCAGATGCTCGACGACGACCCCAATATCTCGGTTGTTGAACTAAACCCCACCCCCAAGCCTAAAGATAAATCCCTGCGTACCAACCACCCCTGTGCTATCTACGGTGTTTACGGGCACTACTGACATCATTCTCCCGATCTCCTAGATTACAGAGCAGCTCTCTATGAGATGAACAATCTGGATCTTGAGACGGTACCACCCACCATTGAAGAGATTCACCCCCCGATCTCACCCCCATCTGGGGAGGTCAACACCATTTACATGATCTCTTCAACTACCATTCCCACGTCAACCGATTTGATGGCCCAAACTTTCTGTACTGATGAGGAGATTCTTGAGGCACTCATTGCCCCGGAGTATCCCTGGGATGACATGCACCATCATTCGTATTTCCTCCCAGAAGCATCTTCCTCTAGCACCTCTACCCAATTTGCGGTTGAATCCAAAGACTTCCTTCCCACCAAGGTCGATTGGTTTAAGGACCCTATTCCTGCCTCGGATGCCTTTGAGGAAGGTAACATGGCCAATATTTCACCCATCATCCAAATTGACATCGTCGCACCAGGAGGTACACCTGAACTCATAACTTTCGGAGCCTCTTGCAGTGAGTCTGAGATTGAGGAGTACAAAAAACTCTTCCAAGAATTCTGTGATGTCTTTGCCTAGTCCTATACCGAAGTGCCTGGTCTTGACCCCGTCATCATAGAGCACCACCTTGACACCTCTGAGTCAAGGGGCATAATAGATTCCCTCGACCCTGGGATAGGGGGCTTGATCAATCATTTTGAACCTTCCCCATCACATCTATCTCAGCACGTCAATGAACCCATTGTTCAAACCCACACATATGTGATCCATAATCACAAACCCCATGCACATAGCATGGGGGCAAGTCATTAACCCTGCTCACTTTTTCACACTTGTGATCTCAACCATTCTTGAGGTCACATATCACTTGTAGATTTGATTTGATTTGATACACCTAGTATTCTTCCCCCACGGGTCATCATTTCTCCCCACCACTGCATCCTTGGCTTGGTGGGCTCACCTTTATTTGCAACCATTTTTTAACCTAGTTAGTTCCTTTGACCATTCCAGAGTCCTTATGACCTCCGTTTTTCGCACCATTTGCACCGCCGGATTCATACTTCCGCGCTCGTGATGATGCTTGAGATCATTTCTCGCTCTCACCAGGACCAATATCAACATTGTGTCCCGACACCTTGTCGCCCCGGTTTGCGTGCCACATCGGCCGTAGCCCATTTTTGATATACCTTATATCATCGGATTCATTTTTCCAAGCCGGTGCTGATGCTTGAGATAATTTCTCGCTCTCACCCCCATTTTTTTTGGGTCTTTTTCCAAAATGCCCCCCCTCTCGGTTTGCGTGCCACATCGGTCGTTCTCCATTTTTTTACACTCTTTATATCGCCGAATTCATTTTTTCGAGCTCGTGATGATGCTTGAGATCATTTCTCGCTCTCACTCGGTACAGTTTCAACATTATGTCCCGACACCTTGTTGCCTCGGTTTGCGTGCCACATCGGTCGCCATTGGATTGTTCCCCATTTTTACATGAGCCCTCCACTCCTGTCATACTGCAAATATTTCATTATTTTGCCCCCATTTCATTCACCCTGCAAGGAGGCCCACCAGTGTTCCCCCCTACCCTCGTTCTTGGTCATCATTTACTGTTCCTTGATTGAACACTTCCTCCTTGCTTGGCCATTCCTTTTGTTCGGTATAATTTTATCCATTTTTCGGGGCCGAACAAGTCCTTTACGAAAAAGGCACTTAGGGAGTTTCCGTTAAGCTCTTTTCTGACTCCTAAAAGAATGAAAAGATCGCCGAGCAATCTTGCTTCCTTTCATGCTCGTTAAAGTACCTGAAAGGGCGTCTATCTGGTATAAGTTTAACCCTTTTCCAGACCTGGTAGACTAATTACGAAAAAGGAATACTCTAGTCACACCGGCTAGAAGAGTTCTTCATTGCATCCTTTTATGCTTCTTTGGGCCTTGGAGACTAAACATACGAAAAAGAAACCCCCTGGAGTCTTCTTATTTGCTTTCAGACTCTCTAAAATTGAAAGCAACCATGAGCATGAACTGTCCTGGGCTCGTACAAATCCACACAACAGTACCATTCCATCCTTTCAGAGTCTTCTTATTGCTTTCAGACTCCTTAAAATTGAAAGCAACCACGAGCATGAACTGTCCTGGGCTCGTATAAATCCACACGACAGTATTATTTTACACACACTTCTTCTAGTTCCTTAACCCATGAAGAAGTTCCCCCCCGTGCCTCATGGCACTGTGATCGATCATCTCGGCAGCACCCCCAATCAGGTTGCCTTTGTTGAGATTATTCTGCAGTCTCCTGCCATATTACCCCAGCTTGAGTCTTTCTCAGCCCAGTCCCCCTCCCAGATCCAATACAGCTATGATCCCTTTCCCATCAGTCAGTTTCATATGCTGCCCGATCATCCCCATTATCATACTCTGAACAAAGGAAGTTTGAGTCCACCCACTCTACTTGCCCAGTTATCCCCACCCATTTGTCAGTCCTGCCATCAGTACTATCACATTTCGGTTCTCCACTTCGTGCTCCTGTCAAGGAAACATCATTGCCTTGATAGTTGCAGGTCTCCCTCTGTCGACGACAGCCCCTCTATTCCAGAGGATAGACCCAGAGGCCCCTGCGCCTTGGACCCATCACCATCTGTGGTGAGTGCCTACGGACCATTTTGGGAGGAGTCATCATTGCCTCTCTGAATGGTTGTTTCTCACATGCTCGACTTCAGCACCTTGATCGCATTGTTGAGAATCGTGCAGGATTTATATCCCTTCCATTATTTGTCGAAGACCCCAGATTTCCCCAGACTCTAGCACATTGGTGAGTTACTTCAGAATGCCCAGTTATATGTTCCTGTGGATGTCCGGGCTGCGTTGGCGATTGTATTCGGAAGCCATCCAGTTCTATGCTTCCTTGAGTACCCAGTTCCGTCCCAGATCAGTCCCAGTTCAGTGTACCATTGAGAGTATGATCCTTGTCACTCTGATCCAGCAGCTCCTCAGTTCCTTTGGTACCACATTCAGTAGCACTACTGTCCTTCCAATGCACCAGTTTTTTCAGCTCAGACATGGTCCGCCCAGCAGTATGTCCTAGATTTTGTGTCCCCTCTGGACACTTATGATGTACACAGTGGTTATCTATGTATTTTCCAGGTCCCTCTTTTCGGGCCTCACAGTTATTGTTATGTATCTTGATACGAGCATGGGTATGCCCGCCTCATCCATATATTGAGATTATTCCTCAGTCAGTATTTGAGGTCATGTATATGTCAGGTCCCCATTTTTGGACCGCATTGTTATTATTATGTTATATCCTGATACGAGCATGGGAATGCCCGCCTCATCCATATGATCAAATGATTCCTCATCCATTTTTGAGGTTATGTACTTTTAGTTCTTGCAGTTTGTTCGGGATCGTTGTCCCGGGCTTCAGGCTGTTTCTTCTCTTCTCCACACCCCAGGAAAACCATACATGACTTATGATGTCCATCGGCCATACGATGAGCTCCTACCCTCGCACATCAGGGGGCAATCTGTTAACACCCAAAAAGTGTTCACTACCTCATCTACCTCATTACATGGCTCATTTGTCCATTTTCCTACCATATTTCCCTTTAAAACCCTAAAAATCCCACTAAAAAGCCTCCAAAAGGCCACAAAACCATAAAAAAAAGCCCCAAAAAGGCTAAAAAACCCCCTTTTCCTCCAAAAATATCCAAAATTCCTCTAAAATAGCAAAATCCCTCTAAAAAGGGAATAAAAAAATAAAATAATGAGGAAAAGGAGGAAAAAACCCTATACAGCTACCCTAAACCATATGGTTCCTAAAACCATGGGCCAGCACTCCACCACCAAAAAACTATAAATAGGTGATGGAGACCCCTTATTCCATATCCATAATCAAGTATACCCTTACTCTGCCAAAATCTCTCTCGAAACCCGAGCTCACCATTGAGCCACTTTCACCTTGAGAGCCCCTTTTGGCCCATTTCCACCATTGGAGAAAGAGAAGGAGCAAGTTGGAGCTTGGAGCAACCCTCTTGGACATTGCAAGAGCTTCACCAACCTTCACATTGGAAGTAATATTAATACAAAAACCATTATTTACATCTTGTTTTTTATGCTTCATGCACATGTTTTAGAGTAGTTTACATTTCTGTTTTAGCTTAATAATTTACATTTATTGAACTGCTACTAAGGAGTCCCTTCTCCTTAGTAGGTGCTCATTTGCACAAGTTAGGGGTAAAACCCTAGCTACAGATGCATAAGTATTTCTAAACCTAAATGAATGCGTAAGTAAGTTGGATAGACGCTTAAGTCAGCGGAGTTCGCAAAGTACAACTCTCATGAAGCGCAACACCGGAAGTGCACGGTATTTTGTGTTATGTCATATTGTGTAATCCATAAATAAGTAACCTAAGACAATTGATAAATGGGTAAAACACTAAGTATAGCTTGTTGAATCCAGTTGAGTCTAAAGAGGAAGCATGTTAGATTTTGAGCATTAATTCAACATACTCTAGGATCTTTACTAAGAGAATAACATGTACAGCATATCAATCATATCAAGCATGTATCAAGCATATCAAGCAATCACATAAGACAATGGACACACAGAGTTTTACCAGGGAAAACCATAAAGGTGAAAAACCCCACAACTTCCTCAGAGATAGAAAGAGCAATGATAGAACCAAATACAAGAGATAGTCTTCTACTAGCAGCTACTCCTCCTCCTCAACTAGTGCACCACTTTCCGAGTGATGTAAGAGTGAGTAATGAGTGATCAAATAGAGATCTCCCGATCTCTATTTATACTTGTCGTGTCCTGCCCAATAAACTAACAGGGTCGACTTGTCTAATTCAGTCTAATAACCCATAGTTACATTAATCCGGGCCGACCCCACACTTGGTGGTCTAATAACCCATCACAGCAAGTTACGACACTTACAACACTTGTCAATACAAATGATGACACTTCCGTATAGAGGAATAATACCATCTCTATAGGAGTACAATATACATAGGTGAAATACATTCCAAAGTTACATATACATCAACACTCCCTCTTAACTAGGAAGGTATTTCTCTACACAGTTCTGCTAGCACAAGTCTTCTTCTCTGAATCATTGTCATCGAATCATCATCAACATCACTACTATTGCTATCTCAATCAATCTTGGATCTACTTGTCATAGGAAGTTCTACAAAGCCTTTCCTTTTTCATACTGGATGTAGGCCCGCCACCTGCAGGTCTTCATCATCTACAGAGCCCACCCTTTTTCATGTTGTATGAACATCATCAATATCTATGTGAGCAAGCCATCAAGTAGGTACACCTCAGGACCTATTACACTGCCACTGCAAAACCTGCAAGATCTCCTAGGACTAATTACACTGCCTCTGCAAAAACCTGCAAAAGCATCCCAGCACAAATTACATGCCTCTGCAAGACCTATGTACCATATTGTTGTTGAGATATTGTAACTTCAAATAATATTATATTTGTACTTTATTATTCTGCAGATGTTTCATTCCTCCTTGAAGATCTTATTGTATATCTGGAGATGTTTATTCCTCCGTCGGAATGCGGTAACTTGGGTTATTAGACTTCCCTAGTGGGGGTCAGCCCTGTATGTGTTATGTGGGTCAAAGGGTTATTAGAACACCCTAGAGGGGTTGGCCCAGTCAGTTGTAGTGGGGTATTTAACCCATTGGTTAAATACGAGCCTACATGACTTGTGTAAAAGACAAGTCGGAGTAGTGTATAAATAGAGGAGGTGTATTCCTCATTTAACACACACACTCACTCACTTGAGAGTAGCGCACTTGTGGAGGAGAGGTTTGCTATGGTGGAGGAGGAGATCATGTCTTTGGTTTGCATCTTTTTATATTGCTAGTCATCTATATTGAGGAAGCTTTGCTGGGTTTTCTACCCCATGAGGGTTTCCCAGGATAAATCTGTGTCTCTTGTGTTTATGCTGTGCTTGTTGTTTCTTCAGTGATCCTGTATATGCTATTATTGTGAAATGGAATGTGATGCTACTATTTTCTGTCTTAGCATATTGAATCTTAGCATGGTATTAGAGCTAACCTGAAGGAAGGCAATGTATGGCACTTACGACACTTGCTTCACTTGTGACAATTTGAAGGTTTGGGTTTTACATAGCAAAAAAACCATTCATCGTGGAACTTTCGCTATAAATCCATTTTTGCAAAGGTTTAGGATCTGAAAAGTTTACAGGTCGAAGATAACATCCCCAGGTACCTTGTTTCCAAAGGACACCCTCAGATTCGTTTTACTTTGTGAGTTATGATCGGTACAAGTTAGGGTTTCTGCCTCTTCCAAATCTCAGTAAAAATCAGGTGACCTTGGAAAAAAGGTCATAACTTGGGCTAGGAAGCTCCAAATGAAATTTCGTAAAAAGTGACAGGTAGTACACAGACTGTACGATCTCAGGAAACTTGTTTAGAGGCCGAAGTTGAACCAGTGACACGTGGCACGCCGTACAAGTTTGCTCTCCTGTTTTATCCCATAAACAAGTCACATTGCGACACTTGGCATAACTCTCTCTCAGAAAATCCAATTGAGGTCAGACCTGTTGGGATGGAAAGATGACAAGTCAGGATACTACAGAAAAAAATTTCAGACCCTGTGGAGTGAAAAGTTTGGAATTACAGCAGAAACAATCAGGTACATATTTCTGTCAAAACAGAATTATTTTTGGAGCAGCTTCATTCATGGCTTCCGGAATTTAGGGTTTCAGAGAAAGTTAGAATTTTTGGAATCAGAATCCAAGGCTGAATGCTACTCAGGAAAATCAAAATTTAGAGACCAAGATTGAATTTTTTGGTTGGGTAGAAGACCGGGCTTGATCAAACCCCAGTTCGGGATTTTGATTGGAAAGATGGAAAATTAGGGCTTCAGCAAAAGTTGGAATTTTTTGAAGTCCGTAACCACGGCCGGAAGCTCCTTAGAAAAATAAGAGTTTAGAGCCTTGGATCAAACCTTTTTAATTGGACAGAAGGGTGGGCTTCATCAAACCTTAGTTCGGGTTCCTGTCCAGAAGTTTCGAAGGCAATTTTGAGGGGTCAAATTTTGGAGATTTCAAAATTGAGGTATACTAGTTTGATCAGCTCAGAAAGACACATCCTTCCATCCATTCAGAAGTGTGAAAGTCAAATATTGAATTTTTAGGGTTTCTCTAGCAAACCCTAATCAAGCTCCAGATCAAGTTTCAGGGGGAGTTGAGGCTAAGGCCTTACATAAGAAGACTACAAGAAGTCTCAACAGGTATGACTTAAGGAAGTTCAACATAGGATCTCTAAATCATTGAAGAGAACAAAGAATATATTGATTAGATATGTTAGACATAACTAAGCAGGTATACTAATCCAGGTATGTTTTCCTATGTCCTGTTAGAATCTTACCTTGTGTTGGGATCCCTTATATAAGTATACTTGGTATGATTGGTTATGCTTATTCATAAAGTTAATCAAGGGTTTATGCACATTATGTCTCTTATCTTGATTGATGATTTAACTAACCAAAAGAGTCCCATGATCAAACAAGAATATGCATGAGTAAAATAAGACTTCCCTGAAACCCTGAATACAAATGATCAAGACTATACATATTCAAGATTATTTAGAATTATACTATTTTTGATAATATTGAGAATATACTAATGAATGTATGTTTGTGTATGAGATCATGAGGATGGCACTAGTGCACACTTGAGCATGCACAGTGGTACAAAATGAATAGAAGTTCAAAAGAAATATAGAAGATCAAGCGAGAGGCAACCACACAAACATAAAAGATAAGTATTTGAGTTGTTATTTCAAATAGTAAATGATATTGCTTGTTTGCATATTCGTATTCCTAGAATATATCATGCTGAGTGTAAACATTCATAAAGCATTGAACAATATACTACTAATATGCATATGATTGGTAAGTTGGACAAACATTCCATTGTCGCTTGTCTAGAATGAAACCTCTTTGCTGACATGCTGAGAGCTGTGCACACTCTCGATAGTATGTTCTGGTAGAGATGGAAGGCATCTAGATAGCCACTATATGCATACAGGATATGAAAAAGTGTTGTGCCAAAGTATTGGTCAAGATAGTTGCATAACTATGTAAATGATATCTGTATGCATAATAGGTTATCATGTCAACATGATTTCATGATTATGAAGTATTACTAATCATGTACTTAATTTTGATATGTAGGAAATATCATGAAGAATGATGAACACCGAACAAGTGATGGATGTTCAACAAGAAGATTTACAAATCAAACAAAATATAGAAGGCTCATGGCTAGAAGATTCTCTTAGAAAGAGGAAAAGAATCATGACAAGATGTTTTCTCCAAGTGGATAGATAAGACCATTCTCTTAATGGTGTAATTAAAGAAGAAGTGTGAATCAGGTTCTGTATGGGTACCCAGGATCGATAATCAACTGATGAGCTTAATGATCACCATGGGTGATGTGGATCTCAACCTTTGCTACAAGGTTGAATATGTTTCTATACACAGATGACATGGATGCAAGAAGGAACTCACCACAGAGTTCGAATGATATTGAGGCTCATATCAGTAGACCCATCTAACGAGAGATGGCACAAATAAATATGCAGAAGATCATTCAATACAGAGTGTGAAATTGTGAATGATGTTCAGTCACAAAGGGAGAATTGACAGTTTCTTGATAAGCTTGGGCTTTACCAAAAGTAAAGTTGTTCCTAACCTTTACCTTAAGGTTATGGATCATACTATTATTGTATGTAGATGATATCTTTCTGATAGGGAATGAGAAATAGATCATAAAAAGAAAGAAGAAGATGGCTGCAGAAATGAAAATGAAAGATCTCAGATTGATGCATTACTTCCTAGGTCTAGAAGTATGGCAAGGCTCGTACGGAATCTTTCTCAACTAGGGAAAGTATGCTGAGAAATCTTGAGAAGAATTGATGTGTTGGAATGGCCACTCTCATGGATTCCAACTTGAAGCTGTTAGCAGATGACTCATCAAAGTTAGTGGATATAACTCTGTACAGAAAAATTATTGGGTCATTGATGTATCTAACGAATACTAGGTCAAATATATGCTTTGCTGTGAACACCTTGAGTCAGTATCTAGTGGAAACTAGATGTGTTCAGCTGATAAGTTGCAAATCATGTGATGTGGTACCTAAAGGATACAATAGACTTTGATCTATGGAGATCATGACTTTAGATGGCTACACAGATGTTAGTTGGGAAGGAAGTGTATTAGACGGGAAGAGCACATCGAGAGGATGTTATTGTCTGGGATCAGCCATGATCTCGTGGTTTAGCAGGAAACAATCTAATGTGGCTCTTAGCACAAGCAGAATATATGGCTGCTTGCTCTGCTAAGTTATGAAGCGGTATGGCTTCAGAATTGTTTGACATAAAAATGGACCCAACTGTGATCCTATGTGACAAACAGAGTTGTACCAAAATGGCAGAGAATCCAGTATTCCATGATAAGTCAAAGCACATAGAGATCTGACATTTCTATATACAAGATATGGTGCAGAAAAGAATTAAAGTTCAAATTTGTAACAAGTTGACAATGTACTAATCAAACTTATACCGATCCGATGTACTAACCAAACCTCTACCTCAAGTAAAGTTTTCCGAGACAAACTTAAAATAGTTCAGAAGGACCCTCCTCAAAAGGGGGAGCAATGTGATCACTTATGATGAGATTGCCCGCATCGACAGTGAGGTTGATGATGTGGATACCTATATTGATGATGCCGACAGAGAGGTTGGTGAATGGTCCTTAGACAAGGTCTAAGGTGACAAGGGTATTGCATCACCCTTGAACACATGTTCTAAAAGGAACCATAGACAGGTGTCTCCAAGAAAGAAGCGGGATTGGATCATTCCTGGACTTCAGTCCTAAAGAGAGCCGTAGACGTATGTCTTCGAGAATGAAGACCTTGGTGGACATGAGGGGATTGGATCATCCCTGGACTTCAGTCCTAACGAGAGCCATAGACGTATGTATTCGAGAATGAAGTCCTTGGTGGACATGAGGGGATTGGATCATCCCTAGACTTCAGTCCTAAAGAGAGCCGTAGACGTATGTCTTCGAGAATGAAGTCCTTGGTGGACATGAGGGGATTGGATCATCCCTGGACTTCAGTCCTAAAGAGAGCCGTAGACGTATGTCTTCGAGAATGAAGTCCTTGGTGGACATGAGGGGATTGGATCATCCCTGGACTTCAGTCCTAAAGAGAGCCGTAGACATATGTCTTCGAGAATGAAGTCCTTGGTGGACATGAGGGGATTGGATCATCCCTAGACTTCAGTCCTAAAAGGAGTCGTAGACAAGTGTCTCTGAGAAAGAAGAGGGATTGTATCATCCTTGAACACATGTTCTAAAAGAGAGTCGTAGACATGATGTCTCCGAAAATAAAGTCCTGAATGAATAGGTGGGGGATTCTATTGTCCCTGGACTCTGGTCCCAGAATTGAGCCGTAGACTGGGTCTCCGATAATGAAGTCCTGAATGAACAGGTAGGGGATTGTATCTTCCTCGGACTTAGGTCCCATAATTGATCCATAGACTGATGTCTCCGAGAATTGAAGATAGGACTACATTGTCCCTGGACCTCAGTTCAAAATGTACGTGATGGGATTGCATCATCCCTAGACATGAGACTTGTCTTAAAGGTACGTGTGAGGACTGCATCGTCCATGAACTGGGTTCAAAATGTACGTGATGGGATTGCATCGTCCCTAGACACGAGACTTGTCTTAAAGTGATAAGGATTGATCATCCTGGAACTTGATCGGGATTGCATCATCCCTAGACATGAGACTTGTCTTAAAGGTACGTGTGAGGACTGCATCATCCATGAACTGGGTTCAAAATGTACGTGATGGGATTGCATCATCCCTAGACATGAGACTTGTCATAAAGGTACGTGTGAGGACTGCATCGTCCATGAACTGGGTTCAAAATGTACGTGATGGGATTGCATCGTCCCTAGACATGAGACTTGTCTTAAAGTGATAAGGATTGATCATCCTGGAACTTGATCTGGATTGTATCATCCATGGACCTATGTCCTAAAGAGAGCGGGATTGATCGTCCTGTAATATGATCGTGTGTGTTGCAGGGTATGCTGCTATGTTTTGATGATAGATGTATTAGTGAGAATACATGCTTTTGATGATAGATGTATTAGTGAGAATACATGCTTTTGATGATAGATGTATTAAGTGAGAATACATGCTTTTGATGATAGATGTATTAGTGTGGATACTAATACAGATGATCCAGATGCTGTAGATCGAGATGATCCAAATGCTGTAGATCGTGATGATCCAAATGCTGCAGATCGAGATGATCCAGATGCTGTAGATCGAGATGATCCAGATGCTATAGATCGTGATGATCCAGATGCTGTAGATCGAGATGATCCAGATGTTGTAGATCGAGATGATCCTGATGCTGATGATCGTATGATGACGATGCTGATGATCGTGAGGATCCAGATGTTGATGTTGTTGTAGTTGTTCGAGTGCTGCAGAAGATAAAGACTCAGTACTAAAGATGTTGATGTTCCAATATTGAAGATGTTCCAGTAACAACTTGAGTTACTGATGATGTTGAGAAAGATTCCAATGATTTATAGATGTATCACGTATGATGTTGATGACTCCTTGCTCATGTAGATGCTGTTATAATATCCTTCTCGTTAAGGGGGAGTGTTGAAATATTGTAACTTCAAAGAATATTATATTTGTACTTTATTATTCTGGAGATGTTTCATCCCTCCTTGAAGATCTTATTGTATATCCGGAGATGTTTATTCCTCCGTCGGAATGTGGTAACTTGGGTTATTAGACTTCCCTAGTGGGGGTCGGCCCTGTATGTGTTATGTGGGTCAAAGGGTTATTAGACCACCCTAGAGGGGTTGGCCCAGTCAGTTGTAGTGGGGTATTTAACCCATTGGTTAAATACGAGCCTACATGACTTGTGTAAAAGACAAGTCAGAGTAGTGTATAAATGGAGGAGGTGTATTCCTCATTTAACACACACACTCACTCACTTGAGAGTAGCGCACTTGTGGAGGAGAGGTCTGCTATGGTGGAGGAGGAGATCATGTCTTTGGTTTGCATCTTTGTATATTGCTGGTCATCTATATTGAGGAAGCTTTGCTGGGTTTTCTACCCCATGAGGGTTTCCCAAGATAAATCTATGTCTCTTGTGTTTATGTTGTGCTTGTTGTTTCTTCAGTGATCCTGTATATGCTATTATTGTGAAATGAAATGTGATGCTGCTATTTTCTGTCTTAGCATATTGAATCTTAACAACTGTCACCTCATCGTGTTCAGATAATCTCATTGTCCACAGAGCACAACCCATATGCACATCACACATCACTTACACTTACCAGCATGGGAAGACACACCTCAACCATCCGTGAAAAGCTCAACCCTTATATCTACGCCATGGGAAGACACACCTCAACCATGCAAGAATGGCACCGCACTTTAATCCATAGCCATGGGAAGACACACCTCAACCATTCCAGGAATGGCACAACACTTATATCTCAGCCATGGGAAGACACACCTCAACCATGCTCAAATGGCCCATCACTTATATCGCAGCCATGGGAAGAAACACCTCAACCATGCTTGAATGGCCCAACCCTTACATCAACGACCATGGTAAGACAAACTTCAACCATGTCGAAATGGCTCCAGCCCCTACATCAACGACCATGGTAAGACAAACTTCAACCATGTCGGAATGGCTCATGTGCATCTGTGTCTCCGGACTCATCACTTCCCCTTGGAAGACATCTTGATCTGAAGTACACCAATTCCCCCTCTAAAGTATTCAAACTTCACTCTAGCCAGCGGCTTGGTCAACACATCGACTATCTGCTCATCCGTTGCAACATACAAGACCTTCACTGCTCCTCTCTATACCATATCCCTAATATAGTGATACTTGATCTCAATGTGCTTCGACTTGTCATGGAACACTGGGTTCTCAGACAACTTCACACAACTCTGGTTGTTGCAATATATGCAAGTAGCACTCAGCTGGAGATCAAACAAATTAGATAGTATCTTCCTAAGCCATACTACCTCACAACTAGCCGAACAAGCTGCAACATACTCTGCTTTGGCTGTACTAAGTGCCACATAGGACTACTTCCTGCTAAACCAAGAGATCACACCTGATCCCATACTGAAGCAGCACCCCGAAGTGCTCTTCCGATCAATGGCACTACCTTCCCAATCCGAATCAACATAACCCTCTAGGTTAAACTTTTGATTCGCCTCATACTTGAGCCCATATTCAACTGTACCCTTCAGGTACCTCAGAATATGCTTTGCAGCTATCAAGTGAACATGTCTCGGATTTGTCAAGTACTGGCTCAAGGTGTTCACCGCAAAGCAAATATCTAGTCTCGTATTCGTCAGGTACATCAAGGACCCAAACATCTGACGATACATCGTAGCATCAACTGGCTCAGAAGAAGCATCACACAGAAGCTTCAGGTTTGATGCCATAGGTGTGGCCATAGCCTTGCAGTCCATCATTTCGAACCTCTTCAGGATCTCTACTACATACTTCCCTTGTCCAAGGAAGATTCCATCTGCACTCTGCCACACCTCCATACCAAGAAAGTAGTGCACCATACCCAAGTCCTTCATCTCAAACGCGGTAGCCAGCTTCCTCTTCATATCGGCAATCAATCCATCCTCACCTGTCAAAAAAAGGTCATCCACATACAAAAGTAATATTACTATATTTCCTTCCTCAACCTTGTAATAAAGGTTGGAATCTGCTTTACTCTTAGTAAAGCCCAAACTGGATAGGAAGCCATCTATCCTGCCATACCAAGTCTTGGGTTCCTGTTTCAAACCATACAAGGCTTTCTTTAGTTTGCACACATGAGTCCCTTTGTCATGTGTCTCAAACCCGAGTGGATGCTCCACATACACTTCCTCTTCAACCACACCATTCAAGAACGCAGTCTTGACATCCATCTAGTGTACCTTCCATTTCATCACTGCAGCCAGAGCAAGTACTGATCTAATGGAAGTGTATCTCGCCACAGGAGCAAAGGTTTCTTCATAATCAATCCCTTCTTTCTGGGAGAAGCCACGAGCTACAAATATTGCCTTATATTTTTCTATGCTTCCATCTGCAGCATGCTTGATCTTATAGATCCACTTGGAAGTCACCACAGACTTCCCATCTGGTCTTGGGACCACATCCCAAACATCATTCTTCATGATCAACTGGTATTCCTCGACCATGGCATCCTTCCATTCTTTCTTTTCTACTGCTTCTTCATAACTGGAAGGTTCTTTGTTCATTATGTCACAAAGTAAGGCAACATAGCTGGTATGTGATCTTGTCCTTTTCCTTTCTTTAAGTTCCTCTTTTGGAATTCCAAACCTTTCTGCATCTTGAATGAGCTCTCTATCCCATGTTGGTTTCCTCTTGTGAGATTCCTTCTCACGAGGTGGATCTATAGGTTGTTGTGGATCTTCTATTTCACGATCTTCTTTAGGAACTGCTTCATTCATGGTGGTGTCTTGAGTTCTAGATATTTTGGGTTCTTCGTTATCTTCAATTGGTGTTTTCCTTGATTTGATGTATGCTGAGCTTTCATCAAATGTTACATCCCTACTAATATCAATCTTCTTGAATCCTGGGAAGTAGATTCTATAAGCCTTCGAGCTTTCACTGTAACCCATGAATATGCCCTTCTCTCCTGAAGGATCTAGCTTTGTCCTCTTTTCTTTTGGGATGTGAGTGTATACTGGACAACCAAATATTCTGAGATGGATAACTTCTAGTTTCTTACCAATGAACACTTCTTCTGGTGTTTTGTTTTCAAGTATATTATGAGGTGTTATGTTCTGCACATATGCAACTGTCCTTGCTGCTTCAGCCCATAAGTGCATAGGTATATCTTGGTCATGGATCATTTCCCTAATTGCTTCCATGATTGTTCTATTCTTTCTTTCGACAACCCCATTCTATTGTGGATTGTAAGGAGTATTCAACTCCCTCTTAATCCCTGAATCACTGCATAGCTTCTTGAAGTCTCCTGAAGTAAATTCTCTACCATTGTCGGATCTGAAGATCTTGATCTTCATATCAGTTTGGTTTTCTATCAAGGCTTTGAATTCCTTGAATTTGTCAAACACTTCATCTTTGTTCTTCAAGAAGTAAACCCAAGTCTTCCTAGAGAAATCATCAATGAAGGAAACATAGTATACATACCCACTCATAGAACTGGATGACATCGGACCGCATACATCCGAGTGGATGATTTCCAAGATTCTTTTTGCCTTGCTTTCACTGCTTGGAAATGTCTTGTTTGTATTCTTTCCCTTTGCACAACCTTTGCAAATTCCTTCATGATTTGTCTGGATTTCAGGAAGACCTTCTACAACTTTTTTTGCAATTGGTAATTCCCTATAGTGCATGTGTGCAAGCCTTCTATGCCAAAGTTCACTTGGCTCTACTGAATCATGGACCATGGCTTGTTTTGGTTGGCCCTTCAATTTGTATAATCCTCCCTCTTTCTCTCCAATCACCACTCCATCATCTATAGTCTTACCTTTTGGCCACATTAGGACTTGGCCATCTACAAATGCAACCCTCATGCCTTTTGCATCCAATGCAGATATGGAGAGTAGATTCTTCTTGAGACCTAGAACATATAGTACATCTTTCATCTTCATAGACTTTCCAAAGTCTAGTTTATAGGAGGCTTCACCACTCCATTTTATTGGATACTGGTATTCATCCCCAAGTTTCACCTTGTGGGGTGAATCATGTTCAGATTGGTTCATAAAGGATTCCTTGAATCCTGTCATGTGTTTAGAAGACCCACTATCTATAAGCCAATCATTACTTCCATGAGTAATGGTTCCAGTGAGAGAAGAAATCAAAACATATTCTTCATCACTTGAAGAATCTTCATTATCTTCTCTAGCTCTCTTCCTAGGAGGTTCATCATCCTCAGTAGCATAATCATGATGTCTTTTCTTGTTGTTCTTCCTTTTGTTCCTGGGACAATTTCTGGAAATGTGTCCCCTTTCATCACAAGTATAGCACCGAATATGAGAGAGATCTTTCATAGATCTTCCAGAGCTTTCCTTCTGTCTTTGGTGATAGTGTTTACCTTTTATGTGATGAGAGTGCTCCCTTTTGATATTATCTTTCCTGGTGTTTGTTGTGAGAGCTTGATCTTCATTCCCCATTTTCTCTTCTCGATCTATAATCCAAGCTTCTTCCTGTGAGCATTCTTCCCACAGTCTACTGAATGTGATAAGTTTCTTCCTAGCACAAATTCCTTGGATGAAGGAATCCCATGACCTAGGAAGGCCATTAAGAGTGGTCATTACCACTTCTCCATTTTCTATATCAACTCCCACAGCTTCAAGTTGTTCTTTTATCTGGGAGACCCTTGAGAAATAAGACTACATAGTCTCTGCATTCTGGATCTTGACATTCTTCAATTGATTCCTCAAGTTCATCTTCAGATTTATGTTCTTCCCTTTGAATATCTTGGTCAGGGAATCAAAATTCTCCTTTGGTGTCTTTAGAGATGATGTTAGACCTCTTAATCCTAAGTTTTATAGTTTAGGTATTTTCTAGTATTATATTAAAAGAATAAATTAGATTAATGTGCAAGTAGACTTTGATAGGATTGTTTCTTTGTAAATGACACCTATCATTTCCATGTGATTATATGATTGGTTTTCATCCTACTTTCTAGTTTAGAATTGAACTATATAAACAAGATCTCTTCTCTATGAGATGTTAAGAGAGTCTTGTGAGTGTGATGTAAATTTCTTTTTCCTTATTAATAAAATTGTGTGTCTGCGGACACTTCTTCATCATTTGATATCAGAGCTATGATGAACTGATGTTGTGTCACGTCCCCTCCCATCATACTAGTGCGATGGAGAGGATCGTGATGCTAAAACCGGGCATCTAGCCCCATGAGCTTTTAAATAAGCATTCACATAATATAAAATAACATATGAAATGTATAATTATAAGAAAAAAACACAGCAGAAATAATTTCGGTAACACATCCATCATACATTCAAGATATTCATCAAATAAATAAATGCAAATTTAACACAAGAGAGTACTTATCTTATAACAAAGTAGTCCCAAGCAACTGGCTATGCAATTGCAACGTTCCACCCAACCATAGGCCAGTTGTGATCATCAATATCTCAACACACGGCCACCCCCGAGCTGGGAATGATCTCTACAAGGAATCAGGGAACAGTAGACTCACACATAGCCAAGCATACACCAAGATGATCCAAGCCAATCTACAATTGGGTTTATCAGGCTGCTAGGAAATGGAAAGGAAGAGTGGCTAAGCATTAGAGAAATTTTGAGGTCAAAAAAGGGCCTCAAAACAAAGAAAATGTACTATAAAATACAACCAATCACATTCTAGTAGATGACATCATCCCCCTTGGTGAAGTGGCATTGCATGAGTTAAGAATGCTTATTTGTCAAATTTTCTATGGTGGATGAAAACACATAGTTAACCAAGGTAGTGGTGTAAGTACTTTTAAGTCATAAAGTAAAGTACTCATAATGATAGTCTTTTCATAAAATAATATTATTGTCATTTTCAAGTAAAGTACTCATAATGAATGTCTTTTCACACTTTCACATAAAATAATATTATTGTCATTTTCAAGTGAAGTACTCTTAATTCATAAAGAAAGTCCTTTCACATTTTTTTATAAAATAATATATTATCATTTTTATGTTTTTAATTTTAAATTATATATTCACTCCATTCTATTTAATAACATAATGTCAAACTAATAAAGAATAATAATAGATTTAATAAATAATAATAATAATAATAATGCAATGTGGATTATAATAATATTATTGACATTTTACATGTAAATAAATTCTCAATTAAATTACATTATTAAATTCATGAGAAAAGTACTAAATATAAAAAGTCAACATAAAATTTAAAAAAAAACTCTTAAAAATGTTTTTTATTATTTAATTTCATTTGCAAGTTCAAGACAAATAAATGTTAAAGGACAATACATTTTTGGGAATTTACAATGAATCTTAGTCACATCAATGTAGACTTATTTTATTAATTTTATTTCTAGTGAATTTTGAAAAGTAACTCAACCATGGTTATTTATATTGTGCATAGAAAATAGTGTGAGAGGTGACTTGTCATATATACCTACCCCATAAAACCCCCAATTCATAATATTTTAATATATCTCATATTTTTGTAGTACATCTCTTAGGAGGCCCTTTTTTGACCTCAAAATCTCTCTAATGCTAGTGAGCTCAAGCATAGTGCCAGGGGTAACCTTACAAGATCTATCTAGCTTGGAACCCACAATACCTACACACCCAGCACAAGGAAGTATTCTTTTCACTACTGTACAGTCCCTCAAGCCATACCTTCCCCATCTAGTGCTCTCAGGGTGTTCATAGAAGAGTAGCCAAAGCCCTATTGATCTTCTTGAGAGGTTATCTCCCCCACTAGGTTTATCAATCCCTCTCTATCCACTACCACTCCAATATCTTGCTTACAGTCTCCAAATCAAACAGAGATGCAGATAATCAACTAACTACAATGGCTAGATAGGAGAAAAATGTTTGTACAGTAATAAGCATGAAAATGATTCCCTGAGCTTCAGAAAAACGTGGGAAGGCTAAAAATGAACAATGGAGGTTTGGGAAAACCCTAGGAAGCAGAAATTGTTTTTAGGAAAAATGCCCATGGCAATTCTGTAACAAAATGACCTCCATACGGTCCCAAATTGCAGCCCCTTCTTCCCAGCTACTATCCAAAACAAAAAACGAGTTTTTGGGCAAGGAAAACCCTACGTTTTTTATGAAAAACATGAATGTAACTTTCAGCAGTCTCAATCTGCGTGAGAGAGGAAAAACTATATGTTCAGAATGGCTTTGGGAACCATTTCATGGGTGTTTTCTTGCCCAAGAAGCAAAAATACGAATTCCTAGGTTGATGGCTTGCCCCTACACGAAATTGGCTGCCATACCTCTTCATTCCCAAGGCATTAACTACCTCAACCAATTTCTGGAAGAATTAAATGATTGGGTCCATAACCCAAAATGGGTAGTTGGTGGTTTATGGGTTTTCTCATTGACACATGGATTAACACCATTGGCTCAAGGGTTTGAATAATTTTCCTCCCTATTCCTTTTAGAATGATGCCCCCATCTCTTTGTTGCATTGCATAGCTAGTTGTGGGTTTTTCATTAAAATTCGTATTTACATGATGTATTAATTTACATAGTGCCTATCTAGCACAAGAACCATAGGCATCTATTTTTAATTGCCGATACATAAAACACTAAATCAATGGTGGGGCCTTGGCCTTGAGCTCCTCACCATGATTAAATATCAATATTTACATCATTTACAATTTAATGAAAAAGGGGGTCAAAATGGGGACATGACATTCCCCTCCCCTTACATCAGCACTATCCTCAGTGCTCATCAAAACTGAACAAAAATGGATATGCCACCCTCATGGCATCCTTCAGCTCCCATGTAGCCTCATCGGGACTGTAGTGCTTCCATTGCACCTTTACCTGTCCGATGGCTCGGTTCCGGAGCAATTATACCTTCTTGTCTAGGATGCGCAATGGATCAGTTTGGAATTCTCCCTCGGGTTCCACCTGGATCACATCCCAATTAATCACATGGTTAGGATCATGTACATATTTCTTAAGCAAAGAGACATGAAATACATTATGAGCTTTAGTGCTAGCAGACAATGCAAGTCTATATGCAACTAGCCCTATTCTTTCAAGCACTTCAAATGGCCCACAATATCTAGGTGATAGCTTGGCACAACTCCCAAGCTTCAAGGAACCCTTCCTTGGCCTCACTCTAAGATACACATGATCCCCAACACTGAATTCCCTATGCACTCTATGTTTATCTACATAGATTTTATGTCTATCTTGGGCTACTTTTAAATTTTGCCAGATCTTTGCAACCTCTTGCTCCATTTCCTTAAGCAATTCTAGCCCAAGTACAATTTTGTTCATTAGATTGTCCCAAGTCACTGGTGTCCTACACCTTCTGCCGTACAAAGCCTCATATGGACTCATTCCCAATGATTCTTGCTGCCCATTATTATATGCAAACTCTACCAGGTGTAGATAATCCTCCCACTTGGATGGCTTGTCCATTACATACATGCGAAGCATGTCTTCAAGCACCTGATTTACTCTTTCTATTTGTCCGTCTATTTGAGGATGGTACGCGGTGCTAAAGTTCAACTGTGTACCCAAATCTGCAAAGAGACCTTTCCAAAAATTGGAAGTGAACTTGGTATCCCTGTCAGAAATTATTGCCTTAGGCAACCCATGTAATCTGAAAATTTCCTTCATGAAAATATTTGCAATGGCATCAGCTTTATGTGTGGACTTAACCGGTATGAAATGTGCTTCCTTTGTTAACTTGTCCACCACAACCATGATGGAATCATGTTGTCTCATAGTCATTGGCAATCCTGTAATAAAATCCATGGAAATTATTTCTCATTTCCATTCTGAAATTGGCACTGGGTGCAATAAACCAGCGGGGTGTTGGTGTTCAACCTTCACCTGCTAACATTTCATGCACTTAGAAATGTATTCAGTGACATCCTTCTTCATCCTTGGACAGAAATAATATTTTCTTGTTGTAGCAATTGTTTTCTGATATCCTGGGTGACCAGAGTATGGAGCTTTATGGATTTCATCCATAATAATCCTCCTCAAATATGTCGCATTTGGAATATAGACTATATTCTTATAAGTAAGAAGTCCACCTTCTTCCAAATGATAGCCTTCATACTTCTTGCCAAGGTCTTGCTATTGCAATTTGTCCTTTATATGCACGTACACTTCATCCTCAACAATATGGTTAACAATCTGCTGCCTCAAATCTGGTTGGCAAGTACTAAGTGCTGCCACATACATTTCATGTACCTTCCTGTTGAGTGCATCATCCACCTTGTTTTCTTTCCCTTTTATGTGTTTGATTTCAAAATCAAATTCACACAAAAATTTCAACCATCTAGCTTGCCTAGCATTTAAAGTTGGCTGATCAAACAAGTATTTCATACCACAATGGTCTGTCCTTAACTCAAATTTTCTTCCCATTAAGTAATGCCTCCACATATTTAAAGCATGTAATATGGATGCAAGTTCTATATCATGAGTAGCATAGTTCTTCTCATGCTCCTTCAACTTTCTTGACTCATAGCATATCACGTGGTTGTCTTGCACAAGAACTCCTCCAAGTCCTTGATTGCATGCATCGGTACACACCACAAGGTCTTTTTCTGGGTCTGCAATTTTCAAAATTGTTGCACTTGTGTGAAGATTATTCAACCGTTGAAAACTTTCCTCACATCTTGGTGACCATTCAAACTTTATCCCCTTCTTTTGCAAAGAAGTGATCGGGTTTGCAACCTTGGAGAATCCTTCGATAAACCTCATGTAGTAACCAGCAAGGCCCATAAAAGATCTCACATCAGTCACATTCCTTGGATTTGGCCAATTCATAATGGTTTCAATCTTCTCAGGGTCTACAGATATTCCTTCGTCGGAGATGATGTGACCCAAATAATGAATTCTATCTTTATAAAAGTCACATTTGCTCAACTTTGCATACAACTTATGCTCCCTTAGTAATTGCATTGTCATCCTCAAATATTCTTCATGCTCTTCCTCATTCTTAGAATAGATGAGAATGTCATCTAGGAATACAAGAACAAACTTGTCCAAATACTTGCTAAAAACATTATTCATGAGACACATGAATGTAGTTGGTGCATTTGTGAGACCGAATGGTACCACTACAAACTCATAGTGTCCATACCTCGTTCTAAAGGATGTCTTATGAACATCTTCTTCTTTGATTCTTACCTGATGGTAACCAAACCTCAAGTCAATCTTTGAAAATACCTTTGCTCCTCTCATTTGGTCAAAAAGGTCAACAATTCAGGGCAATGGGTATTTCTTCTTCACAGTGACTTTGTTCAACTGCCTGTAGTCAATACATAACCTGAGTGTTCCATCTTTCTTTTTCACAAATAGAACAGGTGCTCCCCACAGGGACACACTTGGCCTAATATATTTATTTTCTAGCAACTCTTGTAATTGCATTTTCAATTCTAGCAATTCCGATGTACTCATCCTATAGGGTGTCTTAGACACTGGTGTCGCTCCTGGAACAAGTTCAATTGTAAAGTCAATGTCTCTCTTTGGAGGGAGTCTTGGAATCTCATCAGGAAAAACATCCCTGAATTCTTGCAATACATGATATTTCTCCAATTTAAGAGTTTCATTCTCTGTTGCGTCTAAAATGTGAGCTGCATACAATTGACATCCCTTCCTACAGAACTTCTTCAGTTGCATGGCTGAAACCTGTCTAACAGAAGTCACCTTTGGAATCCCTTTTACAACCCTCGGGTTTCCTTCTTCGTCCATGCATTCAAATGTCTTATTGTAGCAGTCAAGTTTAACCCTATGTGCCTCTAACCAATCCATCCCAATGAGAATATCATAGGAGCCAAGTGGAAAAATATTCAGATCTGCATAAGTGAATAGCCCATCCATCTCTAATGGACATTTCTCTACTATTTCACTAGCTTTTCTCTTGGTTCCAGTGGCTAGTTGAACTAACCATGATTTACTATGCTTTAATTTCTTGAAAGCACAAATCTCAACAATTCTAGGAGTGTCATAACTGTGAGTAGATCCAGGATCAATCAAAATAGAAACAGATTGCTTAGCAATCTTACCTTCAACTTCAACCACAGTTGACTGATGATCTGCTTGGCGGTCATCTAGTGCTGCATAGATTCTAGGGATTGTCCTCGCCACTTGACCCACAGTTTCAGCTCCCTGGATGTTGTGGACTTGATTTGGATTCCCATTCCGATGTGGACAGTTCCTAAGCATGTGCTCCCATCCACAACCCTAACATTGAATTGGTTCTCTTGGCTCCTTTGGATCTCTTGGCTTATCTCCCATCATCCTAGTTGGCTTAGTCACAACCTGTGATGGTTGCCTTTGCTGATTCCGGAATTGAGGAGGCTTGAACCCCTTCTTCCTTTGATTAAACTTTTCATTTTTCTTATCCTTCCATGCCTTATGGAATTTTGGTTTGCTTTTGTTTTCATCAAAGCAATACTTGGCCTTTCTTATGGCCTCCTCTATAGTTCAAGATTCACCAAACTCAATTCTATCTTTATATGACCGGGGCAGTCCACTCAGGAAACGCTGAATTTTCACCTTATCATCTCGAAGTACTTAACATACCTCAGCATCTCCAAGAACTTGTTTGCAGATTATTCCATGGTCAATTGTCCCAATATCAGCTCATGGAACTCTTTGATCTTATCATCATAGTACCTATCAGATAGGTAATTCTGCTTGAAGTATTTCTTGAACTGCTTCCACACAATCTTCCTTTAGTTGATCTTCTTCACTTGCCTGATGTGTTCCCACCATATAGATGCTCTTCCATTCAAGTTGAAGATGGAAACCCTTGCCTTCATATTCTCAGAGTAGTCTTGGACTTGGAAATATTTTCTCATCCCAAGAAGCCAAGCTTCAGCTTCTTGACCAGACTTTATCTCTCCATCAAATGTAGGAGGTTTCGCCTTCTTAAATTCCCCGTGTGAATTGTTCTTGTAGTGCTTCTTCCTATTACTCCTGCGAGATGAAGAGCTTGAACCCTCAATGGATTCTTCAGAGTCAGATGATTCATTAGAAGAGATTTCTGGAGTATGCGTTCTGTCTGTAGAAACTCTTCTTGAGCTACTGGCCCTCTTATGGGAATTCCTTCTAGAACTACTCCCACCCCTTTCTGGATTTGATGTCTGATGCCCAAAGTTCATTTGCCTTTGGATGTCTGTTAAACTCTGTAGCATGGCTGCATTTAAATGATTTTGTTCTTCTTAAGCTTTAATCATCCTTTCATTGTCTTCTCTACAGCTTTGCAACTCCACCCTTAGGCTTCTCATGGTGGCTGCAATACTTGGAGGAGTCTCTTGATTTCTTCTCCCATTAGATTCTATTTCAATATTTTCAACATGTATGTTCTCCCCCATGGCATCTGTCTCAGGCTCATAGGGATCCTATGCATCATCCATGATGTTGATTTTCTTGGCCCAACCAAGATCCAAAACTTTCCAACTGTATTATCCAGAGTGCTGCCCTGATGTAACTGTGATTCTGCAAAATGTGTTCATCAACACAATTGTTAGCTACATTATATTCTCAGAAATTCATAATTTACTTTCATGCACGTGGGAAAATATTATATTGACAATTTGTCAAATCATAGAATTTTCTCACAATCAACGACATATGAGAGGGGGGACAACGGAGGTCAAGGGGTCTTTCATTTCGCGCAATCTAGCGCATAAGTTCCATGGCAATTTTTTTTCCATTTTCGGCACCTGAAAATCTCCCTGAAAAATGGCTGAAATTCCATGTTTCGGAGCAACTTGTGGAGTTCTTCCGCAATTGCGGGGCGATTTGCAGAATCCTTCCGCAGTTGTGGGGTGATTTGTTGAATCCTTCCAAAATTGTGGGACGATTTTCCGAGTCCTTCTAAAATTGCGGGACGATTTTCCGAGTCCTTCTGAAATTGCGGGATTATTTGGCGAGTCCTTCCAAAATTGTGGAACGATTTGCCGAGTCCTTCCGAAATTGCGGGACGATTTGCTGAATCCTTCCGCAATTGCAGGACGATTTGCCGAGTCCTTCCGCAATTGTGGGATGATTTGCTGAGTCCTTCCGCAATTGTGGGACGACTCACGGAATCCTTCTGCAGTTTCGGGCCAACTTGCCGAACTCTTCCGCGTTGTGGAACAACTCGCGGAATCCTTCCGCAGTTTCAGGCCAACTTGCTGAACGCTTTCGCGTTGCGAAACAACTCATGGAATCCTTCTGCAGTTTTGGGCCAACTTGCCAAACTCTTCCGCGTTGTGGAATGACTCCCGAAATCCTTCCACAGTTTTGAGCCAACTTGCCGAACTCTTCCACGTTGCGGAATGACTCGCGAAATCCTTCCGCAGTTTTGGGCCAACTTGCCGAATCCTTCCCGAAACAGACTTAAAAAAAAAAATTCCAAAAACTCTTAGGAAAATTTGAAATCTTTCCTTCTTTCAGTGATGACTACTGCTCAGCAAAAGGTGATCTTACCTCTGTAATTTTATTCAACTTAGCCATTTTAGGCCCGATGCTGAGACCTGTGGTGATCAGGAAGGGACCTTCCCATGTGACAGTAATCTGATTTGGTCCATAGAGGTCCAATGCTGCAACCAGCAGCTCTGGTACCATTCTGTCACATCCCCTCCCATCATACCAGTGCGATGGAGAGGATCGTGATGCTAAAACTGGGCATCTAGCCCCATGAGCTTTTAAATAAGCATTCACATAATATAAAAGAACATATGAAATGTATAATTATACAAAAAAAACACAGTGGAAATAATTTCGGTAATACATCCATCATACATTCAAGATATTCATCAAATAATTAAATGCAAAGTTAACACAAGAGAGTACTTATCTTATAACAAATTAGTTCGAAGCAACTGGCTATGCAACTACAACGTTCCACCCAACCATAGGCCAGTTGTGATCATCAATATCTCAACACACGGCCACCCCCGAGCTGGGCATGATCTCTACAAGGAATCAGGGAACAGTAGACTCACACATAGCCAAGCATACACCAAGATGAGCCAAGCCAATCTACAATTGGGTTTATCGGGCTACTAGGAAATGGAAAGGAAGAGTGGCTAAGCTAGTGAGCTCAAGCCCAGAGCCAAGGGTAACCTTACAAGATCTATCTAGCTTGGCACCCACAATACCTACACACCCAGCACAAGGAAGTATTCTTTTCACTACTGTACAGTCCCTCAAGCCATACCTTCCCCATCTAGTGCTCTTAGGGTGTGCATAGAAGAGTAGCCAAAGCCCTATTGATCTTCTTGAGAGGTTAGCTCCCCCACTAGGTTTATCAATCCCTCTTTGTCCACTACCACTCCAATCTCTTGCTTACAGTCTCCAAATCAAATAGAGATGCAGATAATCAGCTAACTACAATGGCTAGACAGGAGAAAAATGTTTGTACAGTGATAAGCATGAAAATGATTCCCTGAGCTTCAGAAAAACGTGGGAAGGCTAAAAATGAACAATGGAGGTTTGGGAAAACCCCAGGAAGCAGAAATCGTTTCTAGGAAAAATGCCCATGGCAATTCTGTAACAAAACGACCTCCATACGGTCCCAAATCGCAGCCCCTTCTTCCTAGATACTATCCAAAACCAAAAACGAGTTTCTGGGCAAGGAAAACCCTGCGTTTTTTATGAAAAACGTGAATGTAACTTCCAGCAATCTCAATATGCGTGAGAGAGGAAAAACTATCTGTTTAGAATGGCTTTGGGCACCATTTCATGGGTGTTTTATTGCCCAAGAAGCAAAATACGAATTCCTAGGTTGATGGCTTGCCCCTGCACGAAATTGGCTGCCATACCTCTTCATTCCTAAGGCATTAACTACCTCAACCAATTTCTGGAAGAATTAAATGATTGGGTCCATAACCCAAAATGGGTAGTTGGTGGTTTATGGGTTTTCTCATTGACACATGGATTAACACCATTGTCCCAAGGGTTTGAATAATTTTCCTCCCTATTCCTTGTAGAATCATGCCCCCATCTCTTTGTTGCATTGCATAGCTAGTTGTGGGTTTTTCATTAAAATTCGTATTTACATGATGTCTTAATTTACATGGTGCCTATCTAGCACAAGAAGCATAGGCATCTATTTTTAATTGCTGATACATAAAATGCTAAATCAATGGTGGGGCCTTGGCCTTGAGCTCCTCACCATGATTAAATATCAATATTTACATCATTTACGATTTAATGAAAAAGGGGGTCAAAATGGGGACGTGACATGTTGGATTGGCAAAGGGTGCTAGTCTTCTCAACATCGATGTGATTGACAAAGGGTGTTCTTTGGGAGGTAACTTTTGTTATCAAAATTGATAAGGAAAAGCTAGTTGAGATAAATTAGCAGATTTATCCATTGTCAGTTTTTTTTGTTGCATAGATCTATAGATTTTTTAATTCTAACAGCTTTTTAAAATCTATGGTGAAAACTGGTGTATTGTTTTTTTTATAAATTTTTTGCTTTAGATTTATGAATATCTGGCAAAAATTTTAGAATCATTATGTTCAATCCTGATCTGTAATATTCTAGATCTGGCTATCATTTTGCTTTTCTTTAAGATTTGAATAAAAATAAAGAAAGAAAGTTCATTGGCAATCTACAACTTGATCTGATCTGGATCAATTCCACACCAGTGATCTGAGTTCAACAGCGTTCAATCAACGATCTAGTTTTTTTTAACTGGCCCATCTAGGTGATCTCTAGCGTGAGCCATCACCGATCTTAGCATCTCAATCTGCCATAAACGTGAGCCGATCTCAGATCTCAACGATCTGCCCAATTCAAGCTGCCATTTACAACGATCAATGATTTCTCCGGTAATTTCTTCAATGTCCAGCGTGACCATCAACGATTCCAGATCGCAGATCCATTAGCGTGATCCATCCATCCTTATCCATACAGCGTGATCCATCAATCTATTTAGAACCAGTGGCTACAAGACCTTCAACCCCATACACAATGTCTTTTTGAAAATGCTTTCCTGTTCGGGTAGATGTATAAAGTTTCTCAAGTAGTTGGTGTCGCTGAAACTCTGCCTCCTCTGTAACTACTGTAACTCAGAGCATCCATTGTTTTACTTAATATAAGTCATACATTCCCTATTGTTGGGTTGAGATACCCCCTGAGCCAATATTCTCTCTGAGCCAAGCCAAGGCAACAGAGCAATCGAATGGAGATCACCAAATGACAGAGCACAAACCACTTTGATCGGAACATCTCAAGCACCGATCCAGTGTGGGCAATCATCCATCCCCAAATATTCCATCATTTTCAATTTTATAAATTAATTTTCAAACAAAATTTATTGTAAAAAGTGGATTTTCAGTTCATTTTTAAAGGCAAATTGGGCTTTGGAGTAGAAGACTTTGTAATTTTGGAGTTATAAGGCAGAAGAGTATTTTTTAAAAGAGACTAATGTGAGAAGATTCAGTGAAATACTCTCTCATATTTTTATTTTTTTTATGAGGTTTTCTTAGAGGGTCAAGGCTAAGCCCCTAAAAAGACACTCTTTCTTGAGTAGAGTCTTGTGAGTGTGATGTAAATTTCTTTTTCCTTATTAATAAAATTGTGTGTCTGAGGACACTTTTTCATCAGATGACACATGTGGTATGAGATGGTCTTTGATAGAATCAGCAATGATCCTCTTAGCCTTGACCAAATTATTTTTGTGCAAGGCCTTAGCCTCTTCTTCCTTTGGGATAGGGACCTCTTCACTTATGTAAGTGTCCAACTCATTTTCTTCCAGGATTAACCCAATCCTATACTTCCATGCTCGGAATTTATCAGCTCCTTCAAGCTTATCCTCAAGCTTGGTGTGGTGAGACATCTTTAAAGAGTACTTCAAATGAAAATAGAAAAGTTTTAGGTCTTACCACTTGATTTGCTCAAAACTGGATCTGGAGGATTAGGGTTTGTAAGAGAAACCCTAAAAATTCAAAATGTGAATTTCAACTTTATGAAAGGCAAGAAAGATGCGCCTTGATGAGTTGATTAGCCTGGTATATTCAGAATTTGAGATCTGCAAATTTTCACCCTTCAGAAATGATTTTTAGTCTTCCTGGATTCACTAGGGAGGACCCTGAATTAGGGTTTGAGTTTCTCGGATCTTCACCCAACCAAAAATATCGATACAAAGCTCTAAACTTCGTTTTGTCCAAGGAGCTTCCAGCTATGTCTTCAGATTTCAGAAATTTCTATTTTTGTGGAAACCCTAATTTTTAGGGCTAAAACTGAAAGTGCTCATAATTGAATTCTGATTGGACAGAAAGATTCTTCTTGATGAGTAGAGTCAATCTACCTTACTACTTTACCAAAATCTGTGGAGAGAAACCCAATAAACAAGAAACCCTAGTTTCCGCCACTACACAATGTCTTCTTCTTAGGGAAGCTCTGATACCATGTTAGATTTTGAGCATTAATTCAACATACTCTAGGATCTTTACTAAGAGAATAACATGTACAACATATTAAGCAATCACATAAGACAATGGACACATAGAGTTTCACTAGGGAAAACCATAAAGGTGAAAAACCCCACAACTTCCTCAGAGATAGAAAGAGCAATGATACAACCAAATACAAGAGATAGTCTTCTACTAGCATCTACTCCTCCTCCTCAACTAGTGCGCCACTTTCCAAGTGATGTAAGAGTGAGTAATGAGTGATCAAATAGAGATATCCTAATATCTGTTTATACTTGTCCTGTCCTACCCAATAAACTAACAGGACCGACTTGTCTAACTAAGTCTAATAACCCATGGTTACATTAATCCAGGCTGACCCCACACTTGGTGGTCTAATAACCCATCACAGCAAGTTACGACACTTGCGACACTTGTCAATACAAATGACGACACTTCCGTATATAGTAATAATACCATCTCTATAGGAGTACAATATACATAGGTGAAATACATTCTGAAGTTACATATACATCAACAAAGCGCAGTTTCCAGTTGTGCTATCCTATTATCAAACTGCACAGTCCTTAGATGCGCGAGTTGCGCCAACCTTATGGCTTGTAGAAGTATTGACCGCGAAGGGGTTAATCTCTGCGCAGTCCCCAGTCCGCAACGCGCTGTTCATGATATATGTTTAAGCACTCATCACGTGGTTATGGAAACCAGATTCCACAGCCACCCAATAACTTCACCTCGGGTGAGACATTAGTCTGCTCGCAAATTGTTGCCGAAAGGGCTGGTGAAAAGAGGTTTTGTTGGTTCCTTGAACTGCGAAGAACCTGGGTCTTTATAGAAAACCTCAAGACAGTTATGTAAGCCAACAAATGGTTCCATTGCTGGGCTTAAAATTTGTGATGACTTGCCGCTCTTGAAGGAAGTGATGTGCTCGGAAGAAAAGGTTTCGTTGATTGCAGAAATTTGGCATCTAGACAAGAAAGAAATCTGGGCTTGGTGTGACAAGACAGAAAGAGACTTCACAAGGAAGGTGAATCAAAATCCGCATCTGTCTGACATAGATTGGTTGAAAAAATATCTATGGAAGGATATTGACGAGATTTTCTGGGAATCCTTTGGAAACGAGTTGCACGAGTGGTTGTCAAGGCTCGCAGAGTGCAAGAACAGTTTCGCGCCAGAAGTACCTACTGAGTGGAATCCAGAGCTAATTGCGAGGCTCAAAGCAATAGATAGTTCATTTTCGACAGTAGTTGACTTTTGGGTTGACAGTATTCTAGAAGGCTTCGTGACAGAGTTCGCTGTGGACACCCTGAATTCCTACAGCGCAACCGAAGTAGATTTTTTCAAAGGTTTCAGAGGTAAGTACCTAAACAATTTGAGTTTATACATTAAAATGATTTTAGCTGAAAAAGGTGTTTTAAAAGTGTAGTAAAGATTCCTAGAAGTTTTGAATTTGTAATGATCAATAGCATCTACAGTGATTCTGACAAAGAAACACATAATTTGAGAAGTCGAACAATATATAAGTATACCACTAAGAAGACTAGACTCCGCATAGATATTGATTCACAAAACCAGCCTGATAGCCAGACCGCACCTCTATCAGCCACCTATCAGCCTATAACTCCGCAGAATACGCCGGTTGCAAGTACCATGCATCCTATTTCTCATATTTCATCAGTATAGAACCCTCCAGGTGCTAATATTCCTGATCCTCAGAGCGTCAGCACTAGTAACACCGCGGGAGTGAGTACTCAGACCATCCTGACTCAGACCATTCTGAATCCGATTATCCCATCTGAGAATATTCCACTTCAAAACATTCCACGTAATACAAACTTTACTTTTGCTACTCAGAACCCTACACCACCTAGGAGAAGAATAAATGATGATATTAAGCTGCCAATATTCAAAGGAATAGGTCTAGAAGACCCTGAGCAACATTGGTTTCTATGTGAAGCTGTATGGAGTGTTAAGCAAGTTCAAGATGATGCTCTGAAGCAAGCGCAGCTCATCACCACATTTAGAGATAGAGCCTTGAATTGGTTCATGAATTATTCTGTTGGACATTAGAGAACCTTAGCAGAAAATAAGGTTGCACTATTGAGTGAGTTCAAGAAACCGAAGTCAAAATCCCAATGTATAACAGAACTAAAGGAAATTAAGCAAAAACCTAATGAGATGGTTTGTGAATTTGACCATAAATTTAAGACATTGTTAGACCAAGTAAGTTTTGTCATAGCACTGCAACAACACCAAGAATGGTTTACAGCCGTGTTGTTGCCCCATATCAGACTGCCATTGATGCAGCAAAAAATGGCTTCGCAGGCAAAAGCCTTGAAGATCGCGATGAAATTAGAAGCTTTACCAATTGGAGAGACTAGCACTGGGATGTCTCAGATTCAGACCTAGTTAGCTACCCTAACATTACAACTATAGGATATGAAGAAGTGAAAACAAGAGAGACAAGAAGTCTGGTGTATAGGATGTAAAGGAGAAGGGCACACCAGAGAGCATTGTCATTTATTTCAGGAGTACCTTAACAGTGGAGCATTGAATCCACTGAATCAGAATCAAGCACCGTGGTGTGAAATCTGTAAAACGCAAGGCCATAGGACTGAAAACTGTTATCTGATACAGAAGTATGTGCGCACCCCTAAGAATCTATATTGCAATTTCTAAAAATCAGTTGGACATGATGAATCGAACTGTAGATCATATGAGCTCATGCAGGAAAGGAAGAGAGACATGGAGCATATGCGCAATAGTGGAGTATACAAAGTCCAAGAAGCAACTCCATAGAAGTAAGATAATGTGCAGTATGACCAAGGCACATATAGAGGCCGTGGTGGATGATATCGTAGAAGAGGAAGAAATACTGGTCCAAGACAAGGAAGGGGAAGAGGCCAGATGATCTGTTACAACTGTGTCCAGGCAGGTCACTTATCTAGAGATTGTACCAATGAATGTACTGCTTGTAATTACTGCAAATATTTTGATCATGTTATTGAGGTCTACCCAGTGCTAGCGGCAGAAATGCAGAAAAAAAAAAGCAAGATGCACCTAACCCAAACATTCAATTGATCGCAATAGAGAGAAGGGCTGCGGATCCAATTATCAATGCAATGACATGAATTGGCGCTACCACAGGGAGAGATAGAGGAGCAGAAGCCTCAACTTTTGGAGATTTTGACACTAGGCAGACTCCTCTTGAAACAATCTGGATCAAAAACGTTATGGGGAAGACACCTGCTTTCAACTTGGAGAAAAACAAACAAGTCTTTGAAGAAGCAAGGGATATCTTCAAAGAGTCATCACCTAGTTCACCAATAATCTCGTTGCAAAGTGAAATACCGCATATAGAAGATATGCTGACCGCTTATGACAAAACATGCCATGCAGCAGAGACAGGCACCTTTGTTGCGCAGTTCCTAAGGAGCTACATGAAACTGCTGAAGAGCCCAGATGCTCTAGCGGAATTACAAAAGTTGTTAAATCAATATGAACCACATAGTGAGAAGGAAATTGCCGAGAGCACAGTGCATTAGATTAAGAACCATAAAAAAACATGCCGAGAAATGAGGCTCAATGCACAGATAGGAGACTATGAGATGGATGAGATCATCCTTGATCTGGGATCTGAAGTAAATGTCTTGACTAAGCAGACATGGCAGCAGATGGGACGACCAAATTTGCTATGGTCACCTATACAGTTGAGAATGGCCAATCAAGAGAAATTCATGCCTTTTGGAAGGTTAGCCAACGTTATTGTTGACATTGATGGAGTGCGAAGTCATGCAGACTTCGAGGTTATTGAGATTGTGGATGATAGTCAGCCTTATCCAGAACTATTGGGTATAGACTAGGAAATGGATAACCTCGCCATCATAAACTTGAAAATAAAGAAGATGATCTTTGAAGGGAAGCATCTCAAGGTCATCGCACCACTGGACCCTACAGACGGAGAAAGATACAGTGAGCCAATTCAGGAAGAATCCAGAGCATAGGATCTTGACCTCCTTTACAATATGACAGCAAATCAAGAAGACTATGCTAATCCCACAGTGGATGGAACACTCATTTGGTGATGTGATAGTTCTTGCATCTCAGACTCTAATGCAGGACTAGAGAACTGGAAAGGCCGTATGCATGAAGTATTTGCAAGAAGATGCGCGCAGCTTACAAAGTCACTGCATTGGATTGGAAAAGAGGTAAGTCCAATCCCCATCTACAATGGTTCATCTAATGTTTATTCATTTATCCAAGAATATATTGTGTCAGTTGCAGATGAACATTGCTTACCAGCACTAGATATGGCACTGCATGAGACACCTTCCAGATGGTGGGTTGCGCATAAGCTATTGAGATATTGTAACTTCTAAGAATATTATATTTGTAATTTATTATTCCTCCATCGGAATGTGATAACTTGGGTTATTAGAATTCCCTAGTGGGGTCGGCCCAGAGTCAGTTGTATGGGGTGTTTAAGTCCCCTAGTGGGATCGACCCAGTCAGCATTATGTTGAGTGGTTAAGTTGGGGCTGACCTAGCTAAGGTTAAAAGACAAGTGAAGTAGTGTATAAATAGAGGAGGTGTGTTCCTCATTTAACACACATGCTCACTTGTAAAACTCGCATAGGAGAGGGATGGATCTGCAATGGAGGAGAAGGAGCTCATGTTTGGGACTACATACTTGTATTTTCTAGTCATCTATATTGAGGAAGCTTTGTTGGGTTTTCTACCCCATGGGGGTTTCCCAGGATAAATTTGTGTCTCTTGTGTTTATGTTGTGCTTGTTGTTCTTTCAGTGATCTTGTATATGCTATTGTTGTGAAATGGAATGTAATACTGATGTTATCTATCTTATCATATTGAATCTTAACATGGTTTCAAAGCTAGCCTGAAGGAAGGCAATGTATGGCACTTACGACACTTGTCTCACTTGCGACAATTTGAAAGTTAGGGTTTTGTATAGAAAAACCTAGTCATTGTGGAACTTTCGCTATAAATCCATTTTGGAAAAGTTTCAGGATATGAAACTTTTACAGGTCGAAGATAACATCCCCCTGTACCTTTTGTCTGAAGCTCAGCCTCAGATTCGTTGTAATTTGTGATTTATGATCCGTACAAGTTAGGGTTTCTGCCTCTTCCAGAATGCAATCCTAAACAGTTGAACTTGGGAAAAGGGTCATATCTCGGGCTAGGAAGCTCCAAATGAAATTTTGTAAAAAGTGGCAGTTAGGGAATGGACTGTAGTTTGACAGATTCTCTTTTCAGAGGCTGAATTTGAAACAATGACACGTGGCACTCCGTACAAGTTCTCTATGTTGTTTCATCCCATAAACAGGTCATGTTGCGACACTTGGAATAACTCTCTCTCAAAGAATCCATTAAATCTCAGACCATTTGGGGTTGGAAAGATGACAGGTCAGGCTACTAGGTGAGAATCCATATTGCTTGTAATAGTTATATGCATATGATGGGTAAGTTGGACAAAAATTCCATTGTTGTTTATCTAGAATGAAACCTCTTTGCTGACATGTTGAGAGCTGTGCACGCTCTTGATAGTATGTTCTGGTAGAGATGGAAGGAATCTAGATAACCACTATATGCATACAGGATATGGAAAAGTGTTGTGCCAAAGTATTGGTCAAGATAGTTGCATAACTATGTGAATCATATATGTATGCATTATAGGTTATCATGTCAACATGATTTGATGATTATGAAGTATTACTAATCATGTAATTAGATTTGATTTGTAGGAAATATCATGTGGTATAATCTACAAAAGAAGGATGATGAACACTGAACAAGTGATAGATGTTCAACAAGAAGACTTACAAATCAAACATACTATAGAAGGCTCGTGGCTAGAAGATTCTCTTAGAAGGAGGAATAGGATCATGATGAGATGTTTGCTCCAAGTGGCTAGATACGACCATTCTCTTAATGGTGTAATTGAAGAAGAAGAAGTACGAATAGAGAAAACTCCCACGATTCAATTGAAGAAAGATCTGTACGGATACTCAGGATCGATAGTCATTTGATGAGCTGAATGATCACCATGGGTGATGCAGATTTCAACCTTTGCTACAAGGTTGAAGATGGCGTCTATATATAGATGACATTCTTCTATTAGATGGATGCAAGAAGGAACTCACCACAGAGTTCAAATGATCTTGAGGCTCATATCAGTAGACCCATCTGACGAGAGATGGCATGGATAGATATGCAGAAGATCACTCAATGCAAAGTGTGAATGATGTTTAGTCACAAAGGGAGAATTGATAGCTTCTTGACAAGCTGATCCTAACCTTTACCTTAAGGTTATGGATGATGAACCTATCATACTATTACTATATGTGGATGATCTCATTCTGACAGGGAATGAGAAACAGATCATGGAAAGCAAGAAGAATCTAGCTACAGAATTTGAGATGAAAGATCTCAGATTGATGCATTACTTCCTAGGTCTGGAAGTATGGCAAGGCCCAGAATGAATCTTTCTCAACCAGGGAATGTATGTTGTGGAAATATTGAAAATATTTGATATGTTGGAATGCAAATCCATGGCCACTCCCATGGATTCCAACTTGAATTTGTTAGTTGATGACTCATCAGAGTTAGTGGATGTGACTCTGTACAGACAGATTATAGGGTCATTGATGTATCTGACAAATACCAGGCCAGATATATGCTTTTCTATGAACACCTTAAGTCAGTATCTAGTAGAACCTAGACGTCTTCACCTTATTGCTGCAAAGCATGTGATGAGGTACCTAAAGGGTACGATAGACTTTGGTCTATCTTATCTTGGATATCATGACTTCAGATTGTATGGCTACACAGATGTTGATTGGGCACGAAGTGTATCAGACAGGAAGAGCACATCGGAAGGATGTTATTGTCTGGGATCTTCCATGATCTCATGGTTTAGCAAGAAGCAGTCTAGTGTGGCTCTCAGCACAGGTGAAGTGGAATATATTGTTGCTTACTCTTCTAGTTGTGAAGCGATATGGCTTTGGAATTTGTTATCAAGATTATTTGACTTAGAGATGGACCCCACTATGATCCTGTGTGACAACCAAAGTTGTATCAAGATGATAGAGAATCCATTGTTCCATGATAAGTCAAAGCACATAGAGATCTGATATTTCTCTATATGGGATATGGTGCAGAAAGGAGCTATAAAGCTCGAGTATGTGAGCATTGACGAACAAGTTGCTGATGTATTGACCAAACCTCTATCTCGAGTAAAGTTTGAGTATTTCTGAGACAAGCTTGGTGTAGTTCAGAAGGACCCTCCTCGAAAGGGAGAATGATATGGTCCATGATGATGAGATTGCCTGCATCAATGGTAAGGTTGATGATGAGAATACTTGTATCAATGATGAGGATACTTGTATCGATGATGAGGATACTTGTATCGATGATGAGGATACATGTATCGATGATGTGGATACTTGTATCGATGATGAGGATACATGTATCGATGATGAGGTTACTTGTTCCGACGATGAGGTTGATGATGAGGTTACCTGTCCCGATAATGAAGTCGATGATATCAATGATAAGGTTGAGAAGTGGTCCCTAGTGGACGAGAGGGATTGTATCATCCCCGAACTTTGGTCTTTGAATTGATCCGTAGACATATGTCTCTAAGAAGTGGTCCCTAGTGGACGAGAGGGATTGTATAATACCTAGACTTCGGTCCCTGAATTGATCTATAGACAGATGTCTCCGAAAAGTGGTCCTTATACTTTTTCTAAGTGTACGTGATAGGACTGCATCACCCCTTAACAGTTGGTTCAAAATGTATGTGATAGGACTGCATCGTCTCTTAACATTTGGTTCAAAATGTACGTGATAGGACTGCATTGTCCTTGAACAGTTGGTTCAAAATGTATGTGATAGGATTGCATGATCCCTAAACAGTTGGTTTAAAATGTACGTGATAGGACTGCATCGTCCCTAAATAGTTAGTTCAAAATGTATGTGATAGGACTGCATCATCCCTGAACAGTTGGTTCAAAAATGTACATGATCTGGATTGCATCGTCCATAGACATGAGAGGTGTCTTAAATTGATCAGGATTGATCATCCTGTAAGTAGATCTGGACTGCATCATCCATAGACATGAGAGGTGTCTTAAATTGATCAGGATTGATCATCCTGTAAGTAGATTTGGACTGCATCGTCCATAGACATGAGAGGTGTCTTAAATTGATCAGGATTGATCGTCCTGTAAGTAGATCTGGACTGCATTGTCCGTAGACATAAGAGGTGTCTTAAATTGAGAGGGATTGATCATCCCGTATGTGGATCAGGATTGTATCATCCTTGGACCTATGTCCTAAAGTGAGAGGGATTGATCATTTCGTAATTGGATCATCTGTATTGCAGAGTATGCTACTATGATGATGTTGTTGATCGAGAGGATCCAGATGATGATATTGTTGATCGATAGGATCCAGATGATGATATTTTTGATCGAGAGGATCTAGATGATGATACTGTTGATCGAGAGGATCCAGATGATTATACTGTTGATCGAGAGGATCCAGATGATGATATTGTTGATCGTGAGGATCCAGATGATCGAGAAGATCTATATGATGATGATGTTGATCGAGAAGATCCAGATGATGATGTTGTTGATCGAGAAGATCCAGATGATCGAGGAGATCTAGATGATGATGTTGTTGATCGAGAGATTCAAATGATGATGTTGTTGATCGGGAGATCTAGATGATGATGTTGATCGAGAGATCCAAATGATGTTGTTTATTAGGAGATCCAGATGATGATGCTGTTGATCGAGAGATCCAGATAATGTTGTTGATCGAGAGATCCAGATGATGATGTTGTTGTAGCTGTTCGAGTGTTGCAGAAGATGAAGACTCAGTATTGAAGATGTTTATGTTCCAGTATTGAAGATCCTGAAGATGTTTCAATAACTATTTGAGTTACTGATGATGTATGAAGAAAGCTTCCAATGATTTATAGATGTATCATGTATAATGTAGTTGATGACTCCTTGCTCCTACAGATGTTGTTATAATATCCTTCTCGTTAAGGGGAAGTGTTGAGATATTGTAACTTCTAAGAATATTATATTTGTACTTTATTATTCTGGATATGTTTCATTCCTCCGTAGAGATCTTATTGTATATCCAGAGATGTTTATTACTCCATCGGAATGTGGTAACTTGGGTTATTAGACTTCCCTAGTGGGGTCGGCCCAGAGTCAGTTGTATGGGGTGTTTAAGTCCCCTAGTGGGGTCGGCCCAGTCATCATTATGTTGAGTGGTTAAGTTGGGGCTGACCTAGCTAAGGTCAAAATAAAAGTGAAGTAGTGTATAAATAGAGGAGGTGTGTTCCTCATTTAACACACACACTCCCTTGTGAAACTCGCATAGGAGAGGGATATATATGAAAAGGAGGAGAAGGAGCTCATGTTTGGGACTACATACTTGTATTTGTTGGTCATCTATATTGAGGAATATTTGCTGGGTTTTATACCCCATGAGGGTTTCCCAGGATAAATCTATGTCTCTTGTGTTTATGATGTGCTTGTTGTTCTTTCAGTGATCTTGTATATGCTATTGTTGTGAAATGGAATGTAATACTGATATTATCTATCTTAGCATATTGAATCTTAACATAAGCATACATTGACTACATGGGATCAGTGCAAGAGCATGATGCAGATCAGGTTCGTTGAGAAGGTTGTACTGCCCTTTGAAAAATATAATGGACAAACGGATCCAAGGGATCATATTGAAATATGTTCGTAAACATGGCAGGAGAGACCACAGACAGAATGGGTGCATCTGTTTGCGCATACATTGGAGGAGCACACTCCAAAGAACTAGTACCTAGACACAGAGTTGCGCAGAGAATACACAGATTGGCCTACCCTAACTGCGAACTTCCAGAGAAGTTTCAGTTTTGAAGATGACATCCCGAGTATAAATGAAGCATTGCAGGTCATCAAGGAAATAATATTCATAGCAGAATGCCCAAGTACAAATGAGTCATTGGAGGAACTCAAAGAGAGAGTGTTTGAAGATATAAAATTCCATGTGAACCTACAGCCAGAATGGGAAAGAACGATAGAACATGCACTAGAATGCTATAACCTCATTGAAAATGGTGAAGAAGAAGAAGAAAGCAATGAGGAGGATCCGCGCAATGTCAATATACCTGAGTCAGAAGGTGCGCGCGATGTAGAGGGACCTCCACTGGAAATTCCAGACATGAGTGGACCTATTAAAACGAGAAAAGTGAACATTGGCACAAGTGAAGAGCCAAAGTTTGCATCTATCAGAGACTACTGGGATGATGCCACGGTCGCGGAGATTGCGGACCTGCTACATGAATATCAGGATTTCTTTTCGACGAAGTTTACAGAAATGAAAGGTATTTTGGGTAACTTAGGGGTTATGAAGATACCTCTTAAGCCAGGCGTGAAGCCTGTTAAGAAAAGGCCCTATAGAATGAACCCTCGATACAAAGAAAGACTTAAGGTAGAACTCGATAAGATGCTCGATGCGGGGATCATTGAGCTGGTTGAAGAATCTGAATGGATAATCCCGATGGTTAGCTAGGACAAGAAAACTAAGGGTGAGATAAGGATCTGTGTGGATCTCAGGAAGCTGAATGATGCTTCTCTACATGACCCATTTCCCACTCCTTTTATAGATGAAGTCTTAGATAATGTTGGAGGAAATGAGGCCTACTCTTTTACTGATGGATTTTCTGGATACCATCAGATAAGAATTGATCCAGCAGATAGACACAAGACAACTTTTTCTACTGAATGGGGGTCGTTCTAGTATACAGTAATTCCCTTTGGTTTGAAGAACATGTAGCTAGGGTTTTACCCCTAGCTTGTGCAAATGAGCACCTACTAAGGAGAATGGACTCCTTAGTAGCAGTTCAGTAAATGTAAATAATTAAGCTAAAACAGAAATGTAAACTAATCTAAAACACATGCATGAAACATAAAGAACAATTTGTAAACAAGGGTTTTGTATTGATATTACCTCCAATGTGAAGGTTGATGAAGCTCCTTGCAATGTCCAAGAGGGTTTCTCCAAGCTCCAATGTGCTCCTTCTCTTTCTCCAATGGTGGGAATGGGCCAAAAGGGGCTCTCAAGGTGAAAGTGGCTCAATGGTGAGCTAGGGTTTCGAGAGAGATTTTGGCAGAGTAAGGGTATACTTGATTGTGGATATGGAATAAGGGATCTCCATCACCTATTTATAGTTTTTTGGTGGTGGAGTGCTGACCCATGGTTTTGGGAACCATATGGTTTAGGGCAGCTGTATAGGGTTTTTTCCTCCTTTTCCTCATTATTTTATATTTTTTATTCCCTTTTTAGAGGGATTTTGCTATTTTTGGAGGAAAAGGGGGGTTTTTTTTAGCCTTTTTGAGGCTATTTTGATGGCTTTGTGGCCTTTTGGGGGCATTTTAGGCCTTTTGGAGGCTTTTTAGTGGGATTTTTAGGGTTTTTAAGGGAAATATGGTAGGAAAATGGACAAATGAGCCATATAATGTGGTAGATGAGGTAGTGAACACTTTTTGGGTGTTAACAGATTGCCCCCTGATGTGCGAGGGCAGGAGCTCATCGTATGGCCGATGGACATCATAAGTCATATATGGTTTTCTTGGGGTATGGAGAAGAGAAGAAACAAACTGAAGCCCGGAACAACGACCCCGAACATTCCCATAACCTCAAGAACTAAAAGTACATAACCTCAAAAAAGGATGAGGAATCATCTGATCATATGGACGAGGCGGGCATTCCCATGCTCGTATCAAGATATAACATAATAATAACAAAGGGGTCCAAAAATGGGGACCTGACATATACATGACCTCAAATACTGACTGAGGAATAATCTCAATAGATGGACGAAGCGGGCATACCCATGCTCGTATCAAGATACATAAAAGAAAACTGTGAGGCCCGAAAAGAGGGACCTGTAAGATACATAGAGAACCACTGCGTACATCATAAGTTTCTAGAGGGGACACGAATCTGGGACATACTGCTGGGCTAACCATGTCTGAGCTGAGGAACTGATACACTGGAAAAATCAACAGTGCTACTGAGTGTGGTACCAAATGAACTGATGAGTTGCTGGATCAGAGTGACAAGGGGTACACTCGCAATGGTACACTGAACTGGAACAGATCTGGGTACTCAAGGAAGCATATAACTGGATGGCTTCCGAATACAAATGCCAACGCAGCCCGGACATCCACGGGAACATATAACTGGATGGCTTCCGAAGTGACTCACCAATGTGCTAGAGTCAGGGGAAGTCCGGGGTGTTCGACTAAAAACTGAAGGAATGTAACCCTATGCGATTCTCGACGATGCGATCAAGGTGCTGAAGTCGAGCATGTGAGAAACAACCACTCGGAGAGGAAATGATGACTCCTCTCAGAATGGTCCGTAGGCACTTACCACAGATGGTGATAAGTCCAAGGCGTAGGGACCTCTGGGCCTATCCTCTGGAGTAGAGGGGTTGTCGTCGACAGAGGGAGACCTACAATTATCAAGGCAATGATGTTTCCTTGACAGGAGCGCGAGGTGGAGAACCGAAATGTGATAGTACTGATGGCAGGACTAACCAAACTGGGAGGGAATAACTGGGAAAGTAGAGTGGGTGGACTCAAACTTCCTTTGTTCAGAGTATGATAATGGGAATGATCGAGCATCATATGGAACTAACTGAGGAGAAAGGGATCATAGCTGTATTGGATCTGGGAAGGTGACTGGGTTGAGGGAGACTCAAGCTGGTATAAAATGGCAGGAGACTGCAGAATACTCTGAACAAAGGCGACCTGATTGGGGGTGCTGCCGAGATGATCGATCATAGTGCCTGGAGGCATGGGATGACTTCTTCATGGGTTAATGAACTAGAAGAAGTGTGTGTAAAATGGTACTGTCGTGTGGATTTTACGAGCCCAAGACAGTTCATGCTCGTGGTTGCTTTCAATTTTAAGGAGTCTGAAAGTGATAAGAAGACTCTGAAGTAATGGAATGGTACTGTCGTGTGGATTTAACGAGCCCAGGACAGTTCATGCTCGTGGTTGCTTTCAATTTTAGAGAGTCTGAAAGCAAATAAGAAGACTCCAGGGGGTTTCTTTTTGTAGATTTAGTCTCCAAGGCCCAAAGAAGCATAAAAGGATGCAATGAAGAACTCTTCTAGACGGTGTGACTAGAGTATTCCTTTTTCATAATTAGTCTACCAAGTCCGGAAAAGGGTTAAACTTATACTAGATAGACGCCCTTTCAGGTACTTTAACGAGCATGAAAGGAAGCAAGATTGCTCGGCGATCTTTTCATTCTTTTAGGAGTCAGAAAAGAGCTTAACGGAAACTCCCTAAGTGCCTTTTTCGTAAAGGACTTGTCCGGCCCGAAAAAGGGATAAAATTATACCGAACAAAAGGAATGGCCAGGCAAGGAGGAAGTGTTCAATCAAGGATCAGTAATGATGACCAAGAATGAGGGTAGGGGGGAACACTGGTGGGCCTCCTTGCGGGGTGAATGAAATGGTGGCAAAATAACGAAAAATTTGCAGTATGACAGGAGTGAAGGGCTCATGTAACAATGTGGAACAATCCGATGGTGGCCGATGTGGCACGCAAACCGAGGCAGCAAGGTGTCGGGACACAATGTTGAAATTGTACCAGGTGAGAGGGAGAAATGATCTCGAGCATCATCACGAGCTCGGAAAAATGAATCCGGCAATATAAAGAGTGTCAAAAATGGATAACGATCGATGTGGCACGCAAACCAAGGTGACTGGGGGTGTTTTGGAAAAAGACCCAAAAAATCTGGGGGTGAGAGCGATAAATGATCTCAAGCATCATCACCGGCTCGGAAAAATGAATTCGATGATATAAAATATGTGAAAAATGGAGAACGGCCGATGTGGCACGCAAACCGAGGTGACAAATGGTGTCTGAAAAATGGGAAAAAAATGACAAGGAGAAAATAATGCAATGAGATGACCATCATGACGGTCTCGTCGTGCTGATTCCGGTGGTGGAAATGGTCCGGGAAACGGACTCCGTATGGAGTCAGAATGGCCAAAACAAGAAAAAGTCAACTGACTATAAATAGTGAGTGGGTCCAACATGACATGTGTCATTTGTACTATTTGACTTTGACTTGTGATCAAAGTGGACCAGAGCTGAGGTGGCATTTCTGGATGATTCGACCGGCCGATTTCAGATCCGGGAGATACAGGTATTCCGTCAAACTCATACCTGCATGTTTTTTAGGGTCGGTGTTTGGGTAGTGGGTCCCAGGGTTATGTGTACGGTCCACATGGGGTGGACCGCGGGTTAGGGGGACGAAACCGCGGTTGGAGGCCGCGAGTTTCGGGATGAACCACACGGTTGGGGACCGCGGGTTTCTCGGCTGGATACGCGGTCTAGTACTGCGGGTTCCAAGGAGGAACACGCAGTTCCAAACCGCGGGATTAGGTCAAACAGTCGCGGTTAAGGACCGCGAGTGTAGGCCTAACAGTCGTGGCCGAAAACCGCGGTAGGAAGCCCTAAAGCTGTGGTTTTGGTCTGAGCTATGGGGGTCTTCCGGGGGGAGGGGAAGGGCTTATTTAGTTGACATGAGTCTGATGAGTCTACTTTGTGTGATTGACAGGATGCCGCAGGTGCTATGGAGAGAGCGAGAGATCCCTGATGAGATCATGGCCATGGTCCGAGGGGAGCGCCATGTGCGATCCGTGCTGGGCATGTGCGGACTACTAAAGTTCGCACAGATACCCATGATACGGTCAGCAGCGTTGCTGCTGAACCGACTGATCAGCTTCTGGGAGCCAGACATATAGGCTTTCCGAGTATAGGGTGAGAGGGTGGATCTCACCCTGACTGACATATACTTTCTGACGGGGTTGCCCTATCTAGGCAGGGTAGCAGACACACAGCCGCGGGTCGCCGCGGACGTAGACATGGAGGACATGCTGGAGAGACACTGTGGTCCAGAGGCTAGAGTGCATAAGAATGCACTCCTGGTGAGGGACCTGCAGGAGCCAGCAGTGCAGGCCATGGAGGCATGTGTGGTTTACGTAACGCTTGATCAGTGGGATGAGCGTTGGGGGTTTTATCAATGGGATGTGCTTCAGAGGTGGAGCCATATTGGTTCCGACGGGTCTGGAGGTTGACATTAGCGGAAGACATCATCAATAAGTGGTGGGTACCTGAGTCAAACATGGGTTGATCAGGAGCGGCGTATGTGATCTGTTGTTGTTGGGGTTGCGCGTTGGCTTGAGGGGGGGCCAACGACTGAGTGTTCACCACGCCTTGGGTTGGTAAGGGGTTTTGCAACACCATAGGTGGCTGCTGAGGTTGTGGGGGGTTGGGCTGCGCTTGAGGAGCTGCCTGCCCTTGGCAATGGGCATCATCAACCCAAAGTTGCCAAGCTCGCTCCAAATGTGGGCAAGTATGTGTGTAGTGGCCATAGACCCCGCAGATAGAACAAGGATGGTTCGTTCTCAAATTAGGGTTTTTAGCCTCCTTGGGCGGGCGATCAGGGTTTTGGTTAGCGGGGATCGCGTTGTTTTTGTCTGGGGGATTAGCCGGTTGACCACCTTGGTCTGTAGGTTGGTTGTTCCCACGATTACGGCCCTTGCCGTGATTTTGTTGGCCCTGGTTACGTTGGTTATTTTGGTTTTGCTGCGGGTTGTTTTGGGCGTAAACTTGCCCTTGAGCAGCAGGTGGGTTTTGAGGTTCTGTAGGTGCGGGAGCAAGCTGCGATGGATGGTATGTAGGTGGAGGCTGCGCAGGTGCGGCACCTTGAGGAGGTTGCTAATATGTTTGCGGAGCAGGTTGTGGGTTGGCCGCAGGGGCTGCCTGTGGCGGGTAATATGCTGGTTGGGCTTGGGAAGGCGCAGGAGCTGGTGTAGCTTGCTGGTGGTAATAAGTGGGTTGGGATGGAGAAGGCGCAGGAGCTGGTGCAGCCTGCTGGTGGTAATAGGACTGAGGTGCGACCGGGGGGGGTATAAGCAGGGGGCGCATGCCCGAAGCACTGAGGTGGACAGCTGGGTCCATGGGAATGATGGCGATGTGTCATAGGAGCATATGAGTTGGTGGCCCCAGACTGTGAGGTGGCCCGCGAAAGGTCGGGGCCCGGGGTAGGTCATGCTATGGAAAAGGGTTGGGGATGCGAGGAAACACGACCAATGATGCTGTCTGCAGCGTGGGATGCCCCCGGTGCATCGTGATGGGAGGACTTACCGCGAGGGGCGTTAGGTATAATGGTATAGAGGTAACCTGACTGGGCGTAAATGAGGTCGAACTGTTGTGCCTTAAGGATGGCCTCTTCTTCAGACTGGGGTCTTTTTGATGCCACATCCTTAGCAATAACAGGGAGAAGGGATTTGAGGAACCAATCTAGGAAGATACGGTCATCTAGTTTGATCTTGCATAAGCTACGGCATCTACGCCACTCATGAATGTGGTCCGTGATGTGGGTAGCCGTGTTTTGTCTGCAGGATAGGAGAATCTCGATGCCCGCGTCATAGCGAATAGGTAACTAGAAGAACTGCAGGAAGGTCGAGGCAAGGGAAGCAAAGGTGGCATGGGTCCCATGAGGTTGCTCGATATACCACTTAGCTGCAGAGCCAGTGAAGGTGCGCTGTAAGAGACGGAGGCGAACAGAGTCATCCACTATGGAGTTAGAGGAACACCATATGTGGAAAGACATGATATGGTTTTGTGGGTCCTCACCCGCCTTGCCCTCGAATTTAGGAATGTCAGAGGGGAGCTTGGTAGGCATGTGAGGCCATGTAGGGTCGTGTCGGATAGGGTCGTTGGTCAGTCTGGCTAGGTCAGGTAGGTTGAGGCTAGCCATGAAAGGCAGACTGGAAGAAGGATTTGACACAGGAGTGGGTTGGACCAAGTTGGGGCCCATGCCCCCAAGTAGAGGGGCAGGGTTGGGAATGTTGCCCCCAAGTGGGGGAACTAAAGTGGAATAGGATGGGCCCGCACCACCATGGGTAGTGTGAGTCACTGGTGGAGTGGTGGTATGGATGCTAGCTACGGGAATAGGAATGGTGACCGGGATGGTGGATGTGGTCCCCATCGAGGGCATCCTAGAGCAGGTGTGGTAACTGGTGTAGTGGTGGATGTGCCACCAATGGTCCCTACAACAAAAGGAGTGGAAGTCGCGCCAGCCATGGGGCTAGTAGGGGCAGTGCAAATGGGGTTCTCAAACTCTTCTCTAGTGACGGAGTCCTATGCCGTTGACGAGTGGAGTCAAGTGACAAGGCTCTAGATCTGTGATAAGTGGTATCAACTGATGATGATCTGTGGCGAGGACGTGAGGTGTCAAGTGAACCGTGCTGTGGGGGCTCGCCCCTGAGGCGCCGAGAATGTCTCGGGGACTCAATGATGAGAGATGGTGTCGAAACTCTGTGGGTTGAGGTGAGTAAAAAACAGCTCAAAAACCCTAATGCAACCGAGTGTGCAGAAGGAGAGCTCAAAAACAAGGCACTCAGGCCAACAACCAACTCAAAACACCCACTGTAACAGCTGTGCTACAATAGGTGGAGTACCAACAAAAATGGTCAGAATACCAACAAGCAGCAGGTTTCCTAAAAATGAAAAATGGTGGACTCACTAGACCAAAGGGAGGTAAAGGAGCATGCAAACACCTAACTAAAAGTATTCTGACTCAACTAAACATATCCTCTGCAAGGTGATGAAATCCAAGTCAGACAATATGAGTAGGAAAGCCAAGTGGCTATGATATCCCCCTACCGGGAGGGACACCGGGTAGTCAATCCTAGAAGAATGGAAACTAAGATACCCCGTTCATGACACGTCCAGAAAGGTGAATCTGCCGTTTAGTCCGTTTACCGCAATACCCCTATACAGGGATATCCCGCGAACCGCGAAAGGTAGCCCTTCGGTTACTGAATGGAGTGCGATATTCCACTCAGGCCTCCGGAACCAGTCTCCCGACTTCAACCCTCCTAAGGGAGAGTCCCTCTGATAAACTGGTCGTGACCGTGCCAAAAAGTACTAGGGGATTTTGGTTCCCTATTTGGACAACAACTATGTCTCAAGTGTAAGTAACCGAGGGGTGTTATTGGAAGCCTATCCCCCCGATCCTACCTAACTACAAAGATTCTTTTGTGTTCCCCAAGTGGGGTTAGAATATTGGTTGAGCTAGGTACTTTTTAAGGCTCACTTGAATTATGTGACAGAGTGTGTGCTCGTGAGGTTATGAACCCAAAATAGAAGTGCCACAAGGGGGAGCAACTTCTTAACTATCAATAATGCTGGAATTGAAACTTGCAAAATTTTCTGAATTAAAAATACTGAAATTTTAAAAAGATTCTGTAAAGGGAACAAAAATTATGTTGCAGAAAGGCTGTAAGGAAGTGGGGCTGCAGGTAGGACAGAGGGTTGTTCAGATGCAGAAAATATTGCAGCAAAAGGGGCTGGGCTCAAATTAGGGAAAAAATGCATAAATCAGATCGCGGGTCTGTGGCGAATCAGAACAGGCGGACCGCAGGTTTAAGGGAAACAGACGCGGACAGGTCGCGGCTATCGGGCCGACAGGCACAGTCGGGATGCAGGAAATGGGGAAAAAGACGCAGTCGGGTCGTGGCAAAAAGGCTAACAGACACAGTCGGGACGCACGAAAGAGGCTGAAAGACGCAGTCGGGACGCGGGAAAATGGTCGACAGGCGCCGTCAGATCGCAGCAAATAGGCTTATTAGACGCGGTCGGATCGCAGGTAACAGACTTGAATCCGCCGGCAGGGCGTCGGAAACAGTCTGAGAGCCGCGGTCGGGTCGCAGGTAAGGGCCTGAAAGACGCGGTCGGGACGTGACTGCAGAGGGAAAAGACGCGATGTACGGTGGCCGAAAGGGACAGCCGAAAGGAAATTTGTTTTTTTTTTTTTTTAAACGGAAACCAGAAATTCAAAAACTAGGGGAGTCGCCAAAACTGTAGCTAGGGTTTTACCCCTAGCTTGTGCAAATGAGCACCTACTAAGGAGAATGGAATCCTTAGTAGCAGTTCAGTAAATGTAAATAATTAAGCTAAAACAGAAATGTAAACTAATCTAAAACACATGCATGAAACATAAAGAACAATTTGTAAACAAGGGTTTTGTATTAATATTACCTCCAATGTGAAGGTTGATGAAGCTCCTTGCAATGTCCAAGAGGGTTGCTCCAAGCTCCAATGTGCTCCTTCTCTTTCTCCAATGGTGGGAATGGGCCAAAAGGGGCTCTCAAGGTGAAAGTGGCTCAATGGTGAGCTAGGGTTTCGAGAGAGATTTTGGCAGAGTAAGGGTATACTTGATTGTGGATATGGAATAAGGGATCTCCATCACCTATTTATAGTTTTTTGGTGGTGGAGTGCTGACCCATGGTTTTGGGAACCATATGGTTTAGGGCAGCTGTATAGGGTTTTTTCCTCCTTTTCCTCATTATTTTATATTTTTTATTCCCTTTTTAGAGGGATTTTGCTATTTTTGGAGGAAAAAGGGGTTTTTTTTAGCCTTTTTGAGGCTATTTTGACGGCTTTGTGGCCTTTTGGAGGCATTTTAGGCCTTTTGGAGGCTTTTTAGTGGGATTTTTAGGGTTTTTAAGGGAAATATGGTAGGAAAATGGACAAATGAGCCATATAATGTGGTAGATGAGGTAGTGAACACTTTTTGGGTGTTAACAGAACACACCTGCCATCTTTTCCAGATTTGTTATCGTAGCATTTAAAGATTTCATGCATAAATTTTTAGAAGCATATTTTGATGATTGGACTGTCTTTGGTTTGCTGAATAACCACTGTGAGAACATTAGAATGATGTTAGCTAAGTGCAGGAAACATCAAATTTCATTAAATTTGAAGAAGTGTGTTTTTTGTGTGCCTTATGGTATTCTTTTAGGACACATTGTGTGCAGACAAGGCTTGATGGTTAATCCTGCAAAGATCATAGTTATAATTAACCTGCCAGTACCGAATTCAGTAAAGCAGCTTCGCACCACATTGGGGCATACGAGTTACTACAGAAATTTTATAAAGGGTTATGCGCAGATAACCACACCAGTGGAGAAAATGTTAAAGAAAGACGCGCAGTACATCTGGAACACAGAATGTGAGCAAGGCTTTGACACATTAAAAGAGAAAATGGTAATTGTGTCGATCCTAGTTTTTCCAGACTTGGAGAATCCATTTCATGTACATGTCGATGCTTCATGTATAGCATTGGGTGTTGTGCTAGCACAACCAGGAGAGGGAGGTATTGACCATCCCATTCAATTTTTGAGCAGGAAGCTCTCATCTGCAGAAAAGAATTATATGACCACTGAGAGAGAGGGTCTAGCTATGGTGTACGCACTGCAAAAATTCAGGCACTATCTACTTGATGCGCACTTCTCTATGTATACTGACCATTCTTCTTTGAAGTATTTGGTCAACAATCCAGTGTTAGGGGGGAGAATCTACAGATGGTTGTTACTCTTTCAGGAGTATGACTTTGAAATTGTAGTTAATCCAGGCAGATTGAACTTAGGACCTGACCATCTCTCAAGGATTGAGTCAGGCGAAGAACCCACCAATTTAGAAGACAGTCTACCTAATGCACAGTTGTTTGTTATCCAGATCGTAGATGACTACTACAAAGACATTGTTGATTTCTTGACTACTAGGTTAGCACCGACAGATTTTACTACACAACAGAAGAAGCAGCTGGTAGTATGAGCAGCATACTTCACCATAATCGTGGGACAACTATACAAATTAGGACCGGATGAAATGTTGCGCATATGTGTATTAGAACACAAGAAGCCATTTGTTTTGGTTGATGCACATTCAGGTGTATCGATAGGTCACTACGCAGGAAGAGCCAATGCGCAGAAAATATTGCAAGTAGGGATATGGTGGCCAACTATTCACAAACATGGAAAGGAACATTGCCAAAGCTGTGATGTTTGTCAAAGGACAGGAAAGTCATCGCGAAGAGATGAAATTCCTTTGGATCTGCATTTGAAACTTCAGGCATTTGAGAAATGGGCCATTGATTTTGTGTGACCTATAATGTAATGTCCCTTGTTAGGAATTTTATTAAAATGGCAATTTTCACTTTTTTTTCCTAGTTCGACCTTTGACTAGTTTTGAGCTCTAGGTCTCCAAATTGCTCTAATTGCTTCCAAATATTTTGAAAAGGTATATGGATGATTTTAGAACATAAATATGTGTTTCAGGGATGATTTTGGACCTTTAAATAACTTCTACAAATCATCTTTCAATTCTGGCCAATAGAGGGAACTTTACTAGTAATTTCCCTTTGACTAGTATTGGTCTTTAGGTCTCAAATTGGCTCCAAATGCCTTCAAATCTTCAAGGAAGGTGTACGACTGATATTATGACTTGAATATGATTTTTCAGGGATGATATATAACCATCAAAATACTTCTCCAAACTTTATTTATATTCTATTCAATGTATGGTATTTTAACTAGTAATTTGTGCATCAAATCCCCCCTAGGTAACATTGAAAATGACATCCCAAATGCTTCCAAAATCCCTTGAATTTATGAACATAGGTAGGGAATGTATTAAGTATTTTATTAAGGTCTCATGTGCACCACTAATTTATTATTATATATGTTCCAACCCTCTCCCATTCAGCTACAAAAATCACCCATTCGACCCTTGGGGAAATGGCACTATTTCTTCTCCCAATGCAATTAAACTGAGTAAAAATACTTCAAATTCTCAAGTAAAGTACATGAAAATTGTAGAATACATCCATGTCAGTCCATTAATCACAAATGTATCATATAATCATCCATTCATTCAAAATCATCAGCATTACATTGGTTCACAACAAGGTAGTGGGGAAATTGCATTATCCTTTCATTAAAAATGAGATTTATACATTTCTACTTGGAATTTAGACCTGAAACTTTCTGTAGATGAAGAAAAGAGTATTTAATTCATATTAAAAAATAAATTGGGCATTATAATCTCCCTCAAAGAGTACAATAGCTCACCAAAAACGCCCTCCCTCGAGGATCAAGAATATGCCATCAAAACTGGACATGGTTGAAGGAGTGAGTTGCAATAGAATAAACCATGAGCTGCCCTATAGATTACACTTGAAAATAAATACCCCATTCAATCTCCAAATTAAATTTCTGAATGGCCTTTCAAATTACCAACTTGGATGGGAATCGTTCACCCTCGAAATTGGCTAAGGCAAGAAACTAGTCATCCACTAGCTCTCCCTCTTCACAAATGCAATTGCAAATTATACAAATGATAAAAAGTTGGTTTTATTCTTTGTTATTGACATTTATAAACTTCTAATTTCCTCCATGGATCAAATTCTTTCCAAGAGACTCATGCCAACTCAAGTTGGGAAGAAATTCCAAAGAATGCCACTTGTACAACAATTCCTAGTTTCCCACTTCCACCAAATCACATGTGGAAGCATCTTAGCTGTCCTAACTCCCTTGAGTTCCCTCTTGGAGGCTATTTTTAGACCTGACTTGTCATATATGTCATATGTCAGCCTTCAGGTCTGATTTGTGTCATAGGTGTCATAGCATCTTCATCATTGTTGTCATAGAGCTAGGGAATCTAGCCCAAGTGTCCCACTAGCTCCAAATTGCCTCTTCCTCTTCCATGGGATTTACTCTTGCTCTATATTTCGACCTTGGATGAATCATGCCATGAATAATACCTTTTTAAGTCCCCCAAGTATGTTACCATTCACCTTGAATTCAAATTGGTGAGAGAATGATGCCAAGTGTAGTGGAGAAATCTAGCCATATGTGGGTCCCACTTCCTCCATGTGTCTTCATGATCAAATGCCAATTTTATTTTCACTTGTATATATTTATTTATATACTTTATTAAATATTTATGCCATTCTAATGTTCAAACATCATTTATTATCCCCCTTATTCCAAATCCCAAGGCTTCCACCCCAAACCTAGGAAACTAGTAATTTTCCTCCTTGGCAATTATTTGACCCTTAACATCAATTTTTCAAACTCTAATGAATATGGTCAATGTGATTAGGCCATTGTGACCAAATGCCAAATTTGGTACATGAAAAATCCTCCCTTCCCAATATTGCTTGTCCTCAAGCAATTTCAAACATGGGTGTTGAAGAACCTGCTTTCTGTATTATTCTTTGAAGTTGCCATTGAATTTCCCAACCTTGAGTCTTTGAGTTTCCATGAAGATTGTAGAGAGGAACCACCATTCTTGCAGCTGCACTACTCTAATAAAAATCACTTTATTAAGTGGTAAATCCATCTCCCATATTGCTTGTTTCCCCAAAAAATTTGAAACCAATGAGATAAAAATTATTCTAGGGTCCCATTGCTTGTATTGCACCACAACAATTAAGAGTGCTCTCCAACCCACACCATTCGATAAGAGGATTCCTAGATCCCATTTTCTTGTATGCATTCTTCCAAACAACATGAGTACAAAATATATATCATCAAAGTACATAACAACATAATGAAAATGTACATCAAGGAGATGCTTCATCAAAGAGTCATGAAAGTGCTTATGCCTCCAAGCAAGTAGACCACCATGTTCCAGGTGCACACAATCTTCAAGTGTACAATCAAATCTGCTCCAATGACATAGGTGAGGATCCCGTGTCTAATAATGCTGCTCCAAAAGGATGTGATATGCATCAAAATAGTAATCCATGTATTCTTTCATCCAAGAAGTGAATGAAGAATCTCCACTAGAATCTGAACTGAATAATGAGCAGAAAAAACAAGGAGACTTCAAAGGACTCAAAGAAGTATCAGCCATACATCCATGAATGTGAGAATCATAAAGATATAACAAAGTATGTGGCTGCCAACAAAAATATTCTTCAAGCATAAATCTATTCACCCTAGTTTTGGATTAAGTTCCTCCAACATCAAATGAACCAAGTGTTGAGCAAGAAAAACCATGAGTCTTCAAGTGAGTCGAATGCATATCATAGGTGCATCCATGTAGATGTGCATCATCATAAAGTAACAAAGGATGCTGCTGCAAATTTGAATAAGAATGTGCTCCAACCATGTCATCATAAAAAGTAAATCTAGGAGTTCCATACTCCTCATGTGGCACCATAAAAAAAAAACCTTTCACCCATACTTCATTGAGACTAATGCTACAAAACATGGAATTGTAGGATGTAGGAGAATGAACTAACTCTCCCAAATGATCAAAAAGTGAAAAAGTTTCATGATGGGAAGGATCCATATGGGTAGTATCATGCAGCTGCTTCAAAGGTGTGAAATCTTTGTCATAGATTGGTTCCAATCTAGATGAATCATGCTCTTCTTTAAAAATTGCATAACCTTCATCAAGAGACAATTCAAGTTCCTCTTCCACCACATCAAGTGTTTGGATCTCTAAATGATATTCAATATTTTCAATAGAATCTTCTTCATGCTTATATGATGTCTCTTCATCTTTTTCAAAGTCACTTGGGAGTGACTTGTGATCGTCTTCATGTACTGCTTCTTCTACTTCACCTATTTCAGGTCTAGGTGGTTCATGGGTCTCCTCCTTTTTCTCCTTCAAGCAAACTGATGTATTTTTCCCCTTGGTTTTCTTAAAATCAATAATTTATCTCGCTCTATAGCCAACAATTAGAATCCTTCCTTAAGTTTCTTGGTCATATCTTCAACAATTTTTTTCATGATTTTTATATGCTCCTCACCTTCATATGAGGTTCCCTTTTCATCCCTAGTCATAGTTTCCTCAAAAAATTTCCTCTTCTTCTCCTACTTTTTTTTTTCCTCTTCAACAAAAGCACTTTTGGTTTCAATATCTAATGGTGGTACCTAAATTCTTGTCCTCATGAATATCAGACCACATCAGGTGCCAAAATCATGCTCTGATACCACTGTAATGTCCCTTGTTAGGAATTTTATTAAAATGGCAATTTCTCACTTTTTTTCCCTAGTTCGACCATTGACTAGTTTTGAGATCTAGGTCTCCAAATTGCTATAATTGCTTCCAAATATTCTGAGAAGGTATATGGATGATGTTAGAACATAAATATGTGTTTCAGGTATGATTTTGGACCTTAAAATACTTCTGCAAATCCTCTTTCAATTCTGGCCAATGGAGGGAACTTTACTAGTAATTTCCCTTTGACTAGTATTGGTTTCTAGGTCTCAAATTGGCTCCAAATGCCTTCAAATATTCAAGGAAGGTATACGAATGATATTAGGACTTGAATATGATGTTCAAGGATGAGATATAACCCTCAAAATACTTTTACAAACTTGATTTATATTCTGTTCAATGTATGGGATTTTAACTAGTAATTTGTGCATCAAATCCCCCCTAGGTAACATTGAAAATGGCCTCCCAAATTCTTCCAAAATCCCTTGAATTTATGAATAGAGGTATGGAATGTATTAAGGATGTTATTAAGGTCTCATGTGCACCATTAATTGATTATTATATTTGTTCCAACCCTCTCCCATTCAGCTGCAAAAATCACCCATTCGACCCTTGGGGAAATGGCACTATTTCTTCTTCCAATGCAATTAACCTAAGTAAAAATACTTCAAATGCTCAATTATAGTACATGAAACTTGTAAAATAAATCCATGGCATTCCATTAATAACAAATTTATCATAGAATCATCCATTCATTCGAAATCATCAGCATTACATTGGTTCACAACAAGGTAGTGGGGAAATGGCACTGTTCTTTCATTAAAAATGAGATTTATACATTTCTACTTGGAATTTCGACCTGAAACTTTTTGGAGATGAATAAAAGAGTATTTAATTCATATTAAAAAATAATGGGGCATTCCAATCTCCTCCAAAGAGTACAATAGCTCACCAAAAATGCCCTCCCTCAAGGATCAAGAATATGCCATCAAAACTGGAAATGGTTGAAGGCGTGAACTGCAATAGAAGAAACCATGAGCTACCCTGTAGATTACACCTGAAAATAAAGACTCCATCAAAGCTCCAAATTAAAGGTCTTAATGGCCTTTCCAATTACCAACTTGGATGGGAATCTTTCACCCTCGAAATTGGCTAAGGCAAGAAACTAGTCATCCACTAGCTCTCCCTCTTCACAAATGCAATTGCAAATTCTACAAAGGATCAAAAGCTGATTTTATTCTTTGTTATTGAAATTTATAAACTTATAATGTCCTCCATCGATCAAATTCCTTCCAAGATACTCATGCCAACTCAAGTTGGGAAGAAATTCCAAAGAATGTCACTTGTACAACAATTCCTAGTTTTCCACTTCCACCAAATCACATGTGGGAGCATCTTAGCTGTTGTAACTCCCTTGAGTGCCCTCTTGGAGGCTAGTTTTAGACCTGACATGTCATAGATGTCATATGTCATCCTTCAGGTATGATTTGTGTCATAGGTGTCATAGCATCTTCATCATTGTTGTCATAGAGCTAGGGAATCTAGCCCAAGTGTCCCACTAGCTCCAAATTGCCTCTTCCTCTTCCTCTTCCATGGGAGTTACTCTTCCTCTATATTTAGACCTTGGATGAGTCATGCCATGAATAATACCTTTTGAACTCCCTCAAGTATGTTACCATTCACCTTGAATTCGAATTGGTGAGAGAATGATGCCAAGTGTAGTGGGGAAATCTAGCCATATGTGGGTCCCACTTCTTCCATGTGTCTTCATGATCAAATGCCACTTTCTTGTATATATTTATTTATATCCTTTATTAAATATTTATTCCATTCTAAGGTTCAAACATCATTTATTATCCCCCTTATTCCAAATCCCAAGGCTTCCACCCCAAACCTAGGAAACTAGTAATTTTCCTCCTTGGCAATTATTTGACCCTTAACATCAATTTTGCAAACTCTAATGAATATGGTCAATGTGATTAGGTCATTGTGACCCAATGCCAAATTTGGGACATGACACATAAATGCAACGGGGAAAAGAACTGGTGCGAGATACATCGTCACTGCTACTAATTATCTCACCAAATGGGTAGTTGCGAAGCTAGTGAAGGATTGTAGCACAGTTACTGTCGCGTAGTTCATTTTTTGAGAACATCCTTACTAGATTTGGATGTTGAAATATTTTGATGAGTGATAAAGGTACTCATTTTCTGAACAGGGCTATTGAGGCACTGACAGAAGAGTTCCACATTTACCACCAGCGAAGTACGCCATATCATTCACAAGCAAATGGAACTGTGGAAGCTTTCAATAAGGTACTGGAGAATGCGCTAACTAAGGTATGCAATGTTAATAGGGATGATTGGAATCTACGCATTCCAGCTGTGCTATGGGCATACATAACTACTTGTAAGAAATTGACTGGACACACACTTTTTAGGTTGGCCTATGGACAAGAAGCAGTGATGCCTATGGATTACATTGTTCCCATCTTGAGAATAGTTTCATTTACAGTTATGGAATATCAAGAGGCAATAGAAGAAAGGCTTCTACACTTGGTTGGGTTGGAGGAAGATCGATTCATCGCAAGCTTTCACTAGCATGTCCAAAAAGATAGATAAAAAGCATGGCATGATGGCCATATTAAGAATAAGTCCTTTCAGATAGATGATCTAGTCCTCCTATATAATAGCAAATTTATGAAATTTCCTGGAAAGTTTTAGATGCATTGGCTTGGTCCATATACTGTTGTACATGTTACTAACAGTGGCGCAGTTCAGTTAGCCACATTAGCTGGAAATGATCTACCTAGATTAGTCAATGGAAGTAAGCTAAAACCCTATCAGAATAGCCTACTTCAAAGAACCCTTTGTAGAATGAAGCCGCGAAAAAAAAAAGAACCGCGCAGCTCGAAGCTAAAAAAAGGTAGCTACGCATATCCAATGAAGCAGAGAAGATATAAAGTCTAGAACCAAGAAGCTTGATATGGTGAAGTAATTGCGCTAGAGTAGTGATGGTCTGTCGCGTAGTTCGACGCAACACTCAAAAAACTAGCCGTTGCAATATCGATTGGAAAACTAGCCGTTATACAATGATTTTGCCGACGACCGCTAGAACATTTAACGCGGAAATAGCCATTCTGAAAGAGTAAATGAAGTAAAGGACCAAAATCTTCGCTGGATTTGGCCAACGGTCATAACATTTAATGATTTTCTAGCCGTTGAGGGGCGCGGCTGAGCCTCGCTGCGCTTATAAATACTGTTGTATTTGAACTCGCGGGCGTTACCGTAACTCTAAAATTTTCTTGTGAGCCATACCTTGATTTGTTTATAGCAATCCCTAAGTGAACCTATGTAATATCCTTGGAAATATTTAACCAAGATATTAACCCAACTTGAGAAATTTTAATAAAATTCACTGGATAAATTTCTTAATAATCTTTTTAAACAGAGCAGATGTCAATGAGGGGGATGGAGACTAAATCTGAGGATGGTGGGATGAACTTTCAGTTCTGGAATTTGTATGGGGAAATGTGCAGCATCAAATAATAATATCAGAGGGAGATTCCTAATCAAAAAGCACTGGGGCCATTTATGTTTCGGACATTAGCTACCGCTAAAGCCTGTTGCAATGCTTCCTAGGCGCACCAGCATATGCTTACTAGACTGGGTGGGTACAAAACTGATTTATTATGGTCAAATAGGTTCAATGTGTGCTCTAGAAAACAATCAAAAATTTTTGGGAAGGGTAGAGGTGGTTTGGAGGTTTTAGACCCTAACGAGATGACAGAGCTAGTCAAATTTCAATCTTTACAAACAGTGGGTAAATCCTTTCAAATTATTAAATTATGAGCTGATATGGCTTGTATGGTATATTAATGACCTCCTACAACTCACATAAATCAGTTCTCACATTTAGAATAAATTTGACAGTCATTTTAGTGAAAGTAGTCATTAAACAATGCTCAATGAGCTAGTCTTCTATTCTGAGTTAAGTATTGACTTATTTAAATGTAAAAATCTGTTCTGAAATATTATAGTACTCTTATATAATGTAATTAACAGCAGTAGGTAAAAATTTTACTCACTGAACCAATTTTGCACTCATTTAATAGCTCCTCCTTAGTACAATGAATTATAGACTAGGATATCCCCTCATAGGGCCATAGAATGACTGGAAGAAGAGAAGTAATGAACCAATATCTATTCTGAAGGTGTATTATGATCTTCAATAGGTCTAAAATAGAGTGTATGGTTGCACACTGAGTCTCTAGAAAAGTATGGAGAGCTAACCACAAATCTTCTCTTCCTTATGGGGAAAACACCACCAAATTTAGCTGAGATTGTAAGAAGCAATGAGAAGAAGAGAATGGATCAGTTTTGAGAATGATTTCTGCTGTTGGACATCACTATTGGTTGAACATATGGATGTACCAACCCTCCATATATCCTTGGGCACTTCCACTGGAGCATTCATCTTCCACTAGAGAAGCTTCACCAAAACTAGCTAGGATTTCACTATAAGAGAGATCTTCTCTTCAAACTGACTGTGTGACTTCAATGCTGAACTGATCTGAATGTTATTAGATGTAGCATCATGTTCTGGACCTGCATAACACTCACTGGAAACTCATGGGGCCTTGGGGCACATCTCCCAAACAAACTTGTTGAGGCACATCACTCAACTAGAGAGGCTCATAGATATCAAACCAAAATTGCAAATGACAAAAGTTATCAAATGGAGTTGGTTGGATTCTTTTATAAACTTCATGATGACCAGTTGAGCAAGTTCTTGGCTTGGTGACCTGTGAGAGTAGTTTACCCACTTTCCCATTCTACTCCAAAGCCATGAGGGCATGTTTCTTGAGGAGAATAACAACTTCTGAGCTTTCAAAACTTTCTTTCCTACACCTCCTTCACTGAATTTGGGCAAGTGCGCTTTAGGTAGCTTTTCTAGTTGTTGCAATTTTCTTTCTGAAATATTTTCTGAATCTTTCCACTTTCTTTACTTTCCTCTTTCCTACTTTTGTCTTATTTTTCCAGCTTTTGTCAATTTCCTTTCTAGGTTCATCTTGCCAACTTGTCTCCACTAGATTCCTTAGCTTCTCTGAGATTTATCACTTCAGCAAGTTTGGCCTACTTGACCAATTCGAATTTCCTATCCAAGTCATCAACCACTTGGCACATTTATTAGTAATAAACATTTAAATGACAATAATACAACTCAGAAATAATTTATCTAAGCAACTAATTAATTATCTAGTAATTAATTAACTACTATGGTGTAATTGCCTCAAAACTTCCCCAATTAATTAATTTCTCAATTAATTAATAAATCGCCTTAGCACTTGAATTGGGAGTTAATAACTTCATGGGAGCCCCTCCTTATCCATTTAATTCCTCAAATTCACCCTCAGGAATCTTCCTTCATCCATACATTAACTATTTAATTAATGCCTAGGTGACTTAGGCTAAAATCATCCCCATGGACCATAGAAAAATTTGGGAACATGACAACCTATCAATTTGTTGAGCAATCACCTAGTGGATGTCCGAAATTTCATCCATTGAGGAAGAATTCAGGGTCAAGGAAACTGTGAATGTGTTTCACTATGGTGGGATTGAAGCGTTGATGAGAACCCCTGCCAAGAAAGTCGTCATCGAGCAAGGTCAAGGATCACTTTGTTCCCCAATACATTCTACAATTATTCAAGATAAAGGCAAAGGACCAGCAGAGGAGAAATCAAAACCAAAGATGATGAGTTCTACAGAACCAGAACTCCTATTGGGTGACTAGGAAATACCACTTAAGCTAACCCCTCAGTATATCTCGCCGCGTACAGAGGATGCACTGGCTATTAAGTTGTTAAAGAACACAAAGTATGAGATTCCTCTCTCACCTATCTCGAAGCATGTGAAGATAGAAGGGAATCTTTTGGGAAAGATTGCAGAATGTAAATTTGAGGACTTCGACCTGCTTCAGATGCAGAAAGACCCAGCTGAGCCAAAGTTCCCGAAGTTCCATCCATATCATTACATATGCTGGAGGAAGGATGTAAAAGGAAATTATGTGTTGGTCGTGCAGAACTGGTTATCCGGAATAGTCAAATCAAGATTGCTCAATCTGTTGAGGCTCCCTCATTTCGACCGAACCCCAAAGCTGAATGTGGTGGTGCGCACTCTGATGCCGTGCATGGTGGTGCGCACTCTGATGCCATGCACCCACCAAGGATACCTATGGTTGGATCACAACGTTGATCTGAATATCGACCTAATCCATCGCATCACAGGGCTAAGCAAGAGAGGCAAGGACTCTAAGTAGTTTTTTCAAGGCAAGAACTAGGAAAAAGAGGTCGTCGCGAAGATGAAAAAATTACATACCGTCGTGAAAGGGAAAAGAGGCTTTGTCATAGGCGAAATAGATGACGAAGCTACGCGGTTCATAACACAACTGTTAGCAGGAAAGATTCTATGAAAAGCAAGACCTGCTGAAGTACCCATTGGCACAGTGCTCCTTGGGGCAAAGACCGCGATGGATGGAAGATTTAACTAGTGTTAGTACCTGTTAAATGAATATTTGGAAGAAGTGAGCGATACACAAACACATGGTAGCAATTTCCACTATACCTAGTTGATAGTGTTGATTGCATTTGTAGGGTGGAAGGACCCAAAGCATTATGTTGGGTTGGTCACAGACAACAACGATTGCAGAGGAGCTCCCTATGTCAACCTTTGGGCAAATTTTATATCAGAAAGACACTACGAGTCAGCTGAAGTCTTCTACACTTACTATCAGCAGCTACATGAAGTCATCATTGTCAAGCCATGGATATTAAAAGAGGTAAAAGCTAAATATATTTGCACTGTAAATTTTTCTGCTAATATGCATTCTATCTACATTTCAGCAAAAGCACAGAAGAAGAATCTGGAATGGTTCCAAGGGAACTACCACATGACCAAAGAAGACATCGACACCATTATGAAGGAATGGATCCTGGAATTCAAAGTCGAAGGGATTGTTGAAATCGAGAGTGGTTCCGCAGAGAGCAATCCCATTCCTACACCTATTGTTGAAGAGTTGTGGACGGGAAAAAGAAAGGAAGCCGAGAGTCTTGTAGAGCAAAAGGTACCAAAGAAGAAGTAGAAAGTACTTAAGGGCCCATCAAAAGCAAAACTCCATGATGACGATTACGAGATGATCACATCCATGTTCATAGCGCAGATGGAAGAACTGATGACCACCAAAGGTAAAAAGGATGAGGTGATCCAGGCAACGTTACAAAAGAATCTAACTACACTGCAAGTCATAACGGAAAAGTTCGAGCAAGTTCAGCGTAGTTTTCCCTTACCGCGAGACTCAGATTCAGAAGGGAATTCAGGGGGGACTTCACAGCTGAAGACAACGCCTCTAGCCCTGACCTTGCCATCGAATCCGTGCATAGTCAAACTTGATCCACTAAGTGTAAGATTACCACCGGGCAAATAGTTAACTTCAGGCGAGCAGGACATCCAGCATGTGGACGTTGACATTTCAATGCTGCCAATGGAGGGTCTACATAATCTGCACCTACAGGTTGTGGAGGAGATCCATGAGAGAGATGTAGTTGCTCAGAACCAGCAGCATGAGTTAGTTGCAAACTATAAGCAGTTGTAGGATTCAAGCTTGAAGAGTTCCATGCAACTTCAAGATGAGCATGACCGCAAAATGAGATTAGAGAATACGGTCTCTTCGGTAGACGCGGAGATATTGGAATGCGATGAGCAGCCAGAGCCTGCGAATACTGTCATTAAGATTGGCAAGGTGGTCAACGATCTTAAGGCTGAAATGAAGGATATGGAAGTTAGTTACAAAGCAAAGATTGATGCCTTGGAAGCGCAGAATCAGCCGAAGACACCACCTGATCAGCAATAGCTTCGAGCAAAGGAAGTGAAAGCTGCAGCAAAAAGTATAGCCCGTGAAGTGGCTAAGTGCCAAACTCTGTTAGATAAGGCACCAAAAACATTTACTACCCTGGAAGAGGATCCAAAGTTGCTAGAAATCCAAAGTACTTTGAAGGATAGGCAAGCAGCATTAGAACTGTTGGACGCAGAGGTCAACGCCTTACCACCAAGGGACCAAATCTGCAGATATCTAGAAGTTAGGGAATTGAAGAAAGAACTGCAAGTACTGCGAGACAGGGAGATTAAAGTCGAAGATAAGTCACAGCCCTTGCAAGAGGAAGCCCACGAACTCACACAAAAAATTGAAGAAAATTCGAGGGAGCTCCGCAAAGGACAAGATTCTGTGCAACAATAAGCCGACGATGAAATAACATCTGATGTGTTGGAGACCATCAAGCAAATTGAGCAGGACACCAAGGAAGAGGTTCCAAAGTTGACTACAACATACTAAGAGTTCACTGCGAAGTTAGCTCCACAGGAAGAAGAGCAAGTTGAAAGTGGCTCACGGATGAGCCACATGTAAGTGTTAGGGGCCTATTGGGCTTGCCCCAAGTGGGGCATTTTTGTGTAAGTCAAGTTTTGGAAATGAAATTTAAACGCAGTTCAGTTGAATAATTTTTGGTGCAAGTCAGTTTTGAGGAGTTGCGAGGTGAGCGCAGCGCAGTATCAGTAGGATGTGAACCACGCAGCTGAGGACCGGTTACGCGAAGTAGTAGCGCCGCGATGTGCTAGCAGGGCACCTGTTTTGGGTAAAGAATGAAGGTAAGGTCGACTAGATGAAAGCAACCTATTTTTGGATAAGATACTCCATGATTACCAAGTAGGCAGGTAAGGAGTAAGGAGGAAGGAAAGTGACCGGTCACACGCGTAGAGGAAGCACAACGTGAACCGGGCGCATAAGGTCGTTAGAGAAGGAACGATCAGGTGAAAGAGACAGTCGGCATGCAGTCGATGAGGCAGGATGAAAGCTATGTGACCAGGTGCAGTGGATGGCCATGACGGAAGAGTCTCTATCAGTGCCCAACAATCTGGTTAGGGGAAAACCGCAACAGTTTTGGAAACCTTAGGGTTTTTTCCTGTGTATTGTAAAGACATGACCTACGGGCATGATCTATAAAAAGGCACCATTTTGTAAGGGAAGGGTTAATCGTTGAATCTTCATTGTTAAGATTGGTTTTGAACCTCATTGTATAATCTTGAGCAAGACCTATTTTTGAGTTTGCCATTGTAAAGGCTTCGCAAGTTGTGTGCGCAAAGACCTATTGAGAGAGAAGAGAGTCTGCAGCCGAGTGCGTAGACTCGAACTGTTGTACCCTTCCTAAAAGACTAATACAACAACAGTTCCTGTGGACGTAGCTCCCATCCTGGGGGTGAACCATGTTAAACTCTGTGTTGTGTGATTGTTTACATGTTTGCATTTGTTATTTGCTTACAATGAATGCTTATGATCTTGCTTATCAGTTTATGTGTGTTACTTTTATATGTATTCGCCATAAGGAATGAGATGGGAATAATATGTTAACTTTCACGTATGTGGATGAATGCTAGATGCATAAGTATTTCTAAACCTGAATGAATGTGTAAGTCAGTTGGATAGATGCTTAAGTCAGTGTAGTTCGCACAATACAACTCTCGTGAAGCACAGCACCGGAAGTGCACGGTATTTTGTTTTATGACATATTGCGTAATCCATAAAATAAGTAACTTAAGACAATTGATAAATGGGTAAAACACTAAGTATAGCTTGTTGAATCCAGTTGAGTCTAGAGAGGAAGCACAGTTTCCAATTGCGCTATCATGTTATTGAACTCCCACCGAACTGCGTAGTCCTTGGATGTGCAAGTTGTGCCAGCCTTTCAGCTTGTAGAAGTATTGATCGCGAAGGGGTTAAGCTCCGCGCAGTCCCCAGTCCACAGTGCAAGCTCTGTAGCGTGTTGTTCATCATATCTATTTAAGCACTCATCACGTTGTTGTGGAAACCAAATTCCACAGCCCCCCCATAACTTTGCCTCGGGTGAGACCTCAGTCTGCTCGTAGATTATTGCCGAAAGGGCCGATGAAAAGGGGTTTTGTTGGTTCCTTGAACCGTGAAGAACCTGGGTCTTTATAGAAAACCTCAAGACAGTTATGTAAGCCAGCACTTCTAGCTAACCTTCTTAGTAAGTATGTTCTAGAGGGAAATGTTCAGTTGGTTGTAGACTTCCACTTCCACTTATTCAGCTCTCTTCTTCTTCTTGGACTCATATACACCCTTTGGATTAAGGGGGGATTTGTTGGAGTCTAATCCTCAGTATGAGGAATATCAATGTGAAAGGGAGACCAAGAGTCACCTGAGAGTCCAAGAATCCACTTGGGAATACGAAACCCAAGGGACCTTTCTCATTGTATTTTTATGTACATTTAGTTAATGAGAACTATAGTGCACTTTCACACCTATCTCTTTCTGCCTTCTTGATTTTATTCCTTATTTTCCAAGTGGGAAACCTAACAATACTAACAATTTATAATGTCATTTTTTAAATAAAAAATCTGGACTGATTGAAATTGTTTTCAATTTTTCCAATTTTGTATATCAAAATCCTATAGGGAAATGAAAAGCCTACATATATTGCAGATTCCCCTAGTAGTTTACACTTTGGAAAAATCTTGCAAGATGTCCTTTTTTGCATTGCATCAAATCTCCTTCATACTGGTGCTTCTTTTTTTGTCTCCTACACACTTACTTAAAAAATATTTAAAGGGCTCTATTATAGTTGTATAGCCATGAAAGATTTTTTGCACTGGAGTGAAGTTCTTTCAGACTACTGCTCCTTTTTTTGTCTCTTTTCAACTTATTTGAAAAGTTTTAAAGGTATCTATTTCCTTAGTGTCTTTATGCTTTTCCAGATGGACATTATTGAATTCCCATTATGCATTTATCTCTTTAAATAGATTATAGATTTAGAACTTAACATGTGTCTCATTTTTATTTGACCAACTTGAGGAAAATGCCTCACTTTGCATCACATAACAATGTCCACCCATCGCAGATGCAAGAGAAGAGATACTAAGAAAGAGGTGATTGAAGATGGAGCCTGAGCAAGATGAGAGGAGGAGAGGAATCCTAGATCGGGCCTGAGCTCATAGAGGAGGTGCCCGCAACCTGAGATCGGGCTTCGAGGAATCTAGAAGAAGTCGAGCGTGACTTTCACTGATCTAACTGCTTGGGTCTGATATGTGCGTTCTGCATATGCAAGGAGGTACCTCTAGGACTTTCGATCGCTTTGGACTAGGAATATTATAGAATCCCCATCATATGGCCAGGGCTTGTCCTTCAATCCAATCCCAATGGCCTTAGGAGGAGACTCTGCCCCCTCTCCCCCTTCTGAACTTTCCAACTTTCTGAAGTTGATTGCAACTTGAGGGAAAAATCCTTTATCGGTCGCACAACATAAGTTCATGAAAAAGATCATCGAGATCCCCACAGTAGCATTTCCAATCGAGTAGCCCTACAAAATAGCTCTCAACCTATCAGAGTGTGGTTTGATAGGCCATTTCACAAGCCTGTGGCCATCCCCAAATACCACCGAGCTATGGGTTCAAAAAAATTGGAGACCATTGATATCGGATGAAGTAAGATCCTACTTCCTATGAAAGGGATTCTTTGCATTCATCTTCGAAAGCAAACAAAATCGTGAATTAATCTTCAGGAATGGCCCATACTTCATGGGGCCGCAAGGGATTTACATGAACAAATGGAATCCCAATTTTGATTCATCCCAATATATCCCATCCACAGTCCTAGTTTGGGTAAGACTTCCACACCTACCTCTTCATTGTTGGAATCCTGAATCGTTCGAAGCTATTTGAAATACCCTTGGGAAATACATTAACAAGGAAGATCGAAAAGATCAATATGCATGTGCAAGAATATGCGTCGAAGTAGATCTGGAACGTGGACTCCCAGAATCCATAAAGCTTACTATAGCAGTTGGTCCCACATTCAGGAATTGGATTATGACCAAAACCCTTTTAAATGTAGGTATTGTCATGAATATGGGCACTTTGCTCGATCTTGCAAGAAGAAGCCTGCAGATCCAGAGATAGGAGGGAAAAAAGTGCAATGGACAGCAATACAAAAAAATCCCATTCCCAAATCGGGACCAAAAACCTTACCAAAAGGTCAAAACTCAAGGAAATTTGACTACCAACATCAAAAGGATCCTAACAATGAAAACATATTCAAGGCATTAGAAACTCCTGAAATTCATGAAGTCCCCAAAGCTTCTGAAGAAGGATAAATCCATGAACAACAAGAAACTTAGGAAACTCCTCAAATCCATGAAGATCCGAAAGAACTCCAGCCCAAGAGCACACCAAGCCCCAAAAGATCTAATTTGAACAAAGTTATATTATCCCCCTCCTATGCTGAAATTAAAAAAAAAAAAAACCATTGGTCTCCCCTACATCATCGGAAGATTTACTAGACGAATCATCCATAAAACTCAGACGAAAATCGAGCAAAGATCTAAGGGAAGAAGAAGTTGAGCGCGAGAAAACACAAGGAGCCCAAGCAACAATAGACATGGAATTCAGCAGGAATACTAGAGCCAGACTAGCAGGAAATAAAATGGGGGACTCAGCAGGAGGAGTCCCCTCCTCTACCCACAACAATAGATAATGAAGTTGGTCTCTTGGAATTACAGAGGACTAGGCAGTCCCAACAAATTAGAAGTTGTTAAAGATCTCCAAAAAATTAGAGATTCCATACATCATCTTGCTTCAAGAGACCAAGCTCGATGAAAATACTATCTTAACCATTGGTAAGGAAAAATGGAAAAAGAATACAGATATGGCAGTCAGTGCTAGAGGAGAATCTGACGGTTTAGCAACCATCTGGCCCTCTGGTCTTCATACAAATTCCAGTTATGCAACTCCTTCTCCACTCAACACTAGATCTTCATGGAACTCACACACATTCAAAGAAACATTCACATTGCACTCTTCAATCCATATGTCCCTATTCTTTACTCGAAAAAAGAAAATACAACTAGAAACTATTGGAAGATTTCTTGGAAGCATACACTCCACAAAATCTCATCCTTGTAGGTGACTTGAATATAACCCTCTCCACAGGTTAAAAAAATGGAGGCCTCACTGAAAAATATGTATTCAAATCCTAAGTTGAAGCCCTCATCCAGAAATGGGACTTGCTCGATATCAAACCCAAAAAAGGAAATTACACCTAGTCCAATAAGCGGTTGGGCAAAGGAAACATCATGGCCCGTCTTGATAGATTTCTTATCCAAAGCAGCCTGCTAACAGAAGGGTACACTATCATCTCAAAAATCATGGCAAACTTGGCATCAAATCACAAACCAATCCTCCTCCATTTCCAGGAAGATGAATATCTCGACCCAATCCCGTTCAGATTCAGCCCTCAATGACTTGATCACACTAGTTTCTGGGATGTTTTAAATAAAAGTTGGAGAACTCCCATAACTGGCTCCCCCAGATTCGTATGGGAGAAAAAACTCATCACCACCAAGAAAGCGTTAAAACAGTGGTCCAAAAACAATTGTCCCCCACCCTCTAACCATAGAAAGAAAGCCATAAATGAATTGGAAGACTATCAAAACACATTGGATGATCACCCAACTGACAATGTCGCATTATAGGAAGAAGTCAAGCATCAAGTCAAATTTCACCGAGCTTTCCGTAAAGAAGAGGAATATTGGATATCAAAATCTCGCAGCACTTGGCTCAAATTCGGCGATAGGAACACTACTTACTTCCACAAGCAGACTAAAGTGAGGCACTCCATCAATTACATCTCAGAAATCAAACTTGACAATGGTTCAACCATTAAAGGACATAATAACATCAAAATCATTGCGCATAACCACTTCTCAAGCCTCTTCACAGAGGAATACAGAGATGGAGAAGACGGAGAGCAAGCCCTTCTCGAGCACATTCCGAAAAGCATCACACCAGATGACAACTATGACCTACTCAAGCCTTCCTCTGAAAAGGAGGTCATCAATGCTACTTGGTCCTTCGATCCTGACAAGGCACCACGACCTGACGGATACTCCATCCATTTCTACAAAGCATGTTGGCATTATATTACGAATGATTATATGAGAATAATTAGAGATTTCCACACAAAAGAAAAGATCATAGGTTGCACCAACTCGACATTCCTCACTCTAATCCCAAAAGAGACAAACCCCAACTCCTTCAGCAGATTTCGGCCTATATCCTTATGCAACTCATCCTACAAGATAATCTCCAAGATGTTGGATAACAGAATGAATCCATTCCTTGCCAAAATCATCTCAGACAACCAAGTAGGCTTCTTAAAAGAAATACAAATCCTTGATAATGTCATCCTAGTTCAAGAATCCATTCACTCTAGTAAAATCCACAAAGAAAAAGGTATGTTGATCAAACTCAATATGGTTATTATGAGTTCACTGTGGTGCCATTTGGTCTTACCAATTCACCTGCTACATTCATGTGTCCCATGAATAGTGTATTCAGCAAATATTTGGATAAGTTTGTGATTGTGTTCTTGGATGACATTCTTGTCTATTCAAGAAATGAAGAAGAACGTGATGAGCATCTAAGGATGGTGTTGCAAGTCCTTAGAGAACATCAGTTGTATGCCAAGTTAAGCAAGAGTGATTTTTACCAAAAGAAGGTGCAATATTTGGGTTATATCATTTCTGAAGAAGGAATTGCAGTGGATACATAAAAGATTAATGCCATCATGGATTGGTCTACTCCAAAGAATGTTTCAGATGTTAGATATTTTATGGGTCTTGCTCATTACTATAGAAGGTTTATTGAAGGCTTCTCCAAGATAGCTCATTCAATCACTTCATTGCAAAGGAAGAATATCATGTTTGTATGGTCTGAAAAATATGAGAAAATCTTTCAGCAATTAAAGGAGCTACTTACCAATGCTCCTGTTTTGAAGATAGCAGATCCAAAGAAGGATTTTGTAGTGTGCACAAATGCTTGCATTGAAGGGCTAGGTGGAGTGATGATGCAAGAAGGATTTGTGATTTGCTATGATTCAAGGAAATTAAAAGAGCATGAAAAGAATTATGCCACACATGATTTAGAATTAGCATCCATAGTACATGCTCTCAAGATGTGGAGACATTACTTGTTGGGAAGGAGATTCGATCTTAGAACGGACCACATGAACTTGAAGTATTTGTTTGACTAGCCAACTTGAATGCTAGGCAAGCTAGATGGATGGAGTTTCTTTGTGAATTTGATTTTGAAATTAAGCATGTAAAAGGGAAAAAGAGTAAGGTTGCAGATGCCCTTATCAAAAAATTTCATGTTGCAGCAGTAAGTATGTGCAAATTAGATTTGAAAACAAAGGTTCTAGAAGCTCAAACTAGTGATGACACTTATCTTCAAATTAAAGAGAAGTTGCAGCAGAAAAATATAGATGAAAAGTGTGCGGGATATCATCTTGGTGAAGATGATATCCTCATCTATAAAGATAGACTGTACATTCCAAATAGTACAGATTGAAGAAGCTAGTGATGGATGAAATACATCAAATGCCATACTCTGGACACCCAGGATATAAAAAAACTATAACAACAACAAGAAATAAATACTTTTGGCATGGTATGAAGGACATAGATGAGTACATCGCTAGGTGTCAAAAGTGCCAACAAGTCAAGGTAGAGCACCAACATCTAGCAGGATTGTTGCAGCCCTTACCCATTCCGGAGTGGAAGTGGGAAGTGATCTCTATGGATTTTATAACAGGTCTTCCCATGACTGTGAAGAAGCATAATTCAATCATGTTTGTGGTGGACAAGATATCAAAGGTAGCTCACTTTATACTAGTCAAGTCCATTCACAAGGCTAATGACATTGCAAATATCTTCATGAGAGAGATATTCAAATTGCATGGATTTCCCAAGACAATAATTTATGATCGTGATACAAAGTTCACTTCCAATTTTTGGAAAGGATTATTTCAGGAATTGGGAACTAGATTGAATTTCAGTACAGCATATCATCCTCAAATATATGGCCAAACTGAGAGGGTGAATCAGGTTCTTGAAGACATGCTGAGAATGTATGTGATGGATAAACCATCCAAGTGGGAAGATTACCTACACTTGGTAGAATTTGCATACAATAATGGACATCATGCACCATTGGGAATGAGTCCATTTGAGGCATTATATGGAAAAGGATGCAGGACTCCAATGAACTGGGACAGCCCGGAGAATAGGGTAGTACTTGGACCAGAGATGATCAAGGAAATGGAAAAGGAAGTTGTTAAGATCAGGCAGAATTTAAAGGCAACTCAGGACAAGAAAAATAGTTATGCAGATTTGAAAAGAGTGCATAAGGAATTTCAGATTGGGGATCATGTTTATTTGAGAGTGAAACCAAGGAAAAGTTCTCTCAAGTTGGGGAGTTGTGCCAAGTTGGCACCAAGATATTGTGGGCCATTTGAATTCCTTGATAGGATAGGGCCAGTTGCATATAGAATTGCATTGCCTGCTAATATAAGAGCTCATAATGTTTTCCATGTATATTTGCTTAAGAAGTATGTACATGATCCTAATCATATGATTGATTGGAATGTGATACAGGTGGAACCCAAGGGAAAGTTCCAAGTAGAACCTATGCGCATCCTCGACAAGAAGGTCACTTTGCTCCGGAACAGATCCATCAGGCAGGTAAAGGTCCAATGGGAGCACCTTAGTCCTGATGAGGATACATGGGAGCTGGAGGATGCCATGAGAGAGGCATTTCCATTTTTGTTCAGTTTTGAGAACACCGAGGACGGTGTTGTTCTAAGCGGGAGGGAAATGTAATACCCCATGTTGACCCTTATGTAATATTGGCTTTTAATGTAAATATTGTATACATGCGATGTAAGTTTCCCTAGTGTGGAGCTCAAGGCCAAGGCCCCGCTAGTGTATGCTCGGATTTTATTTAGAAAGGAAAATATTTGATATTTTATTACCCATGAGCTATTAAGCCATGAAATATTGTAAAATGATGTAAATATTAATATTTCAATAAAATACCAAAATTGGCTATGGAAGCAACTAATGAGAAGGGGCCATGTGTATTCCACTAGAGAGTGGTGAGAGGGCTATGGGATTGAACTATAGGCTGCCAAATGTCATTTTGAGAACCCATTTGAATTTCCTTGCTGACATTTATTTCAGTTGTAAGAAAGTTGTTGAAAAATCAGTCCATGGCTTCAATGGAGCATGGGCAACCCAAAAATTCGGATGGAAGGGTATGGGCTCTGTTTCCTTGACCCACAAGTCACCCTACCTCATGGGAATTGGTTCTTCCTCGTTTCCATTCCATTGTGGAAGATCCTAGAATCAGTTTTCATCCATTACACATGCCCAACAATGAGAAAAACCAGAAATCGCCACTTTGCATGAACCCACGTTTTGAAGTGTCATAAATGCCCAGAATTGAGTATTGATAGTAAAATCCAATGGGGGTTCCATAGATATGAAACTTGGGGTGAAATTGAGAGTATTAGATACCCCTAAATCCATTGGAAAACGCAGTTTTTATAGCCCAGAAATCCAATGACGGAATTGAGATATTTGATGACAGAATTGTGAGAAATCCCAGTGTGAATGATTGAACAGAGGTTGGGAATGCTTGATAAACCCAGTGAAGGCTGGAATCTCAAGTATTTAGCAACTTGGACCCTTCTATGCCCATCCTTAAGAGTACTGGAGGGAAGGGACGCTTGAGGGACCGTGTAGTAGAGAAGGGGACCTTCCTTGTGTTGGGTGTGGTAGGTACTGTGGGTGCCTTGACTGTTGAATTATCTTGAGATGCATGTAGCTCTATGGTTGAGAACAATGGCTTAGCATTTCCCTCCTTTGTCTTATGTATGCTTGATAATGCCAACTGTGTGTTGGCTTAGCATAGCTGTTGAGTGAAACCATGGCTGTGAGTGAGCCCATCTAGTTCCTCCTTAGTAGATACACAACCCAGCTCGGGAGCGATCTCTCAGTTGAAAGAATATAGGATGGACAGAGATCTATGGTTGGGTGGAACATTGCTCTCACATATCCAGTTGTTTGGACAGCTTCATCTCAAAGATAAGTGTTCTCTATGGTTTAAATTATATGCATTCTATGTACTGCAATGTGTTAGTTCTGAATGATAATTATTCATGTTGATGAAATTAAAGACATCCTATTTTATGCAATATGATAATTGATGACTGTTATATACAGGATGAAACTGTGTATATATATAGTGTTTAATTCCGCTGTGTTTGTTGAGTATGAATATGTATACATAAGTTTTTATTTATCCATGAATTTCTTAGTAATGCATGGGTCTGAGATAGTCCAATAAGCCTGGTATGTTTGGTCATGTTTCCTCCCTTTCACTGGATTGATGGAAGGGGACGTGACAGAGTGGTATCAGAGCCCATGTTGCATCACTGGGGCTACTTGGGCCAAACTGTGAGTTACAAGCAGATATTAGAACATTTTAATGCAGTATTGGTGAAATTTGGGGTGTCATTTTGATTTGAAAAAATGGCAGAATCAGAGTTCTCAGGTGGGGTAGGGGATCACACCATTACATAGAGCACTGCAAAAGATTTCCAATGGTACTAGACTCACCTGATTTGGTTAAGAGACGAGGGAGTTGTGAGCCTCGCAAGTTGTAGGAACGGAGGTGTTTCCGCACCCGCACTTGCAGGATTGAGGAAACGTTAAAATTTTGAAGTTGCGACGTAGATTTCTGCACCCACAATTGCAGAATTACGGGATTGCGGGAACGTTAAGTTTTCATAATTGCGACTTGGCATTTCCGCACCCGCAATTGCGGATTGCGGGTTGCGGGATTGCGGAAATGTTACATTTTCATATTCGCGACTTAGCTTTTTGCACCAGCAATTGCGGATTGCGGGATTGCGGGACTGTGGGCTACGTGATTGCAAAAATTTTACATTTTCGTATTCGCAACTTGGCTTTCCGTAACCGCAATTGCGGAATTGCGGGATTGCAGGTTGCAGTATTGCATGAATGTTACATTTTCGTAAATTGCGACCTGGCTTTCTGCACACACAATTGCGGAATGCGGGTTGCGGGATGCAGGTTGCGAGTTGTGGATTGCAGAGGCAAAAAATATATAGAGAGAGAGAGATCGAAACTCAATTTTTGGATAACATGAGCATATGGTGTAATGCTCATATTTTGATTCGGCATATTTATCAGTTAGACACACTATACTTTATTTTCTTATATTCTGTTGAACTCAGCTCGACTGAGTAAACTATATTACAACATAATGGACCTCATTATATGATGTTACTGTGTTTTATGATTTCACTATGATTATGATGTTACTATGTTCTGCGGTTACGATGTCATGATTATCATATGATTTCTTTATTTTACGATTACAGTATATGTTTATATGTTTATATGTTTTCATTAATAAGATGTGAAATATATGATTTGGTACGTGGATACCATCTTCTTATATGAGTTATTGAAGTGTTATATGTCATATGCATCTATGATGAACTAAAATTGTTACAAGAAATAAAATGATGTTGATAATATGGATCAATTGGTGATCGATGGGAAATACTTTCCATAAAATGTGTATTTTGAGAAATACTAACCTACAGGACACAAAGGCTATGGGATATCTAGTTACTTGATAAGATACATGCGATAAGAACTTGTTCATACAAAAAACCTTAGCAGCCAAAATGATGATACGATAACACAAACTGATAATCTCGATAGCAGCAAAGTATGAGTTGATAAGGGCGTAGGCCCAGTATGTTGAGAGGGATGGATGTGTTTCCCACCCTATGTTTCCATGATACCTAAGGTCGTGGGAGGTTCGTGCTGAGACAAGCTCCCCATGTTGTTGTGATGACAATGGTCGGATTCCCACTAGGAGAGGATAGGTCCACTGTTTAGTTGATGCTACCACTCTCAGGTTCTATGTGGTCAGGTCGGTGAGTCCGACATCCACTTTTGTACTAGCAGAGGAAGGATAGGGGAGGATGCAGGACGTAGGTTATGATGGGAGGATGTGTTAGTTAGTACTGTTGAGGGTTGGGTATTCCTTGATTCTGAGTTAGTGGTAGTAGGTACCCTTCCTTGTACATGATTGATTAAACTAATGTAAACATAAAAATAATGATGTGAAATTGTAAAGAAATAACTATTAAATAACAAAGGATGTTAAAGTAATTGTATTATATATTATTCTTGTTCTTCTGCATGGGGGTAAATACTATTATTAGTTAGCAGGTATGCATAGGCGAGATGGGGGTTTGTCTATAGTACATTTCTTATCTGTGCATACACTGGCCACGCATGCACACTTTGCACATGTACGTTAGTATTGATATACAAACACTTAACATACTGAATAAGTGTATAAGTTGTCATAAGTAAATATGTTAATTAGGCATTAACCCAAATTCAGATAACAAATATAAAGTTATTTAATATGTGTAAAACAAGTCAATTAAGCTATGCATTAATTGTAGGTAAACATTGTAATAAACAATTGAGACAAGTGTCGTCAGTTAACATTGTCATAAGAGTAGTGTTGTGAATAAGGTAATGGTACTGTATAATTAATTAGTAAGATTGGTTAAGCCCTTAAGGGTGCTTTGTTTAGAATAACAAGGATACTATGTTGATGTCAGGGTACTCATGTGATAAACAAATGATTTAAAAAACATTGTTATTAATTCACCATTTATTATTACCCCATGGTGATTTAATTAATATTATTATCTTAATTAATGTTATTATAATAATATTAATATCCCTATTGTAACAATTGCAATATAGGTAAAATTTAAAATATTGATTAATAAATTATTAGTGTGCAATTATTTCCATTACTAAGTTAGACATAATAGGATAACAATTCTTGAATGGATGTGATGTGATGGAAAATGGTTTAATACTATTTATTTATTCAATACGAATCTGTAGAATTTAAATTTCAAGATAAGTTATCTTGACGGATGAGGTAAACCAGACACACCTTGTCCAAATTAAAAAGGTCAACTATTTATATATTATTTTATTATTTTATCCTAATAATACAAAATACAAAGGTGGTGAATAGACTAGTAGTTAATAAACTTTGTCTTGAATAGATAACCTTTGGGTAATGATTCCTACCATAATAAATACTTACAACCAACAGTCAAAATCCAATAAATTTACTGTGAGTATAATTGATTATTCGGTACATTGAGTGTGAAATATATTTTTATAATGTAACTTGTATGAATGAACTAAGTGAGGGGAGTAAATGTTTGAGGGGCTCGAGAGAGGGAGTTTGGGGCCGGTGGAGTAAGCCCAAAGTCTTCTCGAGGAAGGAAATGTATATAGGGAGGAGTGAAGGGAGGAGAAGGGGTTGGATTTTGGGGGGATAGATTATATTGGGAGAAAATTTGAAGGTAACGAGGAGACAACTCTAAGTGGAGAGAAAGGTTTTGAGAACAGAGAAAGGGTTTGAGAACCAAGTAAATACTACTCTCAGGATTATCAATTTATGAGCTCGGGGGCTTGGAAATACTTTGATTTCCAAGGGCCAGCAAGATAATAGCTGGTCGGTAGGGTGGACACATCATCTTGGCTGACTAGAGAATATATACATAACCTGCTAGAACCTACGGTCTACCAGCATCAGCATCAGGTAATTTCCTTGTTATTTATTTTATTTTATTATTATGCTGAAACATACTTTGAAACATACATATACCTTGTTATTTACTGATGTATTACTCTGAACATATTCTTATGTTGAAACAAGTTGAAGGAAAATATTGATATGTTAGTTTTTTTTTCTTCATATGAATCTATGATTGTTAAAGATGAAACAGTATACTAAATTTCACTTAAAATCATAGAATTTTTATTAGAAATTTACTCACATATACCTGAATAAGTTTAATACATAGAAAAGTAACACAGAAAAATGACTTAGGGCTCTGTTTAGAAACGGAGCGCTACACTTGGTATCAGAGCGCTTGTTCAGACTCTTGAACCTACAAGCCTATTCATGCTTCGTCTAGAAAATCTACTTGATAGTTTACCTACTTGACCTCCAGCCATAGTAAGCTTCAAGGTACACCTGCACAAAGACAATAGGAATAACATTACAAAATAGAAGAAAATATATATACATATAATTATATTTTCATTCTTTTATAACTATTGTTGCACACACAAAAGACTAGTATAATTTAGCCAAAATAAATAAAACAGTTATATATATATAGATAGATAGATATATTATGAAAACAAAAATCTCCCTGCCTTCTGTATGAAAACCTTCGACCGTGGGCTTAATCCTGCTCGAAGTTGGTTTTCCATAGCATAGTTGGCTGGCTTTGTCCACATAGGATTTCATTCTTTACAACTACGCATGCCGACCTTTAAAAACTGGACGCTTCTTCCCTTCAATACCTACCTACTAGCTTATTATTTTATAGGAGGAATAGTTAACGGATGGCACAGAGTGAGTGGGAAATTCAGGAAGATAAGGTGGATTATGGAGGGTATGGAGTGGCCGGGCATAAAAGAAACCGTTCATTTTCCAGCTTAAATAATATAAAAGGGCAGACCTCATAGCCTTACGTGTTTGTTCTAGGAACAGTAGGTTATGTAAAAACAACAAGGAATGTTTGTAACTACTCTTATATAAACAACAATAGAACTACACATAGTTATACGAGGCCTCCTATTCAAAGGAGCATAATCCGGCCTCTTTATCATCCGGTGGTAACCGATGGGGGGATATGCACAAGCGTTCGACAGAGCTTTTCTATGAACCTTTACCCTACCTTCTGTTACAGAACAAGCTGTAATAGCTCCGGCCAATTGAACAACCGAGATCTTAGGAGCTACCCGAATCAGTCAAACATTCGGACATGAAGCAAAGCCAGTAATTAAATCTTGCTACATCTCGCTCTGAGACAAGCACATATAAGGTAGAACCATAGTGGCTTAAAACCTCCACTTTAGACAATCGAAATTGCCTTGAGATTAAATCCAATGCAGTACTCTTCTTATGGCTATACAAGTTATTACAAATCAAACTTATAATTGCCGGCCAGTTGGAAATAGTAAGCCAATCCAGTAAATATAGTACTGTAAATAATATAACATCTCTTACTTGGTTATCAAGAAATATATAACTGCCTGAGATACGAATAAAGCAATTATTGAGTTTTGACCCAACTCTTGTCACCATCGACATTAGGAACCCACCACACTCAACCGCACAAAGATATTGTTTGAAACGGAAAGGTGACTGTATGATTGAATTTGAAGTCTCTTATTGAGAATTTATTTTGCTCAGTTAACAGATATTTAGAGACAATATCCAAAGCTTGATTTACTTACCAAGTCGACAATAATGTGAGCAGGACTAAGCACAGTGCAGCAGACGCTAACCCTGGAGGGAGGCTATGTTTTGGCAACCCCTGCTAGCCATATGTGTCAGGCTTGCTTGGCGTCCACTTCAAAGTTTAGGGTTGGTGCTAAAGCCACAGGAAATAGAAATAATAACATCAGAAGACTCATAGAAATCCTAAGAAGAAGAATTCGGTTCTCGTAAGGGAGAAAGCCTAAAGCTGTAATGAATGAAGCTATAATAAAATAAAATAAAAATTGTGCTAAGAATAGAAAGAGGTGAAACCCTAGCGCAGCTTCAGAACCGAATTTTTAAGTATATACGAGGTCGAAACCCTGAAACTTATTGTCGAAACCCTGAAACTTATTTCTAGCCACACCACATAAAACGAGTTTATGAGCCACGCATTACCCAAATCAGCGCCCATCCAGCACGCGAACCTACCAGGAGGGCTGCATTCTCTCTAAGTATAAACCATGTTGTAATAAAATTTAATTATGATTTTTTTTAAACTTTCTGGAAACCGATTTAGCTGGGCTACGCTCCCTCTGGGTTGAGCTACGCCCTCTGGATGAGCTGGGGATTTGACTCTCAAAAACAAAAAAAGGGGGAAATAACACTAAGTCGTAAACAAAGAAATATGTTGTAAAGTCTGAAATTAAATTCAAAAGCCAGGGAAATGAATATGTTTGTAAACAAGAAGACGAATCCAATTCCAAAAGAGCAAACAGTTGTCTGAGCATTAAATCCTATGATAGTGATAACAATCTACGGCTGAACACATTAAAAAGATAAATTCATAAGATAAGACAGCCAAAATGATCAAACCTGAACCTCTTCCTGTTATCAAACCCAACAAAATCAAAATCGGAATTCAAATAGGAATAAAGGGTGAACCAAATTCAAACATCAACTTGAATCAGAATGAGAATGTGAAAATCAATGCAGCCCCAAACCAGACCATTCATGGGTGCATTCTATTATCAATCCTCAACCAGGCCATTTAGTATTGAACGAAACCATAATAGATATATTTTAGAGGACTGATATTCAGTGAAGAAACAATGTTGTTAAAAAAAGAAAAGAAAAAAAAAACACAACAACAACAAAAAAGAATAAAAACCAAAATTGTTAGCAACTTTACCTTATACCTTGTTATCTACAAACATTCGTAAGGAACCATAGCTCCACCACGCCTAGTAGTGGAGCTCGACAGGAGTTGCAGAAGTGGCACCTGAAAAAATGGGAGAGAAAAGAGGTGTACGCCCTTGAGGTTGACCCTATTTAGGGTTTTCTTCTTGCGCGGCGGTGGGTGGCTTGGAGAGACCACATGCCCATTCATGCTTACTCCTTTTGGCATGGCGGTGAGAGGCAGTGTGTCCTTCACACATATAACCCCATACATGGAGGTGGACTAGTGGAGAGGCCCCTTAGGGTGTAGGGTTAGGATAAATGATTTATAAATAAATAAAATAAAAACAATTGCTATAAATACCCTCATTATAGTATAGATTTTCCTTATTTTGTTTATTTGATTTGATTTATTTTTATTATTATTTCTATTAATTTAAATAAAGTTAAAAATTTAACAATATATATATAATTTAATATTAAAAATTTATAAGTTAATCATAAGTTTTAATTATAAGGTTAATCATGATTACATTAAGAGTTAAACATGTAAGGTTAATAGGGATAATAATTATTAGATTAATATAGATTAAGACCTAAAACGTTTTAAACCTAAATAAATGCTAGCCCTATGCATATGGAAAACTATTTCAAATGTCAATTTAGATATGAACCTTAGGGAAATTACATGGAATCCAATGCATAAATTTATGTAGAGTTGTTTAGTAGATTTGACAAGGTTGCCTCAAGATGGCATAATCAAAACACAACGAACTATAGCATTTTTCGGAAATGCACCTCTTGAGAATCCACCAAAAAACTAATAATATGATGTTTTACTCCATGAATCAGGATCAATCATGGTAACAACACGCAAAGGTCAAGGTTGGGGTCAAGGGTCGACCACCACCTCCACCGCCATCATCGCCGCCAACACCGCCATGACCAACCTCAACACCAGAAATGCAGATCATAATGAGGTCTTTGGAGGCTATTATGACCACGATGAACAGGTAGTCGGAAAGTGCCGTCCAGGTGGAAACCACTCAAGTGAGTCGAGAGAACTCTGAAAGGGCATAGGGCCCAAGATAGGAACCGCTTCAGGACATATCGAGGGAGTTGCAAAAGATAAAGGTTCCAGAGTTTTCAGGAGGACGACCCGGTAAGCATGTCGAATCATGGTTGGAAGGCATGAAAAGATGCTTCGCATTGAATGAGTATACATCCAGTTCCAAGGCTAGGATGGCCGTCTTTCAGCTTAAAGGTGATGCTTTGAATTGGTGTTAATATCTCGAGAAGCAGTTGCACCTTACTCCTCTTACGGCTTCTCGGGAATTGTTCGAGGAGAGGTTCCACAAGAAGTATTTGCCAAATTATTACAAGGAAGAACATGCAGGTGCACTCAATGCCTTAGTACAGGGAGACAAGATGGTGGAGGAGTATGAATCTCGGTTTATGGAACTAGTAAAATATGTTCCTTACCTAGATGCAGATGATTGTTGGGTAGAGCATTTTGTATATGGACTTAACTACAAGATTAGGGCTGTTGTGCGGATGTGGAAGCCAACTTCAGTTGCCATGGCAGTTGAGTATGCTCGTTATGCAGCTGATATGTCAGATGGAAAAGGGGGTAGTAAGTTGACAGGAACCAATCAGTATGTTTCAGGGAAGGCCTCACTTCCTTACTTCAAGGGAGGACAATCTAGACCTCCTCCTTACGGTAATAGGTTCACACCGAGGGGTAATACTTCAGTTAAATCGGTCTCGCAGGCATCGTCCGCAACCCACCAAATCCAGGGACGTACACAAGGAACTTCCTATAGAGGATCAAGGGGTTTTAGAGGACCCAAGGGAAGGAACTCATCTCAGAGGACTCCTCCTAGCAGCATGCAGGCCCCTCCCAATCTCTCTTGTTGGGGATGTGGAGGTCCTCATTTCCAGTGAGACTGTCCCAAGGGTCAATCAAGCAATAAGCACAGGGAAGGAAAAGCACCCATGGATAGTTCGGGTAACAATCATCGGATTCATGCAGCAGTTCATAACCACCAAGAAGAACATCAGTCTACTGTAGTAGAATCCACTGTTAAAGTAAACAATGTCAAACTTAAAATTTTGTTTGATCTGGGTGCAACTGATAGTTTTATTCCACCATTTGCATTAGATAAATGTGGGTTGGTAGCCTACGAGCACGATGACTTCAAACTGGTTGAAATGGGTTCAGGATCCAAGCAAACAGTAGGTCTTAAAGTGAGGAGCTATGAGGTTGACTTAGGAGTGTGCACCACTAAGTTGGATGCTTATGTCACCAATTTGGGGACTTATGACCTGATTTTTGGCATGGGTTGGTTAGAAGACCATAGAGCTTTCTTAGACTGCTATGCAAAGAAGGTGTTGTGCCTCGATGACGAGGGAAGGACAACTCAAATCCAAGGCTTGAAGAGGAAGGTATCCCTCTGTTTCATCTCTATGATGAAAGCTAAGGGGTGCCTAAGACAAGGATGCCAGTTGTTTGTAGTGGAGGCCGTGAGTGACAGTAAAGGACCTTCCTTGAATTCTTACCCAGTACTTTCCGAGTTCAAGGATGTCTTTCCGAAGGAATTTCCAGGATTACCTCTAGAAAGAGAGCTCAATTTCACAATCGAACTAAAACCTGGTGCGGAGCCTATCTCAAAATAGAATGACAACTCCATAGCTCCGTGAGTTACAGATCCAGTTAAAAGAGCTGCTAGATTTGGGATTGATTAGACCTAGTATCTCACCGTGGGGAGCACCAGTGATCTTCGTGAAGAAGAAGGATGGATCTCTACGACTGTGCATAGATTACAGAGATTTGAACAAAGCCATAGTGAAGAATAGGTATCCCATACCAAGAATTGATGACCTCTTTGATCAAATGAAAGGTGCATCAGTCTTCTCAAAGATTGATTTACGATCAGGGTATCACCAGTTGAGGATCAAAGAAGGTGACATTCCTAATACTACCTTTCGAACTCGATTTGGGAATTACGAGTTCGTAGTGGTACCATTTGGTTTGACCAATGCTCCAGCTGTATTCATGAGCCTCATGAATGGTGTCTTCCATACTTGGACCGATTTGTTTAGGTCTTCTTAGATGATATTCTTATCTATTCTAAGAACGAGAAGGAGCATGAGGAACACTTGCGGTTAGTCTTGACATCCTTAAGGGAACATAAACTATATGGTAAATTGTCAAAGTGTTCCTTCTTCCAAAAAGAAATCCACTACTTAGGGAACATCATCTCAGGTGAAGGGATCTCTGTAGACCCGGAAAAGGTAAAGGCCATTGAAGATTGGCCAATTCGAAAGAATGCTCATGAGGTGCGTAGCTTCATAGGGTTAGCAATCTATTACCGGAGGTTTGTGGAAGGATTTTCTAAAATTGCAAAACCTATTACCACCTTGCAACGCAAGGGAATCTGGTATGAATGGACCGATGAATGCGATGTTGCTTTTAAAGAGTTAAATATATTGTTGACAAGTGCACCGATCTTGTGGGTACCAGACATGGATAAAGATTTCATGGTATGCACCGATGCCTCAAAGCAAGGACTAGGAGCGGTGTTGATGCAGGAAGGTGGGGTAATAGCTTATGCATCTCGAAAGTTTAAACCTCATGAGGAGCAGTATGCCACGCATGATCTAGAATTGGCAGCAGTAATGTTGGCACTAAAATTATGGAGGCACTACCTAGTTGGTAGAAGCTTCACCCTTAAAACAGACCATCAAAGCTTGTAGTACATCTTTACCCAGAGGGATTTGAATGCTAGGCAAAGGCGATGGAGTGAGTTCATGAGTGAGTATGACTTTGGTATCTCTTACATCAAAGGAAAGGAGAATGTGATGGCAGACGCTCTAAGCCGAAGACCGAGACTTTTCTCCTTAATTCCCTTGAAGGTTGAATTGAGGGAAAGAGTACTAGGACAAATATTGGGTGATAGTTGGTATCTAAAAGTAACCTCAGCTATTCAGAATGGAAAGGAACAGGAATTGAAGTATGATGGGTACCATCTTGAGGGAGATGGATTGTTGCGGTATCAGGGAAGGATGTATGTTCCTAAGGAAGGTGATATAAGGAAAACAATCCTTAGAGAGGCCCATAGATCACATTATTGTGCACACCCAGGGATGAAGAAGATGTATGCTGACATGAAGAAACTCTTCTTTTGGCCAGGTATGAAGGGTGATGTAGTGGATTTTGTTTCAAAGTGCCTAGAGTGCCAACAAGTTAAGGCAGATCATCGTCACCCAGTCGGTCTCTTATAACCTCATGATATTCCTATGACTAAATGGGAAGCCATTTCAATGGAATTTGTTGTAGGATTACCACTCACATCTCTAAGAAATAATTTTATTTTGGTAGTAGTCGACAAACTGACCAAAAGCGCTCACTTCATTCCAGTCAGAGACACCAATGATGTGACAGATGTGGCAAGGGTATTCATAAATGAGATTGTACGTCTTCATGGAGTTCCTAAAAAGATAATCTCTAATAGAGACCCTAAGTTCACCTCTAGATTTTGGACAAGCATGCAGTCAGCATTAGGGACATAGTTGAACTTAAGCTTAGCTTATCACCTCGAGACTAATGGACAGACAGAAAGGGTGAATCAAGTAATGGAGGACATGCTTAGGATGTATTTTATGGATCAACAAACGCAGTGGGAGAAATATCTTCCTTTAGTGGAGTTCGCATACAACAATAGTTATCATAGCTCCATTGGTATGCCTCCATATCAAGAATTGTATGGGAGGCCGTGCAGGACACCACTCAGTTGGGACAGGTTAGAGGATCGAGTTTTAATTGGGCCTGAATTGATTCAGGAAATGGAGGAACAAGTGGTATAGATTAGGCAGCGCTTGAAGGAAGCGCAAGATAGGAAAAAGAGTTACGGTGATGCACACAGATCAGATAGAAGTTATGGAGTAGGGGATCATGTATTTATTCGCATCAGACCAAATAAAAGTACCATTCGGTTTGGGAAGGGTACCAAGTTTTCACCTCGCTTTATAGGGCCATTTGAGATTCTTGAGAAAATCGGACCAGTTGCTTATCGTCTTGCGCTGCCATCGCACTTGCATAAAACTCATAATGTATTTTATGTTTCTATATTACGACATTACATAGCTGATGAGACTCACAAACTTCATTGGAAGGAATTGCAGGTCTCGGACGAGGGAACCTTCAGGGTTGAACCATTACGTATACTTGATCGTAGGGTTCGACAGCTCTGTAGTCACCATGTGGACCAAGTTAAGGTCCAATGAACACATATTTCATTAAAATTGGAAAGATTTTATTACAAGAACAATGTTAGAATTGAGTTTTTTGGTTATTTTAGAATTCTAGATCCACAGTTTAATTCCAAATTTAATGAAATATGTGTTAATGGGACAAGTATAGAACAAGGTCTGCTACCTGGGAGGACGCGAGAGACCATGCGTCGAGATTTTCCCTTACTATTTTGACCATAATTTCGGGACGAAGTTTCCGGAAGGGTGGGTGTACGTAACGCCCATATTTTGATTAGGCATATTTATCAGTTAGACACACTATACTTTATTTTCTTATATTTTGTTGAACTCAGCTCGACTAAGTAAACTATATTGCGACATGATGGACCTCATTATATGATGTTACTGTGTTTTATGATTTCACTATGATTATGATGTTATTATGTTATGCGGTTACGATGTCATGATTATCATATGATTTCTTTATTTTACGATTACAGTATATGTTTATATGTTTTCATTAATAAGATGTGAAATATATGATTCGGTACGTGGATACCATCTTCTTATATGAGTTATTGAAGTGTTATATGTCATATGCATCTATGATGAACTAAAATTGTTACAAGAAATAAAATGATGTTGATAATATGGATCAATTGGTGATCGATGGGAAATACTTTCCATAAAATGTGTATTTTGCGAAATGCTAACCTACAAGACACAAAGGCTATGGGATAGCTAGTTACTTGATAAGATACATGCGATAAGAACTTGTTCATACAATAAACCTTAGCAGCCAAAATGATGATACGATGACACAAACTGATAATCTCGATAGGAGCAAAGTATGAGTTGATAAGGGCGTAAGCCCAGTATGTTGAGAGGGATGGATGTGTTTCCCACCCTATGTTTCCATGATACCCGAGGTCGTGGAGGGCCGTGCTGAGACACGGTCCCCATGTTGTTGTGATGACGATGGTCGGATTCCCTCTAGGAGAGGATAGGTCCACTGTTTAGCCGACGCTACCGCTCTCAGGTTCTATGTGGTCAGGTCAGTGAGTCCGACATCCACTTTTGTACTAGTAGAGGAAGGATAGGGAGGATGCAGGACGTAGGTTATGATGGGAGGATGTGTTAGTTAGTAATATTGAGGGTTGGGTATTCCTTGATTCTGAGTTAGTGGTAGTAGGTACCTTTCCTTGTACATGATTGATTAAACTAATGTAAACATAAAAATAATGATGTGAAATTGTAAAGAATTAATTGTTAAATAACGGAGGATGTTAAAGTAATTGTACTATATATTATGCTTGTTCTTCTGCATGGGGGTAAATACTATTATTAGTTAGCAGGTATGCATAGGCGAGATGGGATTTGTGTATAGTACATTTCTGATCTGTGCATATGTTGGCCACGCATGCACACTTTACACATGTACGTTAGTATTGATATACAAACACTTAACATACTGAATAAGTATATAAGTTGTCATAAGTAAATATGTTAATTATGCCTTAACCAAATTCGGATAACAAATATAAAGTTATTTAATATGTGTAAAACAAGTCAATTAAGCTATGCATTAATTGTAGGTAAACATTGTAATAATAAATTGAGACAAGTGTCGTCAGTTAACATTGTCATAAGAGTAGTTTTGTGAATAAGGTAATGGTACTGTATAATTAATTAGTAATATTGTTTAAGCCCTTAAGGGTGCTTTGTTTAAAAGAACACGGATACTATGTTGATGTCAGGGTACTCATGTGATAAACAAATGGTTTAAAAAACATTGTTATTAATTCACCATTTATTATTACCCCATGGTGATTTAATTAATATTATTACTTAATTAATGTTATTATAATAATATTAATATCCTTGTTGTAACTATTGCAATATAGGTAAAATTTAAAATATTGATTAATAAATTATTAGTGTGCGATTATTTCCATTAATAATTTAGACATAATAGGATAACAATTCTTGAATGGATGTGATGTGATGGAAAATGGTTTAATACTATTTATTTATTCAATACGAATCTTAGAATTTAAATTTCAAAATAGGTTATCTTGATGGATGAGGTAAACCATTAAGACACACCTTGTCCAAATTAAAAAGGTCAACTATTTATATATTATTTTATTATTTGAAGGTAACGAGGGGACAGCTCTAAGTGGAGAGAAAGTTTTTGAGAACAAAGAAAGGGTTTGAGAACCGAATAAATACTACTCTCAGGATTATCAATTTGTGAGCTCGGGGGCTTGGAAATCCTTTGATTTCCAAGGGCCAGCAAGATAATAGCTGGTCGGTAGGGTGGACACATCATCTTGGTTGACTAAGAGAATATATACATAACCTGCTACAACCTATGGTCTGCCAGGATCAACATCAAGTAATTTCCATGTTATTTATTTTATTTGATTATTATGTTGAAACGTACTCTAAAACATACATATACCTTGTTATTTACTGATTTATTACTTTGAACATATTCTTATGTAGAAACAAGTTGAAGGAAAATATTGATATGTTAGTTTATTTTTTACATATGAATCTATGATTGTTAAATATGAAACAATATACTAAATTTCACTTGAAATCATAGAATTTTTATTAGAAATTTACTCACATATACGTGAATAATTTTAATACATAGAAAAATGACTTAGGGCTCTGTTGAGAAACAGAGCGCTACATACGGGATCAGAATTGGATGAGGTCGGTGGTGTTCTGAGGCCATTAACAAAGGCCATGAATGAACCAGTGAGGATCCCGAGCCCATTATGCTCCAATTTGGCATAAATTTGAAATTAATGGTTTTTACATATTGGTTTCCCGACGCTTGATAGAAGGTTGGATTGAGATGAAACTCATATGGAGCGGCCATGGAGCAGGTACAGTGTTACTTTTGGAATCTTGGAGCCAAACTCCAAAGGATGTGGAGTTGGGGTGAGTGAGAAGGCCAAAAAGCGTTATTCCAGACCACTTTTTGAGAATTTTGGAAAGCTTGCAGTGGATGAAAGAGACCTTAGATGAAGGATTCAAGAAATTTACTAAACTCAACATTTCTTATTCTCATTAAAACAGACAATTCACGTTAGACAAAGATTTCCCAGAAATGCACCGTTTGGGAAATAGCCATTTTTGGCCCAAAATCTGAAATTTTGAAAAAAGGTCAAAAGTTAAAAGTAGTCAAACCCAGAAATTTATAGAAGATGAATGGGCACCGGAACAGAGATCTGTGACTTGTTGAGTGTTCCTTGTTATATGGACTAACTTCGCTTGATAGAAAAAATTTCTTGAATCTTTCTAGATTTGTTGCTATAGGTGGCTGAAATTGGCAGTTCAGGATATTTTGCAACTGTGTAAAAGTGCATAATTTTGGTGAAAATTGTCATTTTTGGAGTAATGCAATTTCCACACCCGATGTCAGAATGGAGCATGTGGATAGGTATTGGAAAGCTTATACAGCAAGGAACAATGATTCAGCACCAGAATATGAATGGGTTTATCATACACCATAGATATTTAGGGCAGAAAAGTGCCAGTGACTGTTTTGACAATTGTTGACAATATCGGCAATTTCCAAAATTTGCATGAATGGGCAAAAGAAATGAATGCATAACAGCTATGTGAATTATTCCATGAGTTTATTTATGTTAAATATTGATGTTGTATGTTTCTATATGTATTCCTAAGATTTCTAATAAATATTTTCATAATACACAGTGCTTGCAACTCATAATATTTGAATAGTTGTAGCAGAGAGCAGCATACAGGGAAGAGAGTCTCCAAAGAAAAATGGTGACCATAAATGATGCTCAGGATCCTTATGAGCATGATGAAGATGTGCTAGGAGAAAATGTCCAAGAAGGGAATGTTGAGACTGAATCTAATGGGAGAATGGAGCAAATAACTCCTCAGAATTTGGTTGAAACCATGGTGATCTTCAATGAAAGATTGATGAATGCTCAGGAAGAACAAAACCAACTCAATGCTGCTATTTTGCAAAGACTCACTGATACGCAATAGACGATAAACCTTGGGTACAACCCAAGCAATGTAGGTGAAGAAGGAAGAGATGCAGAGAGTCACTCTAGAGGTCGTTCAAGGAAGAGGACTCCAAGCCCAAGGAAGAGTCCTGTGAGCAAGAAGCATAGAACACCTTCCTCTAGATATTCTTCTAGAAAATCATGTGACTCCAGAGGCTCTCAAAGAAGTCCAAGGAATATGCCTATGAGATTTGATGGAAGAAAGAAGTTCAAAGGAATTCCACAAGGAGAATTCAGGAAGGCAAGGCCTCCCACATTTAATGGAGAAGACAAGACTAGCCAAGAGGCAGAGGCATGGCTTCTTGGAATGAAGAAATATTTCAGAATTCAGGACTACTGAGGAAATGAAAAAGCCAGAATTGTCATTTACAATCTAAATGGCAGAGCTTCAATTTGGTGGGATAACCTCTTGCAAGTGAAAGGGATCAGTGAAAGGAAGATCAGCCAGGAGAGATTTAAGAAGTACTTCAAGAAAAAATACCTTTCTGCTAGGTATTATGACAGTAAGAGAAAAGAGCTCAATGAACTCAGGTTGGGACAAAGATATATGGAAGAACATGTCCATAAATGTTTGGAATTATTGAGGTATGTGAATTACATTAAAGATGAGAGGGTAAAAATACAATGCTTCCTTGGGAGTCTACCTCAAAGTTTCAGAGAGAGGATTGAGTTTGTTAATCCACCAAGTCTTGATGAAGCCATTAGGATGGAAATGCATTGCTATGTGCAGAATAAAGGAAAATCAAAGGTTAACCTAGCATGGAAAGGGAAGCTAAGAGGGAGGTTTGATCAAAAGAAAAGTGGCCTCAAAACACCATTCAAAATTCAACCCAGAACCTTTCCACAGGGGCAGCAAGCAAGGAGTGGATTCAAGCCAGCAGTAGCAGTAGAAAAGACATCAAAAGGACCACTTCAATGTTGGGGATGTGGAGAAAACCACATGCTAAAGGATTGTCCACATCAAAAGGGGAATCCCCAGAACTTGCACAACTTAAAGGGAGCAGCTACAGTGGAGGATATGGCAAGGGAAACGCCTCGAATTTATGCAGCATTGGATAATCATCAAGCAAACCATCAATCATCAGTGGTGGAAGTTGAAGTTAAGATTGCTAAGCAATCTATTTATGTTTTGATTGATCTAGGATCTACTCATAATTATGTTTCTCCAAAAGTGGTTGAAGGTTGTTCTCTTAGAAAAGTGAAGCATAATAAGTCTTGTCTAGTTCAATTAGCCACAGGGACCAAGATAAAAGTTAGTGAAGTAGTGGTGGAGTGCCCCATAGAATTGAATGGACTCCACACACATGAAAATTTAAATGTACTACCATTAGGATCTTATGATGCCTTAATTGGCATGGATTGGTTGGAAAAGCATAGGGCCAAGTTGGACTGCTATGAGAAAGCACTTGAATGCATTGATCAAGAGGGAAGACCAAAATTGGTAAGAGGAATTCCCAAGCAAGTTTCAGTAAGACAGATTTCAGCCTTACAGTTGAAAAAGTTTTATAAGAAAGGTTGTCAATTATATGCAGTCCATATATCAGATTCGTCGGAGGACAAAGGTCCAAGGATAGAAGATTTCTCATTGTTGCAAGAGTTCCAAGATGTGTTTCCGGATGAAGTACCGGGACTACCACCAAAGAGAGATATTCATTTTACCATCGATCTTGTCCCATGGGCAGCACCAAATTCCAAAGATCCTTATAGAATGAGCACACTGGAATTGGTAGAGTTAAAGATGCAGCTACAGGAGTTGGACAAGAGGTATATCAGGCCCAGTGTGTCTCTGTGGGGAGCACCGGTGTTATTTGTCAAGAAGAAGAATGGAACTTTAAGGTTGTGTATTGATTACAAGTAGCTTAATAAAGTGATAGTCAAGAACAAGTATCCATTGCCAAGAATTGATGACTTATTTGATCAAATGAAGGAAGCTAAGGTGTTTTCCAAGATTCACTTGAGGTCTAGGTACCATCAAGGGAGAATTAAAGAAGAATACATTTACAAGACAACTTTCAAAACTAGATATGGTCATTATGAGTTCATTGTGGTGCCATTTGGTCTTACCAATGCACCTGCTACATTCATGTGTCTCATGAATAGTGTATTCAACAAATATTTGGATAAGTTTGTGATTGTGTTCTTGGATGACATTCTTGTATATTCAAGGAATGAAGAAGAACGTGATGAGCCTCTAAGGATGGTGTTGCAAGTCCTTAGAGAAAATCAGTTGTATGCCAAGTTAAGCAAGTGTGAGTTTTACCAAAAGAAAGTGCAATATTTGGGTCATATCATTTCTGAAGAAGGAATTGCAGTGGATCCAGAAAAGATTAATGCCATCATGGATTGGTCTACTCCAAAGAATGTTTCAAATTTTAGATCTTTTATGAGTCTCGATGGTTACTACAGAAGGTTTATTGAATGCTTCTCCAAGATAGCTCATCCAATCACTTCATTGCAAAGAAAGAATATCAAGTTTGTATGGTCTAAAAATGTGAGAAAGGCTTTCAGCAGTTAAAGGAGCTACTTACCAGTGCTCTTGTTTTGAAGATAGCAAATCCAAAGAAGGATTTTGTAGTGTACACAGATGCTTGCATTGAAGGGATAGGTGGAGTGCTCATGCAAGAAGGATTTGTGATTTGCTATGACTCAAGGAAATTAAAAGAGCATAAAAAGAATTATGCCACACATGATTTAGAATTAGCATCCATAGTACATGCTCTCAAGATGTGGAGACATTACTTGTTGGGAAGGAGATTCGAGCTTAGAACGGACCACATGAGCTTGAAGTATTTGTTTGACCAGTTGAACTTGAATGCTAGGCAAGCTAGATGGATGGAGTTTATTTGTGAATTTGATTTTAAAATTAAGCATGTAAAAGGGAAAGAGAATAAGGTTGCAAATGCCCTTAGCAAAAAATTTCATGTTGCAGTAGTAAGTATGTGCAAATCATATTTGAATACAAGGGTTCTAGAAGTTCAAACTAGTGACGACACTTATCTTCAAATTAAAGAGAAGTTGCAGCAAAAAAATATAGATGAAAAGTGTGCGGGATATTAGCTTGGTGAAGATGATATCCTCATCTATAAAGATAGATTGTACATTCCAAATAGTGCAAATTTGAAGAAGCTAGTGATGGATGAAATACATCAAATGCCATACTCTGGACACCCATGATATCAGAAAACTATAACAATAGCAAGAAAGCAATACTTTTGGCATGGTATGAAGAAGGACATAGTTGAGTACATTGATAGGTGTCAAAAGTGCCAACAAGTCAAGGCAGAACACCAACATTCAACAGGATTGTTGCAGCCCTTACCCATTTCGGAGTGGAAGTGGGAAGTGATCTCTATGGATTTTATAACAAGTCTATCCATGACAGTGAAGAAGCATGATTCAATCATGGTTGTGGTGGTCAAGCTATCAAAGATAGCTCACTTTATCCCAATCAAGTCCACTCACAAGGCTAATGACATTGCAAATATCTTCATGAGAGAGATATTCAGATTGCATGGATTTCCCAAGGCAATAATTTATGATCGTGATACAAAGTTCACTTCCAATTTCTGGAAAGGATTATTTCAAGAATTGGGAACTAGATTGAATTTCAATACAGCATATCATCCTCAAACAGATGGCCAAATTGAGAGGGTGAATCAGGTTCTTGAACACATGCTGAGAATGTATGTGATGGATAAACCATCCAAGTGGGAAGATTACCTACACTTGGTAGAATTTGCATACAATAATGGACATCATGCATCATTGGGAATGAGTCCATTTGAGGCATTGTATGGCAAAGGATGCAGGACTCTAGTGAACTGGGACACCCCGATGAACAGGGTAGTACTTGGACCAGAGACGATCAAGGAAATGGAACAGGAAGTTGTTAAGATCAGGTAGAATTTAAAGGCAGCTCAGGATAGACAAAAGAGTTATGCAGATTTGAAAAGAGTGCATAAGGAATTTCAGATTGGGGATCATGTTTATTTGAGAGTGAAACCAAGGAAAAGTTCTCTCAAGTTGGGGAGTTGTGCCAAGTTGGCACCAAGATATTGTGGGCCATTTGAAGTCCTTGATATGATAGATCCAGTTGCATATAGAATTGCATTGACTGCTAATATAAGAGCTCATAATGTTTTCCATGTATATTTGCCTAAGAAGTATGTACATGATCCTAATCATATGATTGATTGGAATGTGATACAAGTGGAACCTGAGTGAGAGTTCCAAGTAGAGCCTATACGCATCATTGACAAGAAGGTCACTTTGCTCCAGAACAGAGCCATCGGGCAGGTAAAGGTCCAATGGGAGCACCTTACTCCTGATGAGGCCACGTGGGAGCTGGAGGATGCCAGGAGAGAGACATTTCCATTTTTGTTCAGTTTTGAGAACACCGAGGTCGGTGTTATTCTAAGCGGGAGGGGAATGTAATACCCCATTTTGACCCTTATGTAATATTGGCTTTTAATGTAAATATTGTACACATGAGATGTATGTTTCCCTAACGTGGAGCTCAAGGCCAAGGCCCTGCTAGTGTATGCTCGGATTTCATTTAGAAAGGCAAGTATTTTATATTTTATTACCCATGAGCTATTAAGCTATGAAATATTGTAAAATGATGTAAATATTAATATTTCAATAAAATACCAAAATTGGCGATGGAAGCAACTAATGAGAAAGGGCCATGTGTATTCCACTAGAGAGTGGTGAGGGGGTTGAGGGATTGAACCATAGGCTTCCAAATGTAATTTTGAGAACTTATTTGACTTTCCTTGCTAACATTTATTTCAGTTGTAAGAAATTTGTTGAGAAATTAGTCTGTGGCTTCAATGGAGCATCGGTAACCTAGAGATTCGGATGGCAGAGTATGGGCTATGTTTCCTTGACCCACAAGTCACCCTAACTCATGGTAAATTGTTCTTCCTCATTCCCATTCCATTGTGGAAGAGCCCAACATCAATTTTCATCCATTACACATGCCCAACAGTGAGAAAAACCAGAAATCGCAACTTTCCATGAACCCACGTTTTGAAGTGTCATAAACGCCTAGAATTGAGTATTGACAGTAAAATCCAATGGGGGATCCATAGATATGAACCTTGGCGCGAAATTGAGGGTATTAGATACCCCAAAATCCATTGAAAAACCTAGTTTTTATAGCCCAGAAATCCAGTGATGGGATTGATTTATTTGATGACAAAATTGTGATAAATCCAAGTGTGAATGATTGAACAGAGGTTGGGAATGCTTGATAAACCCAGTGAAGGCTAGAATATCAAGGATTTAGTAACTTGGACCTTTCTATGCCCATCCTGAAGAGCACTGGAGGGAAGGGAATCCTGAGGGAAATGCAACAGAGAAGGGGACCTTCCTTGTGTTGGGTGTGGTAGGTACTGTGGCTTCCTTGACTATACTTGAATTATCTTGAGATTCCTGTAGCTCTGTGGTTGAGCTCACTGGATTAGCATATCCCTCCCTTGTCTTCTGTATGCTTGATAAACCCAACTATGTGTTGGCTTAGCATAGTTGTTGAGTGAAACCATGGTTGTGAGTGAGTCCATGTAGTTCCTCCTCAGTGGATACACAACCCAGCTCAGGGGTGATCTCTCAGTTGAAAGAATATAGGCTAGACATAGATCTATGGTTGGGTGGAATGTTGCTCTCACATAGCTAGTTGTTTGGACAGCTTCATCTCAAAGATAAGTGTTCTCTATGGTTTAAATTATATGCATTTTGTGTACTGCAATGTGTTAATTCTGAATGATAATTGTTCATGTTGATGAAATGAAAGACATCCTATTTTATGCAATATGATAATTGATGACTGTTATATGCAGGATGAAACTGTGTATATATATAGTGTTTAATTCTGTTGTGTTTGTTGAGTATGAATATGTATACATAAGTTTTTATTTATCCATGAATTTCTTTGTAATGCATGGGGCTAAGAGAGTCCAATAAGCCCGGTATGTTTGGTCATGTTTCCTCCCTTGCAATGGATTGATGGAAGGGGACGTGACAAGTCTGGAGAATCAAATCCATATAGTTGTGATTAAAAGGGGAGGACATCAATATGGGGTACTTTCACAAGCAAACAAAAGCAAGGCTCAGCTATAATATGATTAAAGAACTCAGAGATAAATATGGTGCAAGAATCCTTGATCAGAAAGAGATAAAAACTCATATTTTTCAACACTTCCATGATCTCTACTTGGACAATAATGAGACTGATCCCTTGGCCCAGGAAGATCTTCTTTCTGATATTCCTTCTCCCATTTCTGACAGGGAAAACAGGGAGCTCTCCAAACCTATTATGGAGTTTGAAATTAAAGAATCCATCTGGTCCTTGCATGCTGATAAAGCCCTAGGCCCGGATGGGTTTACTATTAATTTTTATAGAGCTGTGTGGGACACAATTAAGGAAGACTTTAAAAAAATGTTGAGCTAGACTCAGAAAAAGGATAATATTGGAGGCACCACAAACTCTTCATTTCTGGCCATAATCCCTAAAGATAAGAATCCTCTATCTATAAATTGCTTCAGGCCTATCTCGCTTTGCAACACCTCCTACAAAATTCTTGCAAAAATCTTGGCCACCAGAATGAAGAAAGTCATGGGCCATCTTATCTCAAAGTCTCAAGGAGGCTTCATTGTTGGGAGACAAATCCTCGACAATATCATCATAGTCTAGGAAGCCATGCACTCTAGCATGGAGCGCAAGTAGCAAGGTATGGAAATTAAACTTGAAATGGAAAATGTGTTTGATAGAGTTAACCATTTATTCCTGTTTGAAATTATGTCAAAGTTTGGGTTTTCTCATCAGGTGGATTAAGGCCTATATTAGTAGCCCTTGGATTGCTCCACTGGTCAATGGAAGACCAACCAATTTCTTCCAAGCCTCTCGTGGAATTCTCCAGGGCTTCCCTCTCTCCCATTTTCTTTACATTTTGGTTGTTGACACCTTGAGTAGAAGACTTCAACGCCTTCAGAATATTGGGGATGTAAAAGGCTTGAAAATTGCTAGAGGGGTTCATGCTGCAAACAACACCCAATTTGAAGATGATACCATATTGTTGGGTGGGGCATCCACTATTATTGTTGATCGCTTTAAAAGAGTCCTTACTATCTTCCTCAAGGCTTCGGATGTAAAAATTAATGATCTCAAATCTAAAGTGTATGGATGGAACTGTTCGCCAACTACCATGGCCAGAATCTCAAGAATCCTTGGTTTTGAAGGAATCATTGTCTGGAACTCCTTCAATTACCTCGGTATTCCAATCTTCAAAGGGAAAAAAAGGAAGGAGGACTGGCAAGGACTCACTGATAAAATCAAAAAGAAAATATTCGCCCGGGGTTTCAGACGGCTAAACCCTGCTAGGAAGCTTACTTTGATCAAATCCATTTTGTCTGCCTACCCAATTTATGTTAGCTCTATTTCCTTAGCTCCAAGCTACATCATACAGGAAATCAATAGAGAAATTCACAATTTTCTTTGGCAGGGGGGGAAAGCAAGCAACACCAGGAAATTTCACTTAATAAATTGGAGCACTGTTTGCAACCCGAAGAATTGTGGCGGTGCTGGGGTGAAGGATACCAATGTCGGGTGGAATAATTTGGATCTTCCTGTACACTTGCAATCGGACTATAGTGCTTTTCTTTCCTTGTTACATGAGCAATGCCCCATCAGTCGCTCTCTTAAATATAGACGGGGATGGGGAAGATCAGGATCCTACTCGGTGAAGGAAGGTTATCATCATGTATACAACAGCAGGGTCAGAGGCATTAAAGATGTCAAATGGGCCAAGGTTTGGTGCAAAGACAGATTACCAAAGGTTAATGTCTTCTATTGGGTACTTTCTCACAGGAAAACTTTAATTGCATATAATCTGAGAAAACGAGGAATAGAGGGACCCCTTCGTTGTGTTCTATGCAAGGATGCTGAAGAGTCGTTGGAGCATCTCTTCCTTGAATGCAAGTTTACCCTGGAGGTATGGAATTTTTCCATCAAAAGTTTAAACATCAATGTTGTGATGCCAACAAACTGGAACGATTTATTAAAAAGCTGGAAGGATTACTATCAAGGTTCCTTTTACAAGAAACTGGACTTCTCTAGAGCTTGGGATGCTTTACCCAGGTTTATTAGTTGGAAGATATGGACTACAAGAAACAAACAAATATTTGAAGGCACATCCAAAATCCCTTGCAGGGTCTTCACTGCAGTAAAGGATCTCTGGATTGAATCCTTAACTTCGCGAGGTACGCCTAGCATTCATCAAGAGCCACTGACAATGGATGAAAGAATCTAGATGGCTAACTTCCTTATGCCTCCTTCTTCCCTATTCTGTATTAAACCTCCCAAAAAACCGAGACCCTTGTCATGGCAGCTGAGGATGAATAAAGATGACTTCCAACATTGGTGGACTCAAGTGAGCTGCAGCACTCTTTTCTTTGATGGTGCCTCAAAAGGAAATCCTGGGTTGGCAGGTGCAAGGGGAGTAATTTCTGACTCCAAGGGGAACAAGCATAAAGAGTTTTCTTGGGGCATTGGAAGAAAGACCTACAATGGAACGGAATGGCTCGGTCTCATCAAAGAGCTGGAGATTGCTATAAACCTAGAAATAAAGAACTTGATGGTCCTTGGGGATTCCTTAATCGTCATCAGAGAATCCAGATGCATCGTTGACAAAAGGAAAGACCCCTCTTCAAAAATGCATCATCTCTTAATCAGCATCAGTAAAGACTTTCAAGAGCTTACCTTTCTTCATATTCTGAGAGGTTTAAACAGGCAAGCTAACGGCATGGCTAATAATGGAGTCTGGCTCTCCTATGGCTCTCTAAGTTGTGACAATGTCATTTGTGAAAATTCTTGGATCCCCTAGCCTATGGTTCATCCATAGAGCCTGGGCTCATTTTTTCCCTTTTGGCCCCTTCATATTTCTTTGGCTCAAAACTATAGAAATTTGAAAATCTTTTATTGGGAAATTCCCCAAGGCATTTCGATAGCCTCCTTATTCCTCGTGAGACTCCCTCACTTTCCTGAATTACTAAAATTAATTCAATATGCCATTTGGATGGCATGCGAGCTAGTATCATTACTTTAAATCAGGACAGAAGCCTGCTCTACGACATTCATTCCCTTGTTGGTTACAAAACCTCGAATTTGCTGGTCTTTGTTTCTTGCCTCTATTTGAATGGTCCCCGTATTGGAAGAAATATGGAGCACCATGTTGTCAGGCGTCTTCAGGGAGGGGGCGACGTGTATTTGAAGTGTGATAGATGTTGCAAGCATGTAAGAGGCCCTAATGGCGGGTGTATTTGGGGTTTACAATTGGAAGAAATGATGGGCGACTCGGTGGGCATGGAGAGTAACAACTTCCCTGGGATTGGTCCCTACGGAAGGCACGTTGGGGTTGAGAATTCTCATGCGAAAGCTGGGAAACACAGCATTTCAAAGTTCGAAGTGGAATTCTTGGACCATCTGCAGGAGTTGGAGTTGCAAGTTAGGATGATATGTAGTGAAAACCTGGAGTATAAGAAGGTTTTGTCCCATCTCTACACTTTGGCGTCTTCTACCCACTCTGAGGTGAAAACTCAAAACAATAAAATGGCAAAGAAAATTGAACACCTTGAAGAGACCCTGGGTCTCGCCTATCCCCACAAGTCCACAAAGCTCGAAAGTCTAAGGCCATTATCATCGAATTGGAGGACATCAACAGGAAAATGGAGAAACTGAAGAAGTTTATGGCTCATGCTCGAAACTTCGTGGATCTCAGCTCTGAAAAGAATGTGGCAGCAGACTCTGCAGGTGTTGTTATGGACATGGGACTTCAGTATTGGCTCGCCGGTTGGCCCCTCTTTTTTGTTCTACTATGTTTACTTTACTGCATTTAAATTATCTGAATAGAGTCTCTGAAACTCATATAATATGAACCAGCTGCAGAATTGGCAATCTAGAATGTCTCATCTTTCAGATTTTGTATAAGGCTGCTTATTAGTAATGTTTTATTTTTGTATATTCCTCTTAGGGAAGTTCATTAGATGTTATAGTTTCCATAGAACAGGAAGATACCATGTTAGCTATAAGCTTGAACAAGATGAACTTGGAGTGATGGATGTTTTCCTTTCATGGGAGCAATCTGTCCAAATTTTTGCTATCCATTTCCCTCCTTTTTATATAACCAAAGCTAGTTAACCGTTTCTGTTAAAAAAAAGATTGAAGAAGTCTTGAATGAGGAAATCATGGAAACTAAACTAAAGTGAATCTCAACTAAAAATAAAAATAAAAATTAGAAAATTTGAGAGAACTAAGGTGGATATTGGTGGCCACCCGCCTATTCAACTTGGGGCCCCAACATTGTTCTTTCAGTTCTTTTAGTTTCCTTAATTATAGCACAGCTTACTAGTTTTACTAGTTTTTCAGGTCCTAAACATCCAGAGCTGTTTTGAGGCCCTAAACGACGTTTTTGGGGGAATCTTGCTTGGCAAATTACTCCATTCACATTTTAAAGCGTAGTCCCTGGATAGATCTTTCCAACGAGTTATCATTTGCGTCAGACAGAGATCGTATGCCAAAGTTACGGCGCCGGGAAATTGATGTACCAATTTACCCCAACGGTATCCATAATTTGGCATGGTTTCATCTCCTAGGGTTAGGTTTTTGGATGTTTAGGGTTTTCCTTTATTTCTCAATAATAGATAGACTTCGAGCCCCATTGTAAGCAGAGTTTAGAGGCCGGTAGCTGACACTTCTCTTCTCAAAGATAGCCACCAATGCTCTAGCTAGTTTATTTCCATTCTGTCTGTAAGCATATTTATGTTGTGTGATATTAATGAAATGAAGTCTTATTTCTGCTGCACCTCTGTGTTTATGTGTATTTCTGTAACCCCTTGTGTTTCTTCATAAGTTAGGATCAGTGGTATTAGAGCAGGTCTACTCTTTCTCAATCCTTCTTTGCATGTCCCCAACGAGGTCGAGGTATAAGGAGTTAGGGCTCGACCTGGTTGAACCCTTGCAATATCAGCCTCGCAAACCCCGACGACCACCCATGGAGGAATAAAAGAAAGACGAGGGAGCAGGAGATCCTATCAAAATATTTCTCGAGGGGACCCTCGAGCAACAAAGGAACGCGATGATGGATAACTTTTCCTAGATCCTTCAACAAATTCCCAGGAGCAGCCACTCTGGAGGCGCAACCCCTTTCAAGGTACAAGTAAACTTTGACATTCCCATATTTGAAGGACAAATAGATGCAGACATCGTAGATAGATGGTTGAATCTATTAGAAGTGTATTTCTCGGTGCATGAATTTTCCAACCGGGAAAGGATCACTTTTGCACTCCTCAAAGCCGCCCCCCATGTCAAGGAGTGGTGGGAAACCTACTGTGAGTAGAAGGACGAGAGGGAACCCTCTCTAGTTTTTGCCACACCCACCTTGAATTATATATGAGATGCGATCAAGGAATAATATTATCCCATGGGAAGCTATGAGGACAAGTACATACAATGGACTACACTGCAGCAGCAAAGGGATAAAGATGTGCATGAGCTAACAAACCTGTTCCATACCCTACGCACAAAATTGGGTATCAAATATTCGGAGAAACATTTGGTGTTGAAGTACCTCAGTTGTTTGCATAGATACATTTAGGAGGAAATGGAGTTACTCAACATCTCCTCACTTGGCATAGCATAACAGTTTTCTACCAAGATTGAGTAAAAGTTCAAACAGAAGAAGCGAGACTTTGGATCTACGACTCAGAAGCAAGGGAAAGGTGCCTTCAAACCAAAGAAAAAAGGACAAAGCTAAGGCGGGGAGGCCTAGGATGACCTGCCAAAACCGCAAGCAAAAAATAACACTGTGAAGCCAAAGAAGGACACGGGAAAGTGGTGTGAGTTTCATAAGAGCTCCACACACAACACAAGTGAGTGTCGGGCCAAGTAGTCATTGGTGGCCAAGTTGAAGGCCTTTGAATCAGATGCATGCTCCAACTCTGAACCAGAAGCTGAAAAGGGTAATGACAGGGGTATGAATATTATCGATGCGGAGCCCACCGCCACTGTTGCCACCACGAAGGTCCAGAAGGAGGAACCGGAAGATCCAGATGAGGGGGGGTGTCTCTTCCATTCCTAGAGGTCGGTAAAGGGTTTCATGTTGCGGTTCATTGTCAAAAGTGGGAGCCAAAATAGCATCATTTCAACAGAGGTCATGAAGCGGTTGGCCTTGCCGAAAACATCACACCCACAACCATACACCATTGGGTGGCTTCACCAAGGACGGGATCTCCACGTCATCCAACAGTGTCACCTCCCCTACAGCATCAAGCCCTTCACGGATGAGGTATTATGTGACATTACTCCTCTTGATGTTTCTGATGTATTATTAGGCCAACCATACTTGTGGAAGTGACATGCTATGTATGAGTCTTGACCTTGCATTGTTATTATTACATTGGGAAATAACTTGTACAGGATACCAGATGTAGTGCCGCCTGCCGCCATCTCTTTGGTTACTGCAAAACAATGTTGTAAACTCATTTCCAAAACAGGGAAATTTGTTTTCCTAGTAATCCGCCCTCAGAGAAAGAATAAGACTGTGGCCACGACCTCCAGATAGAGCTCCTCTGCCCAACAACAACAAATGTACAAGGTCGTGGAAGAGTACGGGGACATATTCACCTCACCCACAAGGGTGCATCGCACTGTTAGGTCAAGCACCCCATCGATCTAACCCAAGCGCGTCGCTTCCCAATGGACCAATCTATCTGCACTCTGTTCTGGAGAATGACGAAATCAAGAGGTAGATTCAGGAACTGTTGCAGAAAGGGCACATCCGACCAATTTCATCGCCTTGTGGGAGCCCGATCGTGCTGGTGCAAAAGAAGGATGGGACTTGGAGACTTTGTATTGACTATCGGGGGCTGAATAAGATCACTGTCCAGAATAGGTACCCAATCCCACAGATTGATAACCTTCTGGACCAACTCAAGGGGGAAAAATATTTCAGTAAGATCGACTTGAAGTCTAGATACCACCAGGTACCAATCAAACCCTCTGATGTGTGGAAGACTACCTTCAAAGCCAAGGAGGGCCTTTTTGAACGGTTGGTCATGCCTTTCGGGCTGATAAATTCTCCTGCAACCTTCATGAGGATGATGGACGACATCTTGCGGCTATTCACCAACTCATTTGTAGTAGTGTACTTGGATGACATCCTGATCTTCATCCAAACGTGGGAGGAGCACCTCCACCACATCTGACAGGTCCTCCAAACACTGCGGCAACACAAGTTGTGTGCCAATTTGGAGAAGTGAACTTTTGGCATGACCCAGGTTCAGTATTTGGGATACATTATTGATGAGTGAGGGGTGCATGTAGATCCGACCAAGATCCAAATCATTCGGGATTGGCCAGCCCCTGCCACTCTAACAGAGCTTTGAAACTTTCTAGGTCTTGCCAATTTCTACTGCAGGTTCATGTTGGAATTCTCTCATATCACTTGGCCCTTGATCCAAGTCACCAAGGGAGGGGCAAAAGCAAAATTCTTTTGGTATGAATCTCAACATGAGATGTTCGTCAAGTTGAAACATCACCTCTGCTCTGCTCCACTAGTGCTCACATTACTAGACTTGCAACAAACATTTGAGATCGAGACAGATGCCTCAGACTATGCTATTGGGGCAGTTCTTACTCAACGGGGATATCCAGTGGCATATCACAGTGAGACACTCTCTGACACAGTTTGGAAGTATCCCACTTATGACAAAGAGATGTATTCCTGATGAGACCAAAATTAGGTACTCTATAGCCCTTTCATGCCACACAAGCACAAGAAAGGATAAGGGAATACCTGTGTTTATGGGGAAGAATGAATTTGTTTTGATTATTTAATAAAGTAGTTTAGAGGTTATTCTTCTTATGCTTAAAGACATTTTTATTTGCTAATTATATGAAAATAGGCATGTATGAGCAGGGCGCAAGTGATCTGGAAGACAACAAGTAGATCAAGCTCAAAGACTGAAGATCACGAGTGGCTCAGCGCTCATATTTTCCCGATTTATAGAAAAAGCTCTTGCTAACTAGGATCGGCATTTACAATGTAGAGTTAGGTTAGAATTAAGAATAAATAGGAACCTCTTGAATAGCAAGGGGCCCTGTTGACATTTTAGTGAAACAATCTTCAACACATTTTATATTCGAGATAGTTCTGTTTAACCTTTTCCTGGAACATGAAGTTACGATTTTGATAATGAAAGGATGGTGTTATTTAAAATCCTTGAGTTTATAAGTCTTCTTCACTCCTGAAATATGTGTTGGGGAGGGCCCCCTCAATATGTAGATCAGGAATCCCGTATTTGATCACAGGTATTTCTCATGCGTTTTGTTAATTGGCTTATTCATCATAATGTGTGAAAGTACTTTGACAATTGTTTAAATAATAGATTTTGATTCCAGTTCAACGATTTTCTCTGTAGTTCGATAATACTGATTCCTTAGTTATGTAACACGCTGTCAGTATTCTTATAGATGTTATATGCATAGGTGTATTTCACATCTGTTTTCCAGCATTTTATACTATTTCCATATAATGATTCAGATTTATAAATTCACGCATACTCTCCTTATTTAAGTTTGATCACATAGAAGTTGAATATTTCAGCATTTGATTTGAATATAATAATGTTTTATCGCTTTTGGTATTTGATTGGGTAGATAGAATTTGATTGTTCTTCATAATTAAGATTCCTAGATTAGATTTACCAGCTTTCAGTATTTAATTCCTAGACTAACTTTCCAGCTTTCAGTATTTGATTCCCAAATTAAATTTCTAGCTTTCAGTATTTATTTCCTAGAATAAATTTCCAGTATTTCAGTATTTAATTCCTAAACTAAATTTCTAGTTTTTCCTTTCCTAAGATAAATCTATCAGTCTTCAGGAGATTCAGGTTATAGATTTGCATCCTTCCAGCTTCTTAGTTTTCGACCAATATTTCCATTTCCCTCAAAAGAAACCTTTCGGAAACATTCAACACCCTGAACGACAAAGATCACTCTATAGTGCACATACAGTGCTTAGCACCTCTTAAGTTTGTACGATCCCTGGTTGATAATTAAAGTATACTCCCGGTATAGATACCCTAATTAGGTACCCATTTCTGGAGTCCACCACTTTTTGGTGCCACTGCTGAGGAGGTGCTTAATCTATAGAAGACATCTTTAAAAAAAAAGGAAAAAAGAAACGAAAAAATAAATTAAAAATTTTACCATGAATGTCTTGACGACAGAGGGATAGATTTGGGCGTTTTCTGCCTAAACTCCCAATGAGTAACATTAGTTCTGATCATTCTCAATTTGAAATCCTTAACTCTGAAGACGAAGTTGATTCTAGCTACGATCCAAACCGAGATAACTTCTTTGCTAGCTCTAGGTCCAACACTACTATGGCAGAAGAAGAGGATGAACCTAGAGAACTATTCACTTTTCCCATTATTGTACCGCTTGGGGATGCCAGGATGAAGAATATCAACCCTAATAACCTGCCAAAATTCCATGGCTTAACCTCAAAAGATCCTGACACATTTTTATTTGAATTTGAGGTAGTTTGTAGGTCATTTGGTTACACTACTGATGCACAAAAACTGAGACTCTTTCCTTCTACATTGAAAGATCTATCACTTAGATGGTTTATGAGCCTAGAAGGAAACAGGATTTTCACCTGGGATCAAATGAAACAATCCTTCCTAGAAAAATATAGGGACTACTATAAGGAAAAAGATACAAGAGATGAAATCTTTAGAATGCAACAAGGAGAAAGATAATCCTTAGAAGACTACGCACAATGCTTTTAACTCAATTATAAACGAGCTAGTCACTGTACCTTAGATCAAGAATCACTGAAACTTGTCCTTCTTAGAGGAATCAAAGAAGAAAATCTAGAAGTCTTGAACCTTCTAGGATATGGGAATATATTCCAGAAAACCTACGACCAAATTCTACAAATCTTCAAGAACTATTCTAGATCCAGAAAAGGTAAAAGTGGGACAAGGGATTCACATCCATTTACTGGAGGATCATCATCTTCAGGACCAAACCTCACAAAGTCTGACTTAGGGAACCTTCTTGACGATATGAAAACTGATATCCTTCAACCCCTAGCAATTCAACTTGATGCACTCCAAATAAAGAAGAAACAGGATGAGATAAACCAAACACTGGCAGTGTTTTTCCCATGCTGCAGAAAGAAACATGAAAAAGGACAGTGCACATTGAACACCATAGAAATATGTGGCCTCTGCACTGATGATCACTCCACTGATAAATTCCCTATGTTTCCATCATGCAAAGTTGCTATTCAGGATCCCACAACTGAAGGTACAATAGAACAACTATGTTTTGTTAATCAAAGAAGAAACAATTTTGTTAGGCCCTTCTAGCCCAACAACCAAGCATACTTTAACCAAGGAAATAATCAACAAAATTGGAACCTCTCAGCAACAAACTCATGGCCATCTCAGCCAACTCCAAACCAATGGCAGCAAAACCAAGCACCATATCAACAGCCATATTACACACAATCTTACTCTTAGTATCCCCCACCTTTTTCTCAACCACCAATAAACTATGGAAATCCCTATCCATATTCAGCAAACTGGAGAGCTCCATTACAGCAGCCACTCATCATGTCGTCCCCATAGAACCAACCACCTCCTAAACCGCCCCCAATTCCTTCCCAACTAGTTCCAAGCCCAAACAACAACAAAGCAGGACAGCAACAAGCCTATAACACTGAAATAGTGCAATTCCCTACTTATGTCGTGGATACACTAGAAATAAATGAGATCAATCTCATATCTGGGAAAACATTACAAAACACAAATCCGCAGAATGATCAAGAAAATGTTGATCACAAACATATAACACAACCCGAAACTCAGCAACCAACTGAGACAAACCCCCAGGAAGAAGAAATTCGGCCCCACATACCAAATAGAAACCCGCCATTCCCTGAAAAACTCATTCGAAATACCAAAGAGGAGGAGGAGAATGCTATCCTTAACGAATTGAAGCATTTGAACATTCAAATCCCCATTTTACAAGCCATTGGAGATGTACCAATCTGTAATAAGTTTATTAAAGAAAATTGCTTAAAAAGACCTGGCCAAAAAAGACGTGACCCACCAACTATAAACGTAGTAGGCCAATTAGCAGATTTAATGTTGAGTGACACTGTCAACCCCAAATACCTTGACCCAAGTAGTCGAGTAGTCAACGTAACCATTAAAAATAGACATATTGCAAGCATCCTAATTGATTTAGGGGCTATAATCAACGTGATGACAAAGGACACAATGATAGCCCTAGGACTCCAATCGATTATCAGACCAACCAGTATCGTACTGCAGCTTGCTGACACATAAACTGTAAAACCTGAAGGAATGCTCGAAGACATCATTATCAACATAGAATCCTGGGAGTACCCAATTGACTTCATAGTTATAGAAGTAAAAAGTAAGCTTAGTGGGTACCCAATAATACTAGGGATACCTTGGCTAACAACAGCATACACCTATATAGGCTGCAAATCTGGAAACATGGCAATCACCAGTGGTCAAGCTACAAATAAAATCACAATTTATCCTCCAGCGAGAAAGTCTACAGACATAGAATACCAGAACTGGACAGATGATTATAATGATATAAACGACCAAAACATACAACCTGTTCTTACCATCGAAGTTTCCTTATCACTAAAAGCCATTGATGAAGACATCCATTTAGATAGATTTATTCAAAATGCATCTTCTAATCATGATATTCTTGAAGATTGTTTTGAAATAGATCAGCAACAGGAAGATAAAACATCAACCCATAACTCTGACAGATTGTGGGCAGAAGTGCTCACACTTGAACAACATTCAATACAGATCAAAATAGTTGATATCATGCCTGGAAAGACAGTTAATATTAACTCCAATTTGGAGCCAAAACAAGAACATCAATTAATGAAGGTACTCTCAGAAAACAACAAAGCTTTTGCATGGACATACACCGACTTGAAGGCTATCCACCCAGACATTTGCAAGCATTACATATATATCAAAGAAGGTGTTGTTCCTACCAGATAAGCGCAAAGAAGGATGAACCCAGTATTAAAAGACATAGTTAAGCTGGAGTTACAAAAGCTATTAGATGCAGGGTTCATATACCCAATCTCAGATAGTGAATGGGTCTCACCATTGGTTATAGTTCCTAAGAAAGGAGGAAAGTGGAGGATATGTGTGTATTACAGAGAGCTCAATAAGGCAACTAAGAGAGATCACTTCCCTCTACCATTCATCGACCAAGTATTGGACACATTGGCTGAAAACAAATTCTTCTCATTTTTGGATGGATTCAGTGGATACAACCAGATCCTAATCCACCCAGCTGATCAAGATAAAACAACATTTACATGCCCATGGGGCACTTATGCATACAGAGTGCTACCCTTTGGACTCTGTAATGCCCCAACAACATTTCAAAGGGCCATTTGAAGCATATTCTATGATTTTATCAATGATCATATGGAAGTCTACATGGATGATTTCACACCCTATGGCCAAAATTTTAACCAAGCATTAAAGCATCTAGAATTAGTATTGAAAAAATGCATTGAAATGAGTTTATGTCTAAGCAATTATAAATGCAGAATGATGATTGAAGAAGGCATAGTGCTAGGACACCATATCTCACAAAGAGTCATTGAAGTTGATCAGGAAAAAGTCACGGTCATTAGAACACTGCCACCACCTGTCAAACAAAGAGATGTGTGAAGTTTTATGGGGCAAACAGGCTACTACAGAATATTTATAGAAATTTATAGCAAAATTGTTGCACCAATGTTTGCTCTTCTCACAAAAGATACATAATTCATATGGCCAAAGCATTGTATGTCAGCATTTGAAAACCTCAAAGAGAAGACAATCACAGCCCCAGTACTTCAAGGACCAAATTGGACACTACCATTCCACATACATTTTGATGCTTCAAATAATGCCATTGGATCAGTACTTGGACAAGAAGAATAAAAGAGACCATATGCCATATATTATATTAGCAAAAATTTGGCAGGAGCAGAACTCAATTATACAGTCATAGAAAATGAGTTTTTGGCTGTCATACATGCCATAAACAAATTCAGGCACTACATAAATGGATACCAAGTTTTTGTCCACACCGACCATTCAGCAATCAGGTATCTTATGAATAAACCTAATACAAGTGCTCGAATAATTAGATGGCTAATCCTCTTACAAGAATTTGACATAACAATCCTGGATAAGCCAAGCAAACACAATGTAGTAGTTGATTTTCTGTCTAGACTCACCCATGGACAAGACAATGAATTGGTAAATGATAACTTCCCCGATGAGCACCTTTTTGCAATCTCAACAAAAATCCCATGGTTTGCTGACATAGAAAACTACTTAGTATCTGGTAAATTTCCACAACATTACAGCCACCAAGAGAAGTGCAGAGTCATAAGGCAAAGTTCCACTTACACATGGATAGAAGGAATGCTTTTCAAAAAAGGGCCAGACTAAATATTGAGAATATGTATCATAGAAGATGAAGTCCATGACATACTGCATGCCACTTACAATGAGCCATGTGGAGGAAATTATGCTGCAAAAAGAACAATCTATAAAATATTGAAAACTGGATATTATTGGCCAACACTTCACAAGGACTCCTATGAATATGTGTCACATTGTGATGACTTTCAACGAATGGGGAAGCCTACACAAAGAGAAGAAATGCCTCTACATCCCCAAATCTCTTTGGAAGCATTTGAGAAATGGGGATTTTATTTTGTTGGTCCATTCAACCCACAATCAAATCAAAAAAGCTATATTCTAGTATGCACTGACTACCTTACAAAGTGGGCAGAAGTAGCAACACTTGCAGCAGCAAATGAAACAAATGTGGCAAAAAAATTTCCAGAACAAATCTTCCACATATTTGGAGTCCCAAGAGAGTTAGTTTCTGACCAAGTCACATAGTTTACATCCAACCTCATAGAGGACTTGCTTCGAAGAAACAATGTTAAACACTGAAGGTCCTCCTCCTACCACCCTCAAGCTAATGGTCAAGCTGAGGTGACAAACAGAGAATTAGAAACAATCTTGACAAAGACAGTACAACTACACAGAAGAGATTGGGAAGACAAATTAAGCGAAGCATTTTGGGCTTATAACACAACATGGAAGACAAGAACAGGATTTACCCCATATGAGTTGGTTTATGGAAAGAAAATAATGTTTCCCATTGAATTTGAAATCAAAACATTGAGAATTGCGACCAAGTTAAACATGGAACTTTCAAACATCCAAGAGGAACACATGCTACAACTAAATCAGCTGAATGAGTAACGCCAACAAGCACTTAGCCACACTGAAATCATCCAACAACAGAGGAAGAAATGGCATGACAAAAACATCAAGCAGAATAAATTCAAAGAAGGTGACTGGGCACTACCATATGACTCCAGGTTTCACACTTTTAAAGGCAAACTCACAACCAGATGGATCGGACCCTACATCATTAAAAAAAACTATGACAATGGAGCTGTCAGAATTACAACAATCGATGAAATAGAATTCCCCATGTTGGTGAATGGACACAGACTCAAACTTTATAAGAAACCACAGTCTAGAGAGGAATTCACACAAACACTCTATCAGCAAAATCTAATGCTGATAGAGAGCATACATAATCACTGATTCCAGTTACAAAATAATATATATATAATGAAAAAAAAATAGATAAAAAAGAGAGATAAAAAAAAATGCAAAAAGATAAAAAAAGGAAAAAATAAAAGATAAAAAAATCCACTCGGGATTATGTCAAAACAAAAATTGATGGACTCGATCCATACCTATGAAGAACCAGCAAGCAAATTTCAAGCGAGCCAGCAAATTTCAGCAACAAAGAAATCAAGCGAGCCAACAAATTTCAGCAGCAAAGAAATCAAGAGAACCAACAAAAGAATAACAAGGAAATTTCAAGTGAGCCAGCAAATTTTAGCAGCACAGAAATCAAGCGAGCCAACAAATTTCAGCAACAAAGAAATCAAGAGAGACAACAAAAGAATAACAAGCAAATTTCAAGCAAGCCAGCAAATTTCAGCAGCAAAGAAATCAAGAGAGCCAGCAAAAGAACAACAAAGCCAATTCCAAGCGAGCCAGCAAAATTCAACAACGAAGAAATCAAGAGAGCTAGCAATCAAATTCCAATGAAAAAATCTAGCACTATAGAAATCAAATCAACCAAGTTCGAAGAACCATTACAAAGCTACGTTGAACACAATTAGAGGTCAAATCAACCAAACTTGCACAAAAATTCAAGCAAGCAAATAAAACAAATTTCAAGAGAACCGACAGAAAGAAATCATAAAAGGCATAACTACTGAAATGACAAAAATAACTACAGACGCAGATGAAATCTACTATGGAATCCCGTTCCCATACAATCAAACTCGCATCATACACTCAGGTACGCTAGCATAGCAGGAAATCGCTGAACTCTTTGTTTTATTTTCGAATCAAATCATTCTCCTCACAAAATGGTTATTTTTCAAATCTGAGGATAGCTTTTAAGACATTTAGGTGGCACAGTTCAGAGTAACCTCACTAAATCATGATGACCTAACTTAGACATGTCAGAGAATGACGATCTCTGCATCTCACTACTATATCCCCTGATGATCAAAGCATCAATGCAATGTACAATGATGGAAAGGAATGCAGTGTGCAATAATGAAAAGAAATGCATAAGACAACAAACATGATGCACAATGATCAAGATGAGTGCATAAAAATAGCTAAATAAGGTAGCAGAATATACAAGAGGACCCAATTTGGAAATGCAAGCTTCTCGGGAAGCAAGAAAACTGGAAGTTTGTATCACCACTCAACCAACAAGGTGCCCACAAGCCTGTGATCAATCGCAACCAGATGGGTAAGTCGTCCACCACTCAGAGCTTTGTGGTTTGATTGATTATTTTTGAAACTCAGAGATGACAAAAGGATTCAAAAAGAGTGAGCCAGAGGACCACACACCTATCTATGAAAACCCACAAGTGTTGGCCATCCTCCGCGCAACGGGATGGATGCCCTTTATCTCGGGACTGAGAGGATCCAATACTGAAGTAGCCTTAGAATTTGCCCGGAACTTAAAACACATAAAGGATGAACAGTATGTCACTCGGATAAGGGGACTACGCCTCAAGCTCGATGAGGAAGCAATTGCGAAGTATACAGGATTTCCCATGGGGCTACATTGGGGAAGAGACTATAGGGAAGCTAACCAAAGGGAAAAATCATCTTTCTTTGAGCAGGGGAGAAATTACGAGGAAGACAAGAATGGGGTCAAAAGAAACACCATGCCTGCGCCCTTGGACGAGATAGCTTCCGTGGTCCTGAGATATATAAAGTGCACAGAAAGACTTAACTACATCTCGATCTTCCACTTCAGAATTTTGGAGCTTCTAAGACATAGGGGCCATATTACACCAATTAAGAATATCAGCGTTCCCTACTACCATCTTCAGTCTCTCGGGGATATGAACAAGAAGGTAGTGTAAGGGAAGGAGGATGCATTGGCTCACCATGGACTGATCAAGTTAATAATTTGTGAGAATTGATGGTGCAAATTCAAGAGCTCTCATGGCAGGAATTTGTGTTGGTCTCAGCTAAATACGTGCAAAGGATGAGAGGCACGCCTAATCCTGTCATACCCCTAGCCGCTGGATCAAAAGAAAAATCCACCTCTGCATCGGGAAATAAGCGCAAAATTGACCTGGACAGTGACAACGAGGTCATGGATGACACTTTGATCAGAATCAAGCATTCCAAGGATGCCTCTCGCCCAAAAGACTCAGGGGTTTCTTCCAACAAGCAAGGGTCAAAATGACAAAGTAGAAGGTTGGCACAGCAGCCCAAAAGAAAGCATACAAAGAAGGAAGAAAAAGAGTCTAGCCCCGTAATTCAAGACTTATCTGACTCTAAAGATTTCAGGGCAGAACAGGATGACCCTTCTACACCTACAGAAGAGGATGCCTTCTAGTGGAACCTTGCTGATGAAAATGTAAGCACTAGAATCAATGACCAGCTGACTAAGGAATTGGCCGAACTAGCAAAAGTCTAAGAGGAGCTATCTGCCTTAAAAATTGAAGCGAGGATCCAAAGAAGCCAGCCAGCTTCACCAGCATCCCCACCATTTGTGCATGAAAAGACCCAAATATTAAAGATGCAACATGCAGGAGAATTAAAGCTAGTGTAGCAACAAAATTTAGCACTAAAAGAGAAATTGGGCCAAGCCCAGGAGGAGTTGGCTCAGAGAGACCAAAGAATCCGACAGTTGGAGGATACCTTGACCACCACTACTAAAATTTATGATGATATATTGGGACTTAGACCACCATCCAGGATCTACACAGTTTACCTAAGGGAGAAGTGGGGAAAGTTACATTTACAGAGGCTAAAGCAAGGCCTACCTTTAGAATTAAACACTCCAAAGGAGTTCGTAGACACCTCTCTGGGCTGCATAGAATTAGAGAAAGAACAATTATGTGAATTTTTCCAGAATAACTTCATGGTACCAATCTCACCCAACTGGTCGTCGAATCCCTACATGGGTGACTTCCAATTAAGAGCAATATGCTCTTGGATGAACCATGAGATAGAGAGAGCCCAAGATGCTCATCTCTACCTTGTAGAGGAATGGCAAAACCCGCTATGGATCAGGGTTGAGGCAACTCATCCTGAGAAAGTAATTCAAGACCACCATGCCATCACCACAGATGAGGATTTAATTCCTATCCTTCTTGAAAAACAACAGGAGGCCATAGCACATTTCGACCTCACCACTCAATGCACCTAAAAAGAAGTTAAAGAAGCCATCAGTGAGAGGTGGACAAGAATCTCACAAGATTTGAAGAAGAGGGAGCCTCACTCCCCCCTCATGCTAGAAACTGCACTCACTGGGGCTAAGTTGTACAGAGAATCTTTAATAAAGCACCCGTTCAGGTGGATAGGCATGAAACTAAGTCCACCATTCTTTCTCCCTCTGACCATCAAAGAACAGATCGATGAAGAGGAGGAAAAAAGAGCATGGGCCAAAGATGACCAGACCCAGGGCTATTATAGACAGGCAAGGACTCCTCGAGTTGTTTCCTAGGATATCAGAGAGGTTGTCCAAGAACAGGATGTGTCACCCAAGGATGGGTGACTTCTTCAAGTTCAGGGGACATGATGAGCCCAAAATTAGGTACTCTATAGCCCTTTTATGCCACACAAGCACAAGAAAGGATAAGGAAATACCTGTGTTTGTAGGGAAGAATGCATTTGTTTTGATTATTTAATAAAGTAGTTTAGAGATTATTCTTCTTATGCTTAAAGGCATTTTTATGTGCTAATTATATGAAAATAGGCATGTATGAGCAGGGCGCAGGTGATCTGGAAGACAACAAGTAGATCAAGCTCAAAGACTGAAGATCACGAGTGGCTTAGCGCTCACATTTTCCTGATTTATAGAAAAAGCTCATGTTAACCAGGATCGACATTTACAATGTAGAGTTAGGTTAGAATTAACAATAAATAGGGACCTCTTGAATAGTAGGGGGGCCTGTTGACATTTTAGAGAAACAATCTTCAACACATTTTATATTCGAGACAGTTCTGTTTAAGTTTTTCCTGGAACATGAAGTTACGATTTTGATAATGAAAGGCTAGTGTTATTTCAAATCCTTGAGTTTATAAGTCTTTTTCACTCCTAAAATACGTGTTGGGGAGGGCCCCCTCAATATGTAGATCAGGAGTCTCATATTTGATCACAGGTATTTCTCATGCGTTTTGTTAATTGGCTTAATAATCATGATGTGTGAAAGTACTTTGACAATTGTTTAAATAGCAAATTTTGATTTCAGTTCAATGATTTTCTCTGTAGTTCGATAATACTGATTTCGTAGTTCTGTAACACGCTGTCAGTAGTCCTGTAGGGTATATCTGTGTAGGCATATTTCACATCTATTTTCCATCATTTTATACTATTTCCAGATAATGATTCATATTTATAAATTCACGCATACTCTCCTTATTTAAGTTTGATCACATGGAAGTTGAATATTTCAGCATTTGATTTGAATAGAATAATGTTTTATCGCTTTTGGTATTTGATTGGGTAGATAGAATTTGATTGTTCTTCAGCATTAAGATTCCTAGATCAGATTTACTAGCTTTCAGTATTTAATTCTTAGACTAAATTTCCAGCTTTCAGTATTTGATTCCTAGACTAAATTTCCAGCTTTCAGTATTTATTTCCTAGAATAAATTTCCAGTTTCTCAATATTTTATTCCTAGACTAAATTTCCAGTTTTTCATTTCCTAAGATAAATCTATTAGTCTTCATCAGATTCAGGTTATATATTTGCATCCTTCCAGCTTCTTAGTTTTAGAGCAATATTTCCATTTCCCTCAAAAGAAACCTTTCAGAAACATTCAACACCTAGAACGACAAAGATCACTCTATAGTGCACATACAGTGCTTAGCACCTCTTAAGTTTGTACGCACCCTGGTTGATAATTAAAGTATACTCCCGGTATAGCTACCCTAATTAGGTACCCATTCCTGGAGTCCACCAATTCCATTGTGTAGGCTTGCCGACAATGGAAGCATTACATTTTGAAGAAGGAAACGATCATCCACACAAACCACCGACCCCTATAGTTCATGCAAACCCAAGGGAAGTTGCAGAATGATCGCCATCAGAAGTGGTCCACATATCTACAACAATTTCATTTGAATATCAAGTACGAGAAGGGAAGCACCAATAATGTTGCAGCATGTCTCATCCGACCACCGATCATAGCGTTAACCACCGTGCTCAACTCTTGTGGGCACGAGACTTCTGATTGGCCACTTCTCTACAAGAGCGATCCAGAATTTGGCCATCTTGGCCCAATTGTGTTCCTTCAAGCGAGCGCGCCAAGATGATTTGGGAAGCCCACTGCAGTCAGTTCGTTGGGCATTTCGGGATCGAGAAGACACTGGCAGTACTACAGAAGTATTTCTATTAGCCAAACCTTCGAAAGGATGTCGGGAAGTACATCAGGTATTGTGCTTCCTGTGCCATTGCCAAATCGACCATAAAGAAGCAAGGCCTCTACACTTCGCTTCCTACCCCTAGTCGATTGTGGGAATCCATCTCCATGGATTACATGTCAAGCAAGCCTTCCTTCTACTAAGCATGGCAATGACTGTGTTTTCATGGTCATCGACAGATTCTTGAAGATGGCCATTATGGTGGCCTACAAGAAGAATATCACAGCAGAAACCACTGCTAAAGTCTTGTTTGAACGAGTGTGCATACACTTTGGGATCCCACAGTCTATCATCTTAGATCAGGACAGTAGGTTCCTCAGTACGTTTTGGTCCAGCCTTTGGTTGATGCTGGACACCAAGCTCACCAAGTCCACAGCTTTCCATCCCCAAACTGATGGCTAGACAGAGGTTGTCAACAGGATGATCATACACATTATGCGCATGTACAACTCAAAGCATCCACGCACATGGGATGAGAGCCTACCCTATGTACAACAAAACTATAACCGATCTCTCCATAGCTCAACCGACCACAGCCCCTTTCAGGTGGGCTTGGGATTCCAGCCACTATGTCCCATCGACGTAGCCCTTCCCTTTGTGGTCACTCCGGCCAATTCGGCTCATGTCCAGTCAAAATCTAACAAGGCAAACAACTTCATCGAGAGCATTTAGCACATCCGCCAACAGGTTCATGACATATTGGACAGAGCCAATTCCAAATACAAGCAACGACATGATCATCATGTTGAAATGTTGTAACTTCTAAGAATATTATATTGTGTACTTTATTATTCCGGAGATGTTTCATTCCTCCGACGGGACTTTGTTGTATATCTGAAGATGTTTATTCCTCCATGGATATTGTGGTAACTTGGGTTATTAGACTTACCTAGTGGGGGTCATCCCTATATGATTCATGTGGGTTAACGGGTTATTAGACCACCCTAGTGGGGTCGGCCCTATCACATTATGTAAAGTAGTTAAGTTGGGGCTGACCCAATTAATATAAAATACAAATTGGAGTTGTGTATAAATATAGGAGGTGTGTTCCTCATTTAACACACATTACACTCACTTGTGATTAGCGCATAGGTGAGGGAGAGATATTCTATGGAGGAGAAGGAGCTCATGTCTAGGGTTTACATATTTGTATTTGTTGGTCATCTATATTGAGGAAGCTTTGTTGCGTTTTCTACCCCATGAGGGTTTCCCAGGATAAATCTGTGTCTCTTGTGGTTATGTTGTGCTTGTTGTTCTTTTAGTGATCCTGTATATGCTATTGTTGTGAAATGGAATGTAATGCTGATATTTTTTGTCTTAGCATATTAAATCTTAACATGGTATCATAGATAACATGAAGGAAGGTAATGTATGGCACTTACGACACTTGCTTCACTCGCAACAATTTGAAGGTTAGGGTTTTATATAGAAAAAGAAAGTCATCGTGGAACTTTCACTATAAATCCATTTTGGCGAAGGTTCAAGATTAGGAACCTTTACAGGTCATAGATAACATCCCCATGTACCTTGTGTCCAAAGGAAAACCTCAGATTCATTTTACTTTGTGAGTTATTATTAGTACAAGTTAAGGTTTCTGCCTCTTCCAGATCTCAGTCATAAACAGGTGACCTGGGAAAAAAGGTCATATCTCGGGATAGGAAGCTTCAAATGAAATTTCACAAAAAGTGGCAGGTATTGCACGGAATTTGGTTTCTCAGGTAATTTTTTTAGAGGCCGAAGTTGAACCAGTGACACATGGCACACTGTACAAGTTTGCTCTCCTGTTTTATCCCATAAATAGGTCACATTGCGACACTTGGCATAACTCTCTCTCTGAGAATCCAATTGAGGTTAGACCTATGGGGTTGGAAAGATGACAGGTCAAGCTACCATAGGTAGAATTTTCAGACCCTTTGGATTCGTAATTTCAGAGATGCATCAGAAAAAATCAGGTGCATATTTCTGTCAAAACAGAATTGGATTTTGAGCACCTTCATTTTTGGCTTATGACTACTGTGGGAATTTAGGGCTTTGGAGAAAGTTGGAATTTTCTGAATCAGTTTCCATGGATGAATTCTCCTTACCAAAATCGAAATTTAGAGACCAAGATCAATTTTTTTGGTTGGGCAAAAGGCCGGGTTTGATCAAACCCTAGTTCAGGATTTTGATCGGAAAGGTGGAAAATTAGGGCTTCTGCAAAAGCGGGAATTTTTGAAATCTGTGACCACGGATGGATGCTCCTTAGAAAAATTGAATTTTAGATCTTTGGATCAAACCTTTTGATTGGGCAGAAGGGTGGTCTTTATCAAACCCTAGTTCGGGGTCCTGTCCAATGAATCTAGAAGTTTCAAAGGCCATTTTGAGGAGTCAAATTTTACAGTTTGCAAAATTGAAGTATACCAACTTGATCAGCTCAGCAAGCCACATCTTTTCATCCATTCAGAAGTTTGAAATTCAAAATTTGAATTTTTAGGGTTTCTCTGAAAAACCCTAATCCAAATCTAGATCCAGTTTCAGGGGGAGATAAGGCTAAGGCCTTACATAAGAAGACTACTCGTTAGGTATGACTTGAGAAGTTACAGGTATGTGTTGAAATCTGATTCTTGATTAAGTTCATAATATGTTTGTCTTCATGTTATTGAGGTTAGTACAATTATGATTGTTTGATAATGAATACATGTGAGTGATAGAAGACATTCATTGATTAGGGTTATGACACTTATGATTGTACTAATTCACTTGTGGTGTTGTATGAGGATGATGTTGTTTGCTAACAAGATACAGGTACATCAAGAAATACAAATCGAGTTCTATGACCATGATGACATGGAGACAAAGACTCATCCATAATCTTTGATCACATAGAAGCTCTACTTACCAGGTATGTATGACTTTGTTCTACTATGCTTAACCTATGAGATATGCAGGTTCTAGCACAAGGTCTCTAAATCATTGAAGAGAACAAAGAAGATATTGTTTGGGTATGTTAAGACATAACCAAGCTTGATAATCCAGGTATGTTTTCCTATATCAGTTAGAATCCTACTTTGTGTTAGGATCTTAGGTAAGTATACCTGTGTATGAAATGATCATGACCATACATAATGTTTTGATAGTATTAAGACTATACTAATGAATGTATGATTATGTATGAGATCATGATGATGACACTAGTGCACACTTAAGCATGCATAGTGGTCCAGGATGGATAGAAGTTCAAAATAGAGATCAAGCAAGAGGCAACCATAAAAGATAAGTATTTAAATTGTCATTTGAATTACTTCTTGAATCTCTGTAGTAAATGATATTGCTCGTAGTAGTTGTATGCATTCATAGAATATATCATGTTGTGTAACATTCATATAGCATTGAACAGTATACTACTAATATGCATATGATTGGTAAGTTGGACAAACATTCCATTGTTGCTTGTCTAGAATGAAACCTCTTTGCTGACATGCTGAGAGCTATGCACGCTCTTGATAGTATGTTCTGGTAGAGATGGAAGGCATCTAGATAGCCACTGTATGCATACAGGATATGTACAAGTGTTGTGCCAAAGTATTGGTCAAGAGAGTTGCATAACTATGTGAATCATATTTGTATGCATAATAGGTTATAATGTCAACATGATTTGATGATTATGAAGTATTACTAATCATGTAATTAACTTTGATTTGTAGGAAAGATCATGAATAATGATGAATACCGAACAAATGATCAATGTTCAACAAGAATACTTACAAATCAAACATACTATAGAAGGCTCATGGCTAGAAGATTCTCTTAGAAAGAGGAAGAGGATCATGACGAGATGTTTGCTCCAAGTGGCTAGTTAAGACAATTCTCTTAATGATGTAATTGAAGAAGAAATGCGAATCTATAAAACTCCCAGGATTCAATTGAAGAAAGCTCTATACGGGTACCCAAGATCAATAGTCATTTGATGAGCTTAATGATCACCATGGGTGATGCAAATTTCAACCTTTGCTACAAGGTTGAAGATGGTGTCTTTATACAGATGGCATTCTTCTCTTAGATGGATGCAAGAAGGAACTCACCACAGAGTTCGGATGATCTTGAGGATCATATCAGTAGACCCATCTGACGAGAGATGCCACAGATAGATATGCAAAAGATCACTGAATGCAAAGTGTGAATGATGTTCAGTCATAGAGGGAGAATTGACAATTTCTTGACAAGCTTGGGCTTTACCAGAAGTAAAGTTGATCCTAACCTTTACCTTAAGGTTATGGATGATACTATTATTGTATGTGGATGATCTCTTTCTGACAAGGAATGAGAAACAAATCATGGAAAGCAAGAAGAAGCTAGCTATAGAATTTGAGATGAAAGATCTCGGATTGATGCATTACTTCCTAGGTATGGAAGTATGGAATGGCCCAGAAGGAATCTTTCTCAACCAGGGAAAGTATGTTGTGGAAATATTGAGAAGATTTGATATGTTAGAATGTACAACCATGGCCACTCTCATGGGTTCCGACTTGAAGTTGTTAGCTGATGACTCATCAGAGTGTTGATACCTCGGATATTGTAGCATCAATCAAAAAGGGATTCTCCCCGATAGATAATCCCAATTAGATTATCTACCGTTTGGTATAGGGAATCCATCCGGTTAGCGGTTCTGGCAACCATGGGTTTGGATTTTAATTCCGATTGTACCGGTTATGGCCCGATCCACCTTTCTTTAGATTTTATGTTTTTTAATGAGATGCAAGTGCCTAATTTATATTTGATCTGAATGAAAAACTAAAACAGATCTAAGTCTAAAAATGAAGTAAATCTACCTATCCCTGCAAGGGATGTATTTAAAGTGTGAGCAATGAGTTGTAAGAGTTATCCTTAAAGAAAGAATAGACAGCCATTGAATCTTAAAGATAAAACTACAGCCAGATAAAAGATCTCAGAAGATAGCTTCTCATTGTAAATGACACATTTCATTACTCATCAAAGAAAGAAGCAAAACTATCTAATCTAGATGGAAAGAATAAAAGAAACAGATCTAAGTGTAAAACAAACTGAAAGAAATCTAATGATCCCTGCAAGGAGCAAATTTAAAGGCATGAACAATGAGCTATAGGAGTTATCTTAAAGAAAAAATGGATAGCCATTAAATCAGAAAGAGAAAGCTACAGCAAAGATAAAGATATCAGAAGATAGCTTCTGATTTAATATAAAACACATTCACTGCTCATGAAACGGAGAAATCGTTTGCACAACAAGAAGCAAAATCATTTGTTGCAAAGAAATAGTTCAGATAACAAGAAAGATCTCACATTACAGTATGGAAGTCACTAGAATAGTCCAACGAACATCCATCTTTCGTTCCCATGCAAAACGTCCATCTCCAGGCTTTTATTAGAAAACTCGATTTTCATAGAACCAATATAAGATAGCTCGTACAGGTTTTAAAAAATGATTCCCTGCAAAAAAGTCCTCTTCATATTCTTCCTAGCTTCTATTTATAATTACAAAAATGCCCTTTGGGCTGCCACCTGGCCTTTTCCACTTGTCATCTACAGAAAATTCTCTCCTATAACATACAAAAATGTGATTCCCTTTCTTTTACAGAAATTATTTAAAAGAAAATAGGGACAGTTGTCCCATAGCTTCTACGCTTTACACATCTGAGAGCCAAATACAAAAATAACAGAAATAATGTTCTAATATTAGTGCTGTCATTCTTGTGCGTGTGTTTCAGTTGGAGGAGCAGCACTATATTCAACTGTTGTTGCTGCTGCTGATGCCGATGGTGCCTGAAGAGAGGCACTCAAGCTCACTGGAACTGCTACTGCAGCTTGGGAAGAAGGAATCGAACTGGCTGGAATATCTGCCACTGCTGGGGAAGAGGGAACCGAGCTCACTGTTGCTGCTGGAATGGCTACTAGGAGAGAAGATTCTGGATTTGTTGTTGCTTTTGCTATTGCTGCTGCTTTCTTCTCCTCCTCCGCTATGTAACTATACCATATACCCGTGTCCCTTATGACTATGTTTGCGGGAGCAGGGAACAGGATTTTCCGTGAAGTCACATTTTTTCTAAGCTCTGCTCTGATGCCTTGAACTTCCGTTACTGCAGCTTGATGCACTTCTTTAAGCAAGTGGCTGTGGACTGATGACATTCCAATATAATGTTGGAGGTCGTCAATTGCTAGGACATCAATTTTCTTAACATATTCAGTTTGGATGCCTAGTTCTTCCTTTAGTTCAGCCAAGCGTTGTTCTTTATCCGGGAAGTAATTGAGAGATTGCGGGAAATTCAATTTGCACCTATCACACACTCCCTGGATCCTTTGATACAAACCGTTGATCCTATCCCTTGTCCCTTGCACACTGGCTATTAGCTTACTGCCACAGTTTCTGCAGAAGTCCAAAAGGGCCACATCTTCATTAAAACCCTCCACAGATTTGAATGGGAGATGTGTGGGGAAATCCCCCTTTCCTTCTTTCCATTCTATCTGGCTCAGGATATTTTCCTTGACATGGGTATGCTTGGCTTTGAGCCTATGGGCCTCCGCAATAATTTCTTTTAACCTGACCACCATGTCCTTGAGCTTGCAAACTTCATTAGTGATTAGCTCCTGAGTGTCATGCATTTGCTTCAGGATGCTGCAGGATAGCTCATGGAAGGGAGATATATCCATCGTTCTACTCTCAGCTTGCTCTAATTGCTCAGCTAATGCCCGCTTGTCTGTTTCAAGCTGGGACACTCTGGCTACTGCATCATTCTTTTCTGCTTCTTCAATCATCATCAGGACTGATAGCTGCTCCTTCTCTTCCTCTAACCGATTATATTTGTCTTACAGCTCTTTATGCTCGGCGTACAGGCAATTATACTTGTTAACCACAAGATCTCTGTAGGCTTGCTCATTAGCCACAGTCTGTTGTAGCGTACGAGCTCTCTTTTTTGTCAATTCATTTTCTCTGACTATAACACCTACATTGTCCAGTGATGCTTTTGTTGTTTCTACAACTACGGATGCCATAGCAAAGGGATCTTTATCTGTATTTCGCATTACAGTGACCTCCCGGTGGGTAATGATGTCCTCCTGGAAGAGACTTTTGATCCTCTCTTTCGATTTGAGGACCATTGCTTTCCTTTTCTTATCATAGACAAATTCATTCCACCTGGACACCGTATGTTTTCCCGATGGAGTGTACAAGACAATTGGGAGGTCCATAATGTCTATTTCTTCTTTAGCTGGTGGGGTCCGGACTCCCTGAGCTAGATATGCTCCCACATTTTGGGTGCCAGAGCCACCTGCTTGAGGTGCATCTATTTCCATGTCTTGGACACTGGACCCACTTTCTTGGGCATCTTCCCCTGCTTTCAGCTCTTCTTCCGCTTTCCGTTCAGCTTCCTGTCCTCCTTCCCCTCCTTCAACTTGTGGCTGACCTTCATCTCCTTTCTGATGCCTCTCACTTTCGGCTTCTTGGTGCATTCTTGCCACTTCAGCTTCTTCCTGCAACCTGGCTTCTTCAGCCTCCTGGAGTAACCTGGCTTCCTCATCCTCCTGGAGTAACCTTGCTTCCTCTCTTAATCTGAGCTGTTCCTGAGCTCGGGCATCATCAGCTTCTTTCTCCTTCTGCTGGCTGGTCCTTTGGACCTTGGTTGAGCTAGAGCTTGCTCCAGTGCCTTAGCGACAGATCCGCAGCTCAGCCATGTTGCTGATGCCTCTGAATGCCTCTTCCTAGGCATCGGGGTAGTGAGAGTACTCAAAATGAGCATAGATTTCCTTACAGTGCTCGGCCACTTTTCCCTTCCTGTCATTCCTGTGGAAGATCACATCACCGAAGTGGAAGGCTTTCAGCTCCTGAACGAACTCTTTGGCTGAGGCAACCCCCGAGAACTTTTAAGCACCTATGCAGAAAGGTAGAGGGGGAAAGGAAGCCTTATGCTGTTTGTGGAGCATTGCTCCAATTCCATCCAGGAAGATTTGTCTTACTGCTTCCTTAAGGACCACATAATCTATGGCATACTGCGGCAAAATGTATGGAGCTTTAGTCCCTCCAAAAATTCTGAGGTAGGTGCCTTGCTCTGAAAAGTAAAAATCCCTGTAATTCTCAAGGACTTCCACAGCGTTCTCTGACAGGCAGTTGGGCTCCTCCTTGAATATATTCTCATAAAGGGGCATGATGAACCCCTCACAGATGAGTTTGTAGCTAGGTTTGTAATTCTGGGCCCACATCATCCTGAAAGCGGTATAAACCGGGGTGGTGGCCTTATCCCATGTGCAGCCCAATTTGGGGAAGTCCACCTTGGCCAAAATACAATCAATCAGATATGAGGACATGAAAAATTCAGCCTTCTTCAAGGCTAGTCCTTCTCTAGCAGCAACTATCATTGAGGCCAAACTATCTGATAGGAGAGTGGCCCAGTCAAACACAGTTCCTTTAAATGCCATGAAGTGGATGATAGGGACCCACTAAATCTTATACATGGTGCCATCGGGCATGCCGAAGATTCTGCACAGCATCAAGGCGATCAATCTGAAAGGAGGTCTCAGATTCTGTACGTCATATTCGTCATTTCCTTTCTTTCTCAAATGCTTTCCTACGACTAGTATCTTTTTGGCCATCTCAACGTTGTTCATTTTTCCCAACCATTCATCAGTGAGAGCTTGCTGGGAGCGGGGAAATTTATAGGCTGCGGCAATGTATGCTGGGTGGAATGAGGCAATGGCTACTTTCCTGCTGTCATTTATCACCCTTGACTCCGCATCGGCATGTTGGAGTATCCATCTGATTACTTCAGCACAGGGGAATAGTTCAGGGCGGGTAGCAGCTCTAGTTATGCCTGAGGCTTTGATATTGAGATAAATCTGCCCCTCTTCTAGCAACATGTCTGAGATATCCTGGTCTCGGATCATTCTGTAAATGTCACCCCAGCGGATTTCTGGAGGAACACCGGTGGTGCACCTAGTATCCTGGAGTGTGGTCTCAGTTTTAAGTGGCGTAGGCTTCTTTTCTGTCATTTTAGCCTTCTTCTTACCACCTTTTGGCATTTTGACTTATCCCTGATAGCACCCACATACAAGTCATTATGAAATTGAGCAACATACTGTGATATTTTAACAAAGATCATCATCGTTTTAATATGTGAATGAGATAAAACCAAAATGTGAAGCTGCATTTTAGGAAGCAAATACACCACTCCAATCTAAATTTAAACATTATAATTCTTTAAAGGGACAAGGTTCGAAATGCTCTCGAAAGGATAGGTGTGTTGCGGAAGCAACTTGCTCTCGGCCCAGCTGCCAGGGGAGAAGGTGTGCTTCATTCTAGTTAAAAGGTGGATGGCCGGTTAGCAGGGGTTGATAAAAAACTAAGCCAGAGATGGCTCTCCGCGCTGATGAACAGGCGAGGGGCTCGGTCGGCCGCCAGGGTTTATTTATTGCATTATGACGTGAATTTCTATGGCCATGCTTAGGATTTAAACGGGGTAGCGGTTGTCCGGGACTAAGGTTTATGAAAAAACCTGGGTGGCTAAAGCTTTCTCTTTCGGCTGGGGACATGAAAAGTCCATGGGGCTTCGATGGTTTTAAAATAACGAAGTACGCGGCCCCGGGAGGAATTTTGGAAACAATCTATCCATCCAAATTGACGGTCTTTACCCACTATGCAAATGTTTTACAATTCCTCTGTTTTATATGATGGAAAAATGAAATTTAAACTGTTTGACCGGCAAAATAGCCCATGACGGGCATTTTGCCTATCAAAATCCAACCAATTCCTATCGTCTTTGAAAAAAAAGAACACCCAAAGGTGATCTAACGCGTGGAAGACAAAACTTGACGGTTAGAATCCTACCTGGCAATGACGAAGATAGCCGAATGAGGTGGACGAGTACATGGACAAGCGAGTTGAGCTGGAGCGGTTGCGCGGCGTCCAACAGATTTTCCAATCGAAAAATAACAACGTGTTTGGCTCGATCCCCCCACCGTTTATTTAAATGGACGGGGCACGTGCGAGGTCTTAATACGGTTGGTGGCGCATTAAAATGTGGCTTTAATACTGGTACTTCGGCGTCATATCAAGCCGTCTCAGTTTGCATGTGTGACCGCCACCCGCGGGACCGACTTGTGAATTCCCTCTGCCATTGCGGGAAGACATGGCGAAATCTTCCGCCGTTTCGGGGGACAATGGCGAATGGCTCCTGCAAAAGGCTTCAGCGACGCGGAAGGGAAATCTAAACGTTTCGCAAAGCTCAAATCTTTCGGAAGGATAACGTGGAAGCTTTCGCTGTTTCGGGAGGAATGAGCGAATTCTCTCGGTGGGCAACTTTCAAAAGTTTTCAAGTCCTCGCTCGGCTTCGAAAAGATATGGTGAAGGATCCCGCAAAAGGCTTCTGCAATCACAGAAGGAAAACCCGAATGGTTCCGCAAAGTTCTCTCGGAGAGGCTTCGGGATGAAAATGCGAAGGTTTCCACAGTTGCGGAAGGATTTGACGGATAGCTTCCGCAAGTTTTGGGTGGAAATGTTCAAAGGATTCCGCAAATTTCAAAGAAAAATTCTAAGTTCTTTTCAAAGTTTTGAGGAGATTTGGCGAATGGCGCCCGTCGTTTCGGGAGGAAAACTCGAGTGCTTCCGCAACTTCCCCATAATAATTTCGAAGACTTTTTCTGAGAGGCTTATGTGAATGGCTTCCGCCACCGCGGGAGGATAGCCCGAAAGACTCCTCAATTTCAGGAGACAAAGCTGAATGGTTCCGTGGAGTTTCCTTGGCGCGTTTCACAAACTTTCAAAAAATCTAAGTCCTTTTCGGAAAGCTTATGCTAAATGGCTTCCACCGTTTCGGGAAGAAAACCCGAATCCCTCCGTAGCTGCGGAAGGTTTTGACGAATAGCTCCGTCGTTTCGGAAAGAATTGTCCAATGGCTTCCGCGGCTTTCAGACGAAAGTTTCTAAGTCTTTTTTCGGAAGGTTTACGCGATTAACTCCCGCTGTTTCAGGAGCAAAAGTTGAATGATTCTGCAGAGCTTCCTTCTTAAGTTCCGTGACTTTTTTAGAAATTTTCTAAGTCCTTCCCGAGATGTTTAAACAAAAGGCTTCTGCCACTGCGAGGCTTTATCAAATCGTTCCGCGATTTCTAGGAAGACTTCATGAAAAAAAATTTGTTGAGAAACAAGATTTTCTGGCAGACTTGGAGTGATTCATGGCAAGATTTTCTGTTGAAAAACAATGTTAACAGCTGAGGATGGCTTCTTAAGGCTGCCTTTTTACAAAAAATGAAAGGAGGGGCCCCAATATGTACAAAATTTTGGGGGGGATGTTGCTGCAACAACAATGGCGAGTCGCTGGTGAACACAGATCTCTGAAAAAATTCCTCTTCATGGTCTGAAACCTCATCCAAGACATCCATCTTAGGTGCAATACTCAGCTGAGCATTTTAAATTCATGTGAGGGGAAGAAGGCACTTTACCTGCTAGCCATTGGGGAAAGGGGAGCTTTGACCGAGACATCTTCACCACTCTCAAAGGGCCAACATATGAGATTCATTATAGGAGGGTCATCCTTCAGATGGTTACTACTGCCGGACTCCACAGGATTTGCAACACTTTCTCATGGACATTATTGCTCTTGTTCCTCATTCCCATGCTGCTTGCATCCTTTTGGACGTTTGTACTTTGGACAGCTTAGCTGTTTAAGCCTTCCAGAGATATTTTCTTTTGGGACATGATCTTTGATTTAGGCTCCTCAATCCATAATGTCCTTTTGTGTGAGTTAGAAATTTTATTGATTTGATCAAGCCTCACGGACGGAGAGGAGCCTATTTTGGGCTGAGCCTTTTGGACAACCTTCTTGATTTTACATGTCTTTTGTTTTTGTCTCAGCCATGCTTTAATTGAGGCGAGAATCTCTGGAAAACAGACCCTTTGAATATTAGCCATTTTGGCTGTTAAATTTGCAGCATGGATTCATTTCAATACCCTATGTCCTCGAGAGGTGCTACTTTCCATGGGTCCAACTTTGGTAACCTTCTTGGGATGCCTTTAAGTGTGAGAGTGGGTGGAGCCCAGAGATAGTAATGAAGATGGTCATAGGTCTCTGCTGTTAAACAGGATTAGTGTGACCAGCAGAGTAGGCTTCCTTCCTTTTGAATATTTCAGTGAGAGCACAACAGACAGGATTTATTCGAGCATAGTTCCGGACTCATGGATTGCAAGATTTATTTGAAGGACTTATCCTCAACGGGGAACTCAACCAAAAGGGCTTTCAGAAAACAAAACTTGTAGCAAAGGTTCAAACGACAATGAAAGAAACAAAATGGCCGAAAAATAAAGCAACTAAAGGCTAAGGCAATAATAAAAGAAAACTTTATTTATGTACAGGAAGTCTCAACGAAACTATGCAAAGTATTGTTTCAGAGCAAGGCCATTGAGAGGAAGGGTTACTTCTTCTCCCTCAAGATTTGTCAATTTGTAAGTGGATGGGCCTAATTTTTCCAAAATTTGGTACGGGCCTACCCATAGATGTTGAAATTTCGTATGCATTCCTTTTCCTTCATGATTATGGTCCCATTTAAGGACTAAGTCCCCAACTTCAAAACTTCTTTTACCGGACTTCCTCTTGTCGAACCATCTCTTAACTATGTCTTGGTGTTGATGGAATCAGTCTTTAGCTTTCTGTCGAGCTTCTTCAAGTTGAAGTAGGGTATTGATCCTGGATTGTAAGGCTTGGCTACCAGAACCCCGAGAGGCTTGGGATAACTGTAAGGATGGGAGTAAGATGTTTGGAGGAAGGATGGCTTCCTTGCCATAGACAAGAGTGAAAGGGGAAACACCTAAAGCGTTCTTTGGGGTCACCCTATCTGCCCATAAGGCGTTTAGGAGAGCTACATGCCAACTTCTCTGGTTTTCTATCACAGTCTTCTTAAGAATTCAAATCAGATTCTTGTTTGAGGATTCAGCTAATCCGTTCCCTTGAGGGTAATAATTCGCTGAATAATGCAACTTAATTCCCCATTCATAAACAAATTCATTTATCTTGCAAGACGAAAAATAAGTAGCATTATCAAAAACAAGGGAAATTGGAACCCCAAACCTGGTTATGATGTTCTCTTTCAAGAAGCTGATGACCGCGTCTTCATTGACCTTGCGTAAAGGGATAGCCTCCATCCACCTAGTGAAGTAGTCGGTAGCCGTCAGGATGTATCGATGTTGCAACGAAGAATTTGGATTTATCTCTCCGATAACATCTATACCCCACTGCTCAAAAGGATCAGAGATGATAACCAACTGCAATGGTCCTGCTGCCTTAGGTAACTTCCCAGCACTTCTTTGACATACATCACAGTTTCGTGCATACGTATGGGCGTCTCGGAACAGAGTGGGCCAATAATAACCAGCTCTCAGTATCTTGTGTGCTATCGTCTCTCCTAAATAATGTCCACCTGCGGGGCCATCATGCAATTCCTTAACAACTTTACTTGCATCTTCCTTTACTAGGCATCTAAGAAGAACTCCATCATAATTCTTTCTGAACAGTATCCCATCAATGATTTGATAGGGTGCTGATTTCAAACAGAGTGCCCTTCTTTGCTTAGAGTTCCAGTGCTCAGGTAGATATCCCTGCTGTAAATAGTGCACCAGATCCCTATACCATGACTGGGGAGTTGTGAAGATATGACATACTTCAACCGAATTTAGCTCAGCTTTGTTCTTCCAATGTTGCTCTTCATCAGTCGAGTTTCCCGCAAGTAACTTGCACAGGCCTTGTCCTTTGATGATCATGGTTGGTTTAAATTCTAAATCATATTGCTGAAGAGCTGTGACCCAGTTCCCTCTCCTTTCTCCCAATTCCTTTTGAACGAAGAGGGATCTAACAGCTGGGTGGGGAACTATGACTTTAGTTCTGTTATTCAGAATGTATGGCCTAAACTGCTTGACTGCTTTGAAGACCGCATATGCATGCTTGTCAACCACGGGATAGTTCAGCTCAGCCCCCTGCAGACCAATGCTCATAAATGAAATTGGGTATTTGTCCCCCAGCTCCACCTTTTGCGTGAGTACAGCTGCGAGAGAGTCATTCGAAGCGAAGGTATAAAAGATGAAATCATTATCAATATCTGGGCTCCTCAAGGAAGGAGCCTTGGCTATGGCTGCCTTGATATCTCTAAATGCGTCCTTCTCCAGATCTGTCCACTTGAATTGTATGCTTTGTTTAACCATCTGTTGCAGTGGCTTAACAATTTGCGCGAAATCCGGAACAAATCTGCAAACAAAATTGATGGTGCCCATAAAAGACTGCATAGATTTCTTGTTGTAAGGCATTGGAATCTTATTAACGGCTTGGACTCTTTCTTGATCAATTGACACTCCCCCTTTGGTGATGATATGACCCAAGAGCTTACCTTCAGGAACAGCAAATACGCTCTTCTTGGGATTCAAGGAAATACCATATTTCCGACAGCGATCAAAAATATGCTTTAGATGAACAGAATGATCTTCCCTTTTCTTTGAAAATACTATAACATCATCTAAGTATACAACCACGCATTTTCCACCCAATCCTCGGAAGGCAATATCCATTGCCCTTTGGAATGTAGCTCCTGCGTTTATCAGACCAAATGGCATCCTTCTGTATGAGAAAGTTCCCCACTTAGTTCGGAAAGTAGTCTTAAGACGATCTTCTTCGGCTACTAACACTTGATTGTAGCTAGAGAAACCATCGAGGAGAGAAAACAATTTGGATCCTGACACCATTTGAAGGATTTGTTCCATTGAAGGGACGGGGTAGTTGTCTTTATCCGAAGGTTTGTTTAAATTTCTGAAATCTACACATAGCCTTATCTCTCCTTACTTCTTTCTTACGGGAACCAGGTTTGAAACCCATTCGGAATGCTGGACCTTAAAGATTATCTTAGCGTCCAGGAGCTTCTTTAATTCCTTTTGGATCAGCGGTTCTAGAGTGGGATGCATTCTTCTTAACTGCTGTTGAAATCGCTTGACACCCGCTTTCATTGGTATAACATGCTGAATAATGCGGACGTCATACGTCTTTAGATCTTCATAGGTCCATGCGAAAACATCCTTGTATTGTTTAAACAATTTGATGAACCTGTCTCTTTCTCCTGGTGGACAACATTTGCCAAGGTTGACAAATTTTGGTTCTGTCTCGGTACCCAAATTAACTAACTCATGTTGCATTGATGAGCTGTTAGTTTTGGTATTAGCTAGCCTTTTGAACTTATTTTGAAGATCGAATAGCATTCCGAGGGATCTTACCCCTTTGGGGATGAAATTTCCTTTCTCCTCATCCTTCTTCTTCAAATCAGCATCATGCTTTTCTTCATCTATCGCAGCTCCTTGGAAGCTATCTTTGTTTGTTAGAAAGCTGATAATTTGTTCATCATCGTCGAAGACTCTGAAGTTTGTGATGTTATCGGGAACGGAAGGCCTGAAAATCAATTCAATTGAGCATTTATTATTTGATGGCACCAATCTAGAAGCAGATGTTGCTAACAAATCAGCTGCAGAATTTTGCAATCTAGGAATTGATTTTATATTGAAAGCGTCAAAATGCATAATTAAATCCCATACCTCAGCCTAATAACCCTTCAAGTGAGGTGAGAGACAATGAATGGTGTCCCTTACCTGTCTTACAACTATCTCGGATTCACCCAAGACCTTCAGGTACTTAACATTTAAGCCAATGGATTTCTTTAATCCATGTACCAAAGCTTCATATTCTGCTGTGTTGTTAGTACAATCGAATTCTAATCTACAAGACAAAAAATACTTGTTTCTTTTTGGATCCATTAGAACACAACTGGCTCCGGATCCTTCCAGAGTTTTAGAACCATCAAAGTATAATGTCCAAAAGATATCTTTAGATTCAACTAAGTTAGTTTCTTTGTGATCTATGTTAGTAACTAAATTGACTATGTTACAATCAACATCATCAGTCCGAGAGAAATGAAGGAGATCGGACTGTTTATCTGATTCATGGCTAATGGCTTCAGACTGATAATTACCCGGATCCATTTCTAAGAAATAATTCCCCAGAACCGAGGATGAGAAAGCTACGGCCTCATTTTTTTCTTCTAACTGAGTTACGTTTTGCTTCATATGAGGTTCCCTAAGAACTTTAATCTGATTCTGCCTGTTCTGATAAGGAAGCCATAGGTGGGACCAATCAGTAGCAAAGTAGCCACTCAGCTTGGTAGACCAATCCCTACTTAAAATCAGCCCATAGGCTTCAGGAATATCGACCACCATTATGTCAATGAATTGACAGACTCTAGGGTCAGCGGATAATCTAATGAGAATGTCTTTCATCTCCCCAATTACTTTGACAGCAGTCCTATCTAATTGGATAATTTGAGCTGGAGATGGAACAGGCTGCCCGTTAATCTTTTTACAAATTGATAGTGGCATAACGTTTGAGGATGCTCCAGAATCTACCAAGCAGTTGTGAACATTGTGATTAAAAATTTCAAAAGTCAATAGGAACGTCAATGTTTGAGATTTAGATTTCCCACCGATGCTAGCCTCATTAATTTCGGGATTGTCTTGAGAATCCGTTAATGGAGTGCTGATCTGGGGTTGTAGAACATGCAGCAGTTTGTTTCGTTGATGGGGCAAGCTGCACATGTCAAATATTGACACATTTGCTTTGACCTTCTTGATATCTTCGATAATATCGTATCCTATGTCAGATTCGTTCCCAACTCGAGTTCGCTGATCTGCTTTACTTGTTGTGACCTTAGGTAGCTGAACTATGGTGTCAGCGCTTGGCTGCTTGGTCGCTGTTCGGATGACTTTTGGTTGTGGTGGGATAATTGTTATGTGCCTCCTAGGGGTTCTTTTGAAACTTTAGGCTTATGAGGAGCTGCGCTTGGCATAGGATCAGCAATTGGGCCTTTGCTGCGAGTAACAACGTTTACGGTAGAGGGAGAGATATCTATGGGATCCGCTTCTGCTAATTCAGTCATAGGTACCCAATCCCATAGCACCATAGTAGTGTCCGAGGTTGGTTCCTCTAACTCAGGGTTCGATTCCTCTAGAGAATCATCTTGGTCTGGGATCTGTGAATCTAGCATTTGGTTCATGACTAAGCTCATGGAATTAATCCATTGCGGGAAGCTCTTTTCCGAATGTGGTTCTTGATGAAAAGTGCAGAAATTTTCCATCCCAATTTCGTTCAAGTTTAAGACCGGAGAAGTATTCATTGGTGGATGAGTTTGATCACCGTCTTCGCTTCTTTTATAAAATGGCTTGAAAGGTTTCCTAGATGTGCTAGCAGCTTTGTCTTTCTCGAGATCTACGATTTTATTAGATAATTTCTACATCATCTTGACTACATTTTCCATGTCTGTAGATGGCTCTTCTTTACCTCTAGTGAGCAGCAAAGGTTTTTTGCTAGCTGCTGGTTTTGGTTCTACATCTAAGGCACGTTTAGCGATTCTATCAGCTTCTTCATCTACCTTTCTAGCTTCCTCAAAGTTCTCTATCAAGGTATTTTTCTTGGATCTTTTTACGAACATTAATATTGGTCCTTCAAGAGCTGTTGTATAGTATTCAATCAGGGATTCCTCTGCTGGTTTATTAGCTTCACTGAAGTTATTTAACAGCATTGTGAATCTTTGATTAAAGTCTTGAACCTTTTCTTTCTTTTCCATTCTCATGGATAAGAGTTCTTTCATAAGTGTTGCCACAGTATTTTGGTTTCCGTATTTCTTTAGAAAATAGTTTTCAAATTCATCCCAACTAGAGATCGAGCTGGGTTGTAGGCTAAAGTACCAGGATGATACTTTTGGCTCGAATGTATATGGAAACAACCTGCAGACTACGTCTTCATGTTGTGCGTTCAAAAGGTTCAGAGCTAAGTAAAAAGTCTTGAGATGGTCTTCCGCCGAAATGGCTTTCCCTGGATCAAACTTAGGCAAAAACTTTTCTGGGTTTTTAGGAATATTATGGAATGGTCCAGCTAGGTTCAGCGCTCCCCTTGCTCTCCAAGCAGGTACAGTCATGTTTGGATGTGGAGACTCTGGCAGAGAATTGTATGGTGAATCCTGGGGAGTACTCTTTGGAGTAATTGGTTCTTCAAGGTTTTCTTGGTCTGAAATTTTTTCTGAGTTTTCAAGATCTGCCTTGTTAAGAGTGTCTGAAATTTCTTCCAAAGTCAAATTTACAAGTTCTTCAAAACTTTGAACAAGAATCGAATCTCAGGTATATTGTGGCTCTTTTCGAGGGGTAGTTTTCTTAGGGAGAAAATTCACAGCGTTTAAACCACCTAGTTGCCTAACGTAGGATCTGGTATGTCTTCTCAAATCCTCTATTTCTGTAAAAGGGACACCGTATAAAGCTTCCTGAGGCTCAAGATCATAAATGAGGCATTCTTGATTTAATAATTCAAGATCTGGGCTGTTTGAAATGCTTTCTTTAAGCGGGTTTTCAGTGTCATCTATGGCAGTGGGATATTTTCCTCTATCAGCCATGCACTTTCAGGCCCTCCTTCTAGCGCCAAAAACTGTTGATGCCTCGGATATCGTAGCATCAATCAGAAAGGGATTCTCCCTGATAGATAATCCCAATTAGATTATCTACCGTTTGGTATAGGGAATCCATCCGGTTAGCGGTTCCGGCAACCGTGGGTTTGGAGTTTAATTCTGATTGTACCGGTTATGGCCCGATCCACCTTTCTTTAGATTTTATGTTTTTTAATGAGATGCAAGTGCCTAATTTATATTTGATCTGAATGCATAACTAAAACAGATCTAAGTCTAAAACTGAAGTAAATCTACCTATCCCTGCAAGGGATGTATTTAAAGTGTGAGCAATGAGCTGTAAGAGTTATCCTTAAAGAAAGAACAGACAGCCATTGAATCTTAAAGATAAAACTACATCCAGATAAAAGATCTCAGAAGATAGCTTCTCATTGTAAATGACACATTTCATTACTCATCAAAGAAAGAAGCAAAACTATCTAATCTAGATGGAAAGAATGAAAGAAACAGATCTAATTCTAAAACAAACTGAAAGAAATCTAATGATCCCTGCAAGGAGCAAATTTAAAGGCATGAACAATGAGCTATAGGAGTTATCTTAAAGAAAAAATGGATAGCCATTAAATCAGAAAGAGAAAGCTACAGCAAAGATAAAGATATCAGAAGATAGCTTCTGATTTAATATAAAACACATTCACTGCTCATGAAACGGAGAAATCGTTTGCACAACAAGAAGCAAAATCATTTGTTGCAAAGAAATAGTTCAGATAACAAGAAAGATCTCACATTACAGTATGGAAGTCACCAGAATAGTCCAATACACATCCATCTTTCGTTCCCATGCAAAACGTCCATCTCTAGGCTTTTATTAGAAAACTTGATTTTCTTAGAACCAATACAGGATAGCTCGTACAGGTTTTAAAAAATGATTCCCTGCAAAAAAGTCCTCTTCATATTCTTCCTAGCTTCTATTTATAATTACAAAAATGCCCTTTGGGCTGCCACCTGCCCTTTTACACTTGTCATCTACAGAAAATTCTCTCCTATAACATACAAAAATGTGATTCCCTTTCTTTTACAGAAATTATTTAAAAAAAAATAGGGACAGCTGTCCCATAGCTTCTACGCTTTACACATCTGAGAGCCAAATACAAAAATAACAGAAATAATGTTCTAATATTGTGTTGTCATTCTTGTGCGTGTGTTTCATTTGGAGGAGCAGCACTATATTCAACTGTTGCTGCTGCTGCTGATGCCGATGGTGCCTGAAGAGAGGCACTCGAGCTCACTGGAACTGCTGCTGCAGCTTGGGAAGAAGGAATCGAACTGGCTAGAATATCTGCCACTGCTAGGGAAGAGGGAACCGAGCTCACTGTTGCTACTGGAATGGCTGCTGGGAGAGAAGATTCTGGATTTGTTGTTGCTCCTGCTACTGATGCTGCTTTCTTCTCCTCCTCTGCTATGTAACTACACCATATACCCGTGTCCCTTATGACTATGTTTGCAGGAGCAGGGAGCAGGATTTTCTGTGAAGTCACATTTTTTCTAAGCTCTGCTCCGATGCCTTGAACTTCCGTTACTGTAGCTTGATGCACTTCTTTAAGCAAGTGGCTGTGGACTGATGACATTCCAATATAATGTTGGAGGTCGTCAATTGCTAGGACATCAATATTCTTAACATATTCAGTTTGGATGCCTAGTTCTTCCTTTAGTTCAGCCAAGAGTTGTTCTTCATCCGGGAAGTCATCGAGAGATTGTGGGAAATTCAATTTGCACCTGTCATGCACTCACTGGATCCTTTGATACAAACCGTTGATCCTATCCCTTGTCCCTTGCACACTGGCTATTAGCTTACTACCACAGTTTCTACAAAAGTCCAAAAGGGCCACATCTTCATTAAAACCCTCCACAGATTTGAATGGGAGATGTGTGGGGAAATCCCCCTTTCCTTCTCGCCATTCTATCTGGCTCAGGATATTTGCCTTGACACGGGTATGCTTGGCTTTGAGCCTATGGGCCTCCGCATTAATTTCTTTTAACCTGACCACCATGGCTTTGAGCTTGCAAACTTCATTAGTGATTAGCTCCTGAGTGTCATGCATTTGCTTCAGGATGCTGAAGGACAGCTCATGGAAGGGAGATATATCCATCGTTCTACTCTCAGCTTGCTCTAATTGCTCAGCTAATGCCTGCATCTCTGTTTCAAGCTGGGACACTCTGGCTACTGCATCATTCTTTTCTGCTTCTTCAATCATCATCAGGACTGATAGCTGCTCCTTCTCTTCCTCTAACCGGTTATATTTGTCTGACATCTCTTTATGCTCGGCGTATAAGAAATTATACTTGTTAGGAACAAGATATCTATAGGCTTTCTCATTAGCCATAGTCTGTTGTAGCGTACGAGCTCTCTTTTTTGTCAATTCATTTTCTCTGACTATAACACCTACATTGTCCAGTGATGATTTTGCTGTTTCTACAACTGCGGATGCCATAGCAAAGGGATCTTTATCTGTATTCCGCATTACAGTGACCTCCCGGTGGGTAATGATGTCCTCCTGGAAGAGACTTTTGATCCTCTCTTCTGATTTGAGGACCATTGCTTTCCTTTTCTTATCATAGACAAATTCATTCCACCTGGACACCGTATGTTTTCCCGATGGAGTGTACGGGACAATTGGGAGGTCCATAATGTCTATTTCTTCTTCAGCTGGTGGGGTCCGGACTCCCTGAGCTGGATCTGCTCCCACATTTTGGGTGCCAGAGCCACCTTCTTGAGGTGCGTCTATTTCCATGTCTTGGACACCGGACCCACTTTCTTGGGCATCTTCCTCTGCTTTCAGCTCTTCTTCCGCTTTCCGTTCAGCTTCCTGTCCTCCTTCCCCTCCTTCAACTTGTGGCTGACCTTCATCTCCTTTCTGCTGCCTCTCACTTTCGGCTTCTTGGTGCATTCTTTCCACTTCAGCTTCTTGCTACAACCTGGCTTCTTCAGCCTCCTGGAGTAACCTGGCTTCCTCATCCTCTTGGATTAACCTTACTTCCTCTCTTAATCTGAGCTCGGGCATCATCAGCTTCTTTCTCCTTCTGCTGGCTGGTCCTTTGGACCTTGGTTGAGCTAGAGCTTGCTCCAGTGCCTTGGCGACAGATCCGCAGCTCAGCCATGTTGCCGATGCCTCTGAATGCCTCTTCCTCGGCATCGGGGTAGTGAGAGTACTCAAAATGAGCATAGATTTCCTTACAGTACTCGGCCACTTTTCCCTTCCTGTCATTCCTGTGGAAGATCACCTCACCGAAGTGGAAGGATTTCAGCTCCTGAATGAACTCTTCGGCTGAGGCAACCCCCGAGAACATGTAAACACCTATGCAGAAAGGTAGAGGGGGAAAGGAAGCCTTATGCTATTTGTGGAGCATTGCTCCAATTCCATCCAGGAAGATTTGTCTTACTGATTCCTTAAGGACCACATAATTTGTGCCATATTGCGGCAAAATGTATGGAGCTTTAGTCCCTCCAAACATTCTGAGGTAGGTGCCTTGCTCTGAAAAGTAAAAATCCCCATAATTCTCAAGGACTTCCACGGCGTTCTCTGATAGGCAGTTGGGCTCCTCCTTGAATATCTTCTCATATAGGGGCATGATGAACCCCTCATAGATGAGTTTGTAGCTAGGTTTGTAATTATGGGCCCACATCATCCTGAAAGCGGTATAAACCGGGGTGGTTGCCTTATCCCGTGTGCAGCCCAATTTGGGGAAGTCCACCTTGGCCAAAATACAATCAATCAGATATGAGGACATGAAAAATTCAGCCTTCTTCAAGGCTAGTCCTTCTCTAGCAGCAGCTATCATTGAGGCCAAACTATCTGACAGGAGAGTGGCCCAGTCAAACACAGTTCCTTTAAATGCCACGAAGTGGATGATAGGGACCCACTGAATCTTGTACATGGTGCCATCGGGCATGCCGAAGATTCTGCACAGCATCAAGGCGATCAATCTGAAAGGAGGTCTCAGATTCTGTACGTCATATTCGTCATTTCCTTTCTTTCTCAAATTCTTGCATGCTACTAGTAGCTTTTTGGCCATCTCAACATTGTTCATTTTTCCCAACCATTCATCAGTCAGAGCTCGCTGGGAGCGGGGAAATTTATAGGCTGCGGCAATGTATGCTGGGTGGAATGAGGCAATGGCTACTTTCCTGCTGTCATTTATCACCCTTGACTCCGCATCGGCATGTTGGAGTATCCATCCGATTACTTCAGCACAGGGGAATAGTTCAAGGCGGGTAGCAGCTCTAGTTATGCCTGAGGCTTTGATATTGAGATAAATCTGCCCCTCTTCTAGCAACATGTCCGGGATATCCTGGTCTCGGATCATTCTGTAAATGTCACCCCAGCGGATTTCTAGAGGAACACCGGTGGTGCACCTAGTATCCTAGAGTGTGGTCTCAGTTTTAAGTTGCGTAGGCTTCGTTTCTATCATTTTAGCCTTCTTCTTACCACCTTTTGGCATTTTGACTTATCCCTGATAGCAACCACATACAAGTCATTATGAAATTGAGCAACATACTTCGATATTTTAACAGAGATCATCATCGTTTTAATATGTGAATGAGATAAAACCAAAATCTGAAGCTACATTTTAGGAAGCAAATACACCACTCCAATCTAAATTTAAACATTATAATTCTTTAAAGGGACAAGGTTCGGAATGCTCTCGAAAGGATAGGTGTGTTGCGGAAGCAACTTGCTCTCGGCCCAGCTGCCAGGGGAGAAGGTGTCCTTCATTCTAGTTAAAAGGCGGATGGCCGGTTAGCAGGGGTTGATAAAAAACTAAGCCAGAGATGGCTCTCCGCGCTGATAAACAGGCGAGGGGCTCGGCCGGCCGCCAGGGTTTATTTATTGCATTATGACGTGAAGTTCTATGGCCATGCTTAGGATTTAAACGGGGTAGTGATTGGCCAGGACTAAGCTTTATGAAAAAACCTGGGTGGCTAAAGCTTTCGCTTTCGGCTGGGGACACGAAAATTCCATGGGGCTTCGGTGGTTTTAAAATAACGAAGTATACGGCCCCGGGAGGAATTTTGGAAACAATCTATCCGTCCAAATTGACGGTCTTTACCCACTATGCAAATGTTTTACAATTCCTCTATTTTATATGACGGAACAATGAAATTTAAACTGTTTGACGGGCAAAATAGCCCATGACGGGCATTTTGCCTGTCAAAATCCAACCAATTCCTATCGTCTTTGAAAAAGAAGAACACCCAAAGGTGATCTGACGCGTGAAAGACAAAATTTGACGGTTAGAATCCTACCTGGAAATGATGAAGATAGCCGAATGAGGTGGACGAGTACGTGGACGAGCGAGTTGAGATGGAGCGGTTGCGCGGCGTCCAACAGATTTGCCAATCGAAAAATAACAATGTGTTTGGCTCGAGCCCCCCACTGTTTATTTAAATGGACGAGGCACATGCGAGGTCTTAATACGGTGGGTGGCCCATTAAAATGCGGCTTTAATACTGGTACTTCGCCGTCATATCAAGCCATCTCGATTTGCGTGCGTGACCGCCACCCGCGGGACTGACTTGTGAATTCCCTCCGCCATTGCGGGAAGACATGGCGAAAGCTTCTGCCATTTCGGGGGACAATGGAGAATGGCTCCCGCAAAAGGCTTCAGCGACACAGAAGGGAAATCTAAACGTTCCGCAAAGCTCAAATCTTTCGGATGGATAACGCGGAAGCTTCCGCTGTTTCGGGAGGAATGAGCGAATTCTCTTGGTGGGCAACTTTCAAAAGTTTTCAAGTCCTCGCTCGGCTTTGGAAAGATATGGTGAAGGATCCCGCAAAAGGATTCCGCAATCGCGGAAGGAAAACCCGAATGGTTCCGCAAAGTTCTCTCGGAGAGGCTTCGGGATGAAAACGCGAAGGTTTCCGCAGTTGCGGAAGGATTTGACGGATAGCTTCCGCAAGTTTCAGGTGGAAAAGTTCAAAGGATTCTGCAAATTTCAAAGAAAAATTCTAAGTTCTTTTCAAAGTTTCGGGGAGATTTGGCGAATGGCGCCCATCGTTTCGGGAGGAAAACTCGAGTGCTTCCGCAACTTCCCCATAATAATTTCAAAGACTTTTTTCGAGAGGCTTATGTGAATGGCTTCCGCCACCGCGGGAGGATAGCCCGAAAGACTCCGCAATTTCGGGAGACAAAGCTGTATGGTTCCACGGAGTTTCCTTGGTGCGTTTCACAAACTTTCAAAAAATTTAAGTCCTTTTCGGAAAGCTTATGCTAAATGGCTTCCACCGTTTCGGGAAGAAAACCCGAATCCCTCCATAGCTGCGGAAGGTTTTGACGAATAGCTCCGTCGTTTCAGAAAGAATTGTCCAATGGCTTCCGCGGCTTTCAGACGAAATTTTCTAAGTCTTTTTTCGGAAGGTTTACGCGATTAACTCCCACTGTTTCGGGAGCAAAAGCTGAATGATTCTGCAGAGCTTCCTTCTTAAGTTCCATGACTTTTTCAGAAAGTTTCTAAGTCCTTCCCGAGATGTTTAAACAAAAGGCTTCCGCCACTGCGAGGCTTTATCAAATCGTTCCGCGATTTCCAGGAATACTTCATGAAAAATTTTCTGTTGAGAAACAAGATTTTCTGGCAGACTTGGAGTGGTTCATGGCAAGATTTTCTGTTGAAAAACAAAGTTAACAGCTGAGGATGGCTTCTTAAGGCATCCTTTCTACAAAAAATGAAAGGAGGGGCCCCAATATGTACAAAATTTTGGGGGGGATGTTGCTGCAACAACACAGAGTTAGTAGATGTAACTCTGTACAGACATATTATTGGGTCGTTGATGTATCTGATGAATACCAGGCCAGATATATGCTTTGCTATGAACACTTTGAGTCAGTATCTTGTGGAACCTAGACGAGTTCACCTGATAGTTGCAAAGCATGTGATGAGGTACCTAAAGGGTACGATAGATTTTGGTCTATGATATCTTGGAGATCATGACTTCAGATTATATGGCTACACGGATGTTGATTGGGCAGGAAGTGTATCAAACAGGAAGAGCACATCGAGTGGATGTTATTTTGTGGGATCTACCATGATCTCGTGGTTTAGCAGGAAGTAGTCTAGAGTGGCTCTCAGCATAGCTGAAGTGGAATATATATATATAGTTGCTTGCTCTGCTAGTTGTGAAGCGGTATGGCTTCGGAAATTGTTATCAGGATTGTTTGACTTAGAGATGGACGCCACTGTGATCCTATGTGACAACTAGAGTTGTATCAAGATAACAGAGAATCCAGTGTTCCATGATAAGTCAAAGCACATAGAGATCCGATATTTCTATATGCGGGATATGGTGCAGAAAGGAGCTATCAATCTCGAGTATGTGAGCACTGACAAACAAGTTGCTGATGTGTTTACCAAACCTTTATCTCGAGTAAAGTTTGAGTACTTCTGAGACAAGCTTGGTGTGGTTCAGAAGGACCCTCCTCGAAAGGGGGAGTGATATGGTTGATGATGATATTTGGATACTGGTATCGATATGGATACCTGTATCGATGATGAGATTTCCTATATCGATGGTAAGGCGATGATATGGATACTGTATTGATGAGGATATTGTATCATTGATGTGGATACTGTATTGATGAGTATACTGTATCGTTGATGTGGATACTGTATTGATTTGGATACTTGTATCGATGATGAAGCTACATGTTCCGACGATGAGGTCGATGATGAGGTTCCCTGTTCCGACGATGAGGTCGATGATGAGGTTCCCTGTTCTGATGATGAGGTCGATGATGAGGTTGCTGGTTACGACGATGAGGTCAATGCATGGTCCTTAGACTTTGTATATGAGGACGAGGAGGGATTGTATCATCTCTGGACTTAGGTCCCTGAACAGATCCGTAGACTCTTGTCTTTGAGAAAGATGTTGGTGAATGATGTAATGTGAGCTCCTAGACTGCTCAGCATAGCAATAGGTGATCATTCACAAAACCTGTAATGATGTAATGTTCACTCCTAGATTAGCAGGTGATCATTCACAGGTTGTAAATCCTAGATATGATCTAGGTCACACCCCAGTTGAAATAGTACTGGCTCTGTGGTTGACTGGAACGATGTAATTTTCACTCCTGGACTACTCAATGTAGCAGCAGGTGATCATTCGCAGGTCCTGTAATGATGTAATGTTCACTCCTGGACTGCTCAGTGCAGCAGCATGTGATCATTCACAGGTGATAAAATCCTAGATTTAATCTAGGTCGCATCCAGTATGAAAAAGGACTAGCACTGTGGTCAGGATTGCATCGTCCCTGAACGCTTGGTTCAAAATGTACGTGATGGGGATTGCTCATCCCGGAACCACTAGTTCAAAATGTACGTGATGGGGATTGCATCATCTCGAAACCACTAGCTCAAAATGTATGTGATGGGGATTGCATCATCCTGGAACCACTAGTTCAAAATGTATGTGATGGGGATTGTATCATCCCTGGACTCTGGTACCTGAATTGATCTGTAGACAGTTGTCTTCGAGAAGTGGTCCCTAGTGGACGAGAGGGGATTGTATCATCCCCATACTTCGGTCCCTGAATTGATCCATAGATGGATGTCTCCGAGAAGTGGTCCCTAGTGGACGAGAGGGGATTGTATCATCCCCAGACTTCGGTCCCTGAATTGATCTGTAGACATATGTCTTCGAAAAAGAGATCCTTAGAATCTGTCTAAGTTGATAAGTGGACTATATCGTCCCTAGACATGTTATGGTGTCTTAAATGGATCATGTGTATTCCAGGGTATGTTGCTATGATACTGTTGATCGTGATGATCTAGATGACGATGATGTTGATCATGATGATCTAGATGACGATGTTGTTGATCGTGATTGTCTAGATGACGATGCTGGTCTAGATGACGATGTTGTTGATTGTGATGATCTAGATGACGATTCTTTGATCGTGATGATCTAGATGACGATGCTGCTGATCATGATGTTCTAGATGACGATGATGTTGATTGTCATGGTCTAGATGACGATGTTGTTGATCGTGATGATCTAGATGACGATGATGTTGATCGTAATGATCTAGATGACGATGTTGTTGATCAAGAGGATCCAAATGTTGATATTGCTGTAGCTGTTCAAGTGCTGCAGAATATGAAGATTCAGTATTGAAGATGTTGATGTTCCAGTATTTAAGATGTTCCAGTAACTTCTTGAGTTACTAATGATGTATAAAGAAAGCTTCCAATGATTTATAGATGTATCGTGTATCATGTAATTGATGACTCCTTGCTCCTGCAGATGTTGTTATAATATCCTTCTCGTTAAGGGGGAGTGTTGAAATATTGTAACTTCTAATAATATTATATTGTGTACTTTATTATTCCATAGATGTTTCATTCCTCCGACGGGACTTTGTTGTATATCCGGAGATGTTTATTCCTCCATGGAGATTGTGGTAACTTGGGTTATTAAACTTCCCTAGCTGGGGTCGGCCCTATATGAGTCATGTGGGTTAAAAGGTTATTAGACCACCCTAGTGGGGTCGGCCCTATCACATTATGTAAAGTAGTTAAGTTGGGGCCGACCTAATTAATATAAAATACAAGTTGGAGTTGTGTATAAATAGAGGAGGTGTGTTCCTCATTTAACACACATTACACTCACTTGTGATTAGCGCATAGGTGAGGGAGAGATATGCTATGGAGGAGAAGGAGCTCATGTCTAGGGTTTATATCTTTGTATTTGTTGGTCATCTATATTGAGGAAGCTTTGCTAGGTTTTCTACCCCATAAGGGTTTCCCAGGATAAATCTGTGTCTCTTGTGTTTATGATGTGCTTGTTGTTCTTTCAGTGATCCTGTATATGCTATTGTTGTGAAATGGAATGTAATGTTGATATTTTCTATCTTAGCATATTAAATCTTAACACAGCATCGGGTGCCACACAACTTCCAGGTGGGCGACAAAGTGTGGCTACATTTGCAGAAGGAGTGCCTCGCTGGACCCTACCATAAGCTTCGGCCACTCCGATATGGGCCATAAACTATCACCAAGGCTATAGGGGACAATGCCTTCAAGCTCAGTATTCCACCATTCCTTGGTCTGCACCCAGTGTTCAATGTGGATTGCCTTCGGCCCTACTTTCCACCTCTACTGGACATCTCCAACATTGCAGAACAACTCACAGCGACAGATTTAAACCCAGACTGCAAGGAACAAGCCACCACAGATTGTATCATGGACATGCAAATCAAGAACACTCGCCAGTAACAGATCCAATTGTATTTGGTTGTCAAAGTTGGCCAACTCCTGCACCAAGACAAGTGGCTCACCAGGGACCAAGTTCAGCAGAAGTTTCCTCATCTCATGGCGGAACTCCACGCAATTGGGACCATTACTTCTTAAGGGGGGAGGAATGATCTAGGTGTATATTGGTGGCCACCCTCCTATTCCACTTGGGGCCCCAATATTGTTCTTTCAGTTTCCTTAATTACAGCACAACTTACTATTTTTAGCAGTTTTTTGGGTCCTAAACTTCTGGAGCCATTTTGAGACCCTAAATGACATTTTTTGAGGAATCCTTTTCTGCAAAATCTTCCTTTAGACTCTTTTAGAGTAGTCCCCGAATAGATCTTTCCAACGAGGTATCATATGCATCAAACGGAGATCGTATGGCAAAGTTATGATGCCGGAAAATTGATGTACCAATTTACCCCAATGGGGCCCATAATTTGGCATGGTTTCATCTCCTAGGGTTAGGTTTTGGATGTTTATGGTTTTCCTTTTTTTCTCAATAATAGAGAGGCTTCAAGCCCCATTGTAAGCAAAGTTCAGAGGCTGGTAGCTAACACATCTCTTCTCAGAGATAGCTACCAACGCTCTAGCTAGTTTATTTCCATTCTATCTGTAAGCATATTTCCGTTATGAGATATTAATGAAATGAATTCTTATTTCTGCTACACCTCTGCGTTTATGTGTATTTTTGTAACCCCTTGTGTTCCTTCATAAGTCAGGATCAGTGGTATCAGAGCAGGTTTGCTCTTTCTCGATCCTTCTTTGCATGACACCAATGAGGTCGCGGTATATGGAGTTAGGGCTCGACCTAGTTGAACCCTTACAAGAACAGCCTCATAAACCCCGACGGTCGCCCATGGCGGATGAAAAGAAAGACGAGGGAAAAGGAGATCCTACCAAAATATTACTCGAGGAGGCCCTCAAGCAACAAAGGAACGCGATGATGGATAACTTTTCCTAGATCCTTCGATGACTTCCTAGTAGCAACCACTCTGGAGGCGCAATCCCTTTCAAGGTACAAGTAAACTTTGACATTCCCATATTTGAAGGCCAAATAGATGCAAATGTCATAGATAGATGGTTGAATCTATTAGAAGGGTATATCTCAGTGAATGAATTTTCCAACCGAGAAAGGATCACTTTTGCACTCCTCAAAGCTGCCCCGCATGTCAAGGACTGGTGGGAAACCTATTGTAAGCAGAAGGACGAGAGGGAACCCTCTCTCTTTTCGGCACACCCACTTGGAATTCTTTCTGAGACGCCATCAAGGAACAATATTATCCTTTGGGCAGCTATGAGGACAAGTACATACAATGGACTACACTGCGGCATCAAAGAGATCAAGGTGTGCATGAGCTGACAAGCCTTTTCCATACCCTGCGCACAAAATTGGGTATCAAAGATTCGGAGAAACATTTGGTGTTGAAGTACCGCAGTTGTTTGCACAGATACATTCAAGAGTAAATAGAGTTCCTAAACATCTCACTCGACGCAGCATATCGGTTTGCTGCCAAGATTGAGCAAAATTTCAAATAGAAGAAGCGAGACTTTGGATCTACGACTCAAAAGCAAGGGAAAGGTGCCTTCAAACCACAGAACAAAGGACAAAGCCAAGGCGGGACGGCCCAGGATAACCCGTCAAAACCGCAAGCAAAGAAAAACACTGTGAAACCAAAGAAAGACACGGGAAAGTGGTGTGAGTTTCATAAGAGATCCATGCACAACACAAGTGAGTGTCAGGCCAAGCAGTCAATGGTGGCCAACTTGAAGGCATCTGAATCGGATGCATGCTTCGTCTCTGAACCAGAACCCGAAAAGGGTAATGACAGGGGTAAGAATATTATCGATGCGGAGCCCACCGCCACTTTTGCCACCATGAAGGTCCAGAAGGAGGAACCAGAAGATCCAGAGGAGGGCGAGCACCTCTTCCATTCCCAGATGTGGATAAAGGGTTCCGTAATGCGGTTCATTGTCGACAGCGGGATCCAAAAGAACATCATTTCAATAGAGGTCGTGAAGCGGCTAGGCTTGCCGACCACAACACACCCACAACTATACAACATTGGGTGGCTTCACCAAGGACAGGATCTCCGCGTAAGCCAACGATGTCGCCTCCCCTACAGCATCAAGCCCTTCACGGATGAGGTATTATGTGACATTGCACCTCTTGATGTTTCTAATGTTTTATTAGGCAAACCATACTTGTGGAAGTAGCATGCTATGTATCAGTCCCGACCTCACGCTGTTATTATTACTTTTGGAAATAAGTTGTACAGGATACTGTAGGTAGCGCCACTTGCCGCCATCACTTTGGTTATTGCAAAACAATGCAGTAAACTCATTTCCAAAATAGGGAAATTTGTTTTCCTGATAATCCGGCCTCAGGCAAAGAATAATAACGTGGCCATGACCTCCAAACAGATCTCCTCCTCCCAACAACAATAGATGTACAAGGCCGTGGAGGACTATGAGGACATCTTCACCTCACCCACAGGGGTGCCTCTACACTGTTAGGTCAAGCACACCATCGATCTAACCCCAGGCGCGTCGTTACCCAATGGACAATTCTATCGGCGCTCTGTTCTGGAGAATGACGAAATCAAGAGGCAGATTCAGGAACTATTGCATAAAGGGAACATCCGACCAAGTTCATTGCCCTGTGGGAGCCCGATCGTGCTGGTGCAAAAGAGGATGTGACTTGGAGACTCTATATTGACTATCGGGGGTTGAATAAGACCACTGTCCCAAATAGGTACCCGATCCCACGAATTGATGACCTTATGGACCAACTCAGGGGGGGGAATATTTTAGTAAGATCGACTTGAAGTCCGGATACCACCAGGTACCAATCGAACCCTCTGATGTGTGGAAGACTGCCTTCAAAGCCAAGGAGGGCCTCTTCGAATGGTTGGTCATGCCTTTCGGGCTAACGAATGATCCCGCAACCTTCATGAGGATGATGGATGACATCTTGTGGCCATTCACCAACTCATTTGTAGTAGTGTACGTGGATGACATCTTGATCTTCATCCAAACGTGGGAGGAGCACCTCCACCACATCCGACAGGTCCTCCAAACACTAAGGCAACATAAGTTGTGTGCCAATTTGGAGAAGTGCACTTTTGGCATGACCTAGGTTCAGTATCTGGGATACATTATTGATGAGCGAGGGTTGCATGTGGATACAACCAATATCCAAGTCATTCAAGATTGGCCAGCCCCTGCCAATCTAATAGAACTCCGAAGCTTTCTAAGTCTTGCCAATTTCTACCACAGGTTCATCTTGGGATTCTCTCATATCACTTGGCCCTTGAGCCAAGTCACTAAGGGAGGGGCGAAAGTGAAATTCTTTTGGTCTGAATCTCAGCATCAGGCATTCATCGAGTTGAAACATCGCCTCTGCTCTGCCCCAGTGTTCACATTATCAAACTTGCAACAAACATTTGAGATTGAGACAGATGCCTCATACTATGCTATTGGGGCAGTTCTTACTCAACAAGGACATCTAGTGTCATATCACAGTGAGACACTATCCGACAAAATCCAGAAGTATCCTACTTATAACAAAGAGATGTATTCCATTGTGCAGGCTTGCCGACAATGGAAGCATTACATTTTGGGGAAGGAAATGATCATCCACACAGACCACCGACACCTGCAGTTCATGCGAACCCAAGGGAAGTTTCAGAACGATCGCCATCAGAAGTGGTCCACATATCTGCAACAATTTCATTTTGATATGAAGTACAAGAAGTCAAGCACCAATAATGTTGTAGACTGTCTCAGCGGACCAACGATCGTGGCGCTAACCACCGTGCTCAACTCTTGTGGGCATGAGACTTCTGATTGGCCACTTCTCTACAAGAACGATCCAGAATTTGGCCACACATACACGACGCTCTTGGAGGGTAAGAAAGTTCCCAATTTTCACCTCCAGGATGGACTGTTATGTCACCTGGGACACCTTCGTGTTCCTTCAAGTGAGCGCACCAAGATGATTTGGGAAGCCCCCTACAGTCGAGTCACTGGGAATTTCGGGATCGAGAAAATAGTGGCAGTACTACAGAAGTATTTCTATTGGCCAAACCTTCGAAAGGACGTCGGGAAGTACATCAGGTCTTGTGTTTCCTGTGCCATTTCCAAATCGACCATAAAGAAGCAAGGCATGTACACTCTGCTGCCTAGCCCTAGTCGACTGTGGGAATCCATCTCCATGGATTACATGTCGGGCCTTCCTTCTAATAAGCATGGCAAAGACTATGTTTTCGTGGTTGTCGACAGATTCTCGAAGATGGCCATTATGGTTGACTGCAAGAAGAATATCATAGTAGAAACCATTGCTAAAGTCTTCTTTGAACGAGTGTGGCTACACTTCGTGATCCCACAGTCTATCATCTCAGATCAGGACAGCAGGTTCCTCAGTACATTTTGGTCTAGCCTTTGGTCGATGCTAGACACCAAGCTCACCAAGTCCACAGCTTTCCATCCCCAAACTGATGGCCAGACAGAGGTCATCAACATGATGATCATACACATTTTGCGCATGTACAACTCAAAGCATCCATGCACATGGGATGAGAGCCTACCCTATGTACAGCACAACTATAGCCGAGCTCTCCACAGCTCAACTGGCCACAACCCCTTTCAGGTGGGTTTGGGATTCCATCCACTATGTCCCATTGACGTAGACATGCTCTTTGCGGTCACTCTAGTTGATTTAGCTCATGTCTAGTCAGAAGCTAACAAGGCAAACAACTTCATCGAGCGCATTTAGCACATCCTCCAACAGGTTCATGACATATTGGACATAACCAATGCCAAATACAAGCAACGACATGATCAACATCGGGTTCCACACAACTTCCAGGTGGGCGACAAAGTGTGGCTACATTTGAAGAAGGATGGCCTCGCTGGACCTTACCGTAAGCTTCGGCCGCTCCGATATGGGCCATACACTATCACTAAGGCTGCAGGGGACAATGCCTTCGAGCTCAGTATTCCACCATTCCTTTGTCTACACCTAGTGTTCAATGTGGATCGCCTTCAGCCCTACTTTCAACCTCTACTTGACATCTCCGACATTGCAGAACAACTCACAGCGACAGAGTTAAACCCAGACTGCACAGAACACACCACCATAGATCGTATCATGGACATGCAAATCAAGAACACTCGCCAGCAACAGATCCAATTGAATCGGGTTGTCAAAGCTGGCCAACTCCTGTACTAAGGCAAGTGGCTCACCAGGGACCAAGTTCAACAGAAGTTTCCTCATCTCATGGAGGAACTCCACGCAATGGGGACCATTGCTTCTTAAGGGGGGGGGAATGATCCAGGTGGATATTGGTGGCCACCTGCATATTCCACTTGGGGCCCCAGCATTGTTCTTTCAGTTCTTTCAGTTTCCTTATTTATAGCACAGCTTATTATTTTTAGCAGTTTTATGGGTCCTAAACTTCTAGATCCGTTTTGAGGCCCTAAACGATGTTTTTTGGGTAATCTTGCTCCGCGAATAGATCTTTTCAGCAAGGTATCATTTGCGTCAAATGGAGATCGTATGCCAAAGTTACGGCGTCGGGGCCCATAGTTTGGCATGGTTTCATCTCGTAGGGTTAGGTTTTTGGATGTTTAGGGTTTTCCTTTGTTTCTCAACAATAGAGAGGCTTCGAGCACCATTGTAAGCAGAGTTCAGACACTGGTAGCCGACACATCTCTTCTCATAGATAGCTACCAACACTCTAGATAGTTTATTTCCATTCTGTCTGTAAGCATATTTCCATTATGTCATATTAATGAAATGAAGTCTTATTTCTTCTAAACCTTTTCGTTTATGTGTATTTATGTAACCCCTTGCACTCCTTCATAAGTCGGGATCAGTGGTATCAGAGCATGTCTTCTCTTTCTCGATCCTTCTTTGCACGTCCCCAACGAGGTCGAGGCATAAGGAGTTAGGGCTCGACCTGGTTGAACCCTTGCAAGATCAGCCTCACAAACCCCGACGGCTGCCCATGGCGAACGAAAGGAAATACAAGGGAGTAGGAGATCCTATCAAAATATTGCTCGAGGAGGCCCTTGATCAACAAAGGAATGCGATGATGGATAACTTTCCTCATATCCTTCAACAACTTCCCAGTAGTAGCCACTCTGGAGGCGCAACCCCTTTCAAGGTACAAGTAAACTTTGACATTCCCATATTTGAAGGCCAAATAGATGCAGACGTCGTAGATAGATGGTTGAATCTATTAGAAGGGTATTTCTCGGTGCATGATTTTACCAACCAGGAAAGGATCACTTTTGAACTCCTCAAATCCGCCCCCCATGTCAAGGACAAGTGGGAAACCTACTGTGAGCAGAAGGACGAGAGGGAACCGTCTCTGTTTTCGGCCGCACCCACTTGGAATTCTTTTCGAGACGCCATCAAGGAAGAATATTATCCCATGGGCAGCTATGACGACAAGTACATACAATGGACTACACTGCGGCAGCAAAGGGATCAATATGTGCATGAGATGGCGAACCTATTCCATACCCTGGGCACAAAATTGGATATCAAAGATTCAGAGAAACATTTGGTGCTGAAGTACCACAGTTGTTTGCACAGATACATTCAGGAGGAAATGGAGTTCCTCGACATCTCCTCGCTCGGTGCAGCATATCGGTTTGCTGCCAAGATTGAGCAAAATTTCAAACAGAAGAAGCGAGACTTTGGATCTGCGACTCAGAAGCAAGGGAAAGGTGCCTTCAAACCGCAGAACAAAGGACAAAGCCAAGGCGGGCGGCCCAGGATAACCCGCCAAAACCGCAAGCAAAGAACAACACTGCGAAGCCAAAGAAGGACACGGGAAAGTGGTGTGAGTTTCATAAGAGCTCCACGCACAACACAAGTGAGTGTCGGGCCAAGCAGTCACTGGTGGACGAGTTGAAGGCCTCTGAATCGGATGCATCCTCCGACTCCGAACCAGTACCCGAAAAGGGTAATGACAGGGGTAAGCAGATTATCGATGCGGATTCCACCGCCATTATTACAACCACAAAGGTCCAAAAGGAGGAACCAGAAGATCCAAACAAGGGGGAGCACCTCTTCCATTCCCAGATGTGGGTAAATGGTTACATGCTGTGGTACATTGTTGACAGCGGGAGCCAAAAGAACATCATTTCAGCAGAGGCCGTGAAGTGGCTGGGGTTGCCGACCACAGCACACCCACAACCATACACCAATATTGGGTGCCTTCACCAAGGATGGGATCTTCGCATCAGCCAACAGTGCCACCTCCCCTACAACATCAAGCCCTTCACGGATGAGGTACTATGTGACATTGCTCCTTTTGATGTTTCTGATGTATTGTTAGGCTAACCATACTTATGGAAGTGACATGTTTTGTATGAGTCCCAACCTCGCGTTGTTATTATTACTTTGGGAAATTAATTGTACAGGATACCGAAGGTAGCGCCGCATGCCGCCATCTCTTTTGTTCTGGCAAAACAATGCAATAAACTCATTTCAAAACAACGAAATTTGTTTTCCTGGTAATCCACCCTTAGGGAAAGAATAAGACTGTGGCCACGACCTCTAGACAGAGATCCTCTTCCCAACAACAATAGATGGACAAGGTCATGGAGGAGTACGAGGACATCTTCACCTCGACCGCAGGGGTGCCTCTGCACTATCAGGTCAAGCACCCCATCGATCTAACCCTAGGCGTGCCACTTCCCAATGGACTAATCTATCGGCGCTCTGTTCTGGAGAATGAGGAAATCAAGAGGCAGATTCGGGAACTGTTGCAGAAAGGGCACATCCAACCAAGTTCATCACCCTGTGGGAACCTGTTCGTGTTGGTGCAAAAGAAGGATGGGACTTGGAGACTCTGTATTGACTATCAAGGGCTGAATAAGATCACTGTCGGGATTAATTACCCTATCTCACGGATTGATGACCTTCTGGACCAAATTAGGGGGGAAAAATATTTCAGTAAGATCGACTTGAAGTCCGGACACCACTACGTACCAATCGAACCCTCCGATGTGCGAAAGATTGCCTTCAAAGCCAAGGAGGGCCTTTTCGAATGGTTGGTCATGCCTTTCGGGCTGACAAATGCTCTCGCAACCTTCATGAGGATGATGGATGACATATTGTGGCCATTCACCAACTCATTTGTAGTAGTGTACTTGGATGACATCCTGATCTTCAGCCAAGCGTGGGAGGAGCACCTCCACCACATCCGACAGGTCCTCCAAACACTGCGGCAACACAAGTTGTGTGCCATTTTGGAGAAGTGCACTTTTGGCATGACCCAGATTTAGTATCTGGGATACAATATTGATGAGCAAGGGGTGCATGTGGATCTGGACAAGATCTAAGTCATTCAGGATTGGATAGTCCCTGCCACTCTAACAGAGCTCCGAAGCTTTCTGGGTCTTGCCAATTTCTACCGCATGTTCATGTTGGGATTCTCTCATATCGCTTGGCCCTTGAGCCAAGTCACCAAGGGAGGGGTGAAAGCGAAATTCTTTTGGTCTGAATCTCATCATGAGGCATTCGTCGAGTTGAAACATCGCCTCTGCTCTGCCCCAATGCTCACATTACCATACTTGCAACAAACATTTGAGATCAAGACAGGTGCCTCAGACTATAATATTGGGGCAATTCTTACTCAACAGGGACATCCAGTGGCATATCACAATGAGACACTCTCTGACATAGTCCGGAAGTATCCCACTTATGAAAAAGAGATGTATTCCATTGTGCAAGCTTGCTGATAATGAAAGCATTATATTTTGGGGAAGGAAGCGATCATCCACACAGACCACCGACCCCTACAGTTCATGCAAACCCAAGGGAAGTTGCAGAACGATCGCCATCGCAAGTGGTCCACATATCTGCAACAATTTCATTTGAATATCAAGTACAAGAAGGGAAGCACCAATAATGTTGCAGACTATCTCGGCTGACCACCGATCGTGGCATTAACCACCATGCTCAACTCTTATGGGAACGAGACTTCTGATTAGCCACTTCTCTACAAGAGCGATCCAGAATTTGGCCATGCATACACGACGCTCTTGGAGGGTAAGAAAGTTCCCAATTTTCACCTCCAGGATGGACTGTTATGTCACCTGGGACACCTTTGTGTTCCTTCATGCGAGCATGCCAAGATGATTTGGGAAGCCCACTACAGTCAGGTCGATGGGCATTTTGGGATCGAGAAAACAGTGGCAGTACTACAGAAGTATTTCTATTGGCCAAACCTTCGAAAGGATGTTGGGAAGTACATCAGGTCCTGTGCTACCTGTGCCATTTCCAAATCAACCATCAAGAAGCAAGGTCTCTACACTCCACTGCCTACCCCCAGTCGACCGTGGGAATCCATATCCATGGATTACATGTCGGACCTTCCTTCTACTAAGCATGGAAACGACTGTGTTTTCGTGGTCGTCGACAGATTCTCGAAGATGGCTATTATGGTGTCCTGCAAGAAGAATATCACAACAGAAACCACTACTAAAGTCTTATTTGAACAAGTGTGGGTACACTTTGGGATCCCACAGTCTATCATATCAAACCGGGACAGCAGGTTCCTCAGTACATTTTGGTCTAGCCTTTGGTCGATGTTGGACACCAAGCTCACCAAGTCCACAGCTTTCCATCCCCAAACAGATGGCCAGATAGAGGTCGTCAACAGGATGATCATAAACATTCTATGCATCTACAACTCAAAGCATCCATGCACATGGGATGAGAGCCTACCCTATATACATCACAACTATAACCGAGCTCTCCACAGCTCAATCGGCCATAGCCCCTTTCAGGTGGGCTTGGGATTCCAGCCATTATTTCCCATCGACGTAGCCATGCCCTTTGCGATCACTCCGACCGATTCGGCTCATGTCCAGTTGGAAGATGACAAGGAAAACAACTTCATTGAGTGCACTTAGCACATCCGCCAACAGGTTCATGACATATTGGACAGAACCAATGCCAAATACAAGCAGCGACATGATCAGCATCGAGTGCCACACAACTTCCAGGTGGGCAAGAAAGTGTGGCTACATTTGCAGAAGGAGTGCCTCACTAGAACCTACCATAAGCTTCGGCCACTCTGATATGAGCCATACACTATCACCAAGGCTATAAGGGACAATACCTTTGAGCTCAGTATTCCACCATTCCTTGGTCTGCACCCAGTGTTCAATGTGGATTGCCTTTGGCCCTACATTCCACCTCTACTGGACATCTCCGACTGATTGTATAACAACTCAAAGCATAGAGTTAAACCCAAACTGCAGGGAACAGGTCACCACAGATCGTATCATGGACATGCAAATCAAGAACACTCGCTAGCAACATATCCAATTGTATCGTGTTGTCAAAGCTGGCCAACTCCTACACCAAGGCAAGTGGCTCACCAGGGACCAAGTTCAAAATAATTTTCCTCATCTCATGGAGGAACTCCACGCAATGGGGACCATTGCTTCTTAAGGGGGCGGAAATGATCCAGGTGGATATTGGTGGCCACCTGCCTATTCCACTTGGGGCCCAAACATTGTTCTTTCAGTTTCCTTAATTATAGCACAACTTACTATTTTTAGAAGTTTTTTTGGGTCCTAAACTTCCAAAGCCGTTTTGAGACCCTAAATGACATTTTTTTCGGGAATCTTGCTTTGTGAATGTCCCCATTCATGTATTTTAGTGTAGTATCCGGATAGATCTTTCCAACGAGGTGTCATTTGCGTTAGACAGAGATCGTATGCCAAAGTTACGGCGCTGGGAAATTGATGTACCAATTTACCCCAACGGGGCCCATAGTTTGGCATGGTTTCTTCTCCTAAGGTTAGGTTTTTGGATGTTTAGGGTTTTCCTTTGTTTCTCAATAATAGAGAGGCTTCAAGCCCCATTGAAAGCAGAGTTCATAGGTTGGTAGCCGACACAACTCTTCTCAGAGATAGCTACCAACACTCTAGCTAGTTTATTTCCATTTTGTCTGTAAGCATATTTCCGTTATGTGATATTAATGAAATGAAGTCTTATTTTTGCTGCACCTCTGCATTTATGTGTATTTCTGTAACCCGTTGCATTCCTTCATAAGTCAGGATTAGTGGTATCAGAGTAGGTCTGCTCTTTCTCGATCCTTCTTTGCATGTCCCCAACGAGTTCGGGGTATAAGGAGTTAGGGCTCGACCTAGTTGAACCCTTGCAAGATCATCCTCGCAAGCCCCGACGGCCGCCCATGGCGGACGAAAAGAAAGACAAGGGAGCAGGATATCCTGTCAAAGTATTGCTCGAGGAGGCCCTCGAGCAATAAAGGAACAGGATGACGGATAACTTTGCCCAGATCCTTCAACGACTTCCTAGCAACAGCCACTCTGGAGGCGCAACCCCTTTCAAGGTACAATTAAACTTTGACATTCCCATACTTGAAGGCCAAATAGATGCAGACGTCGTAAATAGATGATTGAATCTATTAGAAGGGTATTTCTCGATGCATGAATTTTCCAACCGGGAAAGGATCACTTTTCACTCCTCAAAGCCGCCCCCCATGTCAAGGACCAGTGGGAAACCTACTATGAGCAGAAGGACGAGAGGGAACCCTCTCTATTTTTGGCCGCACCCACTTGGAATTCTTTCCGAGACTCCATCAAGGAACAATATTATCCCGTGGGAAGCTATAAGGACAAGTACATACAATGGACTACATTGCGGCAGCAAAGGGATCAAGATGTGCATGAGCTTACGAACCTGTTCCATACCTTGTGAACAAAATTGGGTATCAAAGATTCAGAGAAACATTTGGTGTTGAAGTATCGCAGTTGTTTGCACAGATACATTCAAGAGGAAATGGAGTTTCTCGACATCTCCTTGCTCAGCGCAGCATATTAGTTTGCTGCCAATATTGAGCAAAAGTTCAAACAGAAGAAGCAAAACTTTGGATCTGCAAACTCAAAAGCAAGGTAAAGGTGCCTTCAAACTGCAGAACAAAGGACAAAGCCAATGCAGGGTGGCCCATGATAACCTGCCAAAACCGCAAACAAAGAACAACACTGCGAAGTCAAAGAACAACATGGGAAAGTGGTGTGAGTTTCAAAAGGGCTCCACGCACAACACAAGTGAATGTTGGGCCAAGCAGTCACTAGTGGCCCAGTTGAAGGCCTTTGAATCGAATTCATTCTCCAACTCCGAAACAGAACCCGAAAAGGGTAATGACAGGGGTAAGCAGATTATCGATGCGGAGCCCACCACCATGGTTGCCACCATGAAGGTCTAGAAGGTGGAACCGGAAGATCCAAAGGAGAAGGAGTGCCTCTTCCGTTCCCAGATGTGGGTAAAGGGTTTCGTGCTGCGGTTCATTGTTGACATCAGGAGCCAAAAGAACATCATTTCAGTAGAGGTCGTCAACCAGCTAGGCTTGCTGACCATAGCACAGCCACAACTGTACACCATTAGGTGTCTTCACCAAGGACAGGATCTCCGTGTCAGCCAATGGTGTCGCCTCCCCTACAGCATCAAGTTGTTCATGGATGAGGTATTATGTGACATTGCTCCTCTTGATGTTTCTAATGTATTATTAGGCCAACCATACTTGTGGAAGCGACATGATGTGTATGAGTCTCGGCCTCATGCTTTTATTATTACTTTGGGAAATTAACTGTACGGGATACCGGAGGTAGCGCCGCCTTCCGCCATCTCTTTGGTTACTGCAACACAATGCAATAAACTCATTTCCAAAACAGGGAAATTTGTTTTCCTGGTAATCCACCCTCACGGCAAGAATAAGACTATGGCCATGACCTCCAGACAAAGATCCTCTGCCCAACAACAATAGATGGACAAGGTCATGGAGGAGTACGGGGACATCTTCACCTCGACCACAGGGGTGCCTCTGCACTATCAAATCAAGCACCCCATCGATCTGACCCCAGGCATGCCACTTCCCAGTGGACCAATCTATCGATGCTCTGTTATGGAGAATGACGAAATCAAGAGGCAGATTCAGGAACTGTTGCAGAAAGGGCACATCCAACCAAGTTCATCACCCTATGGGAGCTCGATCATGGTTGTGCAAAAGAAGGATGGAACTTGGAGAATTTGTATTCACTATCGTGGGATGAATAAGATAACTGTCCGGATTGATGACCTTCTGGACCAACTCAGGGGGGGGAAATATTTTAGTAAGATCGACTTGAAGTCCAGATACCACCAGGTACCAATCGAACCCTTCAATGTGTGGAAGATTGCCTTCAAAGCCAAGGAGGGCCTTTTTGAATGCTTGGTCATGCCTTTCGGGCTGACAAATGCTCTCGCAACCTTCATGAGGATGATGGACGACATATTGCGGCCATTCACCAACTCATTTGTAGTAGTGTACTTGGATGACATCCTGATCTTCAGCCAAACGTGGGAGGAGCACCTTCACCACATCTGACAGGTCCTCCAAACATTGCGACAACACAAGTTGTGTGCCAATTTGCAGAAGTGTACTTTTGGCATGACCTAGGTTCAGTATCTTGGATACAATATTGATGAGCAAGGGGTGCATGTGGATCCAGCCAAGATCCAAGTCATTCAGGATTGGATAGCCCCTGCCACTCTAACAGAGCTTCGAAGCTTTCTGGGTCTTGCCAATTTCTACCGCAGGTTCATGTTGGGATTCTCTCATATCACTTGGCCCTTGAGCCAAGTCACTAAGGGAGGGGCGAAAGTGAAATTATTTTGGTCTGAATCTCAACATGAGGCGTTCATCGAGTTGAAACATTGCCTCTGCTCTGCCCCAGTGCTCACATTACCAGACTTGTAACAAACATTTGAGATCGAGACAGGTGCCTTAGACTATAATATTGGGGTAGTTCTTACTCAACAAGGACATCCAGTGGCATATCACAGTGAGACACTCTCCGACACAGTCCAGAAGTATCCCACTTATGACAAAGAGATGTATTCCATTGTGCAGGCTTGTCGACAATGGAAGCATTACATTTTGGGGAAGGAAACAATCATCCACACAGACCATCGACCCCTGCAGTTCATGAGAACCCAAGAGAAGTTGCAGAACGATCGCCATCGGAATTGGTCCACATATCTGCAACAATTTCATTTGAATATCAATTACAAGAAGGGAAGCACCAATAATGTTGCAGACTATCTCAGCCGACCACTGATCGTGGCGTTAACCACCGTGCTCAACTCTTGTGGGCACAAGACTTCTGATTGGCCACTTCTCTACAAGAGCGATCCAGAATTTGGCCACGCATACACAACGTTCTTGGAGGGTAAGCAAGTTCCCAATTTTCACCTCCGGGATGGACTATTATGTCACCTGGGACACCTTTGTTATCCTGCAAGTGAGCGTTCCAAGATGATTTGGGAATCCCACTACAGTTGGGTCGATTGGCATTTCGGGATCGAGAAAACAGTGGCAATACTACAGAAGTATTTCTATTGGCCAAACCTTCGAAAGTATGTCGGGAAGTACATCAGGTCTTGTGCTGCCTGTGCCATTTCCAAATCGACAATCAAGAAGCAAGGCATGTACACTCCGCTGCCTACCCCTGGTCGATCGTGGGAATCCATCTCCATGGATTACATGTCGGTCCTTCCTTCTACTAAGCATGGCAACGATTATGTTTTTGTGGTCGTCGACAGATTCTCGAAGATGGCTATTATGGTGGCCTGCAAGAAGAATATCACAACAGAAACCACTACTAAAGTCTTATTTGAACGAGTGTGGGTACACTTTGGGATCCCATAGTCTATCATCTCAAACCGGGACAGCAGGTTCCTTAGTACATTTTGGTCCAGCCTTTGATTGATGCTGGACACCAAGCTCACCAAGTCCACAGCTTTCCATCCCCAAATTGATGGCCAGATAGAGGTCATCAACAGGATGATCATACGCATTATGCGCATGTACAACTGAAAGCTTCCACACACATGGGATGAGAGCCTACCCTATGTACATCACAACTATAACCGAGCTCTCCACAGCTCAACCGGCCACAGCCCCTTTCAGGTGGGCTTGGGATTCCAACCATTATTTCCCATCAACGTAGCCATGCCCTTTGTGGTCACTCTAGCTGATTCGGCTCATGTCCAGTCGGAAGATGACAAGGAAAACAACTTCATCGAGCACATTTAGCACATCCACCAAGAGGTCCATGACATATTGGACAGAACCAATGCCAAATACAAGCATCAACATGATCAGCATCGGGTGCCACACAACTTCTAGGTGGGTGACAAAGTGTGGCTACATTTGCAGAAGGAGCACCTCGCTGGACCCTAACGTAAGCTTCAGCCGCTCCAATATGGGCCATACACTATCACCAAGGCTGTAGGGGACAATTCCTTTAAGCTTAGTATTCCACCATTCCTTGGTCTGCACCTAGTGTTCAATGTGGATCGCCTTCGGCCCTACTTTCCACCTCTATTAGACATCTCCGACATTGTATAACAACTCATAGCGACAGAGTTAAACCCAGACTGCAAGGAACAGGTCAGCACAGATCATATCATGGACATGCAAATCAAGAACACTCGCCAGCAACATATCCAATTGTATCGGGTTGTCAAAGCTGGCCAACTCCTACACCAAGGCAAGTGGCTCACCAGGGACCTAGTTCAATGGAAGTTTCCTCATCTCATGGAGGAACTCCACGCAATGGGGACCATTGCTTCTTAAGGGGGGAGGAATGATCAAGGTGGATATTGGTGGCCACTCGCCTATTCCACTTGGTGCCCCAACATTGTTCTTTTAGTTTCCTTAATTATAGCATAACTTACTATTTTTTGTAGTTTTTTTGGGTCCTAAACTTCTGGAGCCTTTTTGAGGCCCTAAATGAAGTTTTTTGGGGAATCTTGCTTTGCGAATGTTCCTATTCATAATTTTTAGCGTAAGCCCTGGATAGATCTTTCCAACGAGGTATCATTTGCGTCAAACGAAGAACGTATGTCAAAGTTACGACGCTGGGAAATTGATGTACCAATTTACCCCAACGAGGCCCATAGTTTGGCATTGTTTCATCTCTTAGGGTTATGTTTTTGGTTGTTTAGGGTTTTCCTTTGTTTCTCAATAATAGAGAGGCTTCGAGCCCCATTGTAAGCAGAGTTTAGAGGCCTGTAGCCGACACATCTCTTCTCAGAGATAACTACCAACGCTCTAGCTAGTTTATTTCCATTCTGTCTGTAAGCATATTTCTGTTTTGTGATATTAATGAAATGAAGTCTTATTTCTGATGCACCTCTACGTTTATGTGTATTTCTGTAACCCCTTGCGTTCCTTCATAAGTCTGGATCAAAGATCCCATTCCAACAATTTATTTTCCAAGATTTTTTTTTTCAAAATGAAAAAAAGAAAAGAAAATGATCCCAGGCATGGCCTATGAGAGAACCAGCCTAGATATGTGAGCCAACCTGCTCATAATCAAAACATCTTCCTAATATAGAGGATTCAAAATACTCATAATGACCCTATTGTTATCAAGAATGGCTCATATATATATTTATGTTTGTGCGTGTTCTATGATGCTATAAATCACTGTGATTAAACTCTTTTTATGTTGTTACTCACTGAACCTAATGATTGTTGTTGCATGCCAAAGATGATGACTGGAAAATGTTGATTGTTGTAGGATTAATTAATGATCCATATGTAGGGAATCCATGCATTGAGGGAGAGGCTAGAAATGTGATTAGTTTTTATTTAACTCATCAAATGCCTTGACATATGTATCAATCGATTTGTAAACTCCCCACCATATGTTAGATGGCCTTCAACAAATCATAGCTTGATTATTTCTTATAACTCATATCAACTTGTGAAGATATGAACCAAAATATGCATCACTGAATCATGGAAATGAATAAAAAAATCATACCTCTAAATTTATTCTCTATTGTGTGGTAGAATAGGATTCTACAACAGTTTCTTCTGATGTAGGTTCTCCCGCACAATATCCCTTGGCATGTCCCTATCAGCAACTTCTCTTATTTTGTTGTTGGTTCTTGTGGAACAATAGCAATGCCTTCTCTTCTTACTGTTGGTTCTTGTGTGACAACAACAAGTCCTGTACTGTTGGTTCTTGTGTCGCAATAGCATGGCATCTTGATCCTTCTCATACTTTGGAGGATGGAGAGGAATAAAATGTCAATTTCGTTCAAATGGAGTGAGGGCTTAGGATTGAATGGGAAAGGATGGGAATAAATGAACAAGATATGTGATGGCATGGTCATAATAGGTAAGTAATGACCCCCCCCCCAAAAAAAAAAAATGAAATATTTTATGTCTGTGAAAAATGGAAGAAGGTTAGGAAGTGAATAATGCTTAGTGGTTTTTCATGACATTCTCCTAAAATTTTAATAAATTAAAAATACTATTTCACCTCAAGTTTTACCTCCGTGAGAGCTTGAATTGGCATGCATGTGTTGATGTTTGTTGAAGATCATTTAGGCCAAACTGACACTACAACAAATCACCCTTTTGGGGGCGGTTTTGACTTGAGGCGGTTACCCCCCCCCTGCCCCCCCCCAAAAAAAAGAAGAAGTTTTTTTTATCTCTTTGGGGGTGTTCTTAAACCCCCCCTAGAAAAGTCATGAGAATTGGACTTTTTTTTCGAGGGGGGGGGACCCCATCCCCCCAAAAGTCCAATTCTCAGGACTTTTTTTGGGGGGGGTTTAGAAAGACCCCCCTAAAGGTGTTTTTGAAGGTAGTTTTAAAAAAACCCCTCCAAAAGTCATGAGAATTAGAGTTTTGGGGGCATTTATTTAAAAACTGCCCCCAAAAGTTCAATTCTCGTGACTTTTTGGGGGGGTTGTTTAAATACCCCCTAAAGGTCCTTTTCAAGGTAGATTTTAAACACCCCACCCCCCAAAGTATTGAGAATTAAACTTTTTGCAACAATTTGTAAAAAGCTGGGTTGGCAGGTGTGGGTGGAGTCATTTATGAATCTAAGGGGAACAAGCAGAAGGATTACGCCTGGGGAATTGGAAGAAAAACCAACAATGGCGCATAATGGTTAGCATTAATCAAGGGTCTGTAATTAGCAAGGGCCATTGGCATTGAAGAGATGGTGGTGATTGGATATTCGCTAATGATCACAAGAGAAGCAAGAAACCTCATGAAGAACCACAAGAATCCGTCTAATAAGATGCACTATTTCCTTAAATGCATAGTCGAAGAATTCAAAGCAATAAATTTCCTCCATGTGCTGAGAACACAAAATCAGCAGGTGGATTTAATGGCCAACAAAGGAGAAAGCTTAAATGGTGGTGTCCTGGTGTGCGATCAAAAATTCTATGAAAGAGTCTAGATTCCTTAGTCTAGAGATATTTGTTAAAATAATTTTTGGGTATAAAAAATCTTTGGAGCAACAAGAATGCCCACATCCTTGATGGCATTTGTACACACCTTTGAAACTCTCACGGCATAGTTTTATTTTTAAATTTGTGTTCTAAAGCTTTAATGGAACGCAATTATGAAGACTTTGTTCACTAGAACTCCACTCACGATTCATTGAATAAGTCGGAGAGTGCCTCTACGCTGAGACAAATGCTTAGCATGCGCCAAGTCCTGGTGGTTGTCAGACCTTAGGCTAGTATTAATTCAATAGGGTGGAGTGTAGAATGCACTACTCTTGATATTTATTTCGCTCGATGCTCGAAGAAGAAGCATCGGGGTTTACTACTATGTACAATGGAGGATATCAATGCTAAGGGATTACCACTGGTCCGCAATCTAGATCCTCCTCTGCCTCAATGTCTGAGGTGTAGAAAAATCATCCGAAAACATAAGGGAACTTTAGGCCAGGACTACATGAAAGCTCTCATGGTTCAGGGCGACAGCCAAGCGACTTTAGGACTTCTGGTAAGCCCCTCTGGTCACGTTTCTTGAAACCTTGATTTCATTGATTTGGAAGGGAAATGGAATCCTACCCTAGAGCAGAAAGTCTATAGAATCCCGATCCCCCTCTAAAGTACGACAATAGCTCCAACTCGGTTGAGGTCTTAACTCTTCTTAAGGAAATGGAGGACCAGATTAAAATTCTCCGCAGCGAGAACTTAGAGATGAAGAGGGTTATCACTCGCCTCTTCTCTCTCTCCCAAGCTACGCATTCGGAGGTGAGAAATTGTTGCATCCATGGAAAAAAAAAGGGTTGTCAATTCAGGCGATAACGAGGATAATGTTTCAACTGTCAAAGTGGATTCTAAACTTGACAATATTATCAACAATTTTAAAGATGTTGAAAAGAAAGTGGATAATCTGTGAGATGATGTTGGGCATTTCTTCTTGGGTTTGAAATTTGGTGGAGGCTTGGTAAATGGAAGTTCTGATAAAATGGAGGTGTATCAACTATAATCCTTGGGCCTTCTCTTTTGTTTCTGGTTTTTGTTATGACTCTTCTTCGTAGTAGTCTTTCAATCCCGTCATGCTATGCTATAAGGATTTTGCTCTTGGTCATAGGGAAGCCTGCTACAGGTTTTTGTAACATCTTTTTGATAAGAAGTAGATGCACTCTAGAGGTCCTTTCAGAAAGTAAGGTATTTCATATTATACATCAATGTTTTGTTTCTGTTTACTTCTTCTTGGGCAGTTTGTAAGGAGATACAGTCTTCATAGATTAGGGAAGTTCCATGACAGTTTTAGATTAGAAAAGGATGAACAAGGAGTCACGGACTCCATCCTTCTGTGGGAGCAATCCTTCTCCATATTTTTTTTAACCTCCATCTCTTTTATTTAATCAAAGCTACTTACCTGTTTCTGTAAAAAAAAACGATTTGTTAAAACCCACCTCCAATTGTTAAATAATTTCACAACTTTTAGGGGGGGGTTTAGAAAGAGTGCCCCTAAATATATGTTTCAAGGTGGCTTCCTAAATCACCCCCCTAAAATTCAGGATAATTTTTCTTTCGAAGGATTTGTTTTAAAGACCGCCACCAAAAGTTCAATTCTCATGACTTTTGGCGGGCTTTTAGAAGGAATGCCCCTAAATATTTTTTTCAGGTATGTTCTCAATATAAAAAAATTACCTCTAATTGCACTATAATTGACACCTAATTAACCTCATAATTGAACCCTAATTACCCTAAATTAACCACTAATTTCCACTAAATGACCCCAACTTGACCACTAATTACCCCTCAATAATCCATACTTACCACTAATTAACCCTAGAAAACCTCTAAATGAACCCTACTTTTTTCCAAGGAAAACCTCGTGGAGAAACCCAAGGGATGCTTCCAAGCATTCATAGATGGTATATTCCCCAATAAACCCATTGATGTAGACTAGTGTACTTCACACACAGGGATTTGAAGTGAGATATGGTGGCCATTTGAAGGGATTGCACGTGTAGGGCACTACACATGATTACTTTACCTTAGAAGTGAGATATGGTGGCCATTTTAATATTTGCAACATTGATTAGGATGGATATTGTGGCCTATACCATGGGATATGAACTAAATTTAGGGTCTAATGCCATATTAATTTGCTATGGGGTTGATGGTCCATGCATGTTAAACTATACTACTACATAAGAACTATGTATGGAATCTCCATATTACATGTATCAATTCCCTTTGTGGCTCACGAGTGATGCGTCGTAAGGCCTTGAGACATCACATAATCTGTATAGAGGGAATATTATTTCAACTACAAGTGGGATATGTTGGTATTTTGAGATTTGTAACACCAATAATGGATCTCTTAGCCCACACCATGGTATAGGGTTTAAATTTATTGCCTAAGTTCATACCAATTTCTTATGGGGTCATGTACCATTATGAATCCCTTGACTATCACATAACATGCATCTACATATAAAATCTCTAGTCTACATGTGAGATATGATCACCATTTTGAGAACTTGCACATAGGGGATGGTTCTTGTTGCATGACTTAAAATATAGTCAAAACTATGGTCTTAGGCTATAACATTTTCCTCTAAATCTCATGGTCCATACGTGGGGCCCCAAATTACCACCACAAGCCCCCCATGTTGTTGAATTCCCACCCTCTAGCCTATAGGTAAGAATGAACATGTCATAACCCAGATTTGAACCAGGTGGGGAGGATAACAACTCCTCCTCTCTACCACTTGAGCTAGACCCAATTAACCATATATAAAGTATATTGTTATGAATATGTGGTTAACTATAATACAATGTCATCTTAACTGGTTAACCATGAATCCATCAACATCTTTCAAAATACATAATTGTAATCTACCATGATATTTAAAACATAACACCATTTCAATACCAAGGGCATCTATTGCTAGTGCTGGTGTCCAAGACAATAAATCCCTAAATATCTCATTACCATAAAACACACACATACATTTTCTAATTGGGTCTAGCTAGAGTGGTTGTAGGATGGATCTTTACCCTCCCCACCTATGTTATATTCCCATAAATGACACATTGAGCTCATACTGAGTATATTGTTGTTATGATTTTGAGCCTAGTTGTTGACCTAGCCTTGTGCCTTGAAGAATCAAGGGTTTACCTTGGTGTTGCAACCTAGAAAACACACACACACATTTATTTATTCAAGACAATGAAAGTCTAAGTATCCTACCGTTATATTAGTGTAAATCCTCTTGTGTGTGTGTGTGTGTGAGGCAAGGTGCTTGATCTCCTAGAGTTGGCTTTCCTTTTTCAACAAAGGAGCTCAATGCATACCTGGTAAACCAATTTGTTTAAAGTTAAAATGATACTTTTTATCCTTTTATATACATATAGCTATGTTGATCATTTTTTTTCCAAGGAAAAACCTTGCGGAAAACCCTCCAAGTACTTCCCCATGATTAATGGATAGTAAATGAGGTAATTCGTCAACCTTGATTATGGGGCCTAACCCCGAGGGGATCAAGACAATTGAACCTATGACTTCCCTAGTTTTGGAGGGAGAGATCTCACGTCTACATCATGAGTGCTCAAACTATGTTGATTATATGTGTTTGTTGATTTTCATTTGATGTATCTTAAATTCATGGAAATTAAGAAGTATATGCATGATGGGTGGCGATAAAATTTATTGGGAAAAGTCCCCATTGTGACATGACTTGCAAGGAGGGAAACAATGGTTTGTATCATGGATGTTGCATGGTGGCATTGTCTCACAATCGTCATGGGGCATATTGCCAACATTCTACATGTAGTATAATTGTATGGGTTTCTAGACATTGTTCACATGGTAGTGCTTATCATTTACCACTCACTAACATCCATCACATGCTTATTATTAACCTCCTCGCACATCAATCTAAGATGGTAGTTCCACATGATGATATTTATCCTCTTGTATTTATTAAACAAAAGGAGGATAAATATACCATAAGGTGCACTTAGTAGATTTAGGATTAAAACTTTAGGTGCACTTAATATATCTAAAGTTAAGATGGACCCATTCTATTTAAAAAAGAAGTTGTTAACTAGGTCAATGTATGTGTGTGTGTGTTTCCAAGGAAAATCTTGCAAGATCCCCCCCTCTTCCCCTAAATATCCAAATAGAGGCGTCTCAAATACCAACCACAATAATAGTTGAAAACCCAAGGTCTCAACCAAACTTGAATCAAAGATGTCACATTGAACTTTCATTTGAAACAATTAATTCAAATGGATCAAACTAACCCATTGATTTTTTAAATTGACGATACAAACCTTGCCAATGGTGAAAGAATCCTTGCTCTTCACCATTGGATCCAACTACTTTATAGGAAAGGGGAACATATTTTATAGTCATAGAAACTAATTAGTGTTGATGTATATGTAACTTCGGAATGTATTTCATATATGTATATTGTATGTACTCCTATAGAGATGGTATTATTCTTCTATACGAAAGTGTCATCATTTATATTGTAAGTGTTGTAACTTATACTTGATGGGTTATTAAACCACCTTGTTGGGGTCGGCCCTGTATAAGTCATGTGGGTCGAAGGATTATTAGACCAACCTATTGGGGGTCGGCCCGGTCAACATCATTTTATGTGGTTAAGTTCGATCCTACATGATTTATGTAAAAGGCAAGTCAAGTCAAGTATAAATAGAGTGCGGGAGGCACTCTATTTAATCACTCACTTCTCACTCATGCACTCAAGGAAGAGTGGCACACTTATGGAGGAGGATGATTTGCTACTAGGATATGTCTATCTCTTATGTTTGGGTTGTATCATTGCTCTATCTATCTCTGAGGAAGTTATTGGGGTTTTTCACCTTTATGGTTTTACCCAAGTAAATCTTTGTGTCTCTTGTGTGCTTGCATTATTGTCTCCATGATTGATATGTTGTAGATATGCTGTACATGTTGTTCTCTCAGTTAAGATCCTAGATTAGATTGAAGTAAATTCTGAAAATTTAACATGGTATCAAAGCTATCCTGAAAGAAGGCATGATATGGCATGTATGACACTTGTTGCACTTACGATGCTAGGGCTTGATATAGCAAAACCCAGTCATCGTAGAACTTTCGCTATAAATCCGTTTTGGAGAAGTTTTTGGATCTGAAACCTTTACAGGTCGAATATTAAATCCACATGTACCTTGTGTCCAAAGGACAACCTCTAATTAGTTGTACTTTGTGATTTATGATCTGTACAATATAGGGTTTCTGCCTCTTCCAGATCTGAGTCAAAATCAGGTGACCTTGGGAAAAAGGTCATAACCTGGGCTAGGAATATCCAAATGAAATTTCGTAAAATGTGACAGGTAGTACACAGAATGTACTATCTCAGGAAAAGTTTTCAGAGGCCGAAGTTGAACCAGTGACACGTGGTATGTCGTACAAGTTCTCTCTCTTGTATTATCCCATAAACAGGTCACATTGCGACACTTGGCATAACTCTCTCTCAGAGAATCCAATTGAGGTCAAACCTGTTAGGATGGAAAGATAACAGGTTGGGCTATCTCAAGAAACTTTTTCAGACCCTGTGGATCAAAACATTCGGAGGTACACCAGAAACAATCAAGTACATATTTCTGTCAAAACAAAATTATTTTTGAGTACCTTCATTCATGGCTTCTGGAATTTAGGGCTTCGGAGAAAGTTGGAATTTTTGTAATCAGAGAACATGGCTGGATGCTACTCATCAAAATCAAAATTTAGAGACCAAGATCAGAATTTTTGGTTGGGCAGAAGGCCGAGCTTGATCAGACCCTAGTTCGGGACTTTGATCAGAAAAGTGGAAAATTAGGTCTTCTGTAAAAATGGGAATTTTTGAAATCTGTGACCACGGCTGGAAGCTCCTCAGAAAAATAGAAGCTTAGAGCTTTGGATCAAACCTTTTGATTGGGCAGAAGAGTGGGCTTCATCAAACCCCAGTTCAGGGTCACGTCCAGTGAATCTGAAAGTTTCAAAGGCAAAATTGAGGAGTGAAGCTTTGCAGTTTTCAAATTCTGAATATACCAGCTTGATCAGCTCATCAAGGCGCATATTTCTATCCTTTCGGAAGTTTGAAATTCAAAGTTTGAATTTTTGTGGTTTCTCTGACAAACCCATATCCAGCTCCAGGTCCAGTTCTTGCAAATCAAGTGGATTGGGTTAATCCTAGAAGAAGATGGATTGGTCACCTGCATAAGTGAAGAAGTTCCTGTTTCAGAGGGAGATGAGGCTAAGGCCTTACATAAGAAGATTACAAGCGATCTCGACAGGTATGACTCATCGAGGTATGTTTCGATATTTGTTCATGATTATGTTTATGGTATGTTTGTCTTCATGTTATTACGATTAGTACAATCTTGATTTTAGATTTGTCGTATCACCTTAACAAAATTATGAATGCAAGATAGAAGATATTCATTGGTTAGGGTGTTGACACTTATGATTGTACTAATGCATTATGGTGTTGTAAGAGGTTTATGTTGTCTGCTAACATAAAATGTACACCAAGAAAGACAAATCATGTTCTACTTCAAGAACATATGATCATGGTGACATGAAGACAAGGATTCATCCATTGTCATGGATCACATAGAAGATCTACTTTCGAGGTATGTATAACTTGGTTCTACAATGGTTAACTTATGAGACATGCATGTTACTAGCACAAGTCACTGAAGAGAACCAGAAGACATTATGCAGGTATGTTAGATATAACTAGCTAGCATGCTAATCCAGGTATGTTTTTCCTATATCAAGCTAGAATCCTACCTTGTGTTAGGATCTTATACTGTTGTGTTGTTGATAATGATTATTCATAAAGTCATAGGTTTGAATAATCATGGTTGTATGCATATTATGCTTCTTACCATAATTGATGATATGACTAACCAGAAGAGTCCTATGATCAAATAAGAAAATGTATGAGTAAAAGAAGACTTCCCTGAAACCTTGAATACTAATGTTTATTATCTGTGAATGATCATGAATATACATGTTTAAAGATTATTGTGTTTTGATAATATTAAGATTATACTAATGAATGTTTGATTACATATGAGACCTACAGGATAACACAATGATGATACTAACAAGCATGCATAGGGATCGAGAATGAATATAAGTTCAAGGACAAGTAATCCAAGAAGCAAAGATCAAGAGGGAGTACACTCCAGTGGTTTCTGCAAGGATGCAGATATTCAGAGGGAGTTGACCATCTCTCTACATTCCACAACAGAAAGGTGTAGAAAAAGCTACTTCAGATTAGGACTCTAGTAGCTCCTGCAAGGAAACGAAGACTCAGAGGGAGTCAACCCAACGAACAAACAAAGATAAGTATTTGACTTGAAATTTCTTAAATAATACTGTTCAATAATGTATATACTGATTTTCCTAGAATTAGGTTGTGTATTATGCATATTAGAATAATTGAATTGATGAACAGTATACTACTAATATGCATGGGTAAGTGGCCTATGGCACTGTACAACATTCCATTGCTACTTATCTATAATGAAACCTCTTTGCTGACATGTTGGGAGTTGTGCACACTCTTAACAATGTTCTGGTGGAGATTGGAAGGCATCTAGAAAGTTACGGGATATGGATAAATGTTGTATTGAAGCATTGGCTAAGATAATTGCATGACTGTATGACATATTTCTTTATGTGTAAGAATTTGTTCTGAAAACTATGAGATGTTTTCTAATCATGCAATTTAATTTGTTGTGTAGGAAAGATCGTATGCCATCACCTACAAAAGAAGAACTACAATATTTGTTCAGCAACAAAATTATCTATTGAAGATATTGAAGTTCTCAGGATCTGGGATGAAGAAATGGAATGCCATGATCCGTCGATCATGAAGAATGATGTTTGGGATGTAGTCCCAAGACCTGAAGGGAAGTTTGTTATGACTTCCATATGGATCTATCAAGATCAAGCATGCTGCAGATGGCAGCATAGAGAAATATAAAAGTGATGAAATAGAAGATACACCAGATGGATTTCAAGACAGCTTTCTTGAATGGTGTAGTTGAAGAAGAAGTGTATGTGGAGCAGCCACTTGGTTCTGAGACACATGACAGGAAATCATATATGTGTAGAACTTGGTATGGTAGGATAGGCAGCTTTCTATCCAGTTTGGTCTTTACCAAGAGTAAAGCGAGTTCCAACCTTTACTACAAGGTTGAGGAAGGCAATCTAGTGATACTACTATGTGGATGACCTGTTTGTATCAGGTGAGGATAGATTGATTGCCGACACACAGCGGAAGCTTGCTGTCGAGTTCGAGTTGAGGAATTTGGGGATGATGCACTATTTTTTTTTGGCATGGAGGTGTGGCATAGTGATGGAATCTTCCTTGGACAAGGGAAGTATGCAGTAGAGATCTTGAAGAGGTTCGGGATGATGGACTGCAAGGCTATGGCCACACCTATGGCATCGAACCTGAAGCATCTGTGTGATGCTTCATCTGAGCCGATTGATATCACTATGTATCGTCAGATGATTGGGTCCTTGATGTACCTGACGAACATGAGACCAGATATTTGCTTTGCGGTGAACACATTGAGCCAATGTTCACCTGGTTGTTGTAAAGCATGTTCCGAGGTACCTGAAGGGTACAGTAGATTATGGGCTCAAGTATGAGGCGAATCAAAAGTTTAACTTGCAGGGTTATGTTGATTCAGATTGGGCTGGCAGTGCTACAGATAGGAAGAGCACATCTGGATGCTGCTTCAGTATGGGATCAGGTGTGATCTCTTGGTTTAGAAGGAAGCAGTCCTATGTAGCACTAAGTACAGCTGAGGCAGAGTATGTTGCAGCCTGTTCAGCTAGTTGTGAGGCAGTGTGGCTACGGAAGCTATTATCTGAGTTATTTGATCTCCCGTTGGATGCTACTTGTATCTTTTGTGATAACCAGAGTTGTGTGAAGCTGTCCGAGAACCCAGTGTTTCATGACAAGTCGAAACACATAGAGATAAAATATCACTATATCAGGGATATGGTGCAGAGAGGAGTTGTGAAGCTCCTGTATGTTGCGACGAACGAGCAGATTGCAGATGTGCTGATGAAGCCACTAGCCATGGTGAAGTTTGAGTACTTCAGAGAGAGGCTTGGCATTATTCAAATCAAGGACACTTTGAGGAAGAAGTGATGGACACATTTGCTGAAGCCATTCCAAGCATGTTGGAAGGAGGATCCTTCACATGGCTGTGGATGTAAGCACTGAATGATGAGCGTTAGGATGATGTTCTGGTTTCTATTGGATATGATCAGTTGGATCAGTTTTATGTATGTATGTATGCATCATGTTGGATGCTGGATATGATCAGTTGGATCATTTATATGTATGTACGCATCATGTTGGATGCTGGATATGATCGGTTGGATCATGTGTATGTATTTTTGTATATGCATCATGTTGGATGCTTGGACCATGTATCTGTATATGTATCAGATGGATACATTGTATGATCAGGTGGATCATGTATGGTGATATGTGTCATGTATTTGTATTTGTATCAGGTGGATACATTGTATGATCAGGTGGATCATGTATGAGGATATGTATCAGGTAGATACTTGGTATGCATCAGGTAGATGCATTGTATGATCAGGATGATCATGGATGACGAGCTTCAGGATGTTGCTCCAGATGACATGCAGCAGGATGTTGTAGTGATGATGATCAGGATGATCATGTGTACATCAGGGTGATGTATGGTGAGTATCGGGTTGATACTCTATGGCCATGGATCAGGATGTGCAAATGAGCATATAATTCTTTGCCCTGGGAGATTTGCAGATAGTCTTTCAAGGTTTTGCCTATGGCATGTAATTCGGTGCCCTGGGATATCTGGAAAATGCTCTTTCGAGTTTTTGCTCTGGGAGGACATATAATTCGTTGCCCTGGGAGATCTGCAAATAGTCTTTCGAGGTTTTTCCTATGGCATGTAATTCGTTGCCCTGGGATATCTGGCAGATGCTCTTTCGAGGTTTTGTCCTATGGCATATAATTCGTGTCCCTGGGAGATCCGATAGGTTGGGCTGTGTGCTCGTAATCAGTCCTGGGATGCTCTTGCGAGGTTTTGCCATGACCACATGTAATTCGTGCCCTGGGAGATCCTATAGGTAGAGTTGTGTGCTCGTAACAGCCTAGGATGCTCTTGCGAGGTTTTGTGGTGACCACATGTAATTCGTGCCCTGGGAGATCCTATAGGTAGAGTTGTGTGCTCGTAATAGCCTGGGATGCTCTTGCGAGGTTTTGTGGTGAGGTCACATATAATATGGCCCTGGGAGATCTGCAGATAGTCTTTCGAGGTTTTGCCTATGGCATGTAATTTGTTTCCTTGGGATATCTGACAGATGCTCTTTCGAGGTTTTGTGACGCACGTAATAAGTCCTGAGGATTCCACAGTATGGCCAGTGATGACGAAGACCTGCAGGTGGTGGGCCTACATCCAGTATGAAAAAGGACTGGCTCTGTAGAACTTCCTATGACGAGTAGATTCAGAGATTGATTGAGATAGCAGCAGTAGTAACGATGATGATAACTCGATGACGATTATCCAGTGACGATGATCCAGAGAAGAAGACTTGTGCTAGAAGACCTGTGCTGAGAAATACCTTCCTAGTTAAGAGGGAGTGTTGATGTATATGTAACTTCAGAATGTATTTCATATATGTATGTTGTATGTACTCCTATAGAGATGGTATTATTCCTCTATACGGAAGTGTCGTCATTTATATTGTAAGTGTCGTAACTTATACTTAATGGGTTATTAGACCACCTTGTTGGGGTCGGCCCTATATAAGTCATGTGGGTCGAAGGGTTATTAGACCACCCTATTGGGGGTCGGCCCAGTCAGCATTATGTTATGTGGTTAAGTTCGAGCCTACATGATTTATGTAAAAGGCAAGTCAAGTCAAGTATAAATAGAGTGCAGGAGGCACTCTATTTAATCACTCACTTCTCACTCATGCACTCAAGGAGGAGTGGCACACTTATGGAGGAGGAGGATCTGCTACTAGGATATGTCTATCTCTTACGTTTGGGTTGTATCATTGCTCTATCTATCTTTGAGGAAGTTATTGGGGTTTTTCACATTTATGGTTTTCCCCAAGTAAATCTTTGTGTCTCTTGTGTGCTTGCATTATTGTCTCCATGATTGATATGCTATAGATATGTTGTACATGTTGTTCTCTTAGTTAAGATCCTAGATCAGATTGAAGTAAATTCTGAAAATTTAACAATTAGAAGACACTACAAACTATGCATATCCAATTGTTATTATTCATACACAAATCACACAGAGGAGGTATGGGAAGGTTGAGTAAGGAAGTATAATCCCCCACAACCAATCAACCATTATGTTAGTGGGGTCCAACACCTTTGTCGATGTTGATATTTACATAATGATCATGGCATATTGGGGCTTATATGTTGTTGTGCAACATATCTCACAACTAATGCAAGATAAGAGGGAAGGGAATTTTATTGTTGCAACAACTATTCCAAGATGCCACAAGATAAGCATATCTCATTATTATTATCCTCGTTACACCCACACACATGTCATATAGATGTTGGGGGGCGGGGCTAAGCAAGAAAGCATAACCACCTTGCAACCAATAAACCATTTTTTCATAGGTGAAACTTATATCCCAATGTAGTAAGTATGCACCTTCCCAATATGAAAATATATTCAATGAAGAAAATCCAACTTGCAATATTCAACTACTCAAGCTCATGCAACTAAGAAGTCACAAGTGTGAGGTATCTCTTCCGTTAAATTTTCCTAGGACTTGCACCTAGCCCCAATCAATTTTGCAAGTGCAAGCACTATCACAAACACAAGTATAAACAGAGAACATGTCACTGTAGAGACTTAAACCCTAGTAGGGATAATAATGGTGCCTCACTTTCATTAATATAATAAACCATAACCAATTAACATTATTGCATCGAGTGAAACGAGGTGCTCTACAACCCAGTATGGGGGATATGTTGTAACAGGATGTAACGTTTGTAACAAAATAATTAAAAAAATTCATGTCGGCTCATAAAATAAAAAATTATGGAAAGTATTTAAAAAAAAAAATCCATGTTGGTTCATAAAATAAAATATTATGAAAACTAATTAAAAAATAGATATTCGTTTATAAAATAAAAACTTAAAACTTAAACCCTGATTTATCAATCAAAAAAGATCAAATTTCTTGAGTTTAAATTTAAAAAAAGAAATACACATCAAGAAATTGGATCCCTCTCGGTGTTTAATAGATACGAGTTTAAGATGGATCTTATTAATAAAAGAATCACCAACTTAAACTACCTCCATAAATATTATAATATTAACCTTTACATGTTATGAAAACCCAAATCAATTTCACCAACAAAGACAAAAAGTAAAAAAAGATCAACAACGAAGCTCTGATTCCCACTATTCATGTGAAACCCTTGGATTCCAAAATCCCAATCAATTATGGTGGCGAATGAAATGAGATAGTTACATCATGTGTTTATCACCAGACCCAAAAAATTGGGGTGGATACAAAAGTGGCGTGCGTGCGTGCGAGGGTATCATCAATTCCCACTCAACACCTGCAATTGAAAATCTTTTGACGCTCTTGGCAGCTTCCATTGGCATGCTAAACCCTTGTAAGTCCCTTATTCGTCATGCTTCGTACTGTAAATAATATGCAACATTGAATTGAATTCCTTTCTTCTCCTAAACTGCAAGACCCTTTTCCTTCGATCATATGCAAATGTGAAGAGGAGGGTTATACTGTCCATTTTCTCAAAATTAAACCCAAATGAAATTGATTAAATGGTTGCCTGGATGAAGGCCGCATCAGAAAATGCCTGAGAAACTTCTTACAGTGATCTATGCATACGGAGGTTGTAAAAATATAGGTTAAAATGTTTATGAATTGTGATTCGGCTGATCCAATTTGCTCCAATTCTTCATGTTTCCGCTCCACTTCACGGTAGTTATTAGTTCAGTTCAAATTATTGTTTTATAGAGGACTATATTCTGATTAAATTCATTTTTCAATTTTGATTTTAAGAGAAAGAAGTCGTACAGGTCATGTATTTTTCAAAAGACAGTAAAAAGTAAACATACACATAAGTAGATCGAGAGGGAATTTAAAAAGCTGCAGAGGTTCATCTTCCCCACATTATCGAATGAAAATAATTTTGGAACTGGCTAAGATTAGTTTCACACAACAAACTGATAAAAAATACTATTTATCAAGGTTGAAATGGAATGACTTTGACCAAAATGCACAATTTTGGGCAGTTTGTTTAAGTTTTTTTTATGTACTTTGAGGAATTCTAGTTTACTTCTGTAAATCTCAATTTAGAGTTATTTCTCACTATCTGATATGTTAGACTCTCATTTACCAAAAACATGACTCTAAAAACTGGGTTTGACTCTAATGTTTATGTGTGAAATGCTCTTGTTGACATGTATCACAAAAATAAATGAAGCAGGAGGTACCCACAAGGCCCTTAAGAGTTCAATTACTTGAGAGTTGGGCTTTGACATAGGTGGACAAACTATTGATTGGCTATTGCACATGGCATTCAAGAATTTTTTATTCTCACCCATTTGTTGGGATTCCGAGATAATGAAAACACTATATAATAGTTATTGGATTAGTCAAAGTCCACCATTTCAGCTAAATTTGGAAGACACTCTACATATACAAGTATTTTATGATATCCAGGTACATATTCATCACCCTCAACCCCTCCATTCCCTACTCCACACTTTTCACAGAACCCACAAGGGGTCACACCAAATACTTTTACACCCACATGTGGACTGTGATGAGGCGCTACTCCCACACTGACAGCGACAGGAGGAGCAGGAGGAGGCAATACTACATGATATTCTTCAAATCCTCATACTTCTATTCCCATAGCCACATCCATTCAAAGAAGTATTGCCTATGATATTGAATCATTCAGATCTACAAATTCCTAATACTTATTTCAATGGATTTCTTGGTGGCCAATCCCAAATGAAGGAACATCACGAATTTCAGAGGGGCTACATGTCGAATAATGGTATTTTTAATTTGGCTAGAATTATGTAGCTAAAGTCCCATACCCAGTCCTAACAACACACTTGTAATTCTCATGGAAAATCACAACAAGAAAGTCTAGAGAATATACATAGGTGAAGTAGAAGTTTATCGATCTACCTACACTGGAAATATTGTTGATCTGGGAGTGGTGTTAGATTTTCTACTTTTAATCAATATTTATCTAGGATCTTACTGAAAGAATAACATGCACAGCATAACACAATAGACACAAAGAATTTCCTCGGGGAAACCATAAAGGAGAAAACCTTGCAACTTCCTCAGAGATAGAATAGTCACCAATACAATGTCAAAAGTAAAACCCAAAATAAAGATGGTCTTCTGTAGCTCCTCTTCTTCTCCTCCTATGCAAACTTGTCCTCTCTCTCACTTATGCGAACTTGTGAGTGAGTGTGTTGTGAAAAATGAGAGAGTTCCACTCTCTATTTATACTTTATCTTTCACTTGACCTTTTTACTTACTAGGTCGGCCCCAGTTGTACCTAACTGGGCCAACTTCTCAAGAAGACTCTATTAACCCTAATACAATCTGACTCTGGGGTCTATTGCCCTGACTTACAATGGAGGGTTAACCTCAATGACTTTACATGACCAAATACAATAATGACTTCTCTGACCGGAGGAATAAACATCTCCGTCGGAGGTACAAATAAAATACAATATAAAATACAAGTGAATATCTTCCGAAGTTACAATTACATTAACACTTCCTCTTAACTAGGAAGGTATTCTCTTGACACAGTCATCAACACATCTGGACACAAGTCTTCGTCGCTGGATCATCAATGCTGGAACATCATCATCAACACTAGATCATCGTCATCGCTGCTGCTGCAATCCTCATCATATCGATCATTGATTGGTGACATCTCTCGAATCTAGTCGTCATAGGAAGTTCTACAGAGCCAACCCTTTTTCATGTTGGATGTAGGCCTAGACCTCATGTAGGTCTTCGTCATCTCTACGAGCAATCCATCAAGTAGGTACAGCCCATGACCAGTCATTACATTACCTCTGCAAACACCTGCGTCTCCTACTGTCGCCTCCTCGTCTTCAGATCATCTCATTGTCACATGGAGCACAACCCAAATGCACATAGCAAGTCTACCAACATGGGAGGGCCAACCTACCACCATGTGAGACACATCACTTACATCGACCGACATGGGAGGACTTTCCTACCACCATTCGGGAAAGGCTCAACACTTACATCAACCAACATGGGAGGACTTTCCTACCACCATTCGGGAAAGGAACTGCACTTACATCAACCGACATAGGAGGACTTTCCTACCACCATTCGGGAAAGGCACAAAACTTACATCAACTAACATTGGAGGACTTTCCTACCACCATTCAGGAAAGGCTCGGCACTTATATCAACGTCCATGGGAGGACTTTCCTGCCACCATGTCGGAATGGCTCGACACTTATATCAACGACCATGGGAGGACTTTCCCGCCACCATGCCGGAATGGCTCGACACTTATATCAATGGCCATGGGAGGACTTTCCTACCACCATTCTGGAATGGCCCGGCACTTATATCAATGGCCATGGGAGGATTTTCCTGCCACCATGTCGGAATGGCCCATGTGCATCTGCGTTTTCCAGACTCATCACTTCCTCTTGGAAGGAACCTCAATCTGAAGAACACCAAGCTTCTCTCTAAAGTACTCAAACTTCACTACAGCTAGCGGCTAGGTCAACACATCGGCTATCTGCTTGTCCGTCGCAACATACTAGAGCTTTACTGCTCCTCTCTGCACCATATCCCTGATATAGTGATACTTGATCTCAATATGCTTCAACTTGTCATGGAACACCGGGTTCTCGGACAACTTCACACAACTCTGGTTGTCACAGAATATACAAGTCGCCTCTAACTGGAGATCAAACAAATCAAACAGTAGCTTCCTAAGCCATACTTCCTCACAACTAGCCGAACAAGCTGCAACATACTCTGCTTCGGCTGTACTCAGTGCCACGCACGACTGCTTCCTGCTAAACCAGGAGATCATACTGGATCCCATACTGAAGCAACATCTTGAAGTGCTCTTTCTATTTGCGGCATTGCCTGCCCAAAATCCGAATCAACATAACCTTCTAGGTTAATCTTCTGATTCGCGTCATACTTGAGCCCATAATCAATTGTACCCTTCAGGTACCTTAGAATATGCTTTGCGGAAATCAAGTGAACATGTCTCGGATCCGTCAGGAATTGGCTCAATGTGTTCACAACAAAGCATATGTTTGGTCTCGTATTCGTCAGGTACATCAATGACCCAATCATCTGACGATACATCGTGGCATCAACTAACTCTGATGAAGCATCACTCATTAGCTTCAAGTTCGATGCCATAGGTGTGGCCATGGCCTTGCAATCCATCATCCCAAACCTCTTCAGGATCTCTATTGCATACTTCCCTTGTCCAAGGAAGATTCCATCCGCACTCTACCACACCTCCATGCCTAGAAAATAATGCAACATGCCCAGGTCCTTTATCTCGAACTCTGCGACTAGCTTCCTCTTCGTATTTGCAATAATCCCATCCTCACCTGTCACAAACAGGTCATCTACATAAAGTAGAAGTATCACTGGGTTCCCTTTCTCAACCTTGTAGTAAAGGTTGGAATCCGCTTTACTCTTGGTAAAGCCCAAACTAGTCAGGAAGCTATCTATCCTGCCGTACCATGTCCTGGGTGCTTGCTTTAAATCGTACAAGGCTTTCTTCAATTTGCACACATTAGTCTGCCTGTCATGTGTCTCAAATCCAAGTGGATGCTCCACATACACTTCCTCTTCTACTACACCATTCAAGAACATTGTCTTGACATCCATCTACTGTACCTTCCATTTCATCACTGCAACCAGTGCAAGTACTAATCTGATGGAAGTGTATCTGGCTACAGGTGCAAATGTCTCCTCATAATCTATGCCTTCCTTCTAGGAGAATCCACGTGCCGCAAACCTCGCCTTTTGTTTCTCTATGTTGCCATCTGCAGCATGCTTAATCTTGTAGATCCACTTAGAAGTCACAACAGATTTCCTTTCTGGTCTCGGAACTACCTCCCAGACATCATTCTTCATGATGATTGGTATTCCTCGATCATGGCATCCTTCCATTCTTTCTTCTCAACAACTTCCTCATAGTTGGAAGGTTCTTTGTTAATGATGTCACACAACATGGCTACATAGTTGGAGTATGGCCTAGGTCTCTTACTTTCTCTGTGCATCCCCTCTGGAGCGCCATACCTCTCTGCATATTGTATTACTTCTCGTACCCATGTTGGTTTCCTCTTGTGGGATTTCTTCTCACAAGGTGGATCTACAGTTTCTTGTGGTTCTTCCATCTCGCGGTCTTCGTGGTCTTCTGGAATTGCTTCTTCCATAGCTGTATCTCTGATCCTTGGAACTTCAAGTTCTTCAATGTCTTCAATAGGTAACTTTCTTGATCTTCGTCGCTTATTCTTCGAAACAAGTCTCTCTTGTAGGTGATGGTACACGATCTTTCCTACAAGTCAAGTTCAATTGCATGATTAGAAAACTTCATAGTTTTCAGAACAAATTCTTACGGATAAAGACATAGGTCATATAGTCATGCAATTATCTTTGTCAATGCTTCAATACAACATTCATCCATATCTCGTAACTTTCTAGATGCCTTCCATCTCTACTAGAACATTGTTGAGAGTGTGCACTACTCCCAACATGTTACCAAAAAGGTTTCATTCTAGATAAGTAGCAATGGAATGTTGTACAATACCATAGGCCACTTACCCATCACATGCATATTAGTAGTATACTGTTCATTAATGCAAATATCCTAATATGCATAATACACAACCTAAATCTAGGAACATAAGTATGTACACCACTGAACAATATCATTTAAATAAATAGATATATAAGAAATGAAAATTCAAATACTTATCTTTGTTTGTTTGTTGGGTGGACTCCCTCTTGATCTTTGCTTCCTTGCAGGAACTACTGGAGTCTCTGACAGAGTGTTCTTCTTCATCGTATGATTCTGAGGTCATGTGCCTTTCTTGCTTATGATCGGAAATGTTGAGCAAGTATTCTACATTGTAGATCACTTGTTCTTTGTACTAGAGCAGACTCTATGTTCTCCTTCTTCTTCATCTTAACCAATGCTGAAATGGATGAGAGGTTCTTCCATAGAGCATTGATCCTTATTTGTTTATGGAGTCCAACTTTGTAGGAGTTTTTCGTACTCCTCTTATGTAATACTGAAAGTCATCTCTAGCTTCACCTTATGTGGTGGAATCTTCTGAATAAACCCTTGTAACTGGTTACCTTCGTTACAATACATATTCTTCATCACTTGAAGAATCTTCTCTTTCTTCTTCTCTGGTTCTTTTCCTTACGGGTTCATCATCTTCAGCGGTGTGAGCATGATGTCTCTTCTTGTTTGTCTTCTTGTTGTGGGAGACACTTATGTTTCTGGGACAATCTCTGGAGTAGTGTCCCTTCTCATCACATGTATAACATCTAATGTTGGATATATCTCTTTTGGATCTTCTAAAGTTCTACCTCTGACTTTGGTGGTGGTGTTTCTCCCCCTTACTGTGATGGTGGTGCTCCCTCTTGTTGTTATTCCTCGTGGGTGTGCTATGAGAGCTTGATCTTCATTTCCCATCTTCTCTTCTCGAGCTACAAGTCGAGCTTCTTCTTGTGAGCATTCTTCCCATAGTCTACTGAAGGTGATTAACTTCTTCCTTGCACAAATCCCTTGAATGAAGGAGTCCCATGATCTATGGAGACCATTCAAGGTGGTCATCACAATTTCTCCATCTTCTACATTTTCTCCCACAACTTCAAGTTGCTCCTTGATCTGAGAGACCCTTGTAAAGTATGACTGCATGGTCTCTGCATTTTGAATCTTCACAACCTTCAATTGGTTCCTCAAGGTAATCTTCCGATTTATATTCTTCTCAAGGCATCAAACATCTATTTGGGTGTCTTCAAGGATGACACATGTGGGATGAGATTATCCTTAATAGAATTTGCAATGATCCTCTTGGCCTTAACCAGGTTCTTCTTGTGTAAGGATTTTGCCTCATCTCCCTCTAGTGCTGGAACCTCTTCATTCACATATATGTCCAATTCTTTTTCTTCTAGGACAAGCCCAATCCTATACTTCCATGTTCGGAAGTTATCAGCCCCTTCAAGCTTATCCTCAAGCTTGGTGTGGTGAGACATCTTTAATGAGAACCTCAAATGGAAATGACAAAGGTTTAGATCTTACCAATTTGAGATGCTGAGCTGAGATTGTTCCTAGAGGCTGGCCTAGGGTTTGTCAGAGAAACCCTAAATTTTAAAACTTGGAATTTGGAACTTTTGATTGGACAGATAGATGCACTTGACTGAGGTGAGTATCCTGGTATACTTGGTTTAGTGAAGATTCCAAAATTTCACCCTTGAAAATTGACTTGCGAAATTCGGATTTGCAGTTTTCTGGCTTTTTGTGGTTTCTCTGGTCTAAAGTCAAACTAGGGTTTGACTTTTTGGGAGTTTTACCCAACCAAAAATTTCGATCTTGGAGAGGCGCACTTCCCTATGCCAATTGCACTCCAAAATTCCAATTCTATGAGAAGCCCTAATTTTACTCCGGCAGCAGTGACGAGCCAAAAAAATGAAAATTCTCAGAATCAACTTCTGCTTCAACAAAAAGATGCGCCTTCCTTAGGCGAGTTAGCCTAGCCTCTTTTTGTTGATGATCTGTGGAGAGAAGTCCAAAAATTAAGAATCCCTAGCTTCCGCAGTTGCACAATGTCTTCTTTTCAGGTTAGCTCTAATCCCATGTTAGATTTTCTACTTTTAATCAATATTTATCTAGGATCTTACTGAAAGAATAACATGCACATCATAACACAATAGACACAAAGAATTTCCTCAGGGAAACCATAAAGGAGAAAACCCTGCAACTTCCTCAAAGATAGAATAGTCACCAATACAATGTCAAAAGTAAAACCCAAAATAAAGATGGTCTTCTGTAGCTCCTCTTCTTCTCCTCGTATGAAAACTTGTCCTCTCTCTCACTTATGCGAATTTGTGAGTGAGTGTGTTGTGCAAAATGAGAGAGCTCCACTCTCTATTTATACTTTATCTTTCACTTGACCTTTTTACTTACTAGGTCGGCCTTAGCTGTACCTGACTGGACCGACTTCTCAAGAAGACTCTATTAACCCTAATACAATCTGACTCTAGGTTCTATTGCCCCGACTTACAATGGAGGGTTAACCTCAATGACTTTACATGACCAAATACAATAATGACTTCTCCAACCGGAGGAATAAACATCTCCGTCGAAGTTACAAATAAAATAAAATAATAAATAGAATATAAAATACAAGTGGATATCTTCCGAAGTAGCAATTACATTAACAAGTGGGAGTGGGAGTATCGATACCAATAATACCCATGCAACTTTCCATAAATGATCATCGCAATCATAATCCCACTAATGTTAATTATGGTGATAGGGGAACTAGAGTGGATCAGCTGAGGCATCTCCTTAGGCCTAGTTAATTTTATGGGGTTTTAATTCTCTTTGTGAACTTAGAGGAACCTGGAAGGTATAAAACCACTCTTAGGCCATGTAACCAACTATCAAGAATGGTTGTAGAGCTTGAAGCCACACAATTCACATGAACTTATGGACTCCTAATCTTAATATTTCCCAGGATATACTTAACCAAGTACAAGCTCTAGATGATCATTATCAAATGAGTTTGTGAATATTGAATTTGACACTCAAACAAAGAAGAAGAGAAGAAGGAGGTTAGTGACTTTGGAAATATTGAAACTGAAACTAAAATAGAGAAGAAGCATGATGTCAATGAGTTTGCAAATATTGAAGCTGAAACTCAAACAAAGAAAAACAAGGATGTTAATTAGTTTGTGAATATTGAATCCGACATTCAAATAGAGAAAAGGCTGGGGATTAATGAGTTTGGGAATATTGAAACTGAAACCCAAATAGAGAATAAGTAGGATGTTAATGAATTTGTGAATATTGAAATTAAAACTCAAACAAAGCAGCAACTACAGGATGTTACAAGTGATATGGAAGGTCACAAAGATGGAGGATGGAATGAAGGATCACGAAGGGAAGAAAAAGATACTAACAAACAAGTTGGTGATACAAGAATTATTGAGGTAGATGCAATTGATATAAAAATATGGAGGCAAGACAGTAGAGCATTGGGCGTAATGCAGTCGATGCCATGTTTGATGTTCAATAGTACTCCACGATATCGGCATTGTATCATGAAATTATCCAATGTGTTTTAGTGTATGCTAAATGTGGGAGCTTGGACAGTGCTTCTAAAATGCTTGATAACATGCCAGAGGGTGATGATGCATGCCTTATGTGGGAATCTAGATGATGCATGCCTTATGTTTGAAAAAATGCCTTGGTGTTTTGATAGCCAAATTGACACTAGAAAACTGTCATCTTGTATTTGTAATTAAATTGAGTTGATATTGTTAAAATTTAATGCAGATCTGAATAGTAATTATTGTAGCAGAATGGTGACTGATATTTTTCACTTTTAGTAGAAATTACTTGATATCATAAATCATTAACCATAGATCAAAAAACAAATCACATAGTAGACACAAATATTTAACCTGGGGAAACCTTTTAAGGAATAAAATCCCAACAAAGAATAATCTTCCTTTATATGAGATGACTTGAGATTACATGAGCATATTTTAGAGCAGACTTTTACAACAGAGATGAACTTGCCACCAAGGCACACATATAAAGAGAAAACTGAAGATGAAATGCTTAGGAGAGATAGCTTAAGAGATGCCTGTTGATGTAATCCCTTCAAATGATGAAATCAGCCCTGATCTTTCCTTCTATAGCTTGTCCATACTAATCTAGCCCTGATCTAACCTATTGTTGCCTGTTGTCAGCTTTCTAAGGCCTGATCCTTACCCTACTGCCTATTGCTAGCTTGATCCAGACCCTCCTGGGCCCTATTCAGCCTCATGCTGCCTGCAGTTGCCTTGATCTGTGGCCTTTAGGGCACACCTTCCCTTCCGCACCCCTAATCTATGACCTCTTAAGGCCTATTCACCTAGCCGCATCCCTTCTAAGGGCCTATTCTCTTTGTCGCGGGCCCTATATGGTCTGCGTTGAGCCCTCGAGGGTTTGTCTAGCTTGTCGTAGCCCTGATCTAAGGCATGTACACCTTGCCATAAGCCCTTTAGGGCCTGATCACTCTTGTTGTGTTGGGCTGTGGGCCCTTTATGGCTGAACCAAACCCTAGAGAATGACATCAATGAAAAGATGTTGACTGGAGCAGCTTGGAAATCCCTCACACATTTGGTAGAGACAAAAATGATGACAAGAATGATGTGTTGATCACTTGAGAGTGCTCCATATTTATATTTCATCATTGAGTAAAATAAGACGTAAATTCCATAAGTTAAGGAAACCACTAACCCAAAACCACTTTTGTATTTTTTAATTTAATAATTAAAAAATAACTTTAATACCTTAGTTAGGGTCCTTGCATTTTTCATGATGGGATTTTAACACCTTATTAGTGCTATATGACCACATCTTCTTAAGCAAGTCATCTTAGGCAACTTCTTAGCCCTTCTCTTGGTCTCCATGGTCCACACGTGCCAATTCAAATTACATCATCATATACAAGGAAGATCATTCTTTGGATGTCTTGTGCTCCCCACTAATACCAAGGTCATATGCTAGTTACTCCAACAAGGGGTGGCCAATCCCTTGAGGAGTTCCCATAGCCCAATGACAAAGGAGAGGAGAACGTCACACATCATCTTGCCTAGACCCAGCCTAGGGATTCCTGTGTTGTCCTCGTAACTAACAAGGTTCCATAGCCCCAAGCTGAATCAAGTTGACCAATGTCAACATCTTTGTCACGTACCCAAAATTTCGTAAAATTTAAAACTTTTCTACGTGCCTAAAATGCCACTAAAATATATGCGGAAATATAAAGTGTGGGCTTACTTTCTTAAATTATTGCTTACAATTAATTAAAACTTTGAAATGTTTATTCTTGTTTATAAATGTCATTATAATAATCAAGGAAAAGATCCCTCAATGAAATTCATGTATATTAAGTACTATCTCCCGTCATTTCTGCATGAATAGATAGATGTTTTACTTTTAACTAAATCAATGCTTAACTTAAGATGTCAACCATTTCTTAAATCTTGCGGGATACACAAACTTCATTATGTCTTAATATACATCCTTTAAGAAACATATACTTCGTTCAATAAAACAATCTGAATGGTAACAACACAATCATAATCATAAGAGAAGCATTATATCAACAACCAACCTTCTATATGAATCGTATACATCAAAGTAATCATAAACATTTTTAAGGACAGAAACAAGTACTCATACATAAGACACCTTAAGGAACACCATAAGAAAACATAGGAGACCAAAAGTAACGTGGTTCACCCGTACACGGGCTAGTCCACAAAGTGTGTGCATCTTTTATTATAATTATCAAAACAAGTGAAGTATTACAAAATGGCAAACTCAGTTGTTTGCAAAATTCTATCATTCTTGATGCAAATACTATAAGAACATTTTTCACGTGGTTCACCCACATCTTGGGCTACGTCCACAAAAGGGTTGTGTTTATATTATTTAATCAAGAAATGATATTATATCAAGTAACATGGTTGTTGCAACCAATATCTTTCTGCTTTCTCAACCTCTCTCACAGAGAGTACTAAAATATACATTAAATTTTTAAAGAAAAACCCTCATAAGAGTACTTCCTTGTCTAAAGATTTATATTGAACAACATAACCTATATGTAATTCGTTAACATTAAGATCCTTCTTGGTCCAAACTTTTACCTATGGTTTATAACCTCTAAATATCCTAAGAGTTTATAACCTTTATATATTGTATCATCATAAATAACAAATCTAACTTTACTTTAGACTTTGATATATATATATATTCTATTATACTAAGATATTAATAAAAATCAAACCCTTACTTTATGTTCTCTTATACCAATATGTTATTATAATTAACAAACCTAAACTTAACTTTAGGCTTTGATATCTATATGTTCTCTTATAGCAAGAGCTTTTTTTTTTTTTTTTCACATGCAGTTAAACCGGCGCCCAATGGTGGGTGAGGACGCCGAATCATACGGGGTCTCGGGGTCAATCCTGGGTGGGGACGGTCACAGCCGACCGCCCCAGCCACCCGGCCATAACGGCGGCCCCCTTATAGCAAGAGCTTGTAACGTATGTATGTATGTAAATGTGTCTCCTAACGATGCTACGGTCAACCTCTATATGATACCCAATGGTTCACACTAATATATACTTTTCAATATTCTAAATAAGAGAAAACTCCTCTCACTCTATCATACATTAATATATACATATAAAGGAATCTACCTATTTTAGGATGGTCAGCATAACTTCAAGTCTGACTTGTGGTAGCATTATACACGTGTGGTAGCATTATACATGGAGATTTAAAATTTATAAACTTAATTCTTCCTGTGATCTATTTCATGTGGCAGAGGTTAAAAAAGATAATAATTTATTGCTCTACGTAATCATCCACAAAGATCGTAACTATAGATTGGGATCCTTATGCGGCCTTACGAAAACATAACTCTAAGATATATGCTTAATTCTATAGTAGGCGGAGATCAAGATTTAACAGCATTCGAACATGCATTCTTCTTAAGTATCTGGACATTAGTTATTTTAAATAAAACAATCAAGATACAATCTTGAATATATTATGCAGACACTGCGATTTCAATATCACATGAAAGTATAATTGGATCGCTATGCTTTTCATGCATCAAACATACTATGTATAAGCAGCAATTAAACTATCTTACTATACTGCGACCATGTTTAGCAAAAATATAACACACAGTGACTACTCCATAGATCGCTTTCTAGTAAAAGGCATAACCCACAGTTGAGGTTGAGACATAGATTCAGGATCCAAAGGGGGTTGGTCCTTAACCTAACAGGTGGCAGAATTATAAGCCTAAATCAAGGAATCAATCTAACAACATAAAATAAATATGACGAAGGAAGGGAAATCACCCTACATATATCTTGTTAATCTTCTTGCGAAAATGAAGTGGCACGTTATTTTCTTCTATAAATGTTGGGCAAGGATCGGATTTTCAGTTTTTGAACCATGCAAGAAAAACAATATCTCTATGACACTGTGCGCAACTCTAACTATTGGGCGGAGACCGACTTCATACATTGATTAAATGCAGAAGACAAGCTACCAACCATAAAATCTCTATCTGGTAAGGGAAGGTAGAGATTACTTACCCGAGTGTTGCTCCATTAAGAAAACGCAAGATTTACGACTAAAAATCTAAGTGGGAATCAGTACGTTTCGCAAGAAAGAACAAGGATTAGGGATCGGCGCAATAACGAGCTGGATTAAAGCAGTCCTGCAACATTTGCGCAGCAACCTCCACTACTGGCATCTGAATCCCTTCCATAATACTTCATGTGCATTCACATTCGACTGGAATCTACCATGTTTACAAATGGATCCAAACTCCTCGATCCCATCTCGTTTGCAGATAATAATATATGTTGTTAACGACCGCAAAAGAAAATGGAGAACTAGGATTAAGCTCCCAGACGAGCTGTCCATACTCAGCATGATAGAGTTGCGATCCGTTCCTTTTTAAAGATTTGGAGTTGTCGTGCTTTGGTGAGTTCACCAAGGTCATGGTGGCCTTCCTCCCTCGCTTTGATCTAACAATCTATATATAAAAATGGAACAAAAGAGGTAACAAGCCTTCGGGCTATCCCATTTCCCAAACAAACTACAGAACTCGGTTCGGAACGAATTCAACATTGTATTCCTCGAAGAGACGGAGAGAGTGCCAAAATATCCTCGATAAGAAGGATGAGTCCCTCACCCTACGTGGTGACACGTGGTGAAATAGTTTCCAACACTTGGCCTATTTTCATAACCGCCCATGTCTCATGCGTTGAGTTGGCTCCCTCTCCAAGGGACCACTCCCCCTTCTTCACGACAGTTACAACAATTTTCTCGTAGTGGTGAGGAACCACTGAAACCTCTTCTTGGAAGCAATTTAATGTGTAGCAACTTGTTGCTCCAAAAATCGAATCACGTTTTTAATAAGAATAAGATATATGGAGGCTACCCATAGTGGAGAATTCCCCGTAAGGTCATGGCTTTATTAAGGAGACCGCAGTAGACAAATCGCAACAATCTCCTAACTGACAGTCTAATTAATAAAGGTGTTCTCTATCTTATTTTAAGAAAGAGTACTTTTCTTTTATAATAATTTCTTAACACATATCCGTACTCATATGTTTATAGGTTTACATAAACATATGTATAATATTAGTTATCACCATTATATGTAATTCTCCCATATACGTATCACACATATTCATAATAAAATAAATGTGAGATTCTTCATTTGTGTGTGAGGTTTATGATACGTTAAAACAACCGTTACTTTTATGTTTACTTGTCTATACGTAAATAGCTAGGACTTGGTTTATATAACTACCAAAACTAAATACTTATATATATATATATATATATATATATATATATATATATATATTTGTATTGTTCTAGTAACACCATGATTCCATGGATACATATTCGCATAATATGTTTTCATTAAAAGGTGGCTTTTATACATTACTATATATATATATATATATATATATATAGTTCTCCTCTTTGGAATGTGTAGGTCTATATAATTTGAATAATCTTAGGTACATATATTGTGGACTTTAACATCAAATCCAATAATTATACCTCCTTCTCTCATAGGAGGGCGTCTATATATAGATATATATATATATCCTTTTAATAAAGGTTTAAGGTAGTAATAGAAGTTTCTTAGTATGTTCATAGGTAGTTTAGCTCACTCTACTAAAGCAGCATTTAGTTTTATGAAGGCCCTATAACTTAACTCATATGGCTTCTAGCCATTGACTTCTCTCCTTTCTTTAAAGTATTTTGTTACTTTTTGCTTAGTCGCAATACCATCCTTTAACCTTCTAGGCTTAAACTAAGACTTATAAACATAAAACTAGCTCGAGATCCACTGGTGGGGCCTTGGCCTTGAGCTCCTCACCAGGGTCGTTTACATAATTCATAATTATTTTTACAAGAGTAATAACAATTAGGGTCGAATTTTAGGGATGTTACACACTCCACCCCTTAAAGAATAACACCGTCCTCGGTGTTCAACAGTTTGTCTTTCGCATCGTTTCACCATCTTTCGCTTGCTTTATTTTTATGCTTTGGTTGTCTTCTCATTTTTTGTGAATCTGCAAGCTCTTATTATTTATATCCTGCACATTACATAGATCATACGAGATTTTTCAATATTTCTTCAGTATACAAAATTTCAAGACGCTAATGTTCATCATTCTTCCTCATCTTTTGAGGCGATAATTTCGCTTGTTCTAGCATTCATAGCAATTAACACATAATTACTTTTGATAGTCTAGATACAAGACAAATCATTATCATCATTAAACAATTATTTCAAGAAACATTGCGATCAACAAACCTCTTTGTATTTCAGCCATCATGGAGACTTGCATACAAATCATGAGTCCTCTGTAACTCAGCAGGAATATGACAGTCTTACTCTGCAACTCATTACATAGCTTCCCCTCATCGAATCTTCTTGTGGGCTCAGTTCTAACACCACAAGGAAAAAGTTTAGTCTCCTCAGAGAACCTCTTGTGCGCTCCGTTCTAACAACACAAGGAAAATCGTGAGCCCTTCCTCTACTCAATTCGATGGATATAAAGTTTGCCTAGGACTTTTGGGTCAGTATAACATTCAACGAGCTACCCACCTGCTCTGCTCCACTTCCATGGGGAACATGACCACAGTTTAGGGAAGTTGCACCCTGCAACAGCTAGTAAGTGAGTGCAAGATGCAGCCTCTACTTGAGTTCAGGAAATATTATTTTCCCCTCAAACCTTCTCATTTGAGTCCGAGAATTTTACTTAGTAACAATCATTTAGTATTTCTTGCATTCCACATGTGACATAATACCAACAAAATATTAATGAATATATCTCATTCTATGCATTTTGATGATTACACATCATCAATCATAAGTCTTACCACCAATCATGATCCATAAAGCCCTGTAATCAAAAAATAAATAAAAAATAAAAATAAAAAAGTAAAGTAAATTATTACTTACTCTTGAGCGATTTAGCTCAACTTATCTATGTAAGTGGTTGTATAATCCATGTTCCTCTTGGATTATCCAAAATCTCCTCCTGAAGTGTTAGTATAAGGAAAAATTTTATTTGCTTCAAAAGTTCAACAACTGAACTCATTAGTTCCATATATTTACACGCATGCTCATTGGATTAACTTGTGCATCCTCTTCAGTTCATCCTGATGCAAACTCTTATATCAAATTAGATTTGCACATCAACTACTTTGCTTTAATAACTGAAATACTCATCTTTACTCCTTTGGGAAACTTTGAAGTTTGAACTTCTGAATGACATTACCTCTCGTCCATTCCAGTTCCATGCATCCAAAATGAAACAAAATAATCAATTAGTAAACTTAACAACCTTCATACTTATTTATTGCATGTTGAGCTCATTAGGCCCAAGTGTTGTAACCTAATGCTCTGATACCATATGTCACGTACCCAAAATTTCGTAAAATTTAAAATTTTCTAAGTGCCTAAAATGCCACTAAAATATATGCGGAAATATAAAGTGTGGGCTTACTTTCTTAAATTATTGCTTACAATTAATTAAAACTTTGCAATGTTTATTCCTATTTATAAATGTCATTATAATAATCAAGGAAAAGATCCCTCAATGAAATTCATGTATATTAAGTACTATCTCCCGTCATTTCTGCATGAATAGATAGATGTTTTACTTTTAACTAAATCAATGCTTAACTTAAGATGTCAACCATTTCTTAAATCTTGCGGGATACACAAACTTCATTATGTCTTAATATACATCCTTTAAGAAACATATACTTCTTTCAATAAAACAATCTGAATGGTAACAACACAATCATAATCATAAGAGAAGCATTATATCAACAACCAACCTTCTATATGAATCATATACATCAAAGTAATCATAAACATTTTTAAGGACAGAAACAAGTACTCATACATAAGACACCTTGAGGAACACCATAAGAAAACATAGGAGACCAAAAGTAACGTGGTTCACCCGTACACGGGCTAGTCCACAAAGTGTGTGCATCTTTTATTATAATTATCGAAACAAGTGAAGTATTACAAAATGGCAAACTCAGTTGTTTGCAAAATTCTATCATTCTTGATGCAAATACTATAAGAACATTTTTCACGTGGTTCACCCACATCTTGGGCTACGTCCACAAAAGGGTTGTGTTTATATTATTTAATCAAGAAATGATATTATATCAAGTAACATGGTTGTTGCAACCAATATATTTCTGCTTTCTCAACCTCTCTCACAAAGAGTACTAAAATATACATTAAATTTTTAAAGAAAAACCCTCATAAGAGTACTTCCTTGTCTAAAGATTTATATTGAACAACATAACCTATATGAAATTCGTTAACATTAAGATCCTTCTTGGTCCAAACTTTTACCTATGGTTTATAACCTCTAAATATCCTAAGATTTTATAACCTTTATATATTGTATCATCATAAATAACAAATCTAACTTTACTTTAGACTTTGATATATATATATATTCTATTATACTAAGATATTAATAAAAATCAAACCCTTACTTTATGTTCTCTTATACCAATATGTTATTATAATTAACAAACCTAAACTTAACTTTAGGCTTTGATATCTATATGTTCTTTTATAGCAAGAGCTTGTAACGTATGTATGTATGTAAATGTGTCTCCTAACGATGCTACGGTCAACCTCTATATGATACCCAATGGTTCACACTAATATATACTTTTCAATATTCTAAATAAGAGAAAAATCCTCTCACTCTATCATACATTAATATATACATATAAAGGAATCTACCTATTTTAGGATGGTCAGCATAACTTCAAGTCTGACTTGTGGTAGCATTATACACGTGTGGTAGCATTATACATCGAGATTTAAAATTTATAAACTTAATTCTTCCTGTGAACTATTTCATGTGGCAGAGGTTAAAAAAGATAATAATTTATTGCTCTACGTAATCATCCACAAAGATCGTAACTATAGATTGGGATCCTTATGCGGCCTTACGAAAACATAACTCTAAGATATATGCTTAATTCTATAGTAGGCAAAGATCAAGATTTAACAGCATTCGAACATGCATTCTTCTTAAGTATATGGACATTAGTTATTTTAAATAAAACAATCAAGATACAATCTTGAATATATTATACAAACACTGCGATTTCAATATCACATGGAAGTATAATTGGATCGCTATGCTTTTCATGCATCAAACATACTATGTATAAGCAACAATTAAACTATCTTACTGTACTGCGACCATGTTTAGCAAAAATATAACACACAGTGACTACTCCATAGATCGCTTGCTAGTAAAAGGCATAACCCACAGTTGAGGTTGAGACATAGATTCAGGATCCAAAGGTGGTCGGTCATTATCCTAACAGGTGGCAGAATTATTGTTGGGTATGTTATATCTCTTCACATGGTCGCTGCGTGTACAACACGATCCCCACGGGTTGCTTTTTCGCGATTTTCGACCCATTGTACTCTATCTAATCTTGGTAAAAGGGATTAGGGTTGTAACCTAATTTCAGGTAAACGAATTAGGGTTTTAGACACTGCGGAATACCATTTATTGTATTGTACATGGTTAAATAAACATATAATGAAAAGGAGCTGTGCGGCTCTAAGTTTTGCTGATTTTTTCCCGGTTAAGGGTTTTCCAGGTGAAAATCACTGTGTAATGTGTGTGCCATTGTGTATTTTCTGTTAATGCTTAAGAATCGATATAAGTTTGTACTTCACTGTTAAGGTTTAAAACTTACAATTATAAGCCTAAATCAAGGAATCAATCTAACAACATAAAATAAATATGACGAAGGAAGGGAAATCACCCTACAGATATCTTGTTAATCTTCTTGTGAAAATGAAGTGGCGCGTTATTTTCTTCTATAAATGCTGGGCAAGGATCGGATTTTCAGTTTTTGAACCATGCAAGAAAAACAATATCTCTATGACGCTGTGCGCAACTCTAACTATTGGGTGGAGACCAACTTCATACATTGATTAAATGCAGAAGACAAGCTACCAACCATAAAATCTCTATCTGGTAAGGGAAGGTAGAGATTACTTACCCGAGTGTTGCTCCATTAAGAAAACGCAAGATTTACGACTAAAAATCTGAGTGGGAATCAGTACGTTTCGCAAGAAAGAACAAGGATTAGGGATTGGCGCAATAACGAGCTGGATTAAAGTAGTCCTGCAACATTTGTGCAGCAACCTCCACTATTGGCATCTGAATCCCTTCCATAATACTTCCTGTGCATTCACATTCGACTGGAATCTACCATGTTTACAAATGGATCCAAACTCCTCGATCCCATCTCGTTTGTAGATAATAATATATGTTGTTAACGACTGCAAAAGAAAATGGAGAACTAGGATTAAGATCCCAAACGAGCTGTCCATACTCAGCATGATAGAGTTGCGATCCGTTCCTTTTTAAAGATTTGGAGTTGCCGTGCTTTGGTGAGTTCACCAGGTCGCCTTCCTCCCTCGCTTTTATCTAACAATCTATATATAAAAATGGAACAAAAGAGGTAACAAGCCTTCGGGCTATCCCATTTCCCAAACAAACTACAGAACTCGGTTCGGAACGAATTCAACATTGTATTCCTCGAAGAGACGGAGAGAGTGCCAAAAGAACCTCGATAAGAAGGATGAGTCCCTCACCCTACGTGGTGACACGTGGTGAAATAGTTTCCAGCACTTGGCCTATTTTCATAACCGCCCATGTCTCATGCGTTGAGTTGGCTCCCTCTCCAAGGGACCACTCCCCTTCTTCACGACAGTTACAACAATTTTCTCGTAGTGGTGAGGAACCACTGAAACCTCTTCTTGGAAGCAATTTAATGTGTAGCAACTTGTTGCTCCAAAAATCGAATCACGTTTTTAATAAGAATAAGATATATGGAGGCTACCCATCATGGAGAATTCCCTGTAAGGTCATGGCTTTATTAAGGAGACCGCAGTAGACAAATCGCAACAATCTCCTAACTGACAGTCTAATTAATAAAGGTGTTCTCTATCTTATTTTAAGAAAGAGTACTTTTCTTTTATAATAATTTCTTAACACATATCCGTACTCATATGTTTATAGGTTTACATAAACATATGTATAATATTAGTTATCACCATTATATGTAATTCTCCCATATACGTATCACACAAATTCATAATAAAATAAATGTGAGATTCCTCATTTGTGTGTGAGGTTTATGATACGTTAAAACAACCATTACTTTTATGTTTACTTTCCTATACGTAAATAGATAGGACTTGGTTTGTATAACTACCAAAACTAAATACTTTTTCATATATATATATATATATATATATATATATTTTTGTATTGTTCCAGTAACACCATGATTCCATGCATACATATTTGCATAATATGTTTTCATTAAAAGGTGGCTTTTATACATTACTATATATATATAGTTCTCCTCTTTGGAATGTGTAGGTGTATATAATTTGAATAATCTTAGGTACATATATTGTGGACTTTAACATGAAATCCAATAATTCTACCTCCTTCTCTCATAGGAGGGCGTCTATATATATATATATATATATATATCCTTTTAATAAAGGTTTAAGGTAGTAATAGAAGTTTCTTAGTATGTTCATAGGTAGTTTAGCTCCCTCTACTAAAGCAGCATTTAGTTTTATGAAGGCCCTATAACTTAACTCATATGGCTTCTATCCATTGACTTCTCTCCTTTCTTTAAAGTATTTTGTTACTTTTTGCTTAGTCGCAATACCATCCTTTAACCTTCTAGGCTTAAACTAAGACTTATAAACATAAAACTAGCTCAAGATCCACTGGTAGAGCCTTGGCCTTGAGCTCCTCACCAGGGTCGTTTACATAATTCATAATTATTTTTACAAGAGTAATAACAATTAGGGTCGAATTTTAGGGATGTTACAATCTTGGTAACAGACCAAGTTCCTTAGTCCCAAACTAAATCATCATCCTGGTAACTAACCAGGTGCCTCAGCCCTAGGATGAATAATATTCCTAGTAACTGACCAAGTACCTTCATTCTCCTAGAGAATGGCTCTCGAAGATACTAAAAAGTCAACACTCTCTCTCAACGAGAGAGGCATTCTCTGCAATACCAAGCTTGTCTCGGAAGTACACAAGCTTCGTTAAGGATAGAGGCTTGGTCAACACATCTGCTATCTGCTCATCTGTACAAATGTAATGAAGTCTCATGGCACCTCTCTGGACCATATCTATGATGAATTGATATTTCATCTTAATGTGCTTCAATCTATCATGAAACACTGGATTCTCTAAGAGCTTCATACAAATCTACTTATCACAATGGATAACAGTTAGCTCAAGCTTCTCACCAAACAAGTTAGCAAGTAGCTTCCTAAGCCACACTGCTTCTCAGCGGGTGTCACTAGCTGCTATATATTAATATTCTGCTATGCTTTGGGATATATAGCCCTACTTCTCGTTGGACCAAGAGATCATGGTTGATCCCATACTGAAGCAATACTCGGATGTGCTCTTTCGGTCCACTGCATTGCCAGCCCAATCAGATTCAACATCACCAAGTAACATTACTCCACTGCTGGAAATGTATCTAAGCCCATAAGTAATAGTTCTCCACAGCTATCTAAGCACATGTTTCACAGCTACCCAATTTATGTACTTAGGCTCATACATAAACTAACTTAGTGCACTCACTACATAGCATATATTTGGTCTAGTATGTACTATGTACATCAATGATCCAATGAGTTGACGGTACAAGGTAGGATCCACTAGCTTTGAACAAGAGGCCGACTTTTGTAGCTTCTTCAGGTTTGATACCATAGGTGTGCTCATGGGCTTGTAGTCTTGCATCCCAAATCTTTGTAATACATCAACTACATACTTCCCTTGTAAAAAGAAGATCTCATATGGATTTTTCCAGACCTCTAGACCAAGAAAGTAGTGAATAAGACCCAAATCTTTCCTTTCAAATTCTGAAGTGAGATCCCTCTTACATTGAGCTATTAGTTGTTCCTCTCCAGTAAGGAACAAGTCATCAACATATAATACCAGGATCAGGGGATGGTTCTGAACAACCTTGAAATACAGGTTGGGGTCAGCAACACTCTTGGAGAAACCCAAGCTATGAAGGTAACTGTCAATTCTTGCATACTAGGCCTTTGGAGCATGTTTAAGCCCATAAAAGGATTTCTTTAGCTTGCATACATGAGATTCCATCCCATTGAACACAAATCCTTTTGGCTGCTCTATATAGACTTCTTCAACTTTCCCATTGAGAAAAGTTGTCTTCACATCCATCTGGTGAAGTTTCCATGCCAGAACTTCAACAAGGGAGATAATCATTTTGATGGAGGTGTATCTAGCAACTGGAGCAAAGTTTTCATCATAATCTATACCTTCCTTTTGAGAAAAACCATGAGCCACAATCCTTTCTTTATATTTTTCAATACTTACATTAGCAACATGTTTGATTTTGTAAATCCATTTGGAAGTTACTACAAACTTCCCTTTTGGTCTTGGGACCACTTCCCATACATAATTTTTCATAATAGAGTTGTATTCTTCTATCATTGCATCTTTCAATACCTATTGTCTGGATGCTTCCTCATAAGTGGAAGGCTCTGCATCAATGATGTGTCCCAGCTGAGTTATAAGACCAAACTATTTCTAAGGTTTCTTTCTTTTCCCGAAAGTTCCTGAAGGAGCTGTATGCTTTTCTGCTTCCTATAGAGTTTCACGAAACCAAGCAGGTCTTCTTTTGGAAGGAGGAGCCTCAAGCAACCTTTCTGTGGGCTCTTATCATTCTATGGAATCAACTGGGACTAGAGGCTAATTATCCTCCTCCCTCTGGTTATCTGAATGAGGAGAATCTGGTATTTCTCAAGGAGCTTGAGAGTGATTTGTAAGTTCTCTTGAACGACGAAAAGCAGCTTCTTCATGGAATATCACATCTCTACTGACATCAATGTATCTCTGACCAGGAACATAGATATGATAAGATTTTGAGGTTTCACTGTATCCAACAAATGTACCTTTCTTCCTAGAAGGCTCCAACTTTCTTTTCTTTTCTTTTGGCACATGGATATAAACTAGACTGCCAAAAATCCTCATGTGATCAATTGCTGGTTTCTTGCCTATAAACACTTCTTCTGGAGTCTTTTCCCCCAAAATAGCATGAGGGCTTCTGTTTTGGATGTATACAACGGTACTAGAAGCCTCATCCCATAGAGACAAAGGAAGATCCTAGTCACGTAGCATGTGTTAACACCCAAAAATTGTTCACCTAGCTCATTCTCCTAGTCACATAACCCATTTATCCCTTTTTCCTACTTTTTTGGCCTCCAATAACCCAAAAATCCCTAAGTTGGTAACCAAATGGGAAAAATATCAATTATTTTCCTAAAAAATAATTAAATTCCTTCAAAAAAGTCAAAATCCCCAAAAAAGAAAAAGAAAATAAAAAAGAAAAAGGAAAAATTATTCAAAATAAAGGAAAAATGAGGGAAAACTTAAAATACCACAAACCAATACTAGTGGTTTAAGTTATCGGAATCGTCCTCCAAGCCTCCAAATCAGTATCCGAATTGTTAGTTTTTCATCATTTAATTCATTCTGATCTAGGATCTTAACTGAAAGAACAACATGTACAGCATATCAAGCATAAAAGACAAGAAACAAGAGACACAAAACATTTCACCAGGGAAAATCAAGAAGGTGAAAAACCCTGCAACTTCCTCAGAGATAGAATAAACATCAATACAAGGATCACCATGATCAAACCCAAGAGATAGATATCTTCAGCAGCATGCTCCTCCTCCACTTGTGTGCACCCTCCTCTTCTCTCACTAATGCAAAGAGAGTGAATAATAGAATGTCTAAAATGAGAGACACACTCTCTATTTATACACTAACTTGACTTGCCCTTTACTCAACTAGGTCGGCCCCAACTTAACCACTTAACATAATGCTGACTGGGCCGAACCCTATAGGGTGGTCTAATAACCCTTTGACCCACAAGACTCATACAGGGCCGACCCCATCAAGGTGGTCTAATAACCCATTAAGTATAAGTTACGACACTTACAATGTAACTTGTGACACATGCAAGTACAACTGGCGACACTTCCAATCGGAGGAATAATACATCTCCGTTGGGGATACAATAAAGTACAAATACAATATACAAGTGAATATCTTCCGAAGTTACAAATACATCAACACTCCCTCTTAACTAGGAAGGTATTCTCTTGACACAAGTCATCAATACATATAGGCACAAGTCTTCAATTTTGGAGTTGGATCATCGTCACTGGATCATGGAGCATCATCATCATCACTGTTGATGTACCCGTTATCTCGATAACTGGGCTATCTCTAAATTATACTCGTCATAAGAAGTTCTACAAATTATACTCGTCATAAGAAGTTCTACAGAGCCAGCCCTTTTTCATGCTAGTTGTAGGCCTACCTCCTGTAGGTCTTCATCATCTGTGCGAACGGTCTGATAGAGGTGGACTCTCAGGACTAATTATGTGCGGATGCAATACCTGACCAGAGTATCCCAGGAACAGTTATGTGCCTAAGCACGACTGGCAAGATCTCTCTCAGGACTGATTACATGCATCTCTTCACAATACCTTTAATGAGCATCCCAAGAACATTTATGTGCCGCAGCACGACCGGCAAGATCTCTAAAGAGCATCCCAAGACTTATTACGAGCACACTGCTCAACCTATCGGATCTCCAGGACTGATTACATGTGAATAGTAAATACCTTTAAAGAGCATCCCAAGAACATTTATGTGCCGCAACACGACCGGAAAGATCTCTAAAGAGCATCCCAGGACTTATTACGAGCACACAGCTCAACCTATCGGATCTCTATGACTGATTACATGCCTCCATAGCAATACCTCGAAAGAGCATCCCAGGACTAATTATGAGCACACATCTCAACCTATCGAATCTCATAGGATTGATTACATGCTACTTGCACAACCTACCACATATCATCCATGACCTCGAAGTATCAACCTGATACCCATGATCCAACTGATCATCATCATATGGTGCATCAACCTAATGCACACCATCATCACATGATCATCCTGATCATCATCCTAGCATCGTCCTGATGCATATCATCCAGAGCATCGTCCTGATACTCATCTCAAATGATCATCCTGATCATCGTCATAGCATCGTCCTGATGCATATCATCCAAAGCATCATCCTGATACTCATCTCAAATGATTATACTGATCATCGTCACTGCATCGTCCTGATGCATATCATCTAGAGCATCATCCTGATACTCATCTCAAATGATCATCCTGATTATCGTCACTGCATCGTCCTAATGCATATCATCCAGAGCATCATTCTGATACTCATCTCAAATGATCATCTTGATCATCGTCCTGATGCATGTCATCATATATGATCCAACTGATCATACAAAGCATCCAACTGATGCATATACATATACATGATCCAACTGATCATATAAAGCATCCACCTGATGCATATACATATACATGATCCAACTGATCATTTAAAGCATCCACCTGATGCATATACATATATATGATCCAACTGATCATACACAGCATCCACCTGATGCATATACAAATACATGATCCAACTGGTCATACACAGCATCCACCTGATGCATATACAGAGCAGTAACTGGAGCATAGTCCTGATGCTCATCACACAACGCTTACATCCACAGCCATGGGAAGGAGCCTCCTATCACCATGCTTGGAATGGCTCCAGCAAATGTGTACCATCACTTCTTCTTCAAAGTATCTTCTATCTGAAGAACACCAAGCCTCTCTCTGAAGTGCTCAAACTTCACTCTAGCTAGTGGTTTCGTCAACACATCTGCAACCTGCTCATTTGTCGCAACATACAGGAGCTTCACTACTCCTCTCTGCACCATATCCCTGATATAGTGATATTTGATCTCGATGTGCTTCGACCTGTCATGGAACACCGGGTTCTTTGACAACTTCACACAACTCTGGTTGTCACAATAGATACAGGTAGCATCCAACGGAAGATCAAATAACTTAGACAATAGCTTCCTAAGCCATATTGCCTCACAACTGGCCGAACAAGTTGCGACATACTCTGCTTCGGCTGTACTCAGTGCTACGCAGTACTGCTTCTTGCTAAACCAAGAGATCACACCTGATCCCATACTAAAGCAACACCCAGAAGTGCTCTTCCTATCTGCAACACTGCCTGCCCAATTTGAATCAACATAACCCTCTAGGTTAAACTTTTGATTTGCATCATACTTGAGCCCATAATCAATTGTACCCTTCAGGTACCTCAGAATATGCTTTACAACAACCAGTTGAACACTTCTGGGATCCATCAGGAACTGGATCAATGTGTTCACCTCAAAGCAAATATCTGGTCTCGTGTTCGTCAAGTACATCAAGGACCCAATCATCTGACAATACACAGTGACATCAACTGGATTAGATGAAGCATCACACAGAAGCTTCAGGTTCGATGCCATAGGTGTGGCCATGGCCTTACAGTCCATCATCTCGAACCGCTTCAGGATCTCTACTGCATACTTCCCTTGTCCAAGGAAGATTCCATCTGCACTCTGCCACACCTCCATGCCTAGAAAGTAATGCATCATACCCAAGTCCTTCATCTTGAACTCGGCAACAAGCTTCCTCTTCATGTCGGCAACCAACCTATCCTCACCTATAACAAACAGGTCATCCACATACAATAGTACTATCACTGGATTTCCTTCCTCAACCCTGTAGTAAAGGTTGGAATCTGCTTTACTCTTGGTAAAGCCCTAACTGGATAGAAAGTTGTCTATCCTACCATACCAAGTCCTAGGAGCTTGCTTCAAGCCATACAAGGCTTTCTTCAACCTGCACACATATGACTCCCTGTCATGTGTCTCAAAACCAAGTGGCTGCTCCACATACACTTCCTCTTCGACTACACCATTCAAGAAAGTTGTCTTGACATCCATCTTGTGTATCTTCCACTTCATCACTGCAGCCAGAGCAAGTACTGTTTTGATGGAAGTGTGTCTGGCTATAGGTGCAAAAAATATCTTCATAATCTATCCCTTCTTTCTGGGAGAAGCCACGAGCTACAAACCTCGCTTTGTATTTCTCTATGCTACCATCTGCAGCATGCTTGATCTTATAGATCCACTTGGAAGTCACAACAGACTTCCCTTCTGTTCTTGGGACCACATCCCAAACATCATTCTTCATGATCGACCCGTATTCCTCGATCATGGCATTCTTCCTATTATCAACTATTTTGTACAATAGCTAAATTTCTTGTGAGCCGCCAGTTTATTGAACATGATTCATGTTCATCATCAGTGTTCAGAAGTTCAAAAGTCATTTTTAGGGCATTTTTGCCCCTTTTGTAATAACTGCATGTTCATGCCCCCATGGGGAAAATGTAAAAGGTTGGTCTAAACGGGGTCCTTTTATAAAAGACTCGGCTATCCGTAGGTTTAGCCATTTGGGGGATACTCTAGAGTGTTTTTTCCTTAGGAATTATGCGCTACTCATCAGTGGCATATAATCCCTGAGTTTTTCACTCAAACCTCCAAAGCTGGAGTATTTTCCATGGTGGTCAAAACCTAAGGTGGTTATTAGAGTCTTGTGCCTAGGATTTTTTACGTGCTAGCCATCTCGATTGAGTCGTATGAACATGCACCAGGTCCCCTAGGAGTTTCATTGGATTCCGAGAAGAATAAAATTTTCTGTAATTTAAACCATTTTTTAATGGTTTAAATGAAATTTTTCAAGAAGTGATAAAAACCTCATCCGGAGGCGAAATTGGGCGTGGGGAGGCTCTTCTTAACGCTCAAAGAATCCTCTTCACCTTGGCACCTTCATTCTTCAATTTTCGGGCAGTTACGTCACCCCAGGAGTAGTTTTCACTAAAAATGCATCATTTTGGCATTTAATTGCCAAAAAATGACAAAATTGAAAAAGGACAAAATTGAAAAAGGACAAAAATGATTAAAAAATCATTTTTAAAATGTTGGAGTTGATTTGCATGGGTTGTACGACTTCATTATTGGAGTAATAAAGCATATATTATAGCTTTGAGTTACGTATTGAATTAAAAGAAGTGTGACATGAGCGTGAGGATTGTTCCAAGGTTTGACTGTACGGCTGGATCTCTCGCTTGATTTGGTTGGTGAATAGTCCATTGGGTGGGCGTTGGTTCCCAAGGAGAGGGTTGCCACATCCCCACTCACACCTACCACAAAGTCGAGTTAGTAATTATGTCAATCTCCAAGCTATAGCTCACGCATTCCTTGCTTAGCTCACGCATTCCTTTGATGGCCCACGAATTGATGACTTGGATTTCACATATAGGTTGGGTGATGGTTACTATGTGGAGTGGAGGCCACCTCCCCAATCATACCAACCAGCAACTCGACTTCACCATTGGATCAAGACTCCAAGCATTGCACCTGATTGGAATTCGATTGGGATTCAGCTCTCCTTTGCCAAATTTGTTTTTGGCTTTTGGTTGTCTTGTTTTGTTATTTATAGAGAGGTATTCCTCCTCTTTTCTCATGGAGATTTGTGCAAGTGCACTCTAGAGAAATTTGTAATATTTGTTTGAATGTGAATAAAGCATTAGACTTTGGATGTCTATGTGGGATTTATTTGTATGCCATCTTTCATCTTGCTTGAGGTGATATCATTTTTAGTTCATTTCTTTCGATTTTTAAGTATTTGATCATATGTTTAGAAGGCTAACAATCTAGCACAACACCATTTGATCTATACTTCTCTCTTAAGTTTTGTGCTTTCAGGTATTCTCAAGTGCAAGAGCTCTTGGTTGGTCATTACATTCATCTTGCAGGTTCCCGAAGAAGACTTCTACTTTGAGAAATTTAAGAAACAAAACTTGCTTGCCTCATCCATCAACAACAATTCTTAAAATTCATCTCTATGTACTGGATCTACTAGCTTCCATCTTCTAACTATCTTGTTTTCTCTTTGATTCCCTTTTGCTTGAATTGCTCTTCTAAACTTCCTCCCTAGTCTCGTTCTTCCTTCTAGCTTCATCCTACCTTCACCCTCCTAGTTTCCTCCTCTTATAGTCTTTCCAAGCCTACTCCCTCTTGCTCTCGTTTTTGTCTTCTTCACTTTCTTCCTAGCCTTGTCTTCTCCTTGCTTTCCCTTCGTTTTTCCCTTCAAAACTTTTCTCTCCTCCTTCGTCTCGTCTCCTCTCTCTTTCTCCCCTCCTTCCATTCGTCCCTCCTCTTCCTTCTACTCTCGTCTTGCCTTCCCTTTCTCCCTTTCGTCCACCTTGCAAACACAAACACAAAAAACAAAACATAATTGTTAGTGTTAGATCTTAGTGCATACTTTAGAATTTACAATTTACATATAGGTTTAGATCTCTTACTTGTCTTTTTTAGCCTTGTTAGTTTCAAATTTATTTTGTTTTGGCTAATGCTAATGGGTATTCGAGTGCTCCATTGTGACAGGTCTCTCTTTGAGAAAATTTTGAAGCAATTAGAAGAGAAAATCCCTAAATCCAGAAGTGATCAAGAAACCAAAAGGATGATCCAAGTTAAGAAACCATTATTTATCCTTTGTAATTGCTCTTAAGAGCTTGTTTCAAGTATTTTTCAAGTTATTTTTCTCAAAGTCCTTTCAAGGGTTTCATTCCCAAAGGCAATTGTAAATCAGTTAATAAAAATGCTAGGTGGGATAAGGCCTCCCACACTTTGTTTCTCCTTCCCCATTTGGGGAAGACTGTTTCATGCATGCTTTAGTTAGATTTATTTCAAGTTTTCTAGATTAAAGTTTATTTTTTGTACTTAGATTAACTCTCTTCCAAGTTTTGACTTGAGTTAGCAACCTTGAGATTTCATCCCGAGGGCCACATTATTTTGTGGTAGCTTCTCTATCCCCATTAGACTCCTTGTCGAAGTTCAACTAGCTGGAAGGTCTCAAGGACTGGTGGTTCTAGTGGTCATCTTGTTCGGAGGTTGATCCCACCTTGCTGTTCATTTCTTAGTTAGTTGTTAATTTTGGCCTTAGAAAGTGTGCACTTGTTATTTTCTTTCATTACTTGTCTTACTTCAGAAAGTGTGCTTTTCCTTTATGTAAGTTGCTTCTATTCTAATAAAAAAACAAAGCCTCTTGAACTTGTAATAACCCAAGTCAAGAGCACTCTCTGTCGGAGAACATATTAAGTTTGCATTTCCCCTGCATTAGGCATATAGATTAAATAAGTCTCTTGAACCTTGTCATAAGACAAAGTCAAGAGCACTCTCTATCGGAGAGCTGAACTGTGTGCTTCAATAATAATAAAAACTTCCAACTCACACCTCTTTAATAATTTATCTTGGTTGCTATCCGACACGCGTATGCTCTGCCAACCTGAAAAGGTTGGGCTAGTACTCAGAAAGGTGTTAGATTTGTTAAAATTTTTATAACATAATAAATTTTTCACCCCACAACCAACGAACCGGCGTTGCTTTCGATAAATACTTAAAGTGCTATTCTGGGAGGTGGAGCCAGAGTGCCGTTGTTTCAGACTTCGAGGGTGGTTTAAACATTGGACACCTACCCTCTTGATAACTGGACGGTCCATTAGATCACCGTGAATAACCACTAAAAGTATTTCTTCCAGTTGTACGTTTTATCCTTGTTTCTTGCCAGCCTAATAATCAAGATCATTAAAACTTTCAAATAAACCAAGATAATTTGCAAAACAATCTCATGAACATATTTTTCAAACTCTTGTATCAAGCAACCCAAGCACTCAGGCAATTTTTGACTCCATAAGGCACTGGTCCTTGACATCATATTTTTATTTGCTTATTATCTATCTGGAGTACTTGTTGTTAATTTTTCATATGTGAGTGACTTGTACTTAAAGTTCTTCAAGTGGTTGTACATCAAGTTATCGCGTATCTTGCACTTGCAACGTGGATTGCTCATTTATCTTGTGTTTACTTTTAATTACAAAGTTGTGATATTTTCATCATTTAAAAACTCCTAAACAACACCCATCCACATCACCATACATTAAAAAACATTAAAACACATTGAGCCATGGTAAACTCTTTGTAGGGACTACCCCCCTTGGCTTCGTTAGGAGTTAGCCTAAACAGAGGAGCTGGGATTCAGGTGACAATACCTGGATCATTGCTTGCCCCCAAGGCCACACCTCTCCCCACTTCCAGTGAGGGAGACAAATTTTGAAAGATTTCTGTTGCTGGTGTGCATCTCGGCGGACAACACTTCCATTACTGCATCCCAAATCCTGGGATATTCAGATTCTTCAATATCTTCAATAGATAGTTTTCTTTGAACTTCGTTGCTGGAACAAATGTTGTAGTCCTTCTTTTGTAGGTGATGGTACATGGTCTTTCCTACAAGACAAGTTCAATTGCATGAATAGAAACATCTTATATATTTTAGAACAAATTCTTACTCATAAAGACATATGTCATACAGTCATGCAATTATCTTAGCCAATGCTTCAATACAACATTTATCCATATCCTGTAACTTTCTAGATGCCTTGTTAAGAGTGTGCACAACTCCCAACATGTTAGCAAAGAGGTTTCATTCTAGATAAGTAGCAATGGAATGTTGTATAGTACCATAGGCCACTTACTCATTACTTGCATATTAATAGTATCTTGTTCATTAATGCAACTTTTCTAATATGCATAATACATATCCTAAATCTAGGAACATAAGTATGTACATGATTGTACAACATCATTTAAGTAATCATATATATAAGAAGTGACAATTCAAATACTTATCTTTGTTTGCTTGTTGGGTGGACTCCCTTTCAATCTTTGTTTCCTTGCAGGAACTACTAGAGTGAGCTCCCTCTCGATCTTTGCTTCCTTGCAGGAAATACTGGAGTGAGCTCCCTCTCGATCTTTGCTTCCTTGATTATCTGTCTTTGAACTTATATCCATCCTAGACCACTATACATGCTTAAGGTGTGCACTAGTGTCATCCTCAAGATCTCATACATAATCATACATGCATTGGTATAATCTCAATACTATCAAAACATCATGATTCTAAATAATCTTACATATGTATGATCATGATCATTTCATACATAGGTAATAAGCGTTAGTATTCAAGGTTTCAGGGAAGACTTATTTTACTCATGCATATTCTTATTTGACCATAGGACTCTTCTGGTTAGTCATATCATCAATCAAAGTAAGAAACATAAAATGCATAAACCCTTTATTACTAAAACTTCTAACTTTCAAGAATAATCATTATCATTCATACAAAAGTATAAGATCCTAACACAAGGTAGGATTCTAACTTGATATAGGAAAAAAATACCTGGTTATCATGTTTGCTAGTTATGTCTAACATACCCAAACAATGTCTTCTTGTTCTCTTCAATGACCTGTGCTAGTAACCTTCATAACTCATAAGTTAACCATTGTAGAACCAAAATATACATACCTCGTAAGTAGAGCTTCTATAATGGCTATGGATGAGTCTTTGTCTTCATGTCACCATGGTCATATGTTCTTGATCTAGAACTTGATTTGTCTTTCTTGTTGTACCTTTCATGTTAGCAGACAGCATCATCTTCATACAATATCACAGTGCATTAGTACAATCATAAGTGTCATAACCCTAATCAATGAATGTCTTCTATCATTCACATGCATTCATACTTTTACTAGGGTGATAAGACAAGTCTAAAATTAATCAATATTGTACTAACCTCAATAATATGAAGACAAACATATCATAACCTTAATCATGAACAGATTTCAAAAACATACCTATATCTCCTCAAGTCATACCTGTCGAGATTGCTTGTAGCATTCTTATGTAAGGCCTTAGCCTCATCTCCCTCTGGAATTGGAACTTCTTCACTTATGCAGGTGTCCAATTCATTCTCTTCTAAGATTAACCCAATCCACTTTGATTTGCTGAAACTGGATTTGGAGTTGATTTGTTGAAATTGGATCTGGAGCTGGATTAGGGTTTGTCAGAGAAACCCTAAAAATTCAAATTTTGAATTTAAAACTTCTGAATGGATGGAAAGATGTGTCTTGCTGAGCTGATCAAGCTGGTATACTTCAATTTTGAAAACTACAAAATTTGACCCCTCAAAATTGCCTTTGAAACTTCCAGATTCACTAGACAGGACCCCGAACTAGGGTTTGATAAAGCCCACCTTTCTGCCCAACCAAAAAGTTCGATCCAATGCTCTAAACTTCGATTTTTCTGAGGAGCTTCCAGCCGTGGTCACAGACTTCAAAAATTCCAACTTTTGCAGAAGCCCTAATTTTCCATCTTTCCGACCAAAATCCCAAACTAGGGTTTGATCAAGCTCGGCCTTCTGCCCAACCAAAAAATTTGATCCTGGTCTCTAAATTTTGATTTTGATGAGGATCATTCAGCTGTGGTCTTCGATTCCAAAAATTCCAACTTTCTCTGAAGCCCTAAATTCCCGTAGCAGTGACAAGCCAAGAATGAAGGTGCTCAGAATCCAAATCTGTTTTGACAAAAATATGCACCTGATTTTTTCTGGTGCATCTCTGAAATTACGAATCTACAAGGTATGAAACTTTGGCCTGTGGTAGCTTGACCTATCATCTTTCGAACCCCATAGGTCTGACCTCAATTGGATTCTCTGAGAGAGAGTTATGCCAAGTGTCGCAACGTGACTTGTTTATGGGATAAAACAGGAGAGCGAACTTGTACGGAGTGCCACGTGTCACTGGTTCAACTTAGGCCTCTGAAAAGTAGACCCGTGAAAGAAAAAGTATGTTCCCTACTTGTAACTTTTTACGAAATTTCATTTGGAGCTTCCTATCCCAAGTTGTAACCTTTTTTCCTAGGTCACTTGTTTATGACTGAGATCTGGAAGAGGAAAAATTCCTAGATTGTACTGATCATAAAATAAAAAGTACAACGAATTAGATGTTGTGCTTCGAACACAAGGTACATGGGGATGTTATCTACGACCTATAAAAGTTTCAGATCCTGAACCTTCGCCAAAATGGATTTATAGCGAAAGTGCTACGATGACTGGTTTTTGCTATATCAAGCCCTAGCTTGCAATTTGTCACAAGTGCAACAAGTCTCATAAATGCCATACCATGCCTTCCTTCAAGCTAGCTCTGATACCATGTTAGTTTTTCATCATTTAATTCATTCTGATCTAGGATCTTAACTGAAAGAACAACATGTACAGCATATCAAGCATAAGAGACAAGAAACAAGAGACGCAAAACATTTCACCGGGGAAAACCAAGAAGGTGAAAAACCCTGCAACTTCCTCAAAGATAGAATAAGCATCAATACAAGGATCACCATGATCAAATCCAAGAGATAGTTATCTTCAGCAGCATTCTCCTCCTCCACTTGTGCGCACCCTCCTCTTCTCTCACTAATGCGAAGAGAGTGAATAATAGAATGTCTAAAATGAGAGAGACACACTCTCTATTTATACACTAACTTGACTTGCCCTTTACTCAACTAGGTCAACCCCAACTTAACCACTTAACATAATGCTGACTAGGCCAACCCCTCTAGGGTGGTCTAATAATACAGGGCCGACCCCATCAAGGTGGTCTAATAACCCATCAAGTATAAGTTACGACACTTACAATATAACTTGCGACACATGCAAGTACAACTGACGACACTTCCAATCGGAGGAATAATACATCTCTGTTGGGGATACAATAAAGTACAAATACAATATACAAGTGAAAATCTTTCGAAGTTACAAATACATCAACACGAATCGCACAGGAATCGGGGATTCAGAGATTCGATTCCGATTCTGGGAGGATTCTCTGGATTTTTCAGGGGATTCGGATCCTCTTTTCGGATTCGGTTTCTGTCACCGGGGATACAAATCCTCTTTTCAGATTCAATTCCTGTCATTGGGGATTTGGTTCCATTTTAAAGATTCGTTTCCATGATTTAATGAAACGGTTCCTAATGGAGGAATCAATTACTGAAGGGACAACATATGCCTTCATTGCAGAGTAGGCCACGTGCATTCGCCTAGCGAAAATAAGAGGAGCAATGGCATCATGCGAAGCTGCATTAGAACCCGTGAATTGGTATGTGAAGCTCCATTAAAGAGTGCACTGTGAACGTAAGAAAGAGTCATCCAATGTCGATCCAATGCATTCCAAGCAGCGTGTGGACCATCACGATCTCACCTTCCAAAAAACTGGCAAATTACATGACATTATTTTACTTTGTCTAGGTTAAGTTCATACACTATCTTTGACATTTGATTAAATTTTATGCAAATGTTTTCAAGAAGTCATATTTTAGGTGGCTTACAAAGGAATGCATAAATCATACTCAAAGTTTTTACATATAAACACAATAAATGCATAGGTTTTAAAGAAGTCACTTTTGAGGTGATATATGCATAGGTTTTAAGGAAATCACTTTTGGGGTGGTATATCAAGTAATGCATAAAGTATATTCAATGTTTCAAAAGTATTCATTTAGATATTTAGGAAGGCTTTTGAATGGATCATTGCTTTATGACATGGACAAGAAAGTGGGAGTTATATGAATAAGAAAAAGGGAGTTATAAGAGTGAAGGAGATTGGAAGTGTTTTAAAGGAGCTTGGAGATTAGATTTTTTCAAACATTGAAAAGTTTGAAAGAAGAAATATTGAGAAACTGAATAAAAGTGAAATTATTTTTTGGCTGTGTTCTTGGTCTGTCCCGAAATTGAATAGGGAGATCAAGGGAATAGTGTGCATTGGTGGATGATTATTGATGCTGCTCTTTTTTCGTATCTAGTTTTGACGCAATTGCAATTTATCATTTGACCATACACAAGTAAGTTGATATGATTTTAAATTTGTGATTTTTTATAAAATTGTAGATTTATAATTTTAATTTTTAAATATATATTAAATTATTATTATTATTTTATTATATATATTATAAAAAATTTGGGTTAGGGTTCAGAATCCCTGAATCCTAATTTTGGACGAGTGCCGAATCCCGTATCCGATTCTTCAGCCGAATCTGACCGCACCCACGGTTCTTGTAACCTTGCTAGTGGTTGCCCAATACCATGGGTCAATACTCCACCACCCAAAATTGCTATAAAAAGGTGATGGAGGCCCCCCATTTCACATGATTCGTTCTTCCTACTGTCACTTTGCCAAAAACACTATTGAACCCTAGCCTCCACATTTGAGCTTATGTTCCAATAGTTGAGCTTGGCCACCACCTTGAGCATTTGGAGGAGAATCAGAGACACTAGAGACTCGGAGCACCACCATCTCTATGGCTGCAAGGGCCCCCATCATCTACTCACCACTTTGAGGTAAAAAACCACTATAAATCTATTTCACATAAAACAAATGAAAAAAACATTCTTTTATTTGTAACCCTCGTTTACCGAATGTTTCATGAAATGGATGCTTAATGCTTAGTTTAGTTTCATCTTTACTGTAGTAAATTTCTCATATTTTTACTTTCTGTTATTTACATTTGCATGCACACACACTCATATTCACGAACTATTACTAAGTAGCTCATAGCTCTTAGTAAGTGCATTTTTGCACTAGATGGTGTGAAAACACTAACTACAGTTTTGGAGACTCACATCGGGTTCGATCTCTACAGATTTGTGGTTTCTTTTGACCATCCTTAACCATTTGTTTTTCATTTTATCTTGCTTGGTTTGTTTTATTTTTAGCAGATCTGTGGATCTGGGCCGTGATCCCTGCCAGATCTCTCCATTTCGAGTCAAATCTGTGCCCTATTGGTCACCATTTATCAAATCCAGACTCAATGACCCTAATATGGTCACGATCTGATCACACAGTGTGGAGACATATCATTTCCAAACTTGCCGTCCGTATGGAAATCTGCTGAAAAATTACACATTTTCAAACTCAAATATCTTGGCCTCCAGGACTCGAAATTGAGTGTTTTTTTTTTTAGATCAGTTATTTTTTTTAGAAGAATTCATATATGTATTTTTTTTTGAAAATTATGCATAAAATGTTACAGAAATTAATCTAAGTTTCACTGCACCATTTGCATTTTTTTTTTTTGCAGTTAGTCCTTTCATTTGAAAAGCAAAAGCAAAAGTTAAATTTTTTATTTTAGTTTCAGTTATTTACTTCAGCATTTACTTTCGGCGACATTAGGTTTACACCACTTGTGCACCCACACACTCCCTATAATTCAAGTGCGACTAAAAATTGGTTTAAATTGAACACACATTAACCCCACTTGGGGACCCAAAAACAACTTTGTAGCTAGGTAGGACATTGGGGCTAGGCATCCAAATAACACCCCCTCTGTCACGTACATTTGAGACATAGTTGTTGTCTTTTAGGGAGCCAAAATCCTCTTTGATTAGCATGGTTGACACCGATTTACCGGGGGGCCTCTCCCTTAGGAGGGCAAGTAGCAAGATTGGTTCTAGAAGTCTAGGTGGAATGTCGTTCTCCACTATGTACTGAAGGACACCAACTCGTTGTTCTCGTCGCACATGCTGGCCACCATACCGGGTGGGAAACGACCAAAGAACTGAAGCTGCGATATACCTTTCCGGACGTGCTTTGACCGAGGTAGCTTAGTTTCCATTTTTCTAAGACTCTTTTACCTAGGATCCCTCTTGGTAGAGGGATATCCCTTAGCCATTTGGTTCTTCATTTCGTATTTCCTAACTACGGATTTCATCACCTTGCAAGGAATACAATTTGAGTGAGCTTCCATATCTTTTAGCTAGGTGTTTGCATGCTCCTATACCCCATAGGTTAGTGAGTCTTTTTCTTTCTAGGAGTGATGCTTGTTGGTATTCTGACCATTTTATTGTCGCTCCACCTATTGTAGTGCGCTATTGCAGTAGGTGTTTTTGAGCTTGTTGTTGGCGCGAGTGCCATTTTTTGAGAGATCTCCTTTTGCACACATGGTTGCAATAGGATTTTTGAGCACGTTTATTTTTTACCACAACCCTTTAGCACTTATACACCTGTCACCATTGATTCCCCAAGACACTCTTGCCATCTATGGGGGCAGTCCCCACAGTTCGATCCATTAGACCCTCCTCGTCGCGCTCCATTGAGACGCATGTCTTCGTTGCCAGATCTCCATCCCGGCGCTCCTTACTTCACTTATGACTCCTCCGAGTAGGATACACCTGCACATACTGCCCCATCTAGCCCTATGGCCGGAAACAATCCTAACATGTTTTTTGGGGGCATAGTCGGCGGTGGAACTGCTAGTGGCCCCGTGGCTACCACCGCTTCCATTCCCACCATGGCATCCACAGGACCCTCCATCCCTGCTGCTCCAAGACCTACTCCTAGCACTACAATGCATCCATCTACTGCGTCCATCCCTATCAGTACCAGATCTATTCTGACCACCATTCTTCCAGCCGTCAGCCGTACCCTTGGTGGCACCAACCCCTCCTGCCAGATCCCTTCGCCCTTTACTGGAGGTTCTTCGATCCCCGTTATGACTCCCGCCCACATACCCGCATTCGACGGAGGTGGATCCATGATAGCCGCCATGGCCAGTGCACTGGTCAGTTCGACCATGTCACATCCTCCTGCAAGTTTTCCATTCATGGCCAGTCTCAACCTCCTCGACCTGGGCGAGATTGACCAATGATCCGATCCGACATGACCCCACATGGCCTCCCATGCCCACCAAACTCCCATCGGACATCCCCAAGTTTGAGGGGAAGGGTGGTGAGGACCCCCAAAACCATATCATGTCCTTCCACTTATGGTGTTCCTCCAACTCCATAGTGGATGACTCTATCCGCCTACGCCTCTTACAACAAACACTCACTGGTGCTACGACCAAGTGGTATATTGACCAACCCCATGGGACAAACTCCACGTTTACATCCCTCGCTTCGACTTTCCTGCAATTCTTCCAGCTACCAGTCCGTTATGACGTTGGTGTTGAGATTCTACTATCTTGCAGACAGAATACGACCACCCATATCATAGATCATATCCATGAATGGCATAGACGTCGTAGTTTGTGGAAGATCAAGTTAGATGACCGTATCTTTTTAGATTGGTTTTGAAGTCTCTAATACCAATTATCGCCAAGGATGTGGCATCCAAACAACCCCAAACTGAGGAAGAAGCCATACTTAAAGCCCAACAGTTTGACCTTATCTACGCACAGTCGGGCTACTTTTACACCATACTGCCTGATGCTCCTCGCGGTGATTCCTCCCGGAAGGACGCGCCGGGGGAATCCCAAGTTGCCGATGGCATCATTGGACATGTTGCATCTACCAATCGGCCATATGTCCATATGCCTCCTGCCTCCACCCCTGCTTATAATCCTACACCCAATTCTGCACCACACACCACGAGCGGTGGTCCAAACCTTTTGTGCACCATGACCATTCGGGAGCAACACCCTCGTATGTTCCACCGACCCAAGCCCCTCACATACATGGAATTGTGTTTCTAGCGCATTGCTACGGTCATACTCCGGCAGCATATACCCCACATACAACACCCTTGCCTGTTCACTTGGCTACAACCCTTCTAAGGGCCTGTTCTCTTTGTCGTGGGCCCTATATGGTATGCGTTGAGCCCTCAAGGGCTTGTCTAGCCTGCTATAGCCCTGATCTAAGGCTTGTCAACCCTGACTTAAGCCCTTTAGGGCCTTTGATCACTCTTGTTGTGTTGAGCCGTGAGTCCTTTAGGGCTGAACCAAACCCTAGAGAATGAGAACACTAAAAAGATGATGACTAGAGCAACTTGGAAACCTCTCACACATTTGGCAGAGATAAAAATGATAAGAATAATGATGTGTTGATCACTTGAGAGTGCTCCATATTTATTTTTCATCATTGAGTAAAATAAGAGGTAAATTCCATAAGTCAAAGAAACCACTAACCCGAAACCACTTTTGTCGTTTTTTAATTTAATAATTAAAAAATAACTTTAATACCTTAGTTAGGGTCCTTGCATTTTTCATGATGGGATTTTAACACCTTATTAGGGCTATATGACCACATCTTCTTAAGCAAGTAATCTTAGGCAACTTCTTAGCCCTTATGTTGGTCTCCACGGTCCACACATGCCAATTCAAAGTACATCATCATATACAAGGAAGATTATTCTTTAGATGTCTTGTTCTCCCCACTAATACCTAGGTCATATGCTAGTTACTCCAACAAGGGGTGGCCAATCCCTTGGGGAGGTCCCATAGCTCAATGACCAAGGAGAGGAGAACATCACACATCATCTTGCCTAGACCCAATCTAGGGCTTCTTGTGTTGTATTGGTAACTGACTAGGTGCCTCATCCCCAGGCTGAATCAAGTTGACCAAAACATCTTGGTAATAGACCAAGTGCCTCAGTCCCAGACTGAATCATCTTCCTTGTAACTAACTAGGTGCCTCAGCCCTAGGCTGAATCAAGTTGACCAAAACATCTTGGTAATAGACCAAGTGCCTTAGTCCCAGACTGAATCAAGTTGACCAAAACATCTTGGTAATAGACCAAGTGCCTTAGTCCCAGACTGAATCATCTTTCTTGTAACTGACCAGGTGCCTCAGCTCCATGCTGAATAACATTCCTAGTAATTGACCAGGTGCCTACATTCTCCCGGAGAATGGCTCTTGATGCAGCTCAAAAATCAACAGATATGTCTATAATGCAAAGGATTTTCCTGATAGCATGAGACAAGTAAATTTGTAGGATGACGAGATGCCCAGCTTGTACCAAATAAATAGGAAGTTGTGCATTCCTCCTGAGAAACAAAGTCATATTGATGTAATCGTAAGAAGTGACTAAGGCTAGACATCATTTTAATTTTGTATGTTTTTGGATAGTTTAGATTAGGTAATTGACATTTATAGCTTTCGAGATAGATATTTTCATTGTAATTGTTCTTTTCAACTAGGTATAATGTACTATGGGAATGGATATGTTTTCTTAAACTGAGGTAGGCATTTGAAGTTGATCGATAATCATTTCTGCCATTCCTACATGGTGATATAATTTCTCCAAAGGATGTCTAAAAGTCTGAATATAACGCCATTTTTCCCCCTTGCAAATTCCGTTTTTCTTCTATTTTCATGAAATACAGTGTAATTTTCTTTCATTCAAATATTAGAAATTATGTCCTATTTTGAGTATTTTTTATGATGCAAATTTGCAGGTAGTATGCTATAAATTTCTCCTGAGAGTACTGAATCCCTTAAAAATATTGTTGAAGACTTTGCTGACTGTGCTGGGAATCGTTGGGTCTTTGTTGTTACCAACCAGGTGCATACACATGATGTTAGGGATTTGACTGTGGCAACACCTCTGATCTCTAAACAAGGTGTATTTTCTATAAAAACTTGTTTTTTATTTTAAGACCTGGTCCAGAGGTAGGCTAATTTTTATACTAACTGTGCAAAATTTACTATAGGTGAGTTTCTTGGTGCTCCAAGTCGGAAGAAACACAGCTGTAGAACTCCACTGAGTATGGATTATCAGAAATGGGCTGTTCGAGGAGTTCCAATGCTTATTTCAGGGGGTGATGACACAACTTTTTGCATATCCTGCCAAAACATTTCTTGATTTTTATCCACATGATATTTGTCCAGCACCTTAGTGATTATTTGTATAGTTGGCTTGTGAACTAGAGATCAGGGGAGGTCCTATAATGTTGATACAGTATTCAATTTGGTTGGATGTCTTGACGATTAATGTAGGTATGGATAATGAGTTCAAGGCCAAAACTATGGATATTAAGCTTGGCAAGAGAAAGGAGAGATTAGAGTTTCTAGAGAAGAGGGAAAAGCATATTGTGAGGGGTAACTCATCAAAACTACTGGCCAGACTAAATGCAAAGCTTCTCTGCGTATTATTTGAAATGCAGTATCTCGGTTGGGGAATTTAACTGTATTTTATGATCATATTAAACCCAGGATGTATGAATTGAAAATGAATTGTCAACAGAATCTGAAAGTGGCAAAGGTGGATGGAAAATTAAGAAGAGGGATTTACCACAAAATTTGTTACCTGCTCATAGTGTGGTTTTTAGTGTTGATTCTACACGACTATTAATTGCATGTTATGATAGAAAGATACATCTAAGCTCTCTTTCTAATATGGTTAAGTAGTATCCTCTCTAAAATTGCATGCATGTGGTAGACTTTTTATTTTGGGGTATGTTAAATGGGATAAAAAATAGTGAATATAAGGAAATATAAAGAAAGTTCCTATCTATCTAACTTCTATATATTGTTAGAAGTAAACAACTATTCATACTTCTATTTCATAATTCATTAATAATGCATTTGCATGTTATTGGTGTTTGTTTTAGGTTGTCATATTGAAAACATAGAATTATTGCATATATTTGATCCCTTTACCATTGATTGCCGGGGGTAGCCAATGCCAAGACCACGTATGATAGTGGTGCAGACATTGACATATTCAACTTGGAGATTCTTAGGTATTGTAGTTTCCTTACCTCTAGAATATCCCAGAGTTTTTATAGGAGTGTTTTGTTTTCTAGTAATTGTTGATTTGCTTCCTGTTATTTTTCCATCTCCATGTTTTCCCATTGCTATTGTTACTACTATTTTCATCCAATTTATTGTTCTGGATTATATAGCATGTTGGGTTTATTTTGTTGAATATATGCACTAAATCTAGAGTGTCATTAGAAATATGGGCTAATAGTAGCATGATTCATGATATACTGTTTTGTAGGCAACACTAGCATATTTCCAGGTTGAATGGAGCTAGTGTGACAGCTGCCGGATTCATCCCAGCAATAAAAATGTTCTTGTGGTTACAACATCTTCCAATCATGTCTGTGTTAGATGTGGATGCAAAACAACTAGGAGTGGTCAAAACATTTTAGATTTGGCCTCCCAAAGCATTTCTTAGCATTTCCTGGGGGAATTGTTGGTTTGTTGTTTCTACCAAAGGCCGCTTTTGTGATTGTCCACAGCTCAAGGTATGACCTGGCCTTCTAACCTGTTGTTGGTTTCTCAAAATCTACCCATTTGCCTGATTTTCTTTGATATTCTTTCGCCCTCTTTCAATTCAGGAGTATTTGGTCATATGCTCTTTCCCTTGTTTGGATCAATTCTTTGAGAGGGAAGATTGTCAGGATTTTTATTTTGAGTTTAGGCTTCAAGTAGCCATGTTTCTCATTTTACAATGGGAATCACGTCTGGCACAGAATATATTAAGAAAAAATAGCCACTTTAAAAGCTATCCTTTATAAATGATGCGATCCCATATGAATTGATTGTGTTGCTACATTACCATTTTGTGAGTATTGTCTAGAAAACGTGTGTAGTTGCTTCTGTCATAGATTTTGTGTGGAATGAGTACCGTATTTCGTCAATTGAATTGGTGGTCACAACTACAGTTTTTGGAAAAGGTTGAGTGCACATATGCTAAATTTTTTTGTTTGTTCCATGTTACATTGTTTTTGGAAGTTATTTGCAATAGGAACTTAGTTTGTTGACATTGACAATCCTGAATCACAAAATAAAATTAGCTCCATTTTCAATTTTCAAGTTTGAAACTTGTAAACTTGAAGAAACTCATTGATTTATCTCTTCTGTAAATTATTTTCTAGTGTCAGCTCAAATAATAGAAAGAAGAAACTTATAACTTGGTTAGATTGTTTGCATTACAACCTGTTGCCATGAGCATGGTTTAGCACATGGGGCATTTGACTTTCCAAGTATATCTTTCCTGTTATTATAGGCAGGACAAGAGTCGTTTTGATCGCTTACATGATCATACTACAGAAGGGCAGCTGGGGCACTTTTGATTTAGGACATCACAAGGTATTTCATTTGGTTTTAAACTTCCATTAGGATCCAACTATTCCTTTTGGCAACATGTTATGAAAGACCAATTTCAATCTTCCTCTGGTCATCTGTTTACATTATCCTTTTGGTTTTTCTGTTAACTTTCTGTTAAATTGTGATGTCCCCAGTCAATTTTATACTGATATTAGGCTCGAATATCTGGGTACTCTGGCTTATTATTTATGTCAAACACTTGGTCAAGAAGCTTAAGTTTGCTGTAGGTTCTGATTTTAAACCACAAAATTATATAGCAGAAATTCTTCTGTTCACCCTCACATTCTAGAAAGCAAATTTGCGTGCAAAAAATTTATGGTGCAAAAGTCTAAAATTCTCTAAAAAATGTTGGGAAAAACATCCGAGTCACTGTTAGTCTCAATTTTCAAATTCACAAATATTATTCTATACTCCTATCTTTTTCCAGAAAACATATTTTCATCTGGAAAATTTTTGATCAAAAGTATGCAATTCTGAAAAATATATGCAGTGCAAAATAATTGACTACTGCTAGTCCCAAATTTTGTTCCCCAGACATATCAGCATGCTGCTGCTGTGCATGTGATCACATTATTATGTGTATTTGTGCATATATGTCCTTGATATCTGTGAGCTCTCTTCAAATTCTATGCTCTGTTTCATCTATTTTTGTATGTTGTCCTCAAATTCTTCGTTAGTTTCCTTTTTAAGATATTCTTAGCAGCATTGTTCAATCTCCTATTCTTTCATGAAATTATCTTCATATAGGAATCTCTTGTAGCAGACATAATCAACTCACTCAAGTGCCCCTCTTGTATATTTTGTCTTCTTTTAAAGTGAGTGACATGTCATCCTGGGCCCACCTTTTCTCTAATGCGCCCTCCATAGCTGATTTTGACCAAGGCCACTTTATTCATGAATTTTTGGCCTTTATACATTATAATTTTGTGACCCAACATCACCCCTTTTAAATTTCTCATGGACTTAGGAAAGTGACTCTAGGCCAATGAGTTCCCTAGTCTAATTATTTTTTGCTCTCACCTCTGGGAACTAGGATGGGGACATTACATAACCTAAACTCATTCGTGGTCTAGCTTGAGGAGCATACTCTAACTTAAATAAAAATTTAGTGACAGGATAAGGTATTTTTGCATTCTGATGATGTGGATACCTTGAGGCATAAACTCATCCTATTTAATGTTGGGAAAAACAACAATTTCATTGTCATGTTTCAACTTAAAAAATATTGATCCTTGATGACATGATTCATTTATTATGTGTATGTAATGTTGATAGAGAATGGTAGGTTGAGTGTTTTTTATATGCAAATCCACCACTAAGAGTATGCATTGGTCATGCGCCTACTATTAGCCATACAATGCTGGAAACCTTAAGGTTTGGTTACCCTCACATTGCATGAAACTAAATGGCATGGAAGCTTATCTCCTAAGAGAGTAACATCCAAGATATGGAGGCAAGAAGGAGTTGGTCCCATAATTTAATGACATGATTTCAACATATTTGGCATAAATATATACTAGAAAATGCGAATGAATTTTTTTGGTCTAGCATGTTTCATAATGGATGCTTAGGTTGAGAAATGGAAAGGTGAATGACCTATTAGGAAGACCCTATCCTCCAACAAGAAAGGTCTAAGCATAAAACTGTTAAATTTTGGTTAGAGTTAGGGTTTGATGCAGAGAAAACAAAATTCATATACTTTAATGCAGAATTAAATTCAACTGAAACAAAAACAACCAATATAATTTAAAACATAATTTTCATCTCTTTCAACTTTAACACTACCAAGTAGGTCCCCGTGTTAAAGCAATCTTCAGTAACATGTAATAAGCAGTAATAGAATAACATGTCTAATTCAGAAGAATAGGTTAGAACACTTGCCTGGAGTGTGGGACCCTTCCTATTATATACTCAGAAAAATTGACTTTCATAACAGACTTTGCCTCACAGAGGCAAGTCAACAAATAGGAACAATGTTAGAACACATACCGGGAGTGTGGGACCCTTCCTATTATATACTCAGAAAAATTGACTTTCATAACATACTTTGCCTCACAGAGGCAAGTCAACAAATAGGAACAATGTTAGAACACTTACCTGGAGTATGGGACCCTTCCTATTATATACTCAGAAAAATTGACTTTCATAACAGACTTTGCCTCCCAGAGGCAAGTCAACAAATAGGAACAAACTGACCCTTATACCCTTATAGGTTTTGTACAATCCTGAGAGAGAGATATGAAAGGCTAAAGTAGATGGTCAATAACAGTCAAGTTACAGTGGAAGTTCCAAACAAGACTTAGCACAATAGATCTCAACAGGGTCACAATAGTTCTGAACACAGGCAATTCTCAACACACTAGATCTCAGCCAAGGTCTCAGCATGTAGCGGACTAACCACAAGGCAGTCTACTGGGGTTACGATCTCCAGGCTGATCATAACACATTCACAAGGGGTGTGGCCTTCCACATTAAACCCTTACACAGGTTGCGGCCCCACCAGACGGCCAAAACAGACCCACAAGGCACATGGCCTCCACAAATGTGCTCTCAGTAGGCAGATAAAAAAATAGGGCTCACGGTCTTCACAAATGAGCCTTCAGCAGGTCATAGCAGACTTATCAAGGTCAACAAGGCTCACGGTTAGCAGATCAAGCCTCTATAGGCTCACAACCAGCAGAACAGTCCTCAATAATCCCTCAACATACCACGGCTTCCTCTTAGCAGGCTTGTGGCAGACACAACCAGGCTCACGGTGGGCAGGAACAGAACAACAAGATTATAAAACAAATTACAAGGACACCGGCTCTATCAGATCCAATCCAAGACAGTCAAGACAGTCTTCAGATGTCATGGCCCAGCATAAAAAGGAGCAGCAGACCCTAACATCAGCATAATATCCCTTGACGTCAACCTTAGAAGAGTGCCACAAAATCCTAGAAACAGTCCCAAAGAGATGAGATCTGAAATGTGTGATAATGATGGTAATCTCCAGCAGGTTGATGACCTAAAAAAACAAAAGAGCAAGCAACAACATACAATCCTTAAACCCTTGACGTCAACCTTACCAAAAGATCAGAGCTGATATGTGATGACAAGATAATTAATTAAACAAGAGGAGATTAGACTCCAATAAATAGGCTTTAGATCTTTCTAGATTAAAAAATAAAATTTGAACTAGTTAGGGTTCCACTTAATGAGGAGGGTACCAAAACCTAAGGGTTGAGACACTAAAAATAAAAAATAAAATAAAGATAAAAAATAAGTGTAGAATAAAAAAATAAAAAAGTAAAATTAAAAGTAAAAATAATAAAATAAACAATGGTCATAACATAAATCAAGAGTAGGGTTTTATGTTATTTAGGTGAGGGTACAATGACCAAAAAAAAAATAAGATAGGTGTGGGTACATGACCCATAATAATAAATGAGGGTACATGACCCATGACCCTTAGAACTAAGGGTAAACCGCAAGGTGGTCAAATAACCATAGTACTCATAGGACCAAAAACATCAAACGTAGTAAAAATCAAAAGATAACTCAAAGTGGGTAAATGACCCTATTAACCATAAGTCAAGGACAAGGTACCACAAGATCAATAATCTACAAGGTGGAAAGACCAAGGGTGAACAACCAAGGTGGGGTTACAACCAATCATCTCTCTCTCAAATGTACAAGTGTTCCATACACTACCTGAAAGTCCATCATCACTGTTTAAGGAAGGGTTCACACTGGATGATGTGATTATGTGGTCCTCTAGACCGCTACTAAGGTCAAATGTTAGTGGCTTCATCAAGGGGTGGCCAGTCCCTTGAGAAGACCATCTAACTCAACCATCTCGGAGACTTAAGAGAAGAGGACATCACACATCATTATCTTGGTAACTGACCAAGAACCTCCATTCTCAAGGAATGGCTCTCAGCTCAAAGCTGAGCTTCAGTCCTAGACTGAGTCAGGTTGATCAACCACCTGGTCCTTGACCAGATTCTTTGGCCCCAAGCTGAAGGTTGACTGAAGTCAACATCTTGGTAACTGACCAAGTGCCTCTATTCGTAAAGAATGGCTTTCAGCCCCAGGCTGAGCTTTCAATCCTAGATTGAATGTCGATCAACCACCTGTAGGACCTACTTGGTCCTTGACCAATAATCTGCTTGGTCCTAGACCAGGATGTCTCTGTCTCAACCTGCAGAATCTGCTTGGTCCTCATGACCAAGAAACTGTCTGGTCCCATACTAGAATACCCTAGAGACAAATAGGGGCCCTAGCCACATGCTAGGGACTTTTCCATGGCATCAACCTGCTTGGTCCTTGACCAAGAACCCAAGGAGACAGCTGGGGGCCCTAGGGTACCTTCTAGGGTCTTATTCTTTACTCTTCCTGGTCAACTTGACCAGGAACCCTAGTTAACTGACTAGGGTACCATTCTCCCTGAGAATGGGTCTTGCAGCTGCACTACAAAATTAACAAAAAGGCCATTTAAGGTTCAACCAAAGGTTTCCAAATGGTATACACATGGAAGAATTGGGACATTTGTTATAGATCTAAGTTGTCAAAGCCTATTAATCTGAGAGCGTGTGCCACCTCTTCAAAGTTCATAGTTCATTGATTTGGATCATGGCTGACTCTTCTGGGAGCATAACCTTTGCGACCCATAGTCAGAACACTTAGCAATTTCTTCTGGTAGATCTGAACATTATTTAGTTCCTTGCTCTTTGGGGGTGGCTCATTGCATTATTTGTGCTTACACCCTTGGCCTTCATTTCCTCATCAAACAATCAGCTTCACACTTTCAATCTGTGTACAGGATCAAAGCCACTAAGTTAAAACTTGTGTGTAACCTCATAGGGTCAATATGTCAGTGGTCGATCGTTTGTTGATAATTTTTTAATGGTTCCATAGTGCTAGCTACAGGTTCCTAGCTATGGTGACAGCCTTGGACCCTTTCTCTATCAGTTGTTGCTTTGGAAATGGGATGATGGTAGTCTATCTACATGTAATCATGAATTTGGTGTTTCTAAAGGCAAGAGAGTTGGAGGTTGGCCATGTTGTATGGCCTAAAATTTAACATTGTTTTTGTCTCTTTGATCATCAATTATTCAACTCGAAAAGGGCATTCACACATCATTGTGAAATACATCACCACAGCAAGTTCATCATTGCAAACAATGATATGACGATGTGATTTAGGTAGTGGTAGTGCAATAAGTGCATAGAGAATGCACTACCACTTAAATGTTGCCTAGACATTTAACACAATAACATACCAGAAAAAAACAATTTTTGATGCTTAAATATATATTTAACTAATTTTAAAACATTTTTAAGCAATAAAAATAGGAATCATAAATATGGACTGGATCAGCCACAAAGCAATTTTTCCCAGTCACAAACGAGTCAAACTAAAGTAGACCAAGTTTGACTAAATTTGATTAAGTGTAAAAATCCCAAATCTTACTACAAAACTCCTAAGTGTGCTTGTCTATATATGTTTGTACTTTGCACTTCCTGAGTTTTTTCTAATCCAAGTCAAAGTCTGAACTCCTCTGCCTCCACAAGTTTCTCACCAACCTAAGTTTGATAAAATTCTTTTTAAGTTCCACACCTTAAGAATGTCATTCCCTTGATTCTTTTTTGTTCTCTATGTAATTGTGTCAATTGACACAAAAGGTGCTAGAATATTTTAATCTATTTGGTTGTCAAAAAACGTGTTTATTTTATTCTAGCTATTTAAAGGTTGACATTGACTGGTAAAGTGTCTTATGAGACTAGTAAAGTAGGGTTGTTAATCTTTTTGTGTTTCTTTTTGTTTATTTCCTCAAAAGATTATGAGCACATAGTCACCATGGCAAGACTTTGTCCGGTTGGTTAGAGAAGTTCTAGGCCTTTTTTAATGATCAAAAGCAAGTGTCTTCCATGGAGTTGTAAATTAGTCTCGTGACATAATGAACAAAGTGAAAAAACAGTTAGTTATGGGATTGGGTAGTGTGCTCGTAAGCATGTGGTAAGTCAGATGTAGAGTTTTATGTCTTCTGACATGCAAATGTACACAATGTGTTTTCTATGGATATACATCAACATAGAAGGATATTTAACTGCTTCTTTCCTGTGGGGTTCTTAAACCCAGATACAACAAATTGCAAGAAAGAAATGGCCAGTGTCCATATGCAATTGAACAATGGCAGGTGTACATGGAAATACATGATTAATAAAAGAGCATATGATCAACAAATGCACAAGTGAATAAAAGACTAGATTTTATATCATGATTATTGCCCGCGTTGACCTTCTGCTTGACAGTTTGTTCTAATTTTACACTCCTATAGAAATTACACCTTGATCTTGAAAATGTGTTGCTAGTTGTATTGAGGACTATAAAGATTTGAGGTGATCCTATCAAAACATATCATCAAAACAGGTTTGAGCCTTGAGGTAATCCTGCTAAAAAAAATTGTCATCAATAACAATTTGAACTTTTAGGTAATCCATTTAAAAAATCAACGAAATCATTTGTGTACATTCAACCAAGTTGAAGTGGCAATGTGTGGACAATATTATTCTTCAAAACTCAAGTACCATGTTGGCCTCTTAGAGAAGTTGTTGATAATAAAGAAGACTATTATCACCTAACTTGTAGTTGCCCCTAGAGATGGATCCAAGGTGGATGGCAGAGGGGATGGGCAACCAAAGAGGTGCAACCAAGATAGCCTCGACTCCCAATGGATGGTTGTCATGCCAATCGAAGCAATCTTCACTTTATGTTATCTAGCCCAAGACAACAAAGGGGGAGACCCAGATCTACTCCCGATAGGAGAGATCAGACCAAGACACCTGATCAAATCAACTATGGATGAAGTACGTAAGGTGTATGGTGAACCCTAGATCTATGGATGAAGTCACAAAGTGAGTAATGGGTTGGATCAAGAGGTTTAAACAATGTAGATTTGGTCCAACATGTTTATGTGAGTGACTTATGAGCTAAGTCACTTGACACGGGGACACGGGACACGAAAATACGAGAGTCCGACACGGACACGGTGACCCCTAGAATCAGGACACGCAGGACACGTTTTATATACACATATATTAAAATTTAAAAAATATAGACATATAGATCCAAAAATCTTTAGAAACTAGAACATTTACAAATATTCAATAGAAATTAGAATAAAAACACATTAATGATTACACATTGTGCTCATGAACTCATGTTTGCAAAAATTGCATCTCCAAGACACATTGCCTCCGCCACCAAGCTTTGCCCCGGGCCCATCTTTCCTTGTCACATACTTCCACAAAGGGTATTGTTTTTCTTGGGCTTGTTTTCTTTCTAAAACAAGGTTAAATGGAGCCATAGAATGAGCTCCACTAGCAGCTGATGGAGCACTTGACGGAGGAGGAGAACCGCTTGTGCTTGGTGGAATAGGAGGGGAGGCCCTAGATGGTGCATTTCTCCCTTTCCTTTGCCCCCTACCTCCTGCCCTAGCTGATTGAGACATTCCTTTTCTTGTGTGATGGTTGAGCTTGCAATCCTCTCCACAAATCCACCGGAATGCACTTGGAAACAATGGATAGTTTTCAAATCTCCTTCAAATCTCCTTCACCTGCACATACAACTCACTCTCAACCAATTGCTTCCTTGCAAATGATAAAAAGAAAGCCAAAATTTTGTTTTAAAGCAAACCCAGATGCCCTTTTCTGTGATTTACGTGTCCTGTTTTCTCGGTTCGTGTCCGATAGTCGGGACACGCTCACATTTCGAGTCCGATTCGTTTTCCCATCGTGTCCCGAAAATGAATTCGCTCAAAGTTTGAATCGGGCACGAATTCAGACCGAATCGTGTCCGATTCGATCCCGGCACGACACACTAAGGGTTTTGAGCGAATCCGGTTTCTTAGCTTATGAGGTTTGAAACAAGATCCAGGATCAGGGTACTAGTCAAAGATGTGAAAATCCACTGCCTTGGGAACCGTGTCCAATGCAGGGTAGTTAAGGACCAAATTGGGGCTAACTAGTACCAAAGATGAGCTTGATGAATAGATATGACAGTGTTTAGGTGTTCAAGCATGCAAGACAAAGATCAAACCACAAGCTAACTCAACAATCCAAGAAAGTTGAATTGGTTTGGAGATAATCAGTGCCTTGGGAAATGGACCAAATGGAGTCGGATGTCCACCAAATTGTAGATCAGGGATGTTGAGGTGTCAAGCTAGGTGGATCTTGAAAATTAGGATCATCCAATGGCTAGATCTCAATAGATCTGAGATTGAAATGTATCACCAAGTGACCCAAGTGGGGCTCAACCCTCAAAATGAGGAATGGGGCCCACAAGGTGAAAATCACTGAAGTGACACACTAGGGGTAGGTTATCAAATGTGTAGATTATGGATCAAGTGGGATCTCACCTACCCAGGTGCTAGATCTTAGCAAACTCACCTCACCTAGGAAGTGCAACCTCCCTTAGAGAAGCTAAATTGCCTTGGGAAATGGGTCGGATGAAGGCCAATCCTCACCAAACTATAGATCCGGATCGCCGTGGATGCTATAGAGGTGGATTTTAAATATTTTACCCAAAATCAAAGTAGATCTTGTTAGATCCGAGAAATTGTAAAATGAGGGTTTGAAATATAAGGGTTTTATCAATGAAGTAGTTGTGCCAATGGATTGGAACCAAGACAAGAAGAACAAACCTGTGGATCTTACCTGGATAACCTTGTAGATGCCTTGATGATGATGATCTATGCAAACCCGATCAATTTGAGGTAGTTTTCTATGAAGTCGATTTGCCCAAGGAAACCAATCCGCCCTCTCTCTTGCACAATAAACGTCAACAATATCAGATTTTCTGCGAACAAGAGATAAGATTAATGCCACAAGAGAAATAATAGAAAGATAGCATAGATCACAATGATACTAATAATAACCCCCTGATACAAGCGAATTCCAAGTGGAGCGAGTTGAAGAAGCCTTGCAAAAACGCCCAAGTGAAGTCGCCCTCCTGTAGATAAGACAAAAGTTTCCAAAAAAGATAGATCTTACCACAAATACCCAAATGCTAGGATGCAATAGACTTTACAATCACCATCGAAGAACACCAGATTCAAAGGAGACCACAATAATTTCCACAGAAAAGTTTTTCTATATCAAGATTCCAACAGCCAAAGACCATTTACAATGAGAAGCTCTCTCCTTTAAATAGGAAGGAGAGGCACCAAAATCCTAACCACTTTTTGAATGTGTGGCTAAGGTTAAAATATCAAAAGATCTAATCAATGGTTGATATGAGCTCAACAATACAATACATGGATCACTAATAAAATAATACATCACATGGACCAAATCGCCCTAGGAGAGGGGGTCCCACCAAAATCAAATGATAAAACAATAGATCTAGCTCATGGTGGGTCCAAGGGGTAATTTCTAACACCCTTGGTCAATCCCCATGGCACAATATCCAAGAATAAATAATCTAGACACCAAATCGTGCCTCTCTGGGAAAGTCGTGAGCCTTAGGAGGTTCCATAAAATCATATAAAATGCCATAAGTGATGGATGTGGGTCCCGATGAAGCTGAAACTGCTGGAGAAGGTGTGAAAGACATCCCACTCATCATCACTAATCATCCCATGCCAAAAATTTGCCTCAGTAGCCCAAATTGAATTCTTCAGTGGCCATTTTCACCATTTCTGGACTGCCTCGGGAAGTGCGAAACTACCCAAACTGCCTCCTGGAGTGCCTGCACTATCAAGGTAAGCTCACCAATGTGTTTGGGATGGGGGTAATATGGTAATAACAAGTGGCTGGACCACCCCCTCCATGTACAACTCCCTAGGTGAGCCAATCAAATCCCATCACTGCTCTGACAGGGCCTCTGACAGGCCAAAACTGCACTAGGATAGCCAACTGAGGCTAAAAATCACTATAACTGCCCGGAACTGAAAACAGACTATCTCATTGGACTCAGAAGGCCCAAATCCATCTAAGGTGTGTACTCATACACCATATAGACCTCTGCATGGTAAAAAATAAATACTCATCATATCCGACAGACCAAATAATAATAATCTGTACTAGTGCTGAAAAGCACAAATCATCATCATAAGCCTGAAACCATTGCATAATCCCACCATGGTGACCTGTACCAGACAATATATCATCCATCTATAACATCTGAGGTCTACCACCTCATGTCCTGTGGTTGACTTTTGGTCAAACTAGGTTTGACCAAGTCAACATGACCAAAATATAACTCAAACTGTCATCAAGCTACTGCAAGGTGTCAATGGTTAAAACATGCTTTACAATCCATTCAAATAGCAATTATAACAAAAAGTAATCATTACTGGCGATCTAAATCCAAATATAATAGGTCATTAATTATTATTATTACTTAGACCCGACTTTCAAGACCATACTCACTTCATAGTTGTGATCAATTTGCTAGTGAAGGGTGAAGTCTTTGTACTACAAAGGCTAGGCTAGAGGGATTGACTTACAGACTTAACACTATGACACTTTGGAAATGGAAAGGGAATACACACCATAACATATACTGAATAAGCAATAACACAAGGAATGGCGGTGTCTCACAAATGGGTAAGTTGTTCAAAGAGTGTTTATTCACCTTGACAGATGCGCACAATCCATAATACAAAAGAGGCCAGCAATCTTTTTGATATAGAGTTTAAGTTCCATTGCTTTTTGGGCCTATAGTTTCCATAGCCTTTGATCTATGTGTGTTTATAAACACATTGCATAGATTTACATTTTATTTAGGCTTCTTGCTGCAGGTGTGTTTTTAAGGCACTTGTTTACCTGAGCACTTCTAGGTGTGTCTTTGGACAACTTGTTTACCTAGGTATTTACATTTCACAATAGATATAACATTTGATATTTCATAGCCATTTTCATTTGGCTTGCCTTTCATTCATGTGTGTTGAGAAACACATAACATGAATGGGCTTTGATACAAGATACAACATTTCATTTCCATACTTGCATTCATGGCAGCACTAAAAGTTTCAGGTTTAGCCAACAACATCTTTAGTGACCAGGGGGACTTCATGAAGAAATCCAACTCACCATAGGTAAGTTTTGTTACCAACTCAGAGCCGAGACACAATAAACAAGGAGGCTCATCCAATACAGAGGCTACAGTGGGGAAAGGTCCTCCATGCCACTAGTCAAGTAGTAAGTCAAGGTAATGAACAAACAGGGTAAGTCCTGGATGGATGAAGACAGTGAATAATGAAACCAACACTAGCAAGCCAAAATATGGTGGGAATGATCACCTCTAATCTCCCGAGGGAGGGTAAAGCCAATGAGTATAGGCCAAGAACTTCTAAGTCTGAGTAGGGACAAATTAAAATATGATATATATACAGTACAACTAGGTCCACATATCTATATGATCGCCAGATCATGATACTAAATGTTAAGACATGCTACAAGAATGAATATAAAAGCAATATAACCACAACACCATAATATACCTGCCGAGTCATCCTTGAATGCTCATCATCTGAACCAACATCTGTCCTCTGAAACTACTGCTATAACTCTGGGCACTACTGACTGCTCTGTATAAATGGCTAAATAGATACATCGGTCATCTTTCTGAGTGTCCTGAGACTCAGTCATGGCATGGGGAATAAAACTGCTATCCATAATCTGATAGTGATCCATAGTAGATGCTCATCTCAGCATCTCAATGCAAGGGAAATGGTTGTAATGGTGTACTGGAATATGACAAAAAATGTATGGTAGCCCGGCTACTATATATGTGATAACAAAGACATTTGTGTATAATCACCCAAGTTGAAGTGGTGGCAGTGTGTGGAAACAATAAGCTTCAAAACTCAAACCATCTTGGCCTATTGGAGAAGCTGTTAATATTGTTAATCAAACACCGTGGAGAAGTTTATATCTGTTTGTTGCAACTTACAAGCACAGACCTTGATAGTTTATCGTGTTGTTGTGAATGACTGTTAGAGATATCAACACATAAATCAATGCTCAATCTAGATGTTCGGTTGGGTCCTCATCCACATGTAATTAGGAGGTGAAATGTATTAGTTATCCTCATAAATTGAATGTGAGAAAAATAAACCACAAGCGTCCTGAACTAGTGTTGAGTGTTCATGGCTATATGTCATATCTAGGGTTACATGCGCCAAGTATTGAGAACAATGTTATCATAACTGTCACGAAACGAGTAGAAGACAGTACCCTCACAATGATAATTTGGCTATGAAACATCCATAATTTCACCCAGGAACACCCATGCTATCACCAATTTGGATTTCTACTTGTTAAATTGATGTTTATAGTGGAATTATGATTATATTTAGGCACTGTGGTAATTTAAATATGAAAGAAAACAAATGAAAATCTGCAAGTATATTTGCTATGAATACAAATTCTCAAATGATAGTAATTCCATGCAATTAATGAAAAACATTCAGCCGAAAATACATTAAGCACAATTCAATAATTGCCCACAACAAATTCCATTCACAAATGAATACTTATCTGGAAGAAATGAACCGACTAGGCTCTGTCAATCCATATCTTACTTTGATAGGCCACCCCTGAGCTGGGACTATCAATCCACAAGAAGGTGTTGGTTTCTATGGCTAGAGCTATCCCTCAGCCAAGGAATGGGGCTCCCTTCTATGAGTTAACAGTACCTTAGGTTCCCTTCTTTGAGTTAACAATACCTTGGATTTGTTACCCCTAATTCATTTTCTAGGCTCAGGGAGTTCCTCTATTATAAGTCTAGTTATCTGTGTGTAGAAGGGTGAGGTGGTACGGAATGGTATGGAATGGTACTGAATGGCAGTATGGGTGACAGGGTTCTCAGGTAGATAATACAGGTCTGGAAACTAGTAGAACTCTCTTGGACATCCAAGAATAATGGAATGACGACTTTCTCTTCGTATTTATATGCATGCTTGAGGCTAGACAAGTGGCATGGAGAGGTAGACACTTTTCCCTAGACAGGTGGCACACATGGGTTGGACACACTTTTCCCCTTTTTGTGGAAGGATAGTCCCCCAACTCTTCTTTTTGTCCTTTAGTCTGCAGTAGCCATGTATCTTTATATTAAAGAGTGGAAATTTGCAAATTTACATATCTGGGTCACTCTAGACCATGCATATCCGGCTTGTATTCCTTTCATAAATATTTACGTTTTTATACATATTGGGGTAAAAACGGGGTGTTACAATAACTAAAAGCAGAAGCAGGCAAGGGTTAGATTGGGACTTGACCATAACAGGAACCAACCAGAAAACTAGGTTGAAGAACCACTAAACACTAACTCGAAGAGGGGCAGTCCAGATTGGAAATTTCCCATCATGTCCAAACCAGCTGGTTTGGTAACCAAGCATCAGTTCAGTGCTTAACCACCCAACTGGTCCAGTTCAAAAACTGGTTCAGACCCACAAAGGGTAAAATTCGCCTAGACCGACTAGTTCCGATAATACTGGTTGAGAAATATACGTCATGGAAAATGTGTCATATCTAGCATCATGAGAAGTGGAGTTACATGTTTGTGGTAATCACCGCAATAACAAGGCTATACATGTAACACATGTGAGAAGGAAAGTCCCATTAGAAACTATGCCTCTTATGAGCTATAGTGGAGTAGATATAGATATGCGAGCGCATTAAGAGTCAAGATTGAGAGTGTAAGGGTTTCCAAAGTATGGTGGTACTTTCTTAATTTAATACAATTGTTACTCTCCGGTCTCTGTCCATGTCCTTGTTTGATTGCATTACTTATCACACACTTAATCCATGTGTACACTAGTCTATTGCATCTTCTCAAAATCATATGTATACATACATAGGTTTTTCACATCTTATCAGGTGATTTTTGTCCATGTCCCTTATTTTTTTTGTATATATGTTTTGTCTCAGACAAATTTCTTTTTGTGTTGAATTTGCTCCAACCAGGCTTCATTTTGATAGGGCACATGAGATAGGTGAAGTGGAAAACTTTCCACGGACTCAAAATGTAGTTGGCGGTGACAGGATTTTGAAGAAAACAATAGTTCTAAATTATGGGGTTCTACTATACGACATTTGGAAGTCTGGAGAGTTGGATCAACACGGAGAAGCATCTTCTCATACTACACAGCTTAAGGGGCTAGAACTGCTTCCTTGGGCTTATCGCTGGCATGAAGAGAAAAGTGATCCCATACATAAGATGGATAATGCGTGTGAAGTCCACACGCAAGCAAGTCAGGCATCAAGTGCAACACCAAAACAACACGCTTCTACACCCAAATCACAAGTTTATACTCCAATTGCTCAGATTTCAACACCAAGGGGATCTGCTATCACTATTTGTGGATATGATGGGTATAAAACAACAACAAAAAAACAATGGGGATTTCAGTAGGAGTATCATAGGAAACAAATCAAATTCGCAGATGTCTGCAACAGCAAAAGGCTTGAATGCTGTCAAAGCTGCATTGTTATTTCAATGTGAAATGAAATCTGTAATGAAGTGCAATGTTATAGTTTTTAAAGAGTGGTATTTTTGTGATGGTGCTGGCCATGAAAGGGGTCTGTTGACATTCACATAGCTTCATATGCTTGTGTCTGAAGGGACCCTACATAATGATAGCAGTGTATACAGGAAAAGTGATAATACTTGCGTTCCAGTTTCACATGACATATTTGCAACTCTCCATTCAAATACAATTGTACCTACTGATTCCTCCTGCCAACCTTCTAGTACTGCTAATCCTGTTTATACAATTTCAGAGTAGTCTAATCTTGAGGATTGTTCAACAAGCCAGGTTGATTATTGTTTCCATACATTGCATCCTCAATGCATATACATGAGGAAAGTTACATGATCATGTCATGAAATTCTATAAGAGAAGGGACTTTGCAGCAGCTTTATGGGAAGGTTTGGATACTTGGATGGCCCCAAAGCAATCAAAGAACTCGACAGACACACGGATCACAAGTGTTTTACTGGCACCACCTCTTTCAACAACATATAATGCTTTTATCTCTAATCACATGGAGAAAGATGTTGACTTGCAGAATTCAGAGGTGAAATTGGATGAAAATATCAGTAATTCAAATATAGGTCAATTGGGTGTCAGCCACATCATTTCATACATGGGTACACCTTCGTTTGTTTCTTCTTTACCGAAACATATCTCATACATCTTGCTTGCAGTTCCTTTTGTCAGATTTCTTAATATTCTTACTCTTAATTGTAGGTCTATCCATGTCATATTCTGAAAAAGGTGGCATCCATAACATATTAGAAACTTAATTAGTGGATGCTAATGGCCATGCTAAACGCCAATATGTTTGCAAAAGGTGTCCATTGCAGGTTATTCAGGAAGGCGATAAATGAGAGAACATGATAAATGAATTCCCAACATACGATATTGATAGATCACATGGAGACTTGCAACCAGAAGCAAATGCATAATACACAAAGGAAAGTGCATGGATGGGGTATGATGCATTTACACATCTTGGAGAGAGTTTTCCAATTTCTTGGAGAGTATTTAAAAACACTTTCCTTTTCTGCTGCTACATGCAAATGTTGGAATAATGCTATTAACTATTAAGCTGTTGAAGTCAAAGTCCAGACGTGTTGGCTTATCTTCTATGGGTTTTGAGTGCACTTATGCTTTGTTTCAGTCCATCATGGTAGGTGCTACTTGTCCAATAATTATTTTTTATCTTTCTTTTCTCTGTCAAATTTGTTCGAACATTGTAAAGGAATTGACTTTTACTTCTTTGTTCATGTAGAGTGGTTATCGACAAGGAAAGATCAAACATATCACTTTCAAGGGGTGTACAAATTTGACTGCTGATGCTTTGGTTCAATGTCTACATATCTACTCTTCAATAGTTTTAGTGGACATTGTTGCTGTTGGAAAACACACCTGGAAAAGTGTGGTAGAAATCTGCAAGCCACAAAGTGTGTCCTTGGGGGCAAGCCTCGAATCAAGCACTGTCACTTGAATCTTGACTCCTCCGTTTAGGCAAACTCCTAATGAAGCCAAGGGGGGTGGACCCTAAAGTTGCTAAGGCTGGTTGAGCTAAGCTAGTTAAGTGGATGAATTAGTTTTTTAGGAGTTTTTTAATAATGATAACACTGACATAAGAGATTTGCAATATAACTTGAAATATAGCAGCATAAAGATCTAAACAACATATAAATTGAACATGATTAACAAATCATTCAACACATGATAACAATTGAAAATAATTTGCAATGATAAATAAAGAGACTAGTGCTGAAGAATGGAGTCAAAATTGTATTGCTGCTTGTAATGCTGAAAATAAAATATTGTGCAAATGTTCTTGGTCAATTTTAGAATTAATGTGGTAATGATCTTTTTATTAAAGGCCGGGGGATTCCCGATATACCAAAAGGTACAGGGAATATGTCCGGAATTCAGTTGTGTGGTTTCTCACTCAGACATATGAGCTGAATCGGAGTCCCAAGGAGGTGTTCAGATGCTATACCAAATGAGGGTATAGCCTAACAGTTTCCAGGAGGTTGCTATCCAGGGTTTTCCCACGCCCTTTGAGAAATTTGCTCACAACAGAAGAATGAACGATTTGTGCCGGATTTTCACAAATAGGTGGTTTATTGGGGAATGTTAATCTTATTACTAGTCACTTATTCCCTTTCTGATGTGTGTCAGCATGTTCAGACTACGCTGTAGTGACCACAGAGCATACGGGGAAAAGCCTTGTTTATTTTAAAAGATTTTTTGAACCCAAATTTTACTTTTTAATGCCCCAAAGAGTCTCTTTTCGGGCCAGTACTCAGGCAAGCCCTTATCCTGAAACCTTACTTCGGGAAAGCAAGGGGGTGTTTTGAATTGTAAATGACTGAAAAGTAAATGTTTTCTAATTACTACACTACTGAGGTAGTGGGTTAGTATCTGAATTACTTCTTTGCAAAAGATAAACAATATTGTAGCGAAAAAAATATACGGTCTGCAAAAATAAAACAAACTATTCCTACGTCCTGAGAGTGTCAATGGCCTAATATTTGGATTGGACCAAGACGTTAGATTTTAATCTACTTAGTTAATTTTAAGTTAAACTAATCTAATGTTAAAATTCGCTTAAGTTTGCAAAAATTGACAACAAACGCAAAAATTTTGAATCGACACCAATCCCCCCCCGGGGGATGAAAGCAAGCTCTGTGAGCTTACTTCAAAAATACTTTTATTACCAATTACAATGCTTAATGCAAAAAGTAAATAACTCCTCTTTCTCCTTACAGATCTGGAGAAAAGAGGTTACAAAGATGGAAGCAAAGTAGTGGAAGAAAGGTGAGGTTCAAAGGAAGTTTTGGATCATCCCAAATGGTTAAAAAAAATGCTTCAGATCCTCTTATCTGTTGTCATAGTACAAAAATCAGCAAACATTATTAGTCCAAAAAAGTGCCCAAAATCACTTTAAAAGTGTTTTTGGGCAACAACAAAATACTAGAAAAAAACTAAGTTAAAAAACTAGCGAAGTACAAGAAAATGAACTAAGATAGAATGGCTAAAAAGCCACCCACGTAGGGTCTTGGATAGCCTTTAAAAGGTAGCCAATGAGGCACTAAAATGCTTGATATGAACTTTTAAAATTTGATAAAAGAAATCATTAAACAAATCTGAGAATTTTGATTTGTAAAAATTATCTAATGACCTCTTTAAGCAAGACCCAAACTTATGAAATGAAAATTTAAAGCATGTTAGATCTATGCATATAATTTTCAGATCTGATTTTTTTTTTATAATCCTACTAAACAAACATATTTGAAAATACCACAAACAAGTAACCAAGAAGATGATAATTTTATGGAGAGAAAGAGTAAGAAGAGTAGAGCTTGATGCCCTAAAGATCAACTAAAAAGGCTTCTTCATGGAGTGTTGAGGGACAATGTCTTTCAATGTCTTTTGGAGATGAAGTGGAGTCACACTAGATCCAAGTCTACTCCAAGCTTGGCAACCTGAAAGCTAGATGACAATCTTGCAAACAACCAGTGAGATCTGGATATATGTATGCAAAAAGACAAAAAATAACATGCAAATAAACTTATTTAACATGTAAATCTTAGATCTTTAAACATGTATATAAGAATGGAAATGAATAAGTAACCTTACTTACAAATCTCCACTCCTATTGATTCAGAAATAAAATTTTCAAAGTCAAATCTACAAATGGAAGAAGCAAAGAATTGAAACCAAACCACAGTTACATGACAATGTTGCTCCACACATGAAGACACTACACACTTAAGCCTCCAAATCTTTCTTTATTATTAATGCAAGATAGAACAAATTACAATTGCAAGCCTATTCTCATTCCAACTCTAACTAGATTGGAATGAGAGAGGAGCCTCAAATATATAGAATGGGCAAGGAGAGAGGGCGCATTAGTTGAGGGAGAGTGGGTGAAATGGTGGAGCAAAAGGGGCTGCCAAATCCCACCTACTTGGCTGCCCATAACAGCCCAAAATCAACGACAACAACCAGCTATAAATCAACTGCAAGATTCCTGAAGTCGTGGGCCACTCCTCTTTGGGAAATACGCCCAACACATGGGGAATAGTGCCCACCTATAGGAGTCAATCCCACTTTATTAGCTTCTCCAAAAGGTTTCTAAATTCCTCTTACACATCCCAAAAATATAGTTGGTTGAAAATCCCTTCAAAAATCCACTCGAACGGAGGTGAGCCGGATCTCCCTAGCTCAATGCGAGTCTAGAACAAATAAAGCGGACTACAAATGTGTTTCCTAGATCTACTTAAGGATCAAGTGCTAGATGTCTTACCTCTTTGATTCGCTATCCTTTCTCCCACTATGTTGCTCCACGTCCCACGGTCGTCAGATCCAAGCTGCAAGACCTGTCAAGACACAAAAAAGAGAAACGAGTAAAGAGAATCTATACAATAAGAGATCTATGTAAACAGTTAAGCAGGTAAACCACACAACATCATCATACACTAGAGACAATATTGGTGGAAAGCATTTGTATTACTACAAATAGAGGAGTACATGATAGAGATATAGAACTACAACCAATGACTTAACATAGCAACCCTTCTCCACACAAGCCAATTGCCAAGCCCTTCCAAGGAAGCATGAGAGTCTCCAAGAGGTGAGTGAAAGTGTCCAAGAGAGATTTCACCAGCATGTAGATACCATAGTCTTCCTCCCTTTGGTATGGGAGTGAGCCTCACATATATAGGACTAAGTGGATGAGGTTATAGATAGGATAGGATGAGAGATGGTAGGAGAGAGATAGGGGATCTTCCCAATGAGTTAGGGGTCGAGTACCATCTCTCCAAGAGATTAGGGATAAGCCCCCAAATGGACAAGCTTCGAGAAAGATCTCGAAATGGCTATTTTTACCCACTAACAGACCTCGTTGCACCTTGCTATAGAGCAACTTGCGACGTCGCATGTTGCTAATGTGCAACTTGCGACGACCTCTCAAAAGACTGCAGAATTGAGTGCAAATCCTCCCAAATGAGTACTTGGTCCAGATGACTTCAGGGATGTATACACAATGGTCAAGATGACGACATTATCATAACGGTCATGATGACAACACTTGGTCATAATGACGATACTTGCAACGGTCATGATGACGACACTAGGTCATGACGACGACACTTGCAACACTTGCGACACTTGTGACACTTGCACAAGGGTGACGACATTTTGGTGTAACAGAATGCTCCACAAAGCATGAAGCTGTTAAGGATGTACAGGTGAAGTGCTTTGATAGAAAAAATGGCAAAAGACTTGTCGAATGAAGGATGCTGCTGTAGTACAATTGACTCTGAACTGACAATCTCATATGTAGTACAACATGGCTGCCGACCAATACATTGCAGATATCTGGGAGTAATGACCGACTGAACACAATCATGGCTACTAGACACAAGCGTAGATCCATGATGAGATGATAACACAGCCACGACCAATACAAAAGTGGATCCGTGTAATATGACTCAATACAAACTCCATTGCAACCTGGGTAAAACATGACTCCCCAGGGTCTTCAAGCTGAACTTGCAATGATATGAATCTATCCATGTGATTACAAATGTCTTGACGTCGAACATGGTAGAGACCACTTGATTACCGGTCATTGATGTAAACCGTTAACAAGTGTGAGGGAGATCACCATTAATGTCAATGATTCCCAAGGTATCACAGTACATGTCATCAAGCATGAATAAATGAGTTGGCGTCGAACACAAGATGAAATATTTCAATCAAGAGTCAATGATGTAAACTCATGATGAAAGCAAGGTGACCTGCCATTAAGGCATGCAGGACCAAGGTACTTGACTGGTTTCTAGATTCAATCCTTGGATGATAAGTTGAAGTTGAGAAGGATGAATCCATCGAAGGAGGGCCATAATGAATCCCCCATCAATCGACACGAAACACGACAAAAATGTATAGAGTGGATTAGATAGTACAATAATATGTAATACTGACTCAGAGTAGACCAACATGATCGAAGGTAGACAGACTGCATATGATAAATGCTAGACATATTCTTGAACATGGGCATGGCATGACTTGGCAGTATTGACATGACGAGAATGATACCAACCCCTAATGCAACTGATGGTGGAAGCATTCTTTGGTTGATCCAAAGGAGTGACGCGACTCATGGAATTGACAAGATTCGAGGACAAATAGATTATCCAAGTACTGAATGCAAATACAAACGAGTACCATGTTCAAGAACGACTATATACTACCACTAAGGTATGTAATACAAACACTTTCCTGTTTCCCCATCATGAATGATGAGTGCCTCACTTGTTTTTTAACGAGCTTGATGAGAGTAACCAGATGCTCGGTATAGATCATCTCATAGATGAGTCCAATCCCAAATGTTTTACGAACCTAGGAAAGGAGGGGTTCGTCCCATAATGGGCCCTTCAACGTTTAAAATTTAACGAGTCCAGAGAAGGAAAACTCGGCGTCATTTCATATTTAGAGAGTCTGAAAAGAACTAAAGGAGACTCCAAAAGGTCATTTTTCGTAAAGTTAGCCTCATCGCCCAAAAAAGGGTAAAACAATGCGGGAGAGGACTCTTCCAGCGATGGTTGGTTGGAGTATTCCTTTTTCATAAATAATGCTTCCTGATCCGAAAAAGGGATAAACTATCACCAGAAATACGATCATTCAAATGCTTTTACAAGCGTGAAAGCATCAAGTTCGCTTGGCAATCTTTTCCTATTTAGGGAGTCTGAAAAGAGCTTAAAAATGACTCCATGAACAACTTTGTCATGGTTGATGACCGAGTATGACAAAGGAAAAGTAAAATCGGCACAGTTTCTTTTCCGTAAATAGTCTAGCGAGGCCAGATAAAGTGATAAACCTATAATCGTTAGACACACCTTTTTAACTCAAATTTTTAACGAGCACGAGAATGGTATCAAAAGCACTCGGAATCTTTTTCATATTTGAACCAGAGCACGAAAAAGTAAAAAGTAAGCTCAAACCACTTTTCATATTTCAACCAAAGCACGAAAAAAGTGAAAAGTAAGCTCAACAACGTCTTATTGTTTTTAACGAGCTCGAAGATAGGTTGGAAGAATGCTCATGATGTCTGCTTCATTTTTTAACGAGCTTGTAACAGAAAAAGAACTATGCTCAGGATAATTTTCATGGTTTAATGAGCTCGAAACCTAAAAAGGAAAGTATGCTAAAAAATGTTCCCAATGGTGAACTTTTCCCCAACATGGCATCCAGAGGTTGGTGTGTGCCCCCAACATGATTGCTGGAAGTAAGTGACTTAGCTCCAACGTGGTGTGGAGAGGCGATCGAGTTGACTTCAACGTAACTTCCAGAGGTTGAAGACATGCCCCCCAAGCTTCATTTCATCCACCTAAGGCATAGGTGGGTGAAAAGAAGGTTCAAGTACTAAGTCTACGAGGAGACTTGACTCAAAGGGAAAGGATATGTTTCATTTTTTAACGAGCTTGACACAGAAAGGGAACTATGCTCATAAAACTGGTTTCATTTTTATGCAAGCTTGAAACCAAAGGTAAACTGTGCTCAAACTACTGGTTTCATTGTTTAATGAGCTTGAAGCCAAAGGTAAACTTTGCTCGCGGTTAAGGCCCATTGACGGGTTCCTTCCCAACATGATGCCCAGAGGTTGGTAAATGCCCCTAGCATGATTGCTAGTGGTATAACATGGTGGTGTTCCCTCAACATGATTGCTAACAGTACGACATGTGGCATGCCCCCCAAGCTTCATTTTGTCTGAAATGTTGCTTGCTAACCCAACTACCAACCTGGATACTAATATGAAAATGTTCACCAAGGGGGCAAAATGAGAATCAGAGGAAATGAAGGTTCAGGTTCTAACTCTAACGAGACACTCGAACCGATGGGAGGGTGATCTATTTCATTTTTACACAAGCTTGAAATAGACAATAACTATGCTTGAGGGGGCCCATCTTATTTTTTTAACGAGCTTGAAATGGAATAAAACTATGCTCGAGGGGGCCCATCTTATTTTTTAACGTGCTTGAAATGGAATAAAACTATGCTCGAGTGGATGGTTTCATTTTTATGCAAGCTTGAAACCAAAGGTAAACTTTGCTTAGAGGGGTCTATTTTATTTTTTCACGAGTTTAAAATAGAATAAAACTATGCTCTAGTGGATTGGTTTCATTTTTATGCAAGCTTGAAACCAAAGGTAAACTATGCTAGGGTGGTTGGTTTGATTTTTTAACGAGCTTGAAACATAACATAAACCGTGCTCGTAGAAACCTATTTCATTTTTTAACGAGCTTGACATAGAATGGGAACTATGCTCATGTGAAATGGTTTCATTTTTACGCAAGCTTGAAATCAAAGAGAAACTTTGCTTGAAGGTTGGTTTCATTTTTTAACGAGCTTGAAACAGAACATAAACTATGCTCGTAGGGATGGTTTCATTTTTATGCAAGCTTGAAACCAAAGGTAAACTATGCTAGAAGGTTGGTTTCATTTTTTAACGAGCTTGAAACAACACATAAACTATGCTCGTAGGAACCTATTTCATTTTTTAACGAGCTTGACATAGAAAGGGAACTATGCTCATAGGTTAAGGCCCATTGATGGGTCCTTCCCAACATGGTCGCCAGATTTATCCCTAGTATGGTCGCCAGATTTGTTGACGGACAATCCACTCGATCGAAGGCGAGCCAAATCTCCCTAGCTCAATGCGAGTCTAGAACAAATAAAACAGACTACAAATGTGTTTCCTAGATCTACTTAAGGATCAAGTGCTATATGTCTTACCTCTTTGATTCGCTATCCTTTCTCCCGCTATGTTGCTCCACGTCCCACGGTCGTCAGATCCAAGCTGCAAGACCTGTCAAGACACAGAAAAGAGAAACGAGTAAAGAGCATCTTTACAATAAGAGATCTATGTAAACAGTTAAGTAGGTAAACAACACAACATCATCATACATTAGAGACAATATTGGTGGAAAGCATTTGTATTACTGCAAATAGAGGAGTACATGATAGAGATATAGAACTACAACCAATGACTTAACGTAGCAGCCCTTCTCCACACAAGCCAATTGCCAAGCCCTTCCAAGGAAGCATGAGAGTCTCCAAGAGGTGAGTGAAAGTGTCCAAGAGAGATTTCACCAGCATGTAGATACCATAGTCTTCCTCCCTTTGGTATGGGAGTGAGCCTCACATATATAGGACTAAGTGGATGAGGTTATGGATAGGATAGGATGAGAGATGGTAGGAGATAGATAGGGGATCTTCCCAATGAGTTAGGGGTCGAGTACCAGCTCTCCAAGAGACCAGGGATAAGCCCCCAAATGGACAAGATTCGAGAAAGATCTCGAAATGGCTATTTTTTCCCATTAACAGACCTCGTCGCACCTTGCTATAGAACAACCTGCGACGTTGCATGTTGCTAATGTGCAACCTGCGACGACCTCTCAAAAGACTGCAGAATTGAGTGCAAATCCTCCCAAATGAGTACTTGGTTCATATGAATTCAGGGATGTATACACAATGGTCAAGATGACGACATTATCACAACGATCATGATGACAACACTTGGTCATAATGACGATACTTGCAACGGTCATGATGACGACACTAGGTCATGACGGCGACACTTGCAACACTTGCGACACTTGCACAAGGGTGACGACATTTTGGTGTAACAACAAATAAACTTATTTAACATGTAAATCTTAGATCTTTAAACATGTATATAAGAATGGAAATGAATAAGTAACCTTACTTACAAATCTCCACTCCTATTGATTCAGAAATAACATTATCAAAGCCAAATCTACAAATGGAAGAAGCAAAGAATTGAAACCAAACCATAGTTACCTCATGAACAACATGACAATGTTGCTCCACACATGAAGACACTACACACTTAAGCCTCCAAATCTTTCTTTATTATCAATGCAAGATAGAACAAATTACAATTGCAAGCCTATTCTCATTCCAACTCTAACTAGCTTGGAATGAGAGAGGAGCCTCAAATATATAGAATGGGAAAGGAGAGATTGCGCATTAGTTGAGGGATAGTGGGTGAAATGGTGGAGAAAAAGGGGCTGCCAAATCCCACCTAATTGGCTTCCCATAACAGGCCAAAATCAGCGACAACAACCATCTATAAATCAACTGCAAGATTCCTGAAGTTGTGGGCCACTCCTCTTTGGGAAATGAGCCCAACACATGGGGAATAACACCCACCTATAGGAGTCAATACCACTTTATTAGCCTCTCCAAAAGGTTTCTAAATGCCTCTTACACATCCCAAAAATATAGTTGGTCGAAAATCCCTTCAAAAATGGAATTTTTAAATTTTCACAATTTTAGCTTTTTTTGCATTTTTTGATTTTGTTTTGGATTTTTGCAAAAATATGAAAAATAAAGTGTCTAATGACTATGGAAAGTGGGTTTAGGGGTAATGTGGGTGCTCCGGGTTAGAAAACGAGCACCCCCATAGCCAAAACAACCCCTAGACCATGATTTTATCACTTTTTAATATTTTTGACCAAACCATTAAAAAATGGCTTGGTTTTACAAAAAAAAATAAATTCTCGGAACTTAAAAAAAAACTAGGGGGACTTAAGACATGTTCATACATCTAAAAAACTATGCCTATCATGGTTTAATACATTGACACATATACTCTAATAACTTCCTAAGGCTTAAAAATTACGCCGACCACCCCAACTTTGGAGGATTTGAATGAAAAACTAAAAAATTATTAGTCGTTGATTCAACAACCAATAATTTCCAAGGAAAAAAAAACACTCTGGGCTAGTCGAATTAACATTTAAGTCCTAGAAGCTGAGTCGTTTACAAACAAGGTACCATGCTAGCACATTATTACAAAATTCCTCGAGGGGGTATGGACATGTGGTACAAAAATAAAAGGGGGCCTAGAAGGCCTGATGGACTTCAGAACTCCGATGATGAACAATTAAATTGTTCAAGTCTTTGTCGGTTCACTTGAAATTCAACTAAGTAAGACTTAGTAGGCAACATCTAGCTCCATCTAGGGACACATGCTCTGATTGATCTTTAATCATAAAGAGTATGTGAGAATTCCAGAATCTCTGGTTCCTACACGAAATTAAGATCCATGAGCATCATATATATATAAGAAACCAAATGAAACAACTAAATCATAAATAATGTACATAAAAAACTATAATACAAAAGAGAATATGGTACAAAAATAATGTACAAAGAAGGGTTTAGAAAAATCCTGATAGATAATGCCTCTATGGGCATCCGAGGTTGTTGCTGAACAACAACTTCGGCAATTGGCCATTCCCTAGAAGAGTCAGTTTATCTCCATCCATGCCATTTAGATAGAAAGAATTAGCACCAGCTATTTCACAAATGATGTATGGACCCTTCCATAAACTGTCGAATTTCCCATGCATGCCAGGCTTCTCTCCTCGCTTGTCCCATAGTAAAACTGTATCACCAATATGAAAAGGCCTTGGTCTAGCAGACTTGTTAAAAGTCCTTTTAACTTTATCTTGATTCCTGATACACTGGTCAAGTGCCTTCCTTCTGTTTTCATCCAATTCTATTAATTGATTAACTCTGTTATGTACTGCATCCTAATCTAAACTGAAATCCTGAAGGAACTGATATACTAGAAGTTTTAAATGAATGGGCAAAGTAACATCAAGGCCATAAACAAGCTCGAAAGGACTTTTCCCAGTTGAAACCTTCTTGGTAATCCTATCTGCCCACAAAGCATACTTAATTTTGCTATCCCATGCTTTTTTGTTATCACCAACTGTTTTCTTGATTATGGTCATGAGGTTTTTATTACTTGATTAAGCAAGACCATTGCCTTGAGGATAATAGTTGGAAGAATGGGATAAGACAATACCATATTTAAAGCAAAAGGAAGATATGTCCAATGAACTAAAAACAGGGCCATTGTCGGTGGTTATTTTAGCTAGAACCCCAAATCTAGTAATGATCTTATCTTCTAAGAATTTCATAACAACTTGGTCAGTTGCCTTCTTAGTGGGTATTACTTCCACCCACTTAGTGAAATAATCAGTTGCAATGAGAATCCAAGAATATCCATTACTTGAATTTTCTTTAAATTGACCAATGAAATTGAGCCCCCACTGCTGGAAAGGAGCTTGGACTACTACTAGCTGAAGGGGAAAAGCTTTCAACTTTTGCTTCCCAGTGAACAACTGGCACTAGGGACAAATTCTGACAAACTTGTGCACATCTGAAAAAGGACTAGGCCAATAGTAACCAACTCTAAGGATTTTGTGGGCTGTTGTTTTAGCTGCAAAATGTCCACCACAAGAACTGAATGAAACTCAACCATGAGTTTTTTAGACTCTGGTTCATCAATGCACCTAAGTATTAATCCATCCAGGTTTTTCCAACCCATTCCATCCTGTGTTATGCAATACTTAGTGGCTTTTAATCTCAATGCTCTTCTCTTATGGCCAACTAGGTGATCTGAGCATGTGAGATTAAGGAGGAAAAAGATAATATCTGAATACCAAGGTTGTTGCTCTAACCTTTGAAGCTCTGCTAACACTCTTTGTTCTGACAAACCATTCCTAAGGCTTCTTCATTTCCTTGAGTTAGCAGTTTAGCTAGGCCTTGTCCTTTTACTAACTTAGTGGGTTTTATCTCTAAGTCATATTCCCGAATTTTCGAAACCCACTTACCTCTTATGCCTAGACAATCTTATTGGGATAGGATATCTTTGACAACTGTGTGAGGTACATACCCAACAATCTTTGAATATACAACATAGGTTCTAAAATGCTTAAGAGACTTGACAAGTGCATATGCCTGCTTTTCCATGGTAGTGTATTTTAATTCTGAATTTTGTAAGGCCCTACTCATGAAAGCAATGGGTTGCTCTTGTCCTTCATTCTTTTTCTGAAGCAAGACACCAACAATTGTGTTTTCCGAGGCAAAGGAAAAAATCTGAAAGTCTTTTGAATAATCTGGATTGATTAGGACTGGAGACTTAGCAATGGCATCCTTTATATTTTTAAATGAAAATTTTCCTTCACTTGACCATTCAAATCTGGCATCTTTCTTTAATAATTTTTGTAAAGGTTTCATATGCTCTGCCACATTAGGGATAAATCTTCTTATAAAGTTGATTTGACCATTGAAGGATTGGAGGGATTTTAAATTTTGGGGTAAGGGAACTTTCTTGATAGCTTCTACCCTCTCAGGATCAATCTTGACCCCATCTTTGGAAATGATGTGGCCTAACAACTTGCCCTTGTCAACACCAAATACTGACTTGTCTGGATTTAGGGAAATGCCATATTTGCGACATCTTTCAAAAAATTTCCTTAAATGTTTGACATGGTCAGATCTTTCCTTAGAGAATACTGTCAAATCATCCCGATATATTTCAATGATCTTATGAATTAATCCATTGAAAGCAAAGTCCATGGCCCTTTGAAAAGTGGCACCCGCATTTAATAAGCCAAATGGCATCCTTAGAAACTTATAAGTGCCCCATGGTGTGGTGATTGTTGTTTTAAGTTGATCTTCTTTATTAACAAGCACCTGACTATATCCTGAGAAGCCATCCAAGAAGCCATCCAACACGGACATCAATCATCAGTCCAGAACCAGTTACTCTTTGAAGTAAGGTTTCCATATTGGGTAATGGGTAATTATCTTTTAGGCATGATATGTTAAGATTCCTAAAATCTATACATATTCTAATTGACCCATTTTTCTTTCTTACAACAACTAAGTTGGAGCACCAAGATGAATGCCTTGTAGGTGCTATAATCCCTGCTACTAACATTTTCTGAACTTCCTTATGAACAATAGGGGCCAACTTAGGATTTATTTGCCTAAGGTTTTGGCGGAAATGTTTAACTTCTTTCATTTCTTCTTTAAGTGGAATGTTGTGTTGGAAAACATCATCCCTATAATCTTTATGCTCCTCATAACCAAAGGCCAAAACATCTCTGTATTCTTTGATTAATTTGATTAAGTCTTTTCTTTCCTTTTCTGAAGTGCCTTTTCAAATTTTTATTAATTTGGGGTCTTTATCTGTTCCAATATTTAATTCCACATATTCCCCTGGTTTTATTGATTCCTTCTTATTCTTGTGCCTATCTTGTTTGTCAAAGAATTTCTCCAAAGCTATGAGATTACTTGGGATATGATTTCTAACATTTTCTTCATGCTCCTGATACTCTTTATCCTCTTGCTGATAACTGACCCGACAATCTTCAAATTCCTGAACATTATGGATGAATCTAAGAAGTTGCTCATCATTGTTGAAAACTTGCCAATGAGTTATATTGTCAGGAATTGATGGCCTAAAATTGATTTCCATTTTACCATTTCCATCTATCATTTCATCGGATGGTTGAAGGGTGGATGCTGCCACTGCTAGTTTATCTGGTGAACTATTCTCTTCTCTAGGTATTTCTTGAATATTAAGTGCATCAAACCATTCCATGGCGTCCCAAACATAATTCCTATACTTCTTTAATCTTTCACACTTGCATTTATACTTGTTCTTTAGTTGAAGGATAACTAAATCTGAATCACCCTTAATGTTCAACATCTTTATCCCCATGTCCTTAGCTGTTTCTAAACCAAGTAATAATGCTTCATACTCTGTTATGTTATTAGATGCTTCAAATTCAAGTCTGAAAGCAAAGTTGAAGGTTTGCTTAGAAGGTGAAATGATTACTACACTATCCCCTTTTCCTGACTTAGAATATGCTCTGTCAAAGTACATTTTCCAAACTTCATCTATCTTTTCATCTTTTAATTTTTCTTTAATAGGGGCCATGAAATTAGATAAGATGGCATAGCTTCCAAAGTTATCAGTATTGCACACAAACTCATTTGAAGGATTCTTAGGATTTTCTACATGATGTTTCCTTTATGTTTCCCTATGAAGTATAACTCTTGTGTTTTCTGAAGCAGGCACAGTTGCATAAGTCCAATCCATTTGAATATGGCCACCCAAAGTTGCAGCCCATTTCCTTGACACAATCATGCCCCATTTATCAGGCACATCAATCACCAAAACATCCATTGTAATGTTGACATCTGGATACTTAGCCAATTTAACTTGAAGGTTCAAAATTATCCCTACCACATCAATTTCTCTACCATCCATAGCACAAACATTGTGGTAAGGTCGGGTGATTCTCAAATCTAATTGCTCCATAACTTTTCTTGTGATCACATTTGATGATGCACCTGAACCAAGCATGCAATTATGAAGAAGCATGTCATTTACTAATAAGGAGACATAGAAGGGAGGATGATCTTCTCTCCTTGGATCCACACTATGAAGTATCACTGGTGCATCTTCACTAACAACATTATTACTTGGAAGAACCTTTTGTTTGACTTTATCATGGGTTGTATTCTTAGGGCCTTCTAAAGCTTTCAAAAACTTATCCTTTTGACTAGGATCCTTAAGGAGTTCAGTTGCATGCACAAGGACTTTAGCATTATTTAACCAATTACCCATGTCAAGCTTCGAATCAATTGTTTTAAGAGGATTTATTACCTTAGGCACAAAATGAGCTACTTTGGTTGATGTGGAATTGTCCTTTCTCTGATAAGTAGCTCCCTCAAACCTAACATCCATCATCTGTCTAACCTGTTCTAGTGAAGGTTCCTCTCCATAGTTTTTTGTAATGACGTCCTTTTCTTGGCTATGTTCTATGGATTGTTTCCAATGCTGATAAGAGAGGGGATAGGTTTGGCCTACCAAATTTATAAATTCAGGCTCGCTTGATTTTGCATCTTGATTACTGATTTCAGGAATTCCTTGTTCATTAACTTGGCTAGCTATATAACAAGTGGATTCCTGATGAAACTGATCACATGGCCTACAATATGGAATGGGATCATCTACCATGTTGGCTGATTCTAACTGATTTGGAACCCTTGGCTCATGAAAAGGTGCTTTCTTCTGATACACTTGATTCTGCTTATGTTGAAAATTCCTTGGTGCTTGAGGAGCATGGGCAACATGATTTCTTTCCATCATAACCAACCTATTATGAATATGATTTAGTTGAGAAGCATGATTGGCCATTTGTTGATTTTGATTAGTTACCAAGGTCTTTATCATTTCAGACATTTCTTTCATAGGATCTTTGGATGACTCTTTATCTTCTAAATCTATAGCTTTACCCTTTGACTCCTGATGTTTGTTGTATGATGAAGTATTTCTTGTAAATCCTGGTTTGTTGGACTTGCCTGCATTCTGCATATTTTTCTCAATCTTAATAGCCATTTCTTGAGCACTTTTAAGAGAATCAGGCTCTTTATCTCTTAACTGATACCTCATATTACCATTGAATGCTTCAATGTAATAGATGAGGATTGAGGCATCAAAGGGATTAATAGCTTTATGAAGATTTGTAATTAAGTCCCTAAACTTCTCGTTGAATTCTTCTACTGTTTCATTCTCATTCTTTTTAATGGTGTGGAGAGCTGCTAACTGATATCTTGGTTCTTTCTTCTCTCCCCATTTTTCTGTAAAACCAGTTAGAAATTCATCAAGAGTTTTGTATGAGTTATCACTTAGGTCCAAGTACCAATCTGCAACATCATCTTCTAAGGAAAGGGAAAATAACTTCATTTTGACATCATCATGATTGTGAGCAGGTGCATTACACCAACTGACCAAGAGTCTTGAGAACTTATGTAAATGAGACTTAGCTGTGATAGCATTGTGTCCTTGAAAAGTTGGAAGCTTCTTGATAGCATCATCAGGAATGGTATGTGGTTGACCTGCTATCTGAGAAAAGTCAAGGGGCTTGAAAAAATCCGTCATTTCTTCAGAAGGAATATTACCAAACAAGTTGTGGATATCTGCAATAGACTGGGACCCTAAATTTTCAAGGATTCTACGAGAAGCTTGTCTATTCATCCTCCTTCTATAAGCCCTTTCAAGCTCAGGAATGAGATTGACTAGATTTTCAGAATTTCTTCTAGTTGAATGCCTTGAAGGGTTTAATGACAGTGGAGTCGCGAGATGGATAGAGTGAGATTTTTACTTCATTAAACCAGATCTATCAAATTTTGTTTTTTATCTTTTTTTTTTGGAGGTTAAGTTAAGTGAAGTCGGACCAGGGAATAAAAAGATTTATCCCTGGAAACAATGCCAAAGAATGTTGCCGCCGGAAAACACACCTGGGAAAGTGTGGTAGAAATATTCAAGCCACAAAGTGTATCCTTTGGGGAAAGCCTCGAGTCAAGTACTGTCACTTGAATCTTGACTCCTCCGTTTAGGCAAACTCCTAACGAAGCCAAGGGGAGTGGACCCTAAAATTGCTAAGGCTGGTTGAGCTAAGCTAGTTAAGTGGATGAATTAGTTTTTTAGGAGTTTTTTAATAATGATAAAACTGACATAAGAGATTTGCAATATAACTTGAAGTATAGCAGCATAAAGATCTAAACAACATATAAATTGAACATGATTAACAAATCATTCAACACATGATAACAATTGAAAATAATTTGCAATGATAAATAAAGAGACTAGTGCTAAAGAATGTAGTCAAAATTGTGTTGCTGCTTGTAATGCTAAAAAGAAAATATCGTGCAAATGTTCTTGGTCAATTTTAGAATTAATGTGGTAATGATCTTTTTATTAAAGGATGGGGGATTCCTGATATACCAAAAGGTACAGGGAATATGTCCAGAATTCAACTGTGTGGTTTCTCACTCAGACATGTGGGCTGGATCGGAGTCCCAAGGAGGTGTTCAGATGCTATACCAAACGAGGGTATAACCTAACGGTTTCCAGGAGGTCGCTATCCAGGGTTTTCCCATGCCCTTTGAGAAATTTTCCCACAACAGAAGAATGAACGATTTGTGTCAGATTTTTACAAATAGGTGGTTTATTGGGGAATCATAATCCTATTACTAGTCACTTATTCTCTTTCTGATGTGTGTCTGCATGTTCAGACTACGCTGCTGTGACCACAGAGCATACGAGGAAAAACTTTGTTTATTTTAAAAGATTTTTTGAACCCAAATTTTACTTTTTAATGCCCCAAGAGTCTCTTTTCGGGCCAGTACTTGGGCAAGCCCTTATCCTAAAATCTTACTTCAGGAAAGCAAGGCGGTATTTTGAATTGTAAATGACTAAAAAGTAAATGTTTTCTAATTACTACACTACCGAGGTAGTGGGTTAGTATCCAGATTACTTCTTTGCAAAAGATAAACAATATTGTAGCGAAAAAAGTATACGGTTTGCAAAAATAAAAAAAACTGTTCCTACGTCCTGAGAGTGTTAATGGCCCGATATTTAGATTGGACCAAGACATTAGATTTTAATCTACTTGGTTGATTTTAAGTTAAACTAATCTAATGTTAAAATTCGCTTAAGTTTGCAAAAATTGACAACAAACACAAAAATTCCGAACCGACACCAATCCTCCTGGAGGGATGAAAGCAAGCTCTGTGAACTTACTTCAAAAATAGTTTTATTACCAATTACAATACTTTTATGTATTTACTAGTTTTAACTTGGAAAAGAATCAAAACTACCTAAATCAAATTTATCTATGCACATACTATCAAATAATTAATATTATAAAATAACTTAATTTAAAAATAAAATATTTAATTGTCATTCTGATTAGAATAAAAAAAATATAAGTTCTGATCATTTAGATAAATACTACCCTTATTAAATACAACCTTTTCATTCTTAATGCATCGATGCATAGTTAAAGAAAACTAATCTTCTTTATAATGGCAAAATTTTTGCTTCAAATGGACATTTAATTTTTTATCATCTCCCATAATATTAGATGGAAACGGTTTCAGTAATACAAATGAAAATGACATATTACTTTACATATTCTAGAAATTAAACTGATTTGACCACCAACGCAATCTCACACCAAGCTTCGGAATTTAAGTCCGTGGCCACTCTAAATTAAGAGAGATTTTACATATTCTAGAATTTAAACTGATTTGACAACCAACGCAATCTCACACTAAGCTTTGGAATTTAAACTGATTTGACAACCAACGCAATCTCATACTAAGTTTGGAATTTAAGTCCTTGGCCATTGTTTTCTTTCACATTATAAAAATTATACTTTAATATTAAGTATATAATGGAAATTATGGTCGATTTCTACAGTCAAATACAATCCAACGCTAACTAATGACAAGAAAAAGGAACAGTCCCCTAGGCAAGTAGAGAAACGTCCCAACAGACATAACTATGAGGATATAAAAACCAAACAAAGAATATAAAAACAAATAAATACCATGACAATCAGTTGTAACGGTCACCAAACCCAAAACATACTGACAATCAAAATCACGGACCATACAAAAGATAGCTGCCAGAATCCCGACAGACATCTGCAACTCAGAATTCATAATATAGCCGACCTTCTACCTTAGAAAGCGCCCTCTTCGAATTAAGAGAGATTTGATGCATTAAATCATTTGTAGAGATCAATCTTCTCTTTTAATTTACTCAAGGCAAATGTTCTTTAACCAACATAGATCCATCTTAAAAGGGGATCTACCAAGCATCGAGAGGGTTCAAATCTCTTTAAGTACAAATCCTTCCTTAACATTTGCACTCCTAACATTATTCAAGTGTGTTCAAATCTCTCTAGGTACAAATCCTTCCTTAACATTTACACTCTAGCATTATTCAAGGATGTAATGCAATGTTTGTAGTTTTGATTTATCTAATTTATATAGTTTTACATATGCTTGTCATAAATGTTTAAATTTAATTTAAGTCCAAATTTTCTTTTTATAATATTTTATTATTTAAAAAAAATATGTATCTGCTCCAAAATAAACATAAAAGAAGTTATATATCTTTCTTATTAAACTATAAAATGCGCTTCTCAACATAACAAGTAACTAAGTTTTAAAAAACATCTAAATATGGCAAAGAGTAAACCAACTACACCCATGGTGTAAAAAATAACAACTGTATTTTACATTACACAATAACCAAAGTCAAATAAATGAAATTATAAAAACTAGCGAATGTCCCCTATGATTTTTTTTTGAAAAAGACAAACTAATAACGACAACGACTTACCTAAATGGTCCCTTCCTCTTTACAAGAAGCTTCTCTCATTGCAGATGTTTTTTTGCGAGAAAAAGTGTCCCTTGTTGCCCACTTTCGTGTGAAATCGTAAACCTTTAAGATCCACAAGCTCTCCCAAAGCTTTATAATTCAATACCGCGAAGACCACAGAATAATTGTACACCTAACCTCTTTAACTTATTTGCTCATTGACTTTAACGTCAACAACATAAACAACCTTATTAATGTGTCCAAATATGTCTACATATTTAGTATATTAATAAAGTTGTTTCTATTGAATGAGTTAAATATATATCTATCGACGTATATATTTACTAAATATAGTGATTGAGAAATTTTATTTATTAAATTTTATTTTAAAATATAATTTTTTTTCATTTTTAATATAATTATTATTATAAATATAATATATATATATATATATATATTTTAATTTAAATAAATATATAGTTTAAAAATTCGATGATTTAAATGGGTGTTAAATCCATTTTATCATTAAAATCACAATTAAACTACAACATAGTTAAATTCTGATTTTACAAAATAAATATTTTGAAAATAATTTTCAAATCAAATTTAATAAAATAATACCATATATCTAGAAATTAAAACTAATCCCTTTTCATTTATAAAAAATTAATAAAATAATTAAAATATAAAATTAAACAATGCATTTAAACACTACACCGAAATATTAAATTCATACAACTACATCATTACTACAAAGTAATGATAAATTAACATTTTTAATTTATTTAATAATACTTAATTTTGAAAACTATATATTTTTACTTCATATACATGTTAAGTATCTCCATTGATATAGGAATTCTATCTATGGACTTGCACATCAAACTATGGATTTAGTATAAAAAATATAAGATGTATTTATATATATTTATTAAAATATAATATTTTTAAAAATTAGATTTAATTTAAGTAATTATAAAAAATTAGTGAATATAATTCTTAATTAATTTTTTAATAATACTTATTTTTTTTCATTTATAAAAATTTCATAAAATAAATGAAATGAAAACTTAAACCCTTTATTTAAATTATTAATTTATTAATCCATCTCCTATCAATAACTCAACCTATTTTACCTATAAATATCTTATACAATTTTCTTAACACACCTCAACACCAGAACATTTGAAATAATCTTCCTTTCACTAATATATATATACACAAATATTTACATATAATTTAATAAAACTACATATTAATAGCAAAAATAATTTCTATAACTCAACCCCCTTTACCTATAAATATCTTATCCAATTTTCTTGACAACACACCTCAATACGAAATAATCTTCCTTCCAAGAAAGATCACTAATATATATCTACACAAATATTTACATGTAATTTAATAAAACCACATGTTAACAATAAAAATAAATTCTCCGTGATGCTGAACTCTCAATACAGCATTACACCAAATCTATACGATGATCTCAAGCACGCCACGTCTTCCATCGAGGGTTTTTGAAAGAAACGATTCAACAGAATTAAAGTGACGGAATTATATGTCCTAACTATCATGACAAATATCGTATTTGGCATTGTCAGTCTTTTGCATGGTCTGTTTTTTGTATGCTCTGTTTGATGATGAGCAAGAATTAAATTTGATGTTATGTATTACCAAAGTAGTTAATTCTACGTTTCTTATATAACTTTTGTCGTATTATGTCTTATGGTAAACCTTTCAAGAATTTTCGTCCGCTGAAAATAAAAAATAAAATTGGTTTTATGTAAAGCCTTATCCATTGTTTTGTTTGAAAATAAATATTCGTTTAATGCTCTGGCGAGGTTCAACATTTGAGGTTCGAGGATTCCAGTCCAACGATTCTTATCTGACGAGGTTCAACATTTGAGCTGTATTTGGTGCTGCTGCCTGCAACCCGTCCGTTCCAAACTCCGGGAGATGAATATTTAAAAGAAATTATTAGACGTCCGGCATCGGACATTATTGTGCTGTGCTTGTGAGTATGTTATGCATTATTAGTACGTTACGATTAAATTTTTTGAAGCTGTAATAGTATTGAGTCATGGCGAGATATTTCAATAAATTATTTGCCAGCTAAGCTAACACTGTGTTAAGGGTATTGGTTCGTCATCTTGCGACATTGTAATGAATTTTGAAATAAGTATTGTTGTAATGAATTTTAAACTTCGCCCTTATAGCACCTCCCTCTGTGCAATGATGCTAGTTATCTTCCTTCAAATTGATTACCAATCAGATACCCTCCTACTCCTTGGGATTGTGTTTATAAATTGTATTATGTTTATCAATTGTATGGCCTTTATCTTATATTGAGAAGGAATAACAACCGGCCTCCACACTACCTACCGTTCTCTACGGTTCTGTAGTTATCTTTGCCTGCATTTGAGTTGTAGAGGAACCAACAATTTTGGAACCAAACCAAAGGAATAACAACCGGCCTCCACACTACCTACCGTTCTCTACGGTTCTGTAGTTATCTTTGCCTGCATTTGAGTTGTAGCCAAAACTACAGAGGAACCAACAATTTTGGAACCAAACCAAAGGAATAACAACCGGCCTCCACACTACCTACCGTTCTCTACGGTTCTGTAGTTATCTTTGCCTGCATTTGAGTTGTAGCCAAAACTACAGAGGAACCAACAATTTTGGAACCAAACCAAAGGAATAACAACCGGCCTCCACACTACCTACCGTTCTCTACGGTTCTGTAGTTATCTTTGCCTGCATTTGAGTTGTAGCCAAAACTACAGAGGAACCAACAATTTTGGAACCAAACCAAGGCTGTTTAGTTCCCAAGCACGGACTCTCCAGAGCGCCAAGGCAGGCAGAAAGCCTATTTTGGAAACCCCTAGAAAAGGGTGCAGTATAAGCGCTAAACAAACCGCCCCTGATTTGGGGGAATCTGGTAGAACAATTGTTGCTGAAATCTCAATTTGGAGTGTTTAAATTGCTATTTCCATGATCTGGTTGTTTTAAAAGCAGACATTTAGTTTAGTTTAAAACAAACAAATAAAACTGCTGAAATTGCAAAATTGTGAAAATAGCAATTTCCACTACCAATTTTGACCAGTTTTTATTAAAAATTGACCTGAAAAGAAGGATGTTTTAATTGTCTTTTATCCTACTTCTAGAAAAGTGCAAGTCGATTGACTGTAACCCCAGATCTCGAAATCCAAATTGCAATGAATCTGGATTTCAGCGCTGTTGGGTTTCATTGCTGTGAGAAAATCCCATGAATTGAGATTTTTTTTATCCAACTTGCAGAACCATTAAATTCAGAGGGCAGGAATCAATCCAAACACATAGACGATGGATTTATCTACGTTGTGCAAACAATCATATTTTAGATCAGGAATAACAAACTGAGTTTTAAGTTGATAAAAATGCATTTGTACAACTATAGCCCATTACAATAGACACTGTAAACCATCATAATAAATATAGATATTTTAATCTTGAAAATTTAATGCAAAAAAATCAATATTTAAATGGTTTATACATCTTTCTTTTATAAATACCAATATAGATTAATCTTAAATAAGAATTTATCAAGCACTAAGAGGGATCCAATTACTTGAAGTGTAATTTTTTATCTTAAATTTTTTGCACTTACAGAAATTTACACCTCTGAAAACTTGATCTCTCTGTGCTTGATAGATTTAGATTTATCTTACTTTACCTTATCTTACATGACAATATCTTCCCATATTGAACCGTAGATGGCCTTGCTTCTCTGAATAAAATAAGGAAAGATAAAGGAATTAGAATCCTAATACACCCGCTTATTGATACAGTACCCAATCCTAAAACCATTCAGTTGTTCCAATCCATTTGAGATCACAAAACTTTAAAAAACCATATAATCTTGTAAGTTTGTAGTATATTTAACTTCTTCAAAGAAATTGTAATTTTGAATAACTATTGTCCCACAGGAATTCATGGACTCCGACAGTATTACTCCAATTCAATCTGCACCGTCGAACAGCCCAGGAACCGTTCGGGATCCTATGTTCGGCTTCAGATACAAGACTAGGAGGTTTTCGAATGAGAATGGGTACGACCGTTTTACTCAGGAAGAATGCGGGGAGGACGAACCTATTTTTCAGCGCCCTTCGGTAATTTCTGTGTCCAAAAAGGTATATACTGATGACATATATTTTCTGAATTCACAAATAGAGGTCTCTGTAATTCTGAATGATAGTAATGGAGACTTGCTGAGAGGCTTGCCTCTGCCCGTTCAATATCAAATTGAATATGCTATGGAATCTCCTTGGTAAAGCATTGTTCCAACGGTTTCTTCCTTGCACCCCCCCCCACGACAGCTTCTTGCTCGTTGACATAGCATAGGGAAATCCTCTACAAACATATCATGATTGTTTCAAAGCCATGCAAAATGAATCGAAAGAGGGATGAGGAGCACCTAGTGATGTCTGAATATATCCTTGAGCCAACACTTAGTCAGAGCATTCACATAGACTATAGTGAAGAAGCAATTAAGGAGGTCATGATTGAGCTTGGATCCGACATACCCCTATATCATGATTGTAGGTCAATTCTTCTGTCCGACATGAATGCAAAGATCACACGATACTAAAGACCCAATGAGTTGAACCTCCCACCATGAGATCACATTAATGCCGAAGCATTTGGGCTCCCATGCACTACTCTTCCTCGCTATGGTAGAGCCTTCTTGCAATGACACCTTGGCCTTTGTATTGATGTTGAATTTTTCTTATAGTAGTAGAAAATCAATTTTTCAGATCTAGTAATGATTTCAAACAGTAATTTCATCCCATTGTTATCATTGAATAATTACACACTGAAAATTTCAACTTCAAATTGCAGGGAAAAAAAAGAATCACAGAAAGATATCCATACATAGTAGGCACACAAATTTTACCTTGGGAGACCTAAACTTGGGAGAAAAGCTAGCTAACTTTTCTTAGAAGAAATCAGTCCAATAATACAAGTGCAACATCAACATTGAAGATACCCAATCACAGTGTACAAACCCTAGTCACAAAGAGAGTGCACATCCCAGTCACAGAGAGAGTGGGAACTTCATGAAGGAAAGACAACGAACTCAATAGAGATGATAAGAATGAACCTTCAATAGCCACTCCTTGCAATTTCACTAGACCTTCTTGGTTTGCGCACTAGAGAAGAATAGATGAACTTGGACAAGTTGGATGGATGAAATGAATTGCTGGAGATTTTATTTATACACTTTAGTTCACTTTAATTTCACCTGTGGGGCTAACTTGTACTTTTGTTGGGGCCGAATTATTCATAATGTTGAATAGATCCACTAAGAAGTCCTGAACACTTCTTAGAGTCTACGCCAATTCAACATTAGATTAGACTTATATATTCCACAAGGGAATGAAATCCCCTATCAAATAAACAAGTCAAACCTGCTCTAATATAGTTCATAGATCAGTCCGTCTTGGAGATGGAAATGTTAGAGCACCCTGGCACCAATCTCCCCAAGCCATATGACTCATTCTAATGGGAGAAAGGCTGCCCCTCCCTAGGCCATTCACCTCTAGCCATATGAATCAGGCTTTGAGGGTGAATGTATCATTGCCCCTTGGTCAAATCAGCATTCAACCAATCTAGGAGAATGTCTTCGTGATGTCGTGAATTGGAGAAACATCAACAATTGACACCTGCCCCCTCCACATGCTAAACTAGGAGGTATCATTCTCTCTTCTCACTCCCATCTAGGGAGTACTTAACCAATTATGTTAATGTCATATAAATATGAATATTTTCATATCAATTTATTGCATTATCCCAATATCATGTTAATCTCAAAACATTTATTAAACTATGATTATTTTATTTAATTAAATTCATATAAGTAGCTATCTTATATTAAAAAAAAAGACACACACATCTCTCTCTCTCTCTCTCACACACACACACATTAAGTTGAAAATCTAACACCAATTTCATGAGGTGTAATTTTTTTAATTTTTAATTTTTTACATATTACACCTCATGAAATTGGATCTCTCTAGTGCATGATAAATTTGAGTTTAAGATGGATATATGCATGATTTTAATATAGGTAAACACTTTCATAAATGCAAGGTAAATATTGGTCATGCTAAGATGGTTTTTGGAAATAAGTTTCTTTCTCACTTGGATTTTGTGTTTATAATTGAATCATTGAGAACACAAAATTTTGAATGATGTGTATTTCAATTTTTTTCAAACTTTTTTTAAGCAAAGGTCATAGAAGAATTCCTAGCGACATTCATTCTAATACTTGTGCTATGTGAAGGTTGCAGCAGAATTCCTAGGGACATTCATTTTAACATTTGCAGCTGCGGGTACAACCATTGTGAATGAAGAAACTGAAGGTAAATTATCCCTATTGGGTTTAGGAGCAGGTTCAGGTTTGGCAGTTACTATCATCATATTGTCAATGGGACACATATCTGGAGCACATGTTAACCCATCTGTTAGTATTGCCTTTGCTACATTTCGCCATTTTCCATGGACTCAGGTTCTTCCTCTCATCTTCCTTCAAATGTATTGAATAGCATACTTCAAAAAATATGTTTCCTAAAATCACAAACATTATAGACATGACACTACATTGTGCCTAGTTTTGAATCTTTAAGTAAACTTGAAAAAATCACTCTCTCTAATTTGTTTTCACCTAAATTTTACATATCATAGTGAACCTGTTTTATGCTATAACTATTTATGAAGAAAAAAATATTTAAAATGAACACTGGTATGCTAGTTTCACACATTCTTGTATTTAGATGCTTGTTCATTTTTCATGATTAGGTTGAGTAGAAATGATTGAAAAATATTGAACATACTAAATTTCTATTGATTATTTCCTTGTTATATAGGTCCCTCTCTACATAGTGGCACAAGTGTTGGGGTCCATCTCTGGAGCATTTGCTCTGAAAGCAACATTTCAACCATTCATGGGTGGGGGAGTGACGGTTCCATCTTGCTCCTATGGCCATGCATTCTCATTAGAGTTCATCATCACATTCATTCTCATGTTTGTAGTAGCAGCAGTTGCTACTGACGCCCGTGCAGTTAAAATTCTCATTATAATGGCAATTTCTTTGGCATCATTTGTATATAACTATTTGTTGTCGAATATTATACAATTTGATTTATATAGTATACAAATTCATTTCTAGCTATCTCTACCCAAAATTCACTTTTTGTTGAGATATTTTTTTTTGTCGCGACACAGGTGGGTGAAATGGCTGGAGTCGCTGTCGGTGCAACTGTCATATTAAATACACTTATTGCAGGGTGGGTCAGTTTATATGACAGACTAATTACATATATATTTTCTTATGTTAATTGTTGGACGTGCCAGCATTAAATACTAAATATATTTTTTATATGGTGATTAGGTCCAAGACTGGAGCATCGATGAATCCAGTCCGATCTCTTGGCCCTGCAATTGCAGCTGGAAATTACAAGGCAATTTGGGTGTATATCGTGGCGCCCATAACAGGAGCATTAGTCGGTGCTGCTGCTTACACTGTTGTTCGTAAGTTTGACTCAGATGATGACGTCAGAGATGAGGAGATCAAACAAACCCTATTTACGAAATGAATATTAAAAATTCGTTTGTATGTCCTTTAATTTAATTTGTGGATATTAGATGCTTTTGTGGTTATATTCATAAATTATACCCAATGTATGTTTCCTTGTGAGATTTGGTTAGAAAAAATAGTAAAGATGGAATGGTATGAATCATGGAGAAACATCAATTTTTCAATGAACATAAAAAATTTTAGTGTGTGCTGGATGGTTTTATTTGTTCTACAACTTTTGATACTGTAATGAATTTAATACGGGTATTCTTTCAAAATTATGTGAATGAAATATGTTTCAAAATGGCCTAGAAAATTTCATTTATAGAAGCAAACAAATCTATAGTTACATTTGGTTCGAGGACTTTTGAATGTTTTGAGGAGACTTTTGAGTGGTGTTGTGAAGGAAGTTCGTAAATATTTTCATTTCTGGTTTAAAATTAAAATAAAATAAAATTCCTGACAACTTAAAATAATTTATAAACCTTAAAAAATGATAAAAAGACACTAAAATAAAAAAAAAAATAATTGACATTAAAGAAAAATATTGTATTAGAATAAATTATGTGATATTTGGACATAGAATTAATAGCACAACTATTTAACGTGTAGTCATTGAATGTCGAAGATAGCAAACTGGTTAGAGTTATCATGCTCTAAAGTCCCCTCAACATCTAATTGTTCATTAGACCTCATTACCATTTCCTCTTTAATCCATATTAAATTTGTAGTAATATCAAAACATATTGCATCTATTTATTAACCTTACCCTCGTCACGGAGTCAAGGAGCTAGACTGAATCTCAAATAGAAAGCCACTAGGAAAAATAGAAAAAGAGCACAAGTTGGTTGATTTTAGGGTTTTTTTTTAAAGACCAGACCAGGAAATCAATGAAAGTCCATATTGGCAAGATAGATTCACGAAATGTGAAAAATTTCGGGAATAATAATGCATGGACACAAAAATCAATAGAGAGAAAGAACATTTGCCCAAATGGCAAGACTTTAGGTGGGGAAGGAGAGCAGCCACATGGAAGAGTATGCATGGAGTAGGAAATTTGTAAATCTCTACCAGAGCACTATGGTTGTGTGGGAAAGGATGTTTGGAGGTTCAAATTTGATGGAAATTCATACATTCTTGTAGGTATTGGTTCAAGTTTAGGTAAAGTTTGGCCTCATCATGAGGGAGATCGGCCTTTCGACGATTCAAACTTGTGGGATCATATGCTTTCTACACCTGTTAATCCTGGAAAGGGAATGTTCACATCCCCTAACTTTATTGTGACCCATCGTAGTAAAAACTCACCACAATAAAAATCCATCAAAGGATGATGAAGAATCTCTTGGAATCTAGGATTTGTGGAGATCTACCTCCATCTGAGGAAGATTGGCCTTTCGACGATTCAAACTTGTGGGATCATACGCTCTCTACACATGCTAATCTTGGAAAGGGAATGTTCACATCCCCTAACTTCATTTTGACCCATTGTAGTTAAAACTCACCACAATAAAAAGACCTATCAAAGGATGACGAAGAATCTCTTGGATTCTAGGATTTGTGGATATCTACCTCCATCCTGAGTAAAAATTCAAAAAAATAACACTGATTAAACCTAAATTTAATAATGTCTTTTTTTGTAGTTTGGATAACATCATTGTAGAGTTATGTGAAAAGTTTTATAATTTTTTAATCTTCATATATATATGTTCATTTAATTTTTGCAATCAGACGTGTATATGTTCATTTTATTTTTTTGAAAAAATTTATACAAATGTAAAAATATATTAGATAGCATATTTTGGAAATGTGAAAGGGAATATGAAATTGTTGTGATCATTTTGTTCAATAATAGAATGGTCCAAAGATTAACACGGTTTTCCAATAACTAATGAAAAGGAGTTTGAGATTTTAAACTTGAATAAGTGTTATTATATTTATGACAGGAGAATGCTATGGATAAGAATATTTATTTTTAATAAAGGATTAAAATTATTAATTAATTTAAAGGAGATATGCATAAAAAATAATGTATTGATGATACATAAAGAAATTTTCATAAAAAATATATAAATTAAATGAAATAATATATATATATATATATTCCCAATTTTTTATGGTTGTAAATACACACATAATACCCACAAGTTAAAAGTCGAGATAATTACATTCATTACACCTAAGTGTAATAATAAATTTGGGTATTTTGGATAACATCATTTTAGAGCTATTTCAAAAGTCTTATAGATTGCAATCCTGTTGTGTATATGTTCATTTAATTTTGGTGTTTTATGAATTGTTTTGTACAAATGTTAAAATATAATATTTATAACATATGTTAACACTCAAAAATTGTTCATCTAGTTCATCCTCTAGTCACATAATCCATTTATCTTTTTTTCCTACATTTTTTGCCTCCAAAAACCCAAAAGTCATTAAATTGGTAATTAAATGGGAAAAAAGTCATTATTTCCTTCAATCAATTAATGAAAATCCTTCAAAAAAGGTTAAAATCCCATAAAAAGGGTCAAAATCCCCAAAAAAAGAAAAAGAAAAAGGGGAAAAAGTCAAAATAAATTAAAAAGGGGGGAAAACTCAAAATACCACAAACCAATACTAGTGGTTGCCTAATACCATGGGTCAATACTCCACCACCCAAAATTGCTATAAAAAGGTGATGGAGGCCCCCCATTTTACATCCATGTATCACTCTTCCTACCCTTATGCTGCCAAAATTCCTATTGCACTCTAGCATACCTCTTTGAGCTTTTGTGCCCATTTAGTCGAGTCTTGGACATCATTTGAACATTTAGAGAAGAGCAAGGAACCTTGGAGACCGGAAGCGCTACTCTTCGTATAGCTACGAGGGCCCCCATCTCCTCAAATTTTGAGGTAAACTCTGATTGTAAACCATTATTTGCAACATAATACAAAAATACAAATCTTATTCATGAGTTCCTGTTGATCTGTTATTTTATTGCAGTAGTTAGATTAGTTGTTATTTTTATTTGCACTCACATATTATCTATTTTCGAAACTACTACTAAGGGTTCCATAACTCTTAGTAGGTGCTCTTTAGAACGAGCTGGTATGAAAACACTAGCTACAGTTTTGGCAACTCTAGCCCGGTTGATTCCCATTGATCTATGGTTTGGTATGATCAATAGTTATTTTTAGTCTGGTATTTGTTGTTTTTCTTGCATTTTACAGTTCTGGCCTAGCCTTAGACCCTGTACTTGCAGATCTGGCCCTTTCCTTTGTAGTACCCTTCTATAGTTTTGTTTTTACGGTTCGGCCCGCGACTGTAGAGACACATTTCCGCACTGCACCACACGACTTTCTAACTGAAACTTGCGCCCCCAACATGACTTCTGGTCCGAAACCCGCGCTCCAACGCGACTTTCGGTCCGCAACTCGCACCCCAAGCACGCTTTCCAGTTCGATACCCGTGCGCTCCATGCACTTTCTGGCCTAATACTTGTATGTTCCACCCGCTTTCCGGGTCGATACCTGCGCGCCTTTTCGCCTGCAATACGCGCGGTCCACGTGCTTTTGATCATGAAACCGACGCCCCAAATGCACCTTTTCTGCCCAGACCCACGCCATTTTTCATGTTTTTTGTTTTCCTATTTCAACACGGTTATTCTGCAACCTGCAGCGCCCAAAGCGCAACTTTTCCCTTCACAAATGCACCCTGCACCAGTTTTTTCCTTTTTTCTTGACCTTGGCTGCACCAGAACCCCCTTGTTTGCCTACACCACTTTACCATTGGTACCTTTCTGTTGTATTGCTTGTTGTAGCATTTGAGACTTTTTCATTTTGCGTGCATCCTTAGTGCACTACTATCTCTTGCATCATATTTTCAGCAAGTTCATTTATTACATCCATGTTATAGAAGTTAGTACTTTTATTTCAGTCTCAGTTGTTTATTTCAGCATTTTCTTTCAGCGATGTTGCGTTTACACCACTTTTGCACCCATAGAGTCCCCATAATTCAAGTGAGACTAAAATTGGCTTAATTAAACACACACTAACCCCACTTGGGACCCAAAAACAACCTTGTAGCTAGGTAGGACATAGGGGTTAGGCATCCAAATAACACCCCCTTTGTCATACAAATTTGAGACATAGTTGTTGTCCTTTAGGGAGCCAAAATCCCCTGTTATTTATTGGTACGGTTAACACTGATTTATCGGAGGGCCTCTCCCTTAGGAGAGAAAGTGGCAAGACTGGTTCCGAAAGTCTAAGTGGAATACCACTCTCCATTATGTACTGAAGGATACCAACTCATTGTTCTTGTCATACACGCTGGTGCCCATACCGGGTGCGCAACGATCAAAGAACTAAATCCGCGGGACACCTTTTAGGACTCTTTTACTCGGAATCCATCTCGGTAGAGGGATATCCTTTAGCCATTTGGTTCTACATTTCATATTCCCTGACTGTAGATTTCATCACCCTACAGGGAATACGATTTGTGTGAGCTTCCATATCTTTTAGATAGGTGTTTGTATGCTTCTGCACCCCATAGGTTAGTGAGTCTTTTTTGCTTCTTGGAGTGTTGCTTGTTGGTTTTCTGACCATTTTATTGTTGCTCCACATGTTGCAGCACGTTGTTGCAGCAAGTGTTTTTGAGCTTGTTGTTGTTTTGAGTGCCATCTTTTTGCACACATGATTGCACTAGAATTTTTTGAGCATTTTATCTCGCACATCTCTTTATCACTTTTACACCTGTCACCATTGATTCCTCGAGACACTCTTGTCTCCTATGAGGGAAATCCCCATAGTACGGTCCACTTGACCCCACTCGTCACGCTCCCTTGAGACACACATATTCGTTGCTAGATCTTCATCCCGACGCCCCTTATTTCACATATGATTCGGAGTCAGATTTACCCATATACACAGCTCCGTCTAGCCCCATGGCCAGCGTGAATACCAACCCCTTTAATGGCGGGATTGTCGGTAGTGGATCCACCACTGGCCCAACCACCATTTCAACATCCATCCCTGCAATGCCATCTACAGGACCTATGCTTGGCATTTTAGTCACTACTTCTATACCCATCGATAGCAGATCTATTCCAACCACCATCCCTTTGGTTACTAGTAGTACCCTTGTGGGCACTGACCCTTCCTACTCAATCCCTCCACCCTTTACCCATATTCCCTTGATCCTCGTTATACCTCACGCCACTGCACCACCACTCGGCAGAGGTGGCCCTATGATCTCCGCCAAGGCTACCACATAGGACACTTCGACTATGTCACATACTCTTACTAGTTTTCCATTCATGGCCAGTGTCAACCTACCCGATCTAGCCTGATTGAATAATGATCCGATCTGACATGACCCTACATGGCCTCCCATGCGTACCAAAATCCCTTCAGACATCCCAAATTTTGAGGGCAAGGGTGGTGAATACCCCCAAAACCACATCATTTCCTTCCACTTATGGTGCTCCTCCAACTCTATTGTGGATGAATCGATCCTCTTACGCCTTTTACAATAGACACTCACTAGTGCTCCAGCCAAGTGGTATATTGAACAACCACATGGGACTCACTCCACTTTTACATCCATCGCTTCGAATTTCCTATAGTTCTTCCAGTTACCAGTCCATTATGACGCTATTGTTGAGATTTTACTATCTTGCAGACAAAACACGACTACCCATATCACTGACCATATCCATGAATGGCATAGATGTCGTAGTTTGTGTAAGATCAAGTTAGATGAACGTATCTTTTTAGATTGGTTCTTGAAGTCCCTCATACCATTTATCACCAAGGATGTGGCATCTGAATAGCCCCAAACCGAAGAAGAATCCATACTTAAATCCCAACATTTTGACCTTAACTATGCACAGTTGGGCTACCTTTACTCCATTATTCTTGATGCTCCTCGCGGTGATTCCTCCCGGAAGGACGTGTCAAGGGAATCCCACATTGCTGTTGGAATTATTGGACACATTGCATCTAGTAGTCATGCATATGTCCATATTCCTCCTGCCACCACTCTGACTTATAATCCTCCACCCATCTCCACACCACCCTCCATGAGTAGTGGTCTCAACCTTTTGTGCGCAATGGCCCAGTTTGGAGAAACACCTTCGTATGTTCCCCAGCCTAGGATCCTCATATACATGGACCTTCTTGTCTGATGCATTGCTATGGTCATACCCCGCTAGCATATGCCCCTCCTACTGCACCACCTACTTACTACCATCCACTAGTTGCAGTCACACCTGTACAACCTCAAGTCCCTCTCGCTTATTATCCCCCACAGGCTTCCCCAACACCTTCCCAACCGCAAACCCGCCCCCCCCGGTTCCCCAAGGTCAAGTTTATGCCCAACAGAACCAACCACAGAACAACTTTCCCAACGGAACCAACAAGGACAACAAAATAGGTGATGCAGGCATAACCGGGGTACTAACCAGCCTCCTGGTGGAGGTGGTCCACCACCGAACCCCCATGATAATAATGGCACCGTGCTAGCTAACCAAAATCCTGATCGACCACTTCGGCAAGGTAAAAATCCCAACTTACATACGAACCACCCATGTTATATTTGTGGGGTCTATGGTGATTACACGCACAATTGTCCCCACCTAGAGCAAGCTCTCCAACTCTGGAGTGATGACAACCAACTCCAAGGACATGTTACACCTCCGGCACCACCAAAACCCCCTAAACCCCCTGCACAACCTATGCTGTTGTAGAACCCCCTACCCATGCAAGGGGTAGTATCCACCCAACTTTTGTCTCCCACAATGCTCTTGTTAGTCAACCCATTGAATCAGGGACCCACCACCTTTTAATGATGTCTTTGGCTGATATCAACCTTCAAACATTCCTTAACCAGTATGGTTCAACCATCGAGACTATTCTTGCGGACAAAGCCACTAATGCGACTCCCATATATCAGTCATTATGTTTACCCCCACCACCGCTCAAGGGGAACCCCAAAGCTCCTAGATTCCCTCTGCACTGCATCAATAATAACCCCAATGCTCGTGCTGCTCCCAACTATAATATTGTGGATGACTTATCCCAATCCCCCGCCGCTATGTCAGCCTTGGATGTCTTAAAGAAATTCCCATTGCAATGCAAAAAACTATTTTCCTCCATAGGTGCGATCGACCCTTTTGACTCACGAATGATGGAATTTGACTTAGACCAATATGAACCATGCATGCCTTCACCTTAGAATTTCAAGTCTCCGTGTCGATCTAGAATCTTGTTATCCATCGATGCATCATCGGTGAGGGTGCTTCCAAATGTGTCATGTCCACATTCGTGTGGTAGAAGCTAGGATCCCCTTCCCTCCATCCATCCACGACTGCTTTACTAGCTTATGATGGTCATTCATCTCATTCGCAAGGCCTCATGGATAATGTTCCAGTCCAATTAGTTGGAAAAAATGTCCTAATTGACATTGAAGTCATCAACACCCAAATTGACAGCAACCTGCTCCTAGGACGAAGCTACATGTATGCCATGAAGTTTGTTTCTTCATCTATGTTTTAGTTTATGATGTCCCCCCATGAGGGTCGGGTTGTTAAAAACGACCAGGTCACTTACTATGACCAGAATGCGCCTGCTACACCAGAAAATGTTCTCCCCATGGTTGAACAACTTGTTTTGGTGCACCTACCCCTTTGATTTCCACCATAGGGCCTGGACTTTATTAAGAGACTCCAATGACCTCCACATTTCATTCCTTACCCCCTCCTCCTTCGACCATCAAGATCTCTGACTTGTGTACCATTTCGACAAGTCAATCGGTCCCTAACCCTCAACCGCCATCGGTACCTAGCCACGTTGGAGCCACACCAATCCACGCAATCCCATTCTTGTTTCCACCATCAGGGGTAGTAAGTATGCCTGTCATGGACACGCTAAATATTTCGGGGTTGACATTAGGGCTTCCTGTGTGGTATTTACTTGCCCCTAATCCCACTCCAAGGCCACAAGTCATTCTTCAACCAGTCCAACCAATCACTACCATCAATCATCCACCTCCCGGTGTGGTGGCAGCATCTTCCTCCAACATCGCCCCTCAATCATCCAAGAAAACTGGGGATAGAGCCACACACACTCATACTGCACCAAATGCGACTAAAACTGTGAACCCTCCCCCTCCAGTCGGTGCACCTCCCAAGTGTGCATTGTGTGATTATTTGGGCCACACAACCCATAATTCTTCGCAATTTCCTAACATTCAAGAACACATGAAGACATTAGATGATGACCCCAATATACCGATTGTTGAACTACCAACCACCCCCCACCGCATAACAAATCGTTGTGCACCAAACAATCATGTGCCATATGTGGAGTTTACGGCCATTACTCTCATCATTGTCCCGACTTACTAGAGTATCAGTTGGTGTTGCACGAAATGCATCAGTCTTCTTTAGAATAATCGATTACTACCATGGAGGAGATTCACCCGCCTGAATCCTCCTCTTCGGAAGCAGTTAACACTATTTATATGATTTCCATAAGTGGCGAACCAACCATTCCCTTGACCTCCATCTTTACCTCTTCCGATCTGTCCACACAGTTTTTTCGCAGTGATGAAGACATCCTCGAAGCACTAACTGCACCTGACTTCCCTTGGGATGACATGCATCATAGAGCCTACTTCATTCTCGAGGAGTCTGCTCCTGTTACAACCAACCAAATTTCGGTCGAGTCAAAAGACTTCATCCATATCCTAGTGGATTGGTTTAAGAACCCCATCCCAGCTATTGATGCCTTCGTAAAAGGTAACATGGCTAACATCTTTCCCACCATACAGGTCGATATTTCCATCACACCCAATATAGTTGAGAACATTACATTAGGTTCCTCATGTACTCTAGACGAAGTCGCTGCCTATAAGAAGCTGTTCCAAGAGTTCTGTGATGTTTTTGATTGGTCATATACTAAGATTCCTAGTCTTTACCCCACCATTGTTGAGCACCGTATTGATACTTGGCCTAACATTCCACCTTTCTTCCAAAAGAAACAACCCATTCACCCCTCCAAATTACTAGTCATGAAGGCCAAAATTAAAAACTTACAACAAGCTAGGTTCATTTATCCAATTGCTTACACCACATGGGTGTCCAATCCAGTGTTGGTTAACAAAAAACAGGGCACCATTCGCATCTGTATCGATTTTCATGATTTGAATTTAGCTTGTCCCAAAGACAAATTTCCTATTCCTTTCATCTATCAACTCGTCAATGCATGTGCAGGTCATGAGATTATCTCCTTTATGGATGGTTTCTCTGGCTACAATCAGATTCAAATTCGCAAAGAGGATCAGTATAAGACTTCCTTCACTACTCCATGGGGCACCTTTTCCTATCGTGTTATGCCATTTGGTCTTAAAAATCATGGCGCCACATTTCAGTGGGCCATGAGATTTTTCTTTCATGACTTGGTCGATATTATCCTTGTATACTTGGATGACCTCACTACTCGATCGAAGAAACGGTCCGACCACCTAGATGATCTCCGCCAAGTCTTTTTGCATTGTCGCAAATACAACATTTGCTTGAACTCCCTCAAGTGTGTTTTTTGCGTTTCGGCCGGCCGATTAGTGGGTTTTATTGTTTCCCAAAAAGGGATCATTGTCGACCTTTTAAAGGTCCAATCCATTCTTGACCTCCCATTTCCATGTATATTACGCCAATTACAAAGCCTTCAAGGAAAAGCCAATTTTCTCCGTCGCTTCATTCCTGACTATGCTACGAAATTTCATGGTTTCCTTTGCTTGCTTTGGACCCACGTTGCCTTCATTTAGGATGAATAGGATGTTAATATTCAATATGCTAAGATAGATAACATCAGTGTTCAATTCATTTTCACAACAATAGCATATACAAGATCATTGAAAAAATAACAAGCACAACATAAACACAAGAGACACAAATTTATTCTAGGAAACCCTCTAGGGGAAGAAAACCCAACAAAACTTCTTGAATATAGATGATCAAAAGTACAAAGACAAAACCCCAAACAAGTGCTCCTTCTCCTTGTAGATATCTCTCTCTCTCTCTCCATTGCAAATTACACAAGTGAGTGTGTGTGTCCAAATGAGGAGCACATCACTCCTATTTATACTTTATCTTCCACTTGACTTTTTCCCTAACTAGGTCAGCCCCAACAACTTAACCAATGAACTTAATGCTGACTGGGCCGACTCCTCTAGGGGACTTAAACACCCCATTACAATTGAATCAAAGGGAATCTATTTCCCCGACTTACAAGGGAGGATTTACCTCAATGACTTTACATAATCAAATACAATAATGACATCTCGACAGAGGAATAAAACATCTTCGAATAAATTACAACAATAAAATACAATAGAATATTCTTCGAAGTTACAATATTTCAACACTCCCCCTTAATGAGAAGGGTATTTTACTGACAACAACAACATCAGCTGTAGGAGCAAGGAGAGAGAGCATCATCAACAACAAGGTGATACATCTATAAATCATTGGAATTTTTCTTCAACAGCAACAACAACTGGAACAGTTACTGGAACATCTTCAACATCTTCAACATATTTAGTATTGGAGCATCATCTTCTACAGCATTGAGTATTCATCTTTGGTCTTCATATTCCACAGCACTCGATTGCTTGATCATCTACATCAACACTTGATATCTCGATCAACAACATTATAATCTTGATCTTTCGATCAACAACAACATAACCTGCAACACACATGATCCAATTACGGGATGATCAATCCATTTCACTTTAGGACATAAGTCCAAGGATGATGCAATCCCACCACATTCTCGAGGACAGAAGTCACCAGATCCGTTCTGGATTGAATTCCAAGGATGATACAATCCAACCATAGTGTCAGTCCTTTTTCATACTGGATGTGACTTAGATCAAATCTAGTATTTTCCACCACATTGCCTATCCTTTTTCATACTGGATGTGACCTAGATAAAATATAGGATTTTCCACCACAGTGCCAGTCCTTTTTCATACTGGATGTGACCTAGATCAAATCTAGGATTTTCCACAATAGTGCCAGTCCTTTTTCATATTGGATGTGACCTAGATAAAATCTAGGATTTTCCACCACAGTGCCAGTCCTTTTTCATACTGGATGTGACCTAGATCAAATCTAGGATTTTACACCAGAGTGCCAGTCCTTTTTCATACTGGATGTGACCTAGATCAAATCTAGGATTTTCCACCACAGTGCCAGTCCTTTTTCATAGTGGATGTGACCTAGATCAAATCTAGGATTTTCCACCACAGTGCCAGTCCTTTTTCATACTGGATGTGACTATCCTCATCCACAAACCGGGAAAGCCATTCGGTGGGTCCAGATTAGGAGCGTCCATTACGTTGCACACTGCAACCACCTACGCTACCTCACCACTCGTTCAAATCCTTTCGTAGCCTATGAGACTCAATTACGTCACATGACCCATGACTACCTGCTACCTCAACCAAGCTCATTTCTCCCTCTCGATATGAACCACTCCAAGCTTGTCCCTGAAGTATTCAAACTTCCCTCTCAACAGAGGCTTGGTCAACACATCAACAACTTGTTCATCAATGCTCACATAATGGAGCTTTATAGCTTCCTTCTGTACCATATCTCGTATATAAAAATACCAAATTTCTATGTGCTTTGACTTGTCATGAAACACTGGGTTCTCCGTCATCTTTATACAACTTTGGTTGTCACATATAATCACTGTGGTATCCAACTGCAGGTCAAATAGACCTGACATCAACTTCCGAAGCCATATGGCTTCACAACTAGCAGAACAAGATGATATATACTCTGCTTCAACTGTGCTGAGAGCAACACTTGACTACTTCCTACTAAACCATGAGATCATGGCAGATCCCAGACAATAACATACACCTGAGGTGCTCTTCCTGTATGAGACACTTCCAACCCAATCTGCATCTGTATAACCATACAATCTGTAGTCATGATCTCCAACATAGTATAGACCAAATTCTATCGTACCTTTCAGGTACCTCATCACATCCTTTGCATCTACCAGGTGAACACATCTATGCTCAACTAGATACTGACTTAGGGTGTTCACAACAAGGCATATATCTGACCTGGTATTCGTCAAATACATCATCTGTAAATTGTAGAAACCACCGTCCATCATCTAGGATCTCTACTTCACATTTTCCTTGGCTAAGGAAAAATATCAGCCACATATCTAATCACAAGAATCATGCCAAGATTATTGAACTCCGAGATCTACTCCCTCTGAAGTGGAGTCTTCTACATCTGAGTATTGTCCTCCCTATGTGACTGAACATCATGCACACTCTGCATTGAGTGATCTTCTGCGTATATATCTGTGCCATCTCCCGTCAGATGGGTCTACTGATATGAGCCTCAAGATCACTCGAACTCTATGGTGAGTTCCTTCTTGAATCCATCTGAGAGAAGCATGTCATCTATATATAGAAACCATCTTCAACCTTGTAGCAAAGGTTGATATCCACATCACCCATGGTGATCATCAAGCTCATCAAATGACTATCGATCCTGGGTACCTGTTGAACCCGTACAAGGACTTCTTCAATCATGTGATTTTATATCAAATATTGGGAAACATCCATGGGTGTAATATTTCTCTGAAAGTGTGTCTAGCCACGAGCCTTGCTTTGTACTTCTATAGTATGTTTGATTTGTAAGTCTTATTGTTGAACAATCATCACTTGTTCTTCGGAACAAGTGTTCATCATCCTTCTTTTGTAGATCACAACACACGATCTTTCCTACAAATCAAATTCAATTACATGATTAGTAACACTTCATAATAATCGAATCATGTTGACATTTCAATGATAACCTATTATGGATACTGATATGATTCACATAGCTATGCAACTATCTTGACCAATACTTTGGTAAAACACTTTTCCATATCCTATATGCATACAATGGCTATCTAGATGCCTTCCATCTCTACTAGAACATACTATCAAGAGCGTGCACAACTCCTAGCATGTTAGAAAAGAGGTTTCATTCTAGACAAGAAACAATGGAATGTTTGTCCAACTTACCCATCATATGCATATTAGTAGTATACTGTTCAATGCTATATGAATGCTTACACTATGCATGATATATTTCCTGATTCTAGGAATACAAATATGCATACAACTATTATGAGCAATATCATTAACTATTCAGAACTAATTCAAATAACAACTCAAATACTTATCTTCTATGTTTGTGTGTTTCCTCCCTCTTGATCTCTATTTTCCCTTTATGATAGCATCATGATTATATGTCTTTGAACTTCTATCCATCCTGTACCACTATGCATGCTTAAGCGTGCACTAGTTTCATCATTGTGTCATCCTCAAGATATCATACATAATCACACATTCATTAGTATAATCTCAATAGGATTAAAAACATTATAACCCTAAATAATCTTAAACACGTATGATCATAATCATTAGTCAAACTAAGAAACACAATATGCATAAATCCTTGATTAGCTAAACTCTATTTTTAGTAATAATCATTATCAACCATATGAAAAGTATACTTATCTAAGATCCTAACACAAAGTAGGATTCTAAATCAATATAGAAAAACATACCTGGATTAGCATGCTTTCTAGTTATGTCTAACATACCCAAACAATATATTCTTTGTTCTCTTCAATGATTTAGAGACCTTGTGCTAGTAACCTGCATATCTCATAAGTTAAGCATAGTAGAACCAAATCATACATACCTCGTAAGTAGAGCTTCTATATGATCAAAGACTATGGATGATTATTTGTCTTCATGTCATCATGGTCATTAATTCTTTATCTAGAACTTGATTTGTCTTTCCTCATGTACCTTTCATGTTAGCAGACAACATCATCATTATATAACACCACAAGTGCATTAGTACAATCATAAGTGTCATAACCCTTAATCAATGAATTTCTTCTATCATTCACATGCATTCATGCTTTTACTAAGGTGATCAGACAAATATAAAATTAATCATGATTGTACTAACCTCAATAATATTAATACAAACATATCATGAACTTAATCATCAGATAAATAAAAAATATTTCAAAACATACCTGTCTATATTGCTTGTAGTCTTCTCTATAAAGGTAAAACCCTAATTGTCCAAGGTAGATCACTTGTAAAAATATTATATAGATTCATGTTTCTAGGATGATACAACACCAATTCCATTTAAACCTCCTTCATTTCTGCCCTATGAGTCTCCCAACTTTGCTAGGGTTTCTTCTTACTTATAGAACAAGAAAAACCCTAATTTTCAATCTCCTTCCTCCCACAACCTTTGATGGAAGATTAATATATATGATTAAGGGATTCCAAAGCCATTTTAAAAGTTTCCAATGTTGCATCAGGTGTCTCCAAAATTGTATCAGGTCCTTCCATACCTAAAAAATTGAAAACCCTAAGTGAGAACTTCTTCCTCCTCTTCTTTGATTTCCTCTGTTGATCCATTTCATATGTTCTGTATTGTTTTTGGTGTATCTATGAAATTTCGGATCCTAAGGGTCTGAAGCTTCGGCCTGTGATATCCTGACCTGTCATATTTCCAACCCCACATATTTTATCTTCATTGGATTCTCCATGAGAGAGATATGATAAGTTTCCCAACATGACCTGTTTATGGAATGAAACAACGTAGCTAACTTGTATGACGTTCCACGTGTCATTGTTTCAACTTCGGCCTTTGATACTCATACCTATGAAACTAAATTCCGTGCCCTAACTGTCACATTTTACGGAATTCCATTTGTAGCTTCCTATCCAGAGATATGACCTTTTTTCTAGGTCACCTGTTTAGGGATCTATTCTGGAAGAGGCAAAAACCCGAACTTGCACGAATCATATCTCACAATGTACAACGAATATGGGGCTGATATTTCTACACCAGGTACATCTGTGTTTGATATTCATCCTGTAGAAGTTTCAGATCCTGAACCTTTGCAAAAACAGATTTATAGAGAAAGTTCCACGATGACTAGTTTTTTCTATACAAAGCCCTAGCTTTCAAATTGTCGCAATTGAAACAACTGTCACAAATGCCATACATTGACTTCTTTCAGGATATCTCTGATACCATGTTAAGATTCAATATGATAAGATAGATAACATCAATGTTCAATTCAATTTCACAACAATAGCATATACAGGATCACTTAAAGAATAACAAGCACAACATAAACACAAGAGACACAAATTTATCCTTAGAAACCCTCTAGGGGAAGAAAACCCAGCAAAAATTCCTCAACATAGATGATCAAAAGTACAAAGTCAAAACCAAAAACAAGTGCTGCTTCTCCTTTCATCTCTCTCTCTCTCTCTCTCTCTCTCTCTCTCTCTCTCTCTCTCTCTCTATCTCTCCATTGTGAATTACACAAGTGAGTGTGTGTGTCCAAATGAGGAGCACATCACTCCTATTTATACTTTATCTTCCACTTGAATTTTTCCCTAACTAGGTCGGCCATAAAAAATTAACCACTCAACTTAATGTTGACTAAGACGATTCCTCTAGGGGACTTAAACACCCCATTACAATTGACTCAAAGGGGATCTATTGCCCCTACTTACAAGGGATGATTTACCTCAATGAATTTACATAATCAAATACAATAATGACATTCCGACGAATGAATAAAACATCTCCGAATAAATTACAACAATAAAATACAATATAATAGTATTCAAAGTTACAATATTTCAACACAGGCACCAACAAGCCTTGACTTCCTCCCCATTGATTTCACCTCCTGATTTCTCAAAGGATTTTATCCTTTATGTTTCGGCATCCGAGTATGTCGTTTTTGACGTCTTAGTCCAGGAAGATAGTGCGCGTCAAGAATGTGTCATATATTATGTGAGTCAAACGTTGTCTAGTCCACCCCTATGCTACCCCCATGAGGAGAAGTTGTCCCTCACCGTCATCTTCTCTGTTCAGAAGGTACTCCACTACATTCTTTTGAGCCGAACTACATTTGTGGCAGACTCCAACCCCATGGTCTATCTCTTGATTCGCTGCCTCCTTCAAGGCCACGTGGCTAAATGGATCATTATCCTTCAAGAATATGACCTGACATTTTTTACACCTAAGAGTACCAAATCCCTCACATTGGCACATCTCATAATCGACCTACCATCTTCGTTAGGGTCACCTTTGATCATCACTGACTTGCCTGACGAACACTTGTTCACCATTTCCTCAGATGACCCATGGTATGGTGACATACTTGTATACCTGCAAGTCACAGAACTTGATTCTACCAGACAGATTGAGAGAAATCATAATTTCCTCTTTTGGGCCCCTCCACACTCCTCCCAATTTGCACAGTGAAAATGACATGTGGAGGTAGGCTCCCTTTCTATTTATAACCATTTTTAACCTAGTTTTTCTTTGACCATTCCAGAGTCATCCGAAATCCATTTTTTGTTCCATTTGCACAGCCGAATTCAGAATTCCATTCCCGTGATGATGCTTGAGATGACTTCTCACTCTCACTCAGTCCTTTTTTGGGCATTTTTCCCATGCCCCTCACCGCCTCAATTTGCGTGCCATCACAACAATCGACGTTTTTCTCCCAACTTTGACCATTTTGTCTATCATGGCCTATTCATGAGGCCTTCACACCCTCCATACTATAGTTATTGCATTATTTTTCCATCATTCATCTGCCCACAAGGAGGCCCCATCAGTGTTCCATCCCTCACCTTCTTGGTTCCCATATTTGTCCCTTCATTGAACACTTCCTCCTTGCTTGGCTTTTACATCTGTTTGGTATACTTTTATCCCTTTTTTCAGGCTAAGAAGCTCCTTTACGAAAAAAGGCACTCAAGGAGTTTCTGTTAAGTTCTTTTCTGACTCCTTAAAGAATGAAAAGATTGTCGAGCAACCTTTCTTCCTTTCATGCTCGTTAAAGTATCCAAAAGGGAATCTATCTGGTATAAGTTTAACCATTTTTCGGACTTGGTAGACTAATTACGAAAAAGGAGTACTCTATTCACATCGGCTAGAAGAGTTCTCCATTGCATACTTATTTTTTCAGGCTTTGGGGACTAACACGCGAAAAAGAACCCTCTCGAAGTCTTCTTATTGCTTCCAGACTCTCTAAAATTGAAAGAGACCATGAGCATTTTCCGTCTTGGGCTCGTATAAATCTGCACGACGATATCCTATCCACATTTTAGAGTCTTCTTATCGCTTTTAGACTCCTTAAAATTGAAAGCACCCATGAGCATACACCATCCTGGGCTCGCACAGATCCACACAAAGGTATCATTTCGAGCACACTTATATCCCTTTTTCAAGCTTCTTAAACCATGAATAAGGCCCAATCGGTGCCTCTCATTGCCTAGATAGATCACGTCTAGTCCCCCCATTCTAGAAACCTCCCCATCACGGTCTCCTTTGTTCAGAGTATTCTGCGATGTCTCACCCTTGGAGTCTGCTGATCTCACTCATCAGTTCACCCCTTGAGTCACCCCCATTACCGCCATAGTTATTGATCCCATAAGATATGATCCAATTCCCTGAAGTCAGTTTCATATGGTGCCAGGTCAGCCTTGCCATCATATTCTGAAAAAAGGAAGTTTGAGTCCTCCCACTCTGCGACCCCCGTACCCCCCCACAGTATTCCAGTCTCACATACGGTACTATTACCTCTTTTTTGTACACCTCATGCTCCTATCAAGGAAACATCATTGCCTTGGTAGTTAAAGGTATTCCTCTGTCGACGCCAACACATCTATTGCAGAGGATAGACCCAGAGGTCCTTGTACCTTGGACTCATCTCCATATGTTGTGAGTGCCTATAGACCATCTAAGAGGAGTCCTTACTGCCTCTTATAATGGTTGTTTCTCATGTGCTCAACTTTACCTCCATCATCGCACCGTTGAGATTCGTATAGGGTACTGGTTCCTTCAGTTATTGGTCGAAGACCTCGGATGTCCCCTGACTCTATCACATTGGTGTGTCTAATTGAAACCCCCCAGTTGTATGTTCCCGCGGATATCCAGGATGCATTGGTGGCAATGTTCGAAATACCTTAAGCTATATGGTTCCTAGAGTATCCATTTTAGATGCAGTTCAGTGTACCTTTGAGATTCTAAATCTTAGTCATTGAATCTCCATAGTCGTTGGACACCTTCAGATCTAGCAAAGCGTCAATTGTTGTGATACCGCATTCAGGATGAATGCCATTGTTTCCATGTATCAGTTCTTCAGATCAGTCAAGGTTGGACAATGAGTATGTCCCAGATTTGTGTCCCCTCTGGAACATTATGATGTACATAACTGTTATCTATGTATTTTCGAGGTCCCCTTTGGGCCTCACCATTATTTGGATATTTTTATACGAGCATGGGTATTCCCTCCTTGTTCATATATTTGATATTATGTTCCTAATCCATTATTGAGGTGATGTATTTCGAGTATTTTCCTCTGTAGTTCGTCTGAAGCATGTGTTCCGGTCTCCAACCGGTTTCTGCTCTCCTCCATCACAATGCTCACACCCCTGGAAAAAATATAACCTATGATGTTTATCGGCCATACGATGTGCTCCTTCCCTCACACATCAGGGGGCAATCTGTTAACACCCAAAAATTGTTCACCTAGCTCATCCCCTAATCACATAACCCATTTATCCCTTTTTCGTACATTTTTGTCCTCCAAAATCCCCAAAATCCCTAAATTTGTAACCAAATGGGAAAAACGTCATTATTTACCTCATCAATTAATGAAAATCCTTCAAAAAAATGTTAAAATCCCATAAAAAAGGGTCAAAATCCCCAAAAAAGAAAAATAAAAAGGGAAAAAGTCAAAATAAAATTAAAAAGGGGGGGGGGGGGGGAACTCAAAATACCACAAACCAATACTAGTGGTTTCCTAATACCATGGGTCAATACTCCACCACCCAAAATTTCTATAAAAAGGTGATGGCAGCCCCCATTTTACATCCATGGATCACTCTTCCTACCCTTATGCTACCAAAATTCCTATTGCACTCTAGCCTACCTCTTTGAGCTTTTGTTCCCATTTAGTCGAGTCTTGGATACCATTTGAGCATTTGGAGAAGAGCATGGAACCTTGGAGACCCAGAGCGCTACTCTTCGTACAACTACGAGGCCCCCCATATCCTCAACTTTTGAGGTAAACTCTGATTGTAAACCATTATTTGCAAAATAATACAAAAATACAGATCTTATTCATGGGTTCCTGTTGATCAGTTATTTTATTGCAGTAGTTAGATTAGTTGTTATTTTTATTTGCACTCACATATTATCTATTTTTGAAACTACTACTAAGGGTTTCATAATCCTTAGTAGGTTCTCTTTAGCACGAGCTGGTGTGAAAACACTAGCTACAACATATTTTGAAAATGTGAAAGGGAATATGAAAGTGTTGCGATTAGTTTGTTTAATAAAAAGATGGTCCAAAGATAATTAGTACATAATGGTTTAACATGGTTTTCAAATAAGTAATGGAAATTTTTTTTCACACTTGAATAAGTGTTATTATGTTTTATATTTATGACCTGAGGATAGTATGGATAAGGATATTGGTTTTTAATGAAGTATTAAGTTTATTAGCTAATTTAAATGAGATACGTGTAAAAATAATGCGATAAAATCAAAGTGTGAGCATAATATGTATTTAGATATTTCTCAATGTTCATGAGTTTAAATACACACAATACCTAATATAAAAACCTAAAAATTATGCATAATATAATGTACCAATCAGATTTGATTGTTCACTAACTGACTCTCCTCCAAATCTTAAGGAAAAACAATGAAAGCTAATGACTTGACTGGATGGAGGAGGCAATTTCAAACAACTTTGGAAGGATTTATTATCATGATAGATGAGATATCATTTGCACAATGTACTTGTACCATGAATATTTCAAACATCAACTAGGCTGAAGTCTACTCCAAGGCTCTTGGGCACCCCAACATATGCAAACTAGAACTTCAACATGGCACTACCTGAGAACCAGTGGTGAAGGATTTTGAAAGAAGGATTAAAAACATCACTTTACTGTCCATATCAGTTTGGGTTCGCTCCAGAAAGTTTGAGGAAGTTTTGGTGAGGTTTACAAAGAAAACAAGAAAAATTGTCTTATGGGACTTCATAACTGGTTCAACTTCAATATTTCCCAAACAGGGGGGGAATTATATGAATTATTGGTTTCAGACATGGAATGTGTTTTTTGACATGTTAAGTGATAGAAAAAATTGAAATAAATAAATTTGGAGTTGTATAAGTTCATGAATTTCTCAAATAATGAAAAATGGTTATTTTCCATGACAATCTAGACTAGGTGCAAGAAATTGATATGAAACTCAGGCTTCTCTTTATTAAATATGCATAATGGAATTCATAGGTTCAACATTAAATTAATGATATCCATAAGAATATGAAATATATCTCATATAAGTCTCATGAAATAAATACATAAGAATAAGAATTCTCCATCATATAAAGACTAGGAATCATCATGCTTTCAAATGGGAGGCTTCTCAATCTATGCAAGCAAGATCAATCTTAATTGGATCCAACTTCAAGACCTGCAATAAACTCAATGATGAAGAATGTATTTCATCATCCTCTTAGAAGAACCAGGGGCACATCTCCTAGCTTGGACTAAGTGCACATCTCCCAAGTCAAAGAGGCAAAATTGCACTCAATCCAATTCTCAAACTGTCAAAATATGGGAAAGTGGTGCACACTCTGTATTTTATAGATTTGATGTGACTTGTGGAGAAATTAATCTCGGATAAAGCGCCCTCATGGAGTGGATAAGGATAACTTGCTTTCAAGCTTTTCTTTTTTGCTTTGCTTTCTGCCTTTGCTTTATCATGCTTTTGCTTTTCTATCCCGCTTTTGCTTTTTGGTTTTGATTTTGCTTTTGCTTTCTTCTTTTTCATTTGCTTGTTCTTTTCTATCCTACTTTTTTATTTTGACTTCTTTTCTACCTTATCCTTCTTTTCTTCCTTATCCTGCTTTTTTTTCTTATCCTATTTTTCTTCCTTATCTTGCTTTCTTCTTTTGTCTGCTTTTTTGCTTTATTCTTCTTTTCCTGAGCTTTACTGCTTTTCTGCCTTGTGCCAACTTTTCCTTTCTTTTTCCTGCTTTCTTAGCTTTAACTACTTTCATATTTTCTTCTTGTGCAAGCTATCTCTTGGTCAAATCTTATCCTCTAATGCACCCTTGTGAATAATTTTCCACTTTATTTCATTAAGATACATATTTATTAATGAAAAATAGATTTTTTCTAGTGCATCTTAAACTTAAGGAAATAAAATTAAATATTTGGCAATTAATGCCTTAAAACTTAACCCCTCATTAATTAATTAATTCCAAACTATCACTAGGACCCATGGGGTTGAATGAATGATAGTGGACCATGGTGGTATAAAAAAATTGGGACATTAGAGTCCTCCCGTCCCAAGATTGCTTGTCCTCAAGAAATTTAATATCTGTAGTTGAACTTGACAAGCATTGGAATTCCAAATTCTAACTGAACTCAATGGAGGTTCCACCATGTTATTGCTGTGCTACTCTGTTTATAACTGGATCTCCAAAAATTATCCCAGGGTCCCAATTATTATGTTGCATTCTTCCTTACATCAATGCAAACTGAAATGACCCATCAACTCCTGTATCCTACTGCCATTGTTTTATGCCTCCCAATAGCATTGTTGCTTGTGGAAAAATATCATCCCAAAGAATTCCATGGTCCCTTTGTCTTAACTGCATCCTCCCAAACATCAATATCAACAAAAATATTATATCGTCGTGGAGGATGTCTAGATCACTCCACCAAACTGGAAGTTCATCACTTCCAAAGGAAGATTGAATCTCCTCATAAGACGTGTGCAAAATAGCACTACAATTCCCATGCATAATACATAGGTGACAATCCCATGTTGATCCAAGTATACTGAAGAGATCACATAGAATCCATAAATGCTTATACAACTGCTCACAGAAGATGGATTATGTTCCCATAAACTTTCCACTGATGCAAGAAACAAGTTTACCCCTTGGGGTACTCAACTCCTTCATGTAGCTATCAACCCAATCAGTGGATGAATGCATACTCCAAGTTAGTGATTTGGATGGAAAGCTTGTAGCCTCTCCATGTACCATCTTCGCTTTGGTGCAACAACTCTTTACTCTGCTACTTATTCCACCTAACTGGCTCAAGTGGAACTTCCCTTCACTACTATGTATGATGGAGACATCAGATAGATTCCTTTGGTACTTCTCATCAAACTGGTAAGGGACAGGTGCACTTGTCAAACCCCAAGTTCTAACCATCAAACCATCAACAAAGTGTGTGGGAGTCTCCTTCTCCTCATGTGGCGCCAAAATAAAAAAATCCCTTTACCCAATATCCATCCCTATGTGTGTTGGAATACATATGTGTGTGGGATGGAGAATGGTGAATCAAATATATATAATAGACATCCATCATGGTGGGCTCAACCGAAGTGAGATCATGTGCCTCCTCCAAAATTGTACAACTACCACCTAGAGGAAACTCATAATCTCTTAGGTAATGAACATGTACTTCGTCTTCATTTTTCTTGACCTCAAATTCCCCAAGAACATGCAAATCAAAATGCACCTCATGTGCCCAATGCACACAAGTACCATATATGAAAACATTGTTGTTCAAATGACAAGAGTGAGAGTCCCATGTCCAATCACCAAAAATGTAGGCATCATAAAAAATCCATGGATTCCCATGCTGCTCAAGAAGTGTGAGATGTATCCAAGAAGTCTCCATAGATGCAAGTAGGAATACCACTCATGTGTATTTTCTCCCAAATAGGAAAACAAGAGACACTCCAACCCAATGATCCATTGATGTATTTGTAACTTCGGAATATATTCACTTTTATATTGTATGTATTACATTTGTAATTTATTGTATCCCCAACGGAGATGTATTATTCCTCCGGTTGGAAGTGTCGTCATTTGTATTTGCAAGTGTCGCAAGTTACATTGTAAGTGTCGTAACTTATATTTGATGGGTTATTAGACCACCTTGGTGGGGTCGGTCTTGTATGAGTCATGTGGATGGGTTATTAGGCTTCCTTAGGAAGTTGGCCCAGTTAGGGTTAAAGGCAGGTTAAGTTGTTGTATAAATAGAGAGTGTGACTCTCTCATTTCATTCATTCACTCACTCATCCAACTTGCATAGTTGAGAGAGAGGAGTGTGCACAAGTGGAGGAGGAGTAGCTGCTAGAGACATCTATCTTTTGGGTTTGATCTTTGTGATCTTTGTATTGGGGCTTATTCTATCTCTGAGGAAGTTGCGGGGTTTTTCACCTTCTTGGTTTTCCCCGGTGAAATGCTTTGTGTCCATTGTCTCTTGTGATTGTTATGATGTGCTTGTTATTCTCTTAGTGATCCTAGATAATATTGAATGAAATTATCAAAAATCTAGCATGGTATCAGAGCAGTACTAAGAAGAAGACACTTTGCAACTGCAGAAGCTAGGGATTCTTAATTTTTGGGTTTCTCTCCACAATTCATCAAAGGTGGGAGGCTAGACTGACTCTCCTAGCAAGGGTGCAGCTTTTTGTCGAGACAAAATTTGATTCTGAGCATTTTCAGTTTTTGGCCTGTCACTGCTGCGAGAAATTAGGGTTTCTGATAAAGTTGGAATTTTTGGAATCTGAGACCATGGCTGGATGCTCCTCAGAAAAAATGAACTTTAAAGACCAAGATCAAACTTTTTGGTTTGGCAGAACCTTGGGCTCTATCAAACCCTAGTTCAGAATTTTGACCAGAAAACCAGAAAACCAGAAACTGCAGATCCGAAAGTTTCAGTCACTTTTGAGGGGTCAAATCTTGAAGATTTCAAAATTGAAGTATACCAGCTTGATCAACTTAGCAAGGTGCATCTTTCCATCAAATCAAAAGTTTGAAATTCAAAGTTTGAATTTTTAGGGTTTCTCTGACAAACCCTAATCCAGCTCTAGATCCAGTTTCAGCAAATCAAGTGGTAAGACCTAAATATTTTATTTCCATTTGAGTTTCTCATTAAGATGTCTCACCACACCAAGCTTGAGGATAAGCTTGAAGGGGATGTTAACCTCCGATCATGGAAGTATAGGATTGGGTTAATCCTACTTTTTGGGTGTTAACAAGAGGGAGATGAGGCTAAGGCCTTACACAAGAAGAACTTGGTCAAGGCCAAGAGAATCATTGCAGATTCTATCAAAGACCATCTCATACCTCATGTGTCTTCTCTAAAGACACCTAAGGATATGTTTGACTCATTGACCAAGTTGTTTGAAGGAAAGAATATAAATAGAAAGATGACATTGCGGAACCAATTGAAAGGTGTAAAGATCCAAAATGGAGAGACCATCCAATCCTACTTTACTAAGGTCTCTCAAATCAAAGAACAACTTGAAGCTGTGGATGAAGTAGTGGAGAATGGAGAAATTGTGATGACCACATTGAATGGCCTACCTAGGTCATGGGACTCCTTCATCCAAGGAATCTGTGCAAGAAAGAAATTGATTTCTTTCAGTAGACTGTGGGAGGAATGCTCACAAGAAGAAGGTAGGATTGTGGCCTGAGAAGAAAATATGGGAAGTGAAGACCAAGCCCTCATAGCTCAAACCAAGAGAAGTAAGCTCAAGAGGGAGCAACCTCATCACAAGAAATCTTCTCACCATCATCAAAGGGAGAAGAAAGATTTGAGATGCTTCATATGTGATGAGAAGGGACACTTTGCCTCAGAATGTCCCAAGAAAATAAAAGGCTTCAATAAGAAAAACAAGAAGAGATATCATGCTCATGCTGCGGAGGATGATGAACCTCCCAGAAAGAAGACAAAGGAAGAAAGTGGAGACTCCTCAAGTGATGAAGAATATGTTCTAATCTCTGCTATCATAGGTACTGTCACACATGGATGTAATGATTGGCTTATTGATAGTGGGGCTTCCAAACATATGACGAGATTTAAAGAATATATTATGCACCAATTTGAACATGAGTCACCTCATAAGGTGAAACTTGGGGATGACTATCAATACCCAATAAAAGGAAGTGGTGAAGCCTCCTACAAGTTAGACTTTGGGAAGTCTTTGAAAATGAAAGATGTTTTATATGTACCTGGACTCAAGAAGAATCTTCTCTCCATATCATCTTTGGATGCAAAAGGAATGAGAGTTGCATTTGTGGATGGTTAAGTACTTATGTGGCCAAAAGTTAAGACTATAGATGATGCAATAGTGATTGGAGAGCAAGAGGGAGGATTGTACAAATTGAAGGGACAACCTGAACATGCCATGGTACATGAATCCATGGAGCCAAGTGAACTTTGGAATAGAAGGCTTGCACATGTGCACTATAGAGCACTACCAATTCCAAGAAACGTAGTAGAAGGTGTTCCTGAAATCCAGTCAAAGCATGGAGGTGTTTGCAAAGGATGTGCAAAAGCAAAGAAAACAAAGAAGGAATTTCCAAGCAGTGAAAGCAAGGCAAAAGGAATCTTGGAGATTATCCACTCCGATGTATGTGGTCCGATGTCATCCAGTTCTCTGAGTGGGTATGTATATTATGTTTCTTTCATTGATGATTTATCTAGGAACACCTGGGTCTATTTCTTGAAGAAAAAAGATGAAGTGTTTGATAAATTCAAGGAATTCAAAGCCTTGATAGAAAACCAAACTGATAAGAAGAGCAAGACCTTTAGATCCGACAATGGCGGTGAATTCACTTCTGGGGAATTCAAGAAGTTATGCAGTGATTCAGGGATTAAGAGGGAGTTGACCACTCCTTACAATCCACAACAAAATGGGGTTGGAGAAAGGAAGAATAGAACAATCATGGATGCAGCACGTGCAATGCTTCATGACCAAGATCTACCTATGCACCTATGGGAAGAAGTAGCAAGGACAGTTGTATATGTACAGAACAAAACACCACACAAGATACTTGACAACAAGACACCAGAATAAGTCTTCTCTGGTGAGAAACCAGAAGTTAGCCATCTTAGGATATTTGGCTGTCTAGTATATACATGTGTTCCAAAAGAAAAGAGAACAAAGTTAGATCCTTCAAGAAATAAGGGTATATTTGTGGGGTACAGTGAAAACTCAAAGGCATATAGAATCTACTTTCTAGGGTTCAAGAATATTGACATGAGCAGGGATGTGACTTTTGATGAAGACTCAGCATACATCAAATCGAGGAAGCCACCTGTTGAAGACAATGAAGAACCAAGAGTACCCAGAATACAAGATACCACCATGGATGAAGCAATTCCAGAAGAGGATCGTGAGATAGAAGATCCAAAAGAACCTATGGATCCACCCCGCGAGAAGAACTCTCACAAGAGGAAACCAACATGAACTAGAGAGCTCATCCAAGATGCAGAAAGGTATGGTATTCCAGAGGAGGAACACAGGGAAAGAAAAAGGACAAGGTCACACACCAGCTATGTTTCCTTACTCTGTGACATAATGAACAAAGAACCTTCCAGTTATCAAGAAGTAGCAGAACAGAAAGAATGGAAGGAGACCATGGTCGAAGAATACCAGTCAATCATGAAGAATGATGTTTGAGATGTGGTCCCAAGACCAGAAGGGAAGTCTGTTGTGACTTCCAAATGGATCTACAAGATCAAGCATGCTGTAGATGGTAGCATAGAGAAATACAAGGAAAGGTTTGTGGCTCGTGGCTTCTCCCAGAAAGAAGGGATAGATTATGAAGAAACTTTTGCACCTATAGCCAGATACACTTCCATCAGAACAGTACTTGCTCTGGCTGCAATGATGAAGTGGAAGATACACTAGATGGATATCAAGACAAATTTCTTGAATGGTGTATTCGAAGAGGAAGTGTATGTGGAGTAGCCACTCGGTTTTGAGACACATGAAAGGGAGTCATATGTGTGCAAGTTAAAGAAATCCTTGTATGGCTTGAAGCAAGCACCCAGGACATAGTACGACATGATAGATAGCTTCCTGACCAGTTTGGGCTTTACCAAGAGTAAAGCGGATTCCAACCTTTACTACAAGGTTGAGGAAGGCAATCCAGTGATACTCCTACTGTATGTGGATGACCTGTTTGTGATAGGTGAGGATAGGTTGATTTCCAACACGAAGAGGAAGCTTGTTGCTGAGTTCGAGATGAAGGACTTGGGTATGATGCATTATTTTATAGGCATGGAGGTGTGGTAGAGTGCAGATGGAATCTTCCTTGGAAAAGGGAAGTATGCAGTAGAGATCCGGAAGCGGTTCGAGATGATGGGCTGCAAGGCCATGGCCACACCTATGCAATCAAACCTGAAGCTATTGAGTGATGCTTCATCAGATTCGGTTGATGCCAGAATGTATCGTCAGATGATTGGGTCCTTGATGTACCTGACGAAAACAAGACCAGATATTTTCTTTTCGGTGAACACCTTGAGCTAGTTCCTGACAAATCCTAGACATGTTCACCTGATTGTTGTAAAGCATATTCTGAGGTACCTGAAGGGTACGATTGATTATGGTCTCAAGTATGATGCAAATCAAAAGTTTAACCTGAAGGGTTATGTTGATTCAGATTGGGCAGGCATTGTTGCAGACAGGAAGAGCACTTCTGGGTGATGCTTTAGTATGGGATTAGGTGTGATCTCTTGGTGTAGCAGGAAGCAATCCCCCATAGCACTGAGCACAGCCGAAGCAGATTATGTCGTAGCTTGTTCGACTAGTTGTGAGGAAGTATGGCTAAGGAAGCTATTGTCTGATTTGTTTGATCTCCAATTGGATGCTACTTGTATATTCTGTGACAACCAGAGTTGTGTGAAGTTGTCTGAGAACCCGGTGTTCCAAGTACATTGAGATCAAGTATCACTATATCAGGGATATGGTGCAGAGAGGAGCAATGAAGCTCCTATATGTTGTGACGGACGAGTAGATAGTAGATGTGTTGACCAAACCACTAGCTAGGGTGAAGTTCGATTACTTTAGAGAGAGGCTTGGTGTTATTCAGATTGAAGATACTTCCAGGAGGAAGTAATGGTATACAGATGCTGGAGCCATTCCAAGCATGGTGGTAGGAGGATCCTTCCCATGGATGTGTATGTAAGGGCTGTGTGATGAGCATTAGGACGATGCTCTGGATGATGTTTTATATGATGATGATCAATATGATCATGAGAATTAGTATGATGCTCCGTACGAGGATGATCAGGTTGATCATGAGTATCAGGATGATACTCCGAGGCCATGGATATGTGGCAGGTTGTGCAGTAGCATGTAATTTATTCCTAGGATATCCGATAGGTTGAGTAGTAATCTCGTAATCAATCTTGGGATTCTCTTTTGAGGTTTTGCGAGGTAGCATGTAATTTATTCCTGGGAGATCCGATAGATTGAGCAGTAAGCTCGTAATCAGTCCTGGGATGCTCTTTCGAGGTTTTGAGAGGTAGCATGTAATTTATTCCTGGGAGATCTGATAGGTTGAGAAGTAAGCTCGTAATTAGTCCTGGGATGCTCTTTTGAGGTTTTGTGAGGTCACATGTAATCAGTCCTGGAGATCCGATAGGTTGTGCTAGTCACGTAATAAGTCCTGGGATGCTCTTTAGAGATCTTGCCGGTTGCAAGACGCTCTTTTAAGGTTTTGTGAAGTTCACATGTAATCAATCCTGAAAATCCGATAGGTTGTGCTGGGCACACAATAAGTCTTGGGATGCTCGTTAGATATCTTGTCGGTTTCAAGATGCTCTTTTAAGGTTTTGTGAAGGAGGCACATAATCAGTCTTGAGATTCCACCTCTGTCAGGCTGCTCGCATAGATGATGAAGACCTATAGGAGGCTAGTCCTACATCCAACATGAAAAAGGGCCAGCTCTGTAGAACTTCCTATAACGAGAAGAATTGAGATATAGCACTAGTGATCGAGATGACGAGTACAACAATAGTGACGATGATGCTCCGTAATCCAGTGACGATGATACAACTCTAGAATTGAAGACTTGTTCCTATATGTATTGATGACTTGTGTCAAGAGAATATCTTCCTAGTTAAGAGGGAGTGTTGATGTATTTGTAACTTCGGTAGATATTCACTTGTATATTGTATGTATTACATTTGTACATTATTGTATCCCCAACAGAGATGTATTATTCCTCCGGTTGGAAGTGTCGTCATTTATATTTGCAAGTGTCACAAGTTACATTGTAAGTGTCGTAACTTATATTTGATGGGTTATTAGACCACCTTGGTGGGGTCGGACCTGTATGAGTCATGTGGATGGGTTATTAGGCTTCCTTAGGAAATCGGCCCAGTTAAGGTTAAAGGAAGGTTAAGTTGTTGTATAAATAGAGAGTGCGACTCTCTCAATTCATTCATTCACTCACTCATCCCACTCGCATAGTTGAGAGAGAGGAGTGCGCACAAGTGGAGGATGAGTAGCTACTCGAGACATCTATCTTTTGGGTTTGATCTTTGTGATCTTTGTATTGGGGCTTATTCTATCTTTGGGGAAGTTGCGGGGTTTTTCACCTTCTTGGTTTTCTCAGTGAAATGCTTTGTGTCCATTGTCTCTTGTGATTGTTATGTTGTGCTTGTTATTCTCTTAGTGATCCTAGATAATATTGAATGAAATTATAAAAAATATAACATGATCCAACTGGAAAGCAAGGTGCTTCCCTATGTGAGTACTCCTAATGGCTAAACTCTCTGTTAACAATCAAATTGACACCCGTAGTCATGTGATAGATGAAGCGTATGTTTACCATGCACTTGCAGCAAGAAGACATGACACAAGTTCATTCATAGACGAATCCTCTCTGGGAAATGCATTAATTGTGCTTAAAACATTCTAAGTGGAGAAAAAAGCCTAAAAACTATTGAAAAATGGTTTTTCAGTTGAAAATAATAAAAAATAAAGAAAATAAGTAATCCCACATGGAGAAGACAGGCTTAAGGCCCATTTCCCAATGCTATATAAGAAAGGATTTGGGGAATGGTAAAGGGAGATCAGAAAATAAAAGGCACACTGAGGAGATTATGAAGGAAGGAGAAGAACTCAAATTCTTCAAAAGCAAGGGTGAAGGAAGGGAAGCTCATTTGCAATGGAGGAAGGATTCTCACCTAGATCATTGGTAAGGATGTACTTCTTCCTTGTAATGCTTATCCAAATCAAGGAAACAATTAATGGTGTGGTCCGGTTCCAACTAGTAACCAATCTAATTGGGGACCACCCTCGCAAGGGGGCAATCCACCCATGCATCCCAACCAGCAATGGAGTGGTAATGTTCCACCAAGTAACCAATCTCAATGGAACATATCCCTGCAAGGGGGAAATCCACCCGTTAATCCTATCCCGCACTGGAATAGTAGTGTTCCACCAAGTAACCAATCTCAATGGAACATACCTCCGCAAGGGGGCAATCCATACATGCAACCTAGTTCACAATGGACTGTGCAACATTCAGGAAGTAACCAATCGTTTTGGATTCCATATCCACAAGGATGAAGTGAACCTTGGAATGATTTTCAATACCAAGTTCAACCACCATGGTATGGTTGGGATCTAGGAAATAACCAATCTTCTTGGACCCCACCTACGTAAGGAGGCAATCCACCCAATGGTCATGTTTCAGGAAGTTTCCAAACTTCTTGGTGTTAGCCTCCACAAAGGGGAAACCCACCTTGGAATTCTTATCACACCCAAGGACCACATCAATGGAGTGGCCAGGTTCTAGAAAGTAACCAATATTTTTCCGACCTAACCCTGCAAGGGGGCAATCCAACCATTAACCCCATTCCGCATGGAGTTGTCAGGTTCTAGAAAATAACCAATCTTTTTGGAACCAACCTGCAAGACCTGTGTTTGATCTAGCTAGGCTGCCACATGAACCTCATGTCAATGGTATGATGGATTCCGTCAACCATCTTGAACAGATTACCCCACATCCGGGACAAATTTCTATTCAGAATTCGCAACCCACAGCTGGCCAAGCAATGCAGGAACCTGCTAATCCTTCCAACAATTCTAAAATCCTCATAGTCTCATCCATAGAACTTAGAGGAAAGAAGAAGAAGTATAAGAGTAAGCGAGATGCTAACTCTGGGAACGAGGATACACCAATTGTGCTTCAATGCGGTGGGAAACAATATCCCACTATTTCGATATCGGTACCCCCGCCAGGGGAAAACAGCCAGCCCCCCCGCAAGGGGTCAATGATCCTAATTCCCATGTCTTCATGTGTGATCCCAAGATGAACATTCAAACAAGACTTGATTCTTATGATGTCTCTCCTAGTACTAGATTAGTCAAAATCACAACCAGATGGTTATCTCTACATTGAGAAACCAACCATAGACTTAGTACCACACCCCCCCAAAGGTGTTCTACGTAGAACAATGTATAATCCCAACACGTGAGCTGCTCAGAACGGTAATGTTCTTGAGGACCTAGCTCAAGTGCCATGTGACATGTCGGCCTTGGAGGTATTGTAATATCATTCTGCGCAAAGAAAGGAACTATTGTCTACCATTGGTGCTGTTGATCCATCCGATGAGACTTTGATCACATCAAACATAAACCGTTCAATATGTAGGATCCTTCCCGAAGTTGCTTTTCAGATTAAAGTAACGACTCATGGTAAGAACATCTATCTAACCATAGTAGATGAAAGGACCTCAGCTTGTGTAATGTCATTTCCATGTTGGAAAACATATGGATAACCCCTATCTGTCGTAGAAGTTCCAAACCAAGCTACTCAAATAGCTTCGACAGATTTGGATCAAAATCTCCCCTTGATGGAGGAATATGATTCGGTTACCTGGCCCATTTGGGCTGTGAGATCTCCCAGCTCACATGACTTCTTGGATTACATTTTATCATCAAATGAAGATATCCTTGAAGTTGTAAACATTTGGTTGCACCCACATAAGGACATCTTTTGTGGGGCCATTGGGAGCATACTCGATATAAATCTACCCAAGTATAGGAGCATGATCTGCATGTTCCTCGATCTTATTTGATATATTTGGAAACTTGCATATAGGTTTAGGCCATCCCTTTGTGAAGATGCATTTGAACCTTTTGCAACCCAAACTTGCCATAGGGTCGAACCTGTTGGAAATTGGTGGGTCAACCCTTCATATCCGTATTTTCCACCATTCCGACAGCAGAGCCTACCGAACATGGGACACCCTAGTTAGCACCCCATTTCCATTTTGGTGCCCATGCTGCGTTATTCTCATAGGCCCGGGAGCCCTATTAGTCCCATCATGACTTGGAGTTTGAGACCACACATTTCTCTTTCATACATTTCTGACCATATCCTGATGGGCTCCCAAATTTTTGTCATTTTACATAATCTTGCGTTAAAATATCCACTTGAACATCCATGCAAACTACTTCGTTGCTCATTGCTTATGTTGCTTATTTTCCTGTATAGTCACTTTCTGTTACAAGATGCCTATAAACCATTGCTTATGTATATTTGACCCATACCCATGGAGGAAACATCTGCAAGAGTGTACATAACTAGCTCAGCCCTTGTTTGCAATATGGATCTTTGCCTTGGCTTGACCCATGCCCTTGACATTTAGGCACATGCCCTTGAGACACTAGTTTCCTCTAATGTACCATAACATTCTTTATTCTTTTTTCAAGCTAATAATGAAAAAGGTTAAAAAAAATTGGGAAACACAAAAATCCAAAAAGGGAGAGACTTGAATCACTTCATATTATAAACTTTGAAGAAAACGGCAACAGTCAGTCCTTGTCTCCCTTGAACACAGCACATAATTTCATATCCGCTGTCAGTACACCATCTACATTTGCCTTAGGAAACTGTACCAGTATTTTGAACAGATCTCCACTGATGGGTTATCCTTCCCATCACCAATGGAGCTTTCATTAATGCATTTGGAATTAGCGGATTTCATTAAGGTCGATTACTCAAAGTCCTATGTTGCCAAGTGTCCATTCTGTGTCATGCTATGTGTTCAAGGGAAGTCCAAACCAAGTCGGCCATTCCTCAAATATTCCTGACCAATCATGTCGGCCTTCCTTGTTTCAGTATACAGTGTTGGATCTTGCAGTTCTACCAAATTATATCATACTATTGATCTTTGTTTCGTATTGGTTGACGTGGGATGCATTAATGCCCTCCTTCCGATGGATCTATTCCTATCGACATCAAATCATCATCTAGGACATGGATCTAGAAACCCGAGAGTACCTTGGATCTTGTAGTCATTAGTGGCAGGTTTCCTTGTAAATGACAATGGGTATACATCAATGACCCCTGATTGTTTGATTCTACAAGTGTTCGACTTCAGAACATCTATTCACACTTGTTAGTTTGTACTCAGTACCTTAGATTCCATCATCATTATCGGTGGTTCTCTTCGCATCTGTTAATGGTATACATCAATGACCGGTAATCAGATGGTGTTTTATTATGCTCGACATCAGATCACTTATTTGCATGATATAAACTCGTACTATCATCAATTTGTATTGAATACCTTGGGAAAAACAATTGTATCACTCATCAATGCACTGCCCAAGCTGCGCAAGATTAAACTGCCATGTCAGAAGTTCAATAAAGACTGTGTTCTTGCACTCATCAAAGTGCATGTTTACATTTAAAAAAAAAATGCTTTTGACATGGATCCACTGTGTATTGTTCGTGGCCATGCTTGTTTACTGCTGAGCATCGGTACGCCTGCCTCAGGAAGATATTATATATTTGAGAAATTGCTATGTTTTGCAGGTGTGATCCTCAATCTTGTGCCCGTGAGTTTTCCTTCCCTTATCCTTGCTTTGAATGATAAAGAGTATCAGTATACCGAATATAAATTTCAGTAATGTATTTCGGCCCTTAGCTCTGCTTTGGACCTCACACATTAGGGGGCATCTGTTAACAATCAAATTGACACCCTTAGTCATGTGATAGATGAAGCATATGTTTACCATGCACCTGTAGCAAGAAGACATGACACAAGTTCATTAAGAGACGAATCCTCTTTGAGAAATTCATTAAACTGCATTAATTGTGCTTAAAACATTCTAAGTGGAGCAAAAAGCCTAAAAACTATTGAAAAATGGGTTTTTAGTTGAAAATAATAAAAAATAAAGAAAATAAGTAATCCCACATGGAAAAGAAAGGCTTAAGTCCCATTTCCCAATGCTATATAAAAAAGGCTTTAGGTCATGGTAAAGGGAGATCGGAAAAGCAAAGGCATGCTGAGGAGATTCTGAAGGAAGGAGAAGAGGTCAAATTCTTCAAAAGCAAGGGTGAAGGAAGGGAAGCTCATTTGCAATGGAGGAAGGATTCTCACCTAGATCATTGGTAAGGATGTACTTCTTCCTTGTTTTAATATGAATGGATTCAAGTTTCTACCATCTAAGAGTTTGAATTTTGCTTATCATGCATGAATTGAATTCTTAAATGAATCTAGATCTTAATGAATTTTGATGAATGAATATAGATCTTTGTAAACTTGTGATAATATTTTCATGTTGCTGACATAGGAAATCACCATTTCTTAGGAAGATAGTTAAACTAGTGTAGACACAACCCTGCACTGAATATCAAGAATCCTTCCTCCATTGCAAATGAGCTTCCCTTCCTTCACCCTTGCTTTTGAAGAATTTGAGCTCTTCTCCTTCCTTTATAATCTCTTCAGCATGCCTTTGCTTTTCTGATCTCCCTTTACCATGGCCCAAATCCTTTCTTATATAGCATTGGGAAATGGGCCTTAATCCTTTCTTCTCCATGTGGGATTACTTATTTTCTTTATTTTTGATTATTTTCAACTGAAAACCCATTTTTCAATAGTTTTTAGGCTTTTTTCTCCACTTAGAATGTTTTAAGCACAATTAATGCATTTTAATGAATTTCTCAGAGAGGATTCGTCTCTTAATGAACTTGTGTCATGTATTCTTGCTACAGGTGCATGGTAACATATGCTTCATCTATCACATGACTAAGGGTGTAAATTTGATTGTGAACAGATGCCCCCTAATGTGTGAGGTCCGAAGCAGAGATAAGGGCCGAAATACATTACTGAAATTTATATTCGGTATACTGATACTCTTTATACTAATACTCTTTATCGTTCAAAGCAAGGATAAGGGAAGGAAAACTCACGGGCACAAGATTGAGGATCACACTTGCAAAACATAGCAATTTCTCAAATATATAATATCTTCCTGAGGTGGGCATACCCATGATCAGCAGTAAACAAGCATGGCCACGAACAATACACAGTGGATCCATGTCAAAAGCAATTTTTTTTTGAAATGTAAACATGTACTTTGATGAGTGCGAGAATACAGTCTTTATTGAACTTTTGACATGGCAGTTTAATCTTGCGCAGCTTGGGCAGTGCATCGATGAGTGATACAACTATTTTTCCCAAGGTCTTCAATACAAACTGATGATAGTATGAGTTTATATCATGTGAATAAGTGATTTGATGTCGAGCATAATAAAACACCATCTGATTACCTTTCATTGATGTATACCGTTAACAGATGCGAAGAGACCCACCGATAATGATGATAGACTCTAAGGTACTGAGTACAAACTAACAAGTGTGAATAGATGCTCTGAAGTCGAACACTTGTAGAATCAAACAATCAGGGGTCATTGATGTATACCCACTGTCATTTGCGAGGAAAACTGCCACTAATGACTGCAAGATCCAAGGTACTCTCGGGTTTCTAGATCCATGTCCTAGATGATGATTTGATATCGATAGGAATAGATCCATCGGAAGGAGGGCTTTGATGCATGCCACATCAACCGATACGAAACAAATATCAATAGTATGATATAATTTGGTAGAACTGCAAGATCCAACACTGTATACTGACACAAAGGAAGAGCAAAAGAATGCTGGAGAGATTCTGAAGGAGGAGAAAGAACTCAAATTCTTCAAAAGCAAGGGTGAAGGAAGGGAATCTCATGACAATGGAGGAGGGATTCACTCCTAGGTCCATGGTAAGGATGTATTTCTTCATTGTTCTAATATGAATGGATTCAAGTTTCTACCATTTATGAGTTTGAATTTGGTTTATCATGCATGAATTTAATTCTTGGATGGCTTTACATCTTAAGTTTGCTTATCTTGATTGATGAATAGATATAGATCTTTTGAAACTTGTGATAATATTTTCACATTGCTGACATAGGAACTCACCATTTCTTAGGAATATAGTTAAACTAGTGTAGACACAACCCTGCACTAAACACTATTATCACTCTCTGCCATTGGTCAAAAGGTGCATTCAATCAGAATGTGCCCTACTACATGAAGTCAAGTTGGAACCATAGGCACCTTTATGTGTTAAGGCATCAAAGTTAGGCATGGGATTCCTCTGCAACCGCTGGGAGGGAGGTGGTGCTATCCTTGAACCAATTGGAGTGAATGTGGGATCCTTCTGCTCGTCTTCAGGAACCACCAAGAAGAAATTCTTGCCCCAAACTTCCCCCTCAATTGACATGGTACAAGTAGGAATAAATGATGTAGTATCATTGACCATAATCTCATCACTACAACCCTCATCCATCAAGCTAATGGATGCATAAAATCCATCAAAGGCTGGTCCATCAAACACGAGTTGTTCTGACTCCTCAATGGAGGAATGACTCACTCGAGGAAGAAGCTCAGTTTTTCTATGGAAGATAGTATGTGCTTGGAACTCATCATAGACATCTAAAAACTCCTAAAGCACATGCATGTCACTATTCACCTCATGAACCACCATCTCATGAGGTTCCTCCATAGAAATATGAATGTCATCAACGAAAAGAGAATGGATGACTGGAATGTAGGATGGAATGTGTGATCTCTGCAACTCTTGGTGAAATTGTTCTATCTCCATCTTGGATTCCAAGAGGAAACTTTGAGTGATTCTCAAAGAATCATGGGTGGCCATAAACTCATCATTGGGCTTGCAAATATCCTCATCATCCTTAAAGGATGCTCCTTGCAACATATGAAAAATATCATACAAGTAATCTCTGTCAGAAGCATATGTGAAAATTACCTTGGATTGTAGTCATTGATTTCTGGATCTTCTCCATGGCTTCAAGGAAAGATGAATCTTCCAATGAAGTATATCTCCAACAAGACCGTGACATTGAAACATGTGTGTCATGGAGAATGTGTAAGGCCTCCTTGATATCCATGTTGAGGACTTTATTCCTTATTCACATGCACTCTATTATGATATTCACCTTCACTAGGCCCATAAGAAATGAAAGAGGACTTGGTTTGATGTGTCCCCAATCAAAGGAACTCTTGATGTTCCTTTCCTTTTGCTCCTTGAACCTTTTCAAATTATTGTAATGAAAGATATTGATGGATTGCAAATCCATCCTCAATTAAGCCTTATGATTCTTCACCTTGTCAGGTGGTCCACACGGTGGGAGACCTTTCAATCCCTTCTCATGCATTTGTAGAAAACCTCTAATGCCTTCAAAATGATAATACATGTTCATGGATGCACCTTGAATGGCCATGAGGCACTTTTCAACCCTCTCAATGTACTTAGAACTCCTAAAATATCTCAAGTTAGAAACTTGGTATTGCAAAATAGGATCCCTAATGGATAGCATCCATTCAACTCCAAAATTTATACAATATACACCCACCATAAGTTGAATGGAAATAATTTATTTTTTGCTGATACAATAATCATGCATGAATCTACCCTCTTCATTTGCATATCTGAATGCTCCTCATGCATATGCCATGCACATGGATTTTCTTGTTCACTAGGGGGCTCTTTGAGAGTCATGCCAATTTTCCTTCTTCCAAAGTGTGCAAGTCTGGTGCACCCTTGGATCTCCATCTCGGATATGTACTTATATATCCAATAATTCTACAAACAAATGCCTTTACTTGTAGATATGAATGATATGTCCTCATTTGGCATCAAGACAAGTGCTTGGTCCACATCCTCCATATCATCTCTCTCCTCATACACACGAAACTCTGAATATCCTTCATGCACATGCATATTTTCATGCTCCATCAACTCAAGAAGCTCCTTCGTCTCCTCGGGAATGGATTCGACCATGTGTTGATGCACATGCTCCATGCAAGATAGGAAATGTGACATACTCAACTCCTCATGAATTTTACCTTCCTCCTCCAAATCTAATGATACCATAAATTGTTTAGAAGAACAACAATGCTCTTCTTCTTTTGAGTCCACCGTAAGATTCAAAGTAGTTTCACAAGGTTTTTCCTCCTTTGGTTGGCCATAAAATAGGAGTAAATATAGTGGTATGGATTCTTCTTGGGCACAACATGAATTATTAGAACCTTCTTCATGCTCAAGTGAATTTGCTTCCTCTCTATCCTCTATCATGCAACTTGAAACCTCTCCATCTTGTGCAGTATAAGTATTTGCATTATGAGTGGGATGATTTGAAGGTTGTTATATGATTGTATTTGTCCTCTTATTTGAAACATCTTCTTCACAAGATTTTTTGGTACCCTTGGTTTTAAATTGTCTCATGGAACTCCCATAGATAGATGGTTTGTTCTTCTTGAGAGAATTTGAATTTTGAGCAGACATTTTTTTATTCAAGATTGTCTTGCAAAACACAGTACTTTATGAAGGACAATTCATTTCTGCAATCAAATCTCAAATCCATGTAGTCATTAAAAATTTTCATAGATACCATCATCTCATACCTATTCCTCCCATTAGAAAAACCAAGGAAATACATGATGGTGATTTTTTCAATAAATCAAAGAAGCTTGTCCTTGCTACAAAGATTAACCCAATCATGTGTGAGTATCATGGCTGCAAATTATTCAAATTGAGAGCTTGTTTTCCATATTAGTAGAGTAAAGTGATTTGATACCACTGTAATGTACCAATCAGATTTGATTGTACACTAACTGACTCTCCTACAAAACTTAAAGCAAAACAATGGAAGCTAATGATTTGACTGGCTATAGGAAGGCAATTTCAAACAAATTTGGAAGGATTTAGGATCATGCTAGATGATATATCCTTTACACAATGTACAAGGACCATTAATGTTTCAAACATCAGCTAAGATGAGCTCTACTCCAAGGATCCTGGGCACCCCAGTGTATGCAAACTAGAACTTCAACTTGGCACTACCTGGGAAGCAGTGGTGAAGGATTTCGACTCAGAAAGGCTTAAAAAAATCACTTGAATATCAAATATCAGTATGGGTTCACTCCAGGAAGTTTGAGGAATTTTTTGTGAGGTTTACAAAGCAAACAAACAAAATTGTCTCCTGGCACTACACAACTAGTTCAACTTCGGGATTTCCCAAACAGAGGGATAAGGCTATGAATTCTTGGTTTTAGACATGGAATGATTTTTTTGAGATGTTAAGTGATATAATAAACTGAAATAAACCAATTTGGAGTTGTATAAGTTCATCAATTTCTCAAATAATGAAAACTAGTTATTTTCCATGACAATCTAGACTAGGTGCAAGAAATTGATATGAAACTCAGACTTCTCTTTATTAAATCTGCATAATGGAATTCATAGGTTAAACATTACATTAATTACAACCATAAAAATATTAAATACATCTCATAGAAGTCTCAGGAAATAAATACATAAGAAGAAGAATTATCCATCATAGAAAGACTAGGAATCATCATGATTTCGAATGGAAGGCTTCTCAATCTCTACAAACAAGCTTGAACTTCACTGTATCATAATTAAGAACCTGCAATAAATTCAATGAGGAAGACTGGATTCCATCATCCTCTAAGAAGAAGCATGGTAACATCTCCTAGCTTGGACTAGGGGCACATCTCCCAAGTCAAAGAGGTAAACGTGACAGATATGGTAGATCAAGTGTGGCAAGAAATGGTGACTGTCGGTTTGGACGTGGATACTAGTAATATTGATAAGGCATCTGGGTACCAGTAGGACCATGGATGGAATGATCGTAAGGTCCTCCCATAAGGTGTTTTCCATATGGAGGTGGGCCTCCCGAATTGGGAGGTGGACCTAAAGGGGGTCCTCCTATGGAGTAAGGTGGTCCATCGCCAAAGTACGGGGCAGGTGGCGAGGGAGGGGGTGGGACAGGTGGTGGGGGTTGGGGGGGGGTGGTTCACCGACTAGATATCTATTCGGTGGGACATTATGATTCCCCCATGGGGTGTTCATATTTTCGGGATAGGGTAATCCATGAAAAATATTCCCTAGATAGTTTTGACCTATAGGAATGCTATGATTACCCCGGTATGTATGCCCCCATGGGTGTTGGGTCCAAGTGGATGGTTCCCCAATTTAACGTACCCACGTAGGTTTTCCCATGGTTGGGAGTGAAATTCCAACAATATTATATTTCATGTGTGAAGAATAACCTCCACTCACGTTCTGCCCCCTAACTGGATGGTGCCCCCCAGTTAGATTTGGTCCACTAACTAGTTTTTTCCCCCCATTGAAGATTGTCCACCTATTGGAGTATGCCCAACAAGCATATGTTGACCATTAATTGCAGGTTGAACCATACTCATCTGTTGACTACTAACTAGAGGATAACCTCCACTCAAACTTTGAGATGGAGCTGTTATTCCATTTATGAAGTTAATAGTAGCTGAAGGTTTCCCTCTAGTTCTTGGGTTCAAGGTGTAGAACCGGTCGAATGGATTTGAGGTGTACTAGACGGGAAAGAAGGTTGACCTAGTTCATAAGTGGTCATAATGGGTATGGATATTCCTGGTGAAGAAAATGACAAAGAATGTATAGGGGAATGTTGTTTAGGAACTGGTACTTCTGAATTAGATCTCGAAGGAAAACTCTGGCACATAATTTGGTCACCGAATGTTCGTAAATGTTCAATAGTATCGTAAACTGGAGCAAGAAATAAGTCATTAGGAATCCAAGGAGGAAACCGGCTTGGTAGAGTTTCCACCATCGGAAGTAAACCAAAATCGGAAACGTGCTGGCCTAAAGAGGTGTCCCGAAATGATGCGGTTGGACCAAAAGCGGTCGTTATCAGGTCATCCTGGGGTCAACTGAAAATCCAATTGATGACTTCAGTATTTCCTTCAAGCGAATGATGAAAGGATGTGTCATGCGGAGGAGATTGTTCCACCAAAAAAGGTCTCGCAGGATCAGTAATGGGTGGATTTACAGGAGGAGAGTAGTTCACTCCTGATTCAAAGGTAGATGTTCCTTCTTCGTGTGACACAGATGTAGTGGGTTGATCCATGCTTGCTCCCGAGTTCTCCTCTTGGTTAAGGGGATATTCAGGTGGAAAATTTAATATTCTATTGGATCTCCTCAAGGGTTGGTCAACCAGGGAGGATGATATAAATCTTCTCCTAAAAGTCTTCTAAAAAAGAAAAACACACTTCACAACCTACTCAAGCTAAATCCACATGTAAACTTATGTGATAGATGGGATTCAAAAGTATGGAATGTGATAGGATTATCAAGGCATAGCAACTCGCGATATACCACAGGGTCCAACAATAATACTCGACCCAATATTTCATAGCACTAACCAGGGAGGATTAGGACCATACCCCTGACCGTATAACCCAAATACCTGGCAGTACGTGCGTAGTAGCTCCCTGAGTGTTGTTCTCAGTGTATTTCCATGCCAAGATGACCAATGGTTAACTTGGATGGTTTCAAGAACCTAGTGGGGTTTCCCGATATACTCAAGGTATGTGGGAGCTCCAATCCGCATTAGTGCTATCTAATGCACAACCGTACGATAAGAGCCTTCCGATATACTGCCGAGTACGTGAAGTGCTTTTTTGTATACTCAAAGGTACATGAAAGGCCATTCGATATACCGACTGGTACGTGGAATAACTACAATCCCCCAAGATGCAGTGTAGGAAAATAACGACAGTTGCTACATTTTAAGATGCCGGAACACATCTCTAACCTAGCACCTGAGTTTCTATACAATTTTAACCTAGGATATCGCTTGATTTTATATTCTACGATTAGGTGAATGCATGAAGTGTAGACTTGTAATTTAAGTAAGATGCAAAACTAATCTATATGAAATGCAACTCTTCGTTTTATTTTTTATGAAAACTAATTAAGGTAAGGATAAATATTTTCTTTTCCGATAGCAAAAATGAACAAAGTACCTCTACTTTCTTTTCCAAATCAACTAAATGACTAAAAAGTACTCTTCCAGTAATCCAACAAAAATGAAAATAATACAAAGATGCAAGGGAGGAAACAAGGGAGGAAACATGACTAAGATGTCGGGGCTTATTTGGGAAAATCAGCCCCGTTCATTACTAGCAAATTCATAATAAGTAAAAACTTATGTGTGCTGACTCATACTTCAATTAAACACAGCAGAATGATACACTATCCACACACAATTGCATCATGCATTCAACATATAATCATAATATTCATCAAATTAAACATTACAAAACATAGAATGAATATAATTTAAACCAGAGAGAATACTTATCTTCAAAATGAATTGTCCAAGCAACTGGCTATGTGAGAGAAATGTTCCACCCAACCATAGGTCCCTGTCCAACCTATATTATTTCAACTGGGAGACCACCCCCGAGATGGGTTTTGTATCCACTAAGGAGGAACTAAACAGGCTCACTCATAGCCATGGTTTCACATCAACAGTCATGCTAATCCAACACACAGTTGGGTTTATCAAGCATGCAATAGACAAAGGATGAACATGCTAAGCCAGTGTGCTCAACCACAGAGCTACATGCATCTCAACTAAACTCAAACAGTCATGGAACCCACAATACCTACCACATCCAACACAAGGAAGGCCCCCTTCTCTGCTACACAATCCCTAAAGCATCCCTTCCCTCTAGTGCTCTTTAGGGTGGGAATAGAAATGTCCAAGCTACTAAATCCTTGATATTCTAGCCAATGCTGGGTTTATCAAGCAATCCCAACCTCTTTTCTATCCTTCATGCTTAGATTCTCACAATTTGGTGACCAAATGACTCAATCCTGTAATTGGATTTTAGGGCTATAAAAACTGAGTTTTCCAATGGATTTCGGGGTATCTAATATTCTCAAATTCGCCCCAAGGTTCATGTCTATGGATCCCCCATTGGATTTTACTTTCAATACAAAATTTTGGGCATTTATGGCACTTCAAAACATGGGTTTTTGCAAAGTTGCAATTTCTGGTTTTTCTCATTGTTCGGTTTGTGGAATGGATGAAAACTAAAGCTTAGATGTTCAACAATGGTATGGGAATGAGGAATGATGAATTCCCATGAGGTAGAGTGACTTGTGGTTTAAGGAAACAAAGCCCATACCTACCATACGAATTTATGGGTTGCCCATGCTCCATTGAAGCCATGGACTGATTTCTTCAACCACTTCCTTACAACTGAATTAAATGTCAACAAGAAAAGTCAAATGGGTTCTCCATATGACATTTGACAACATATGGTTCAACCCCACAACCCCCTCACCACTCCCTAGTGGAATACACATGGCCCTTCTCATTAGTTGCTTCCATATCCAATTTTTTTGGTATTTTATTGCAATATTAATATTTACATCAATTTACAATATTCCATGGCTTAATAACACATGGTTAGTGTAATATCAAATACTTGTCTTTTTAATAAAATCCGAGCATACACTAGCGGGGCCTTGGCCTTGAGATCGACGTTAGGGAAACATACATCGCATGTATACAATATTTACAATAAAAGACAATATATCCTAAGGGTCAAAATGGAGGTATTACATTCCCCTCCCCCTTATATTAACACTGTCCTCAGTGTTCTCAAAACTGAACAAAAATGGGAATGCCTCTCTCATGGCATTCTCTATCTCCCATGTAGCCTCATCGGGACTAAGGTGCTCCCATTGGACCTTTACCTACTTGATGGATCTGTTCCGGAGCAATGTGAACTTCTTGTCGAGGATGCGCATAGGCTCTACTTGGAACTCTCCCTTGGGTTGAACCTATATCACATTCCAATCAATCATATGATTATGATCATGTACATACTTCTTAAGAAAAGATAAATGGAAAACATTATGAGCTCTTATGTTAGTAGACAATGCAACTCTATATGCAACTAGTCATATCCTATCTAGGACTTTAAATGGCCCACAATATCTTGGTTCCAGCTTGGCACAAATCCCCAACTTGAGAGAACTTTTCCTTGGTTTCACTCTCAAATAAATATGATCCCCAATCTCAGATTCCCTGTGCACTCTTTTCAAATCTACTTAACTCTTTTTTCTATCCTGAGTTGCCTTTAAATTCTGTCTGATCTTAACAAATTCCTATTCCATTTCCTTGATCATCTCTTGCCCAAGCGCTACCTGTTCACTGGACTATCCTAATTCACTAGTCCTGCATCTTTTGCAATACAATGCCTCAAATGGACTCATCCCCAATGATGCGTGATGCCCATTATTGTATGCAAATTATACCAAGTGTAGGTAATCTTCCCACTTGGATGGTTTATCCATCACATACATTCTCAGCATGTCTTCAGGAACCTGATTCACCCTCTCAGTTTTCCATATGTTTGAGGATGATATGCTGTACTGAAATTTAATCTTGTTCCTAATTCCTGAATCAATCATTTCCAGAAGTTAGAAGTGAAATTTGTATCACGATAAGAAATTATTGCCTTGGGCAATCCATGCAATCTGAATATCTCTCTCATGAAGATATTTGCAATGTCATTAGCCTTCTGATTGGACTTGACTGGAATAAAGTGAGCTACCTTTGATAGCTTGTCCACTACAACCATGATTGAATCATGCTTCTTCATTGTCATTGGAAGACCTGTTATAAAATCCATAGAGATCACTTCCCATTTCCACTCTGGAATGGGTAAGGGCTGCAACAATCCTGTTGGATGTTGGTGCTTTGCCTTGACCTGTTGGAACTTTTGAAATCTAGAAATGTACTCATCTATGTCATTCTTCATACCATGCCAAATTTTTTTCTTTATTGTTGTTGTTATAGTTTTTTGATATCCTGGGTATCCAGAATATGGCATTTGTTGTGTTTCATCTATCACAAGCTTCTTCAAATATGCACTATTTGGAATGTATAGTCTGGTACCCTGAAATGAGAACATCATCATCACCCAATTTATATCTTGGACATGCTTCATCCACATTATCTTGCTGCAATTTCTCCTTGACTTGAAGGTAAACTTCATCACTGTTTTGGGCTTCAAGAACTATTGTCTTCAAATATGATTTGTACATACTTACTGCTGCAATATGGAATTTTCTGCTAAGAGCATCTACAACCTTAGTCTCTTTCCCTTTCACATATTTAATTTCAAAATAAAATTCACAGAGAAATTCCATCCACTTGGCTTGCCTAGCATTCAATTTTGGTTGATCAAACAAATACTTCAAGCTCATGTGGTCTATCCTAAGCTTGAATCTTCTTCCCAAAAAATAATGTCTCCACATCTTGAGAGCATGTACAATCCTTTAGCATGTGGTTTCCTCCACATCCCAAACACTAGAGTGGCCCTTTTGATGTCTTTTATGCTACCACCGCTGGCTTGTTTCTACTTCGTGCTTGTTGACCCTGTGGAAAATTCCCTGGTTGATTTTTGAATGGTGGTTTGAATCCACTTTTCCTTTGATCAAACCTCCCTCTTGGCTTTCCTTTTCATGTCGGGTGAACCTCTGATTTTCCTTTATTATGATCATAGCAATGCATTTCCATCCTAATGGCTTCATCAAGGCTTGGTGGATTAACAAACTCAATCCTATCTTTGAAACTTTGAGGTAGACTCCCAAGGAAGCATTTTCTCTTTACCCTCTCATCTTTGATATAGTCCACATACCTCAACAATTCCAAGAATTTATGGACATGTTCTTCCATGGTTTTTTGTCCCAAATTGAGTTCATTGAATTATTTTCTCTTACTGTCATAATACATAGCAGAAAGGTATTTTTCCTTAAAATACTTCTTAAATCGCTCCTAGCTGATCCTTCTTTCACTGATCCCTTTTACTTCCAAGAGGTGATCCCACCAAATTGAAGCTCTTCCATTTAGATTGTAAATGGAAATTATGGCCTTTACATTTCTTGAGTAATCATGAATCCTAAAATATTTCTTCATTCCAAGAAGCCACGCCTCTGCCTCTTGTCTAGTCGTGTCTTTTCCATCAAACGTGGGAGGCCTTGCCTTCCTGAATTCTCTCTATGGAATTCCTTTGAATTTCTCTCTTCCTTCAAGTCTACTAGAATTATGTCTTGGAATTCTCCTAGAAACTCTAAAGTCACATGACTTGTTGGAAGAAGATCTTGAGGAGGGTATTCTATGCTTTTTTCTCACAGAACTCCTTCTTGGGCTTGGAGTCCTCCTCCTAGAATGACCTCTAGAGCGACTCCCTGCATCTCTTCTTTCTTCACCTACATTGCTTGGGTTGGACCCAAGGTTTACCCTTTGTTGCATATCAGTGAGGTTCTACAAAATAACAACATTGAGCTGGTTCTGTTCCTCCTGATCCTTCATCAATCTTTCATTAAAGCTTACCATGGTCTCAACCAGATTCTAGGGAGTTATTTGCTCCCTTCTCCCATTGGATTCAGTCTTATCATTCCATTCTTGCACATTTTCTCCTAGCACATCTTCATCATGCTCATAAGGATCCTGAGCATCATTTATGGTCACCATCTTTCTTCGGAGACCCTTTTTCCTACTGCCCTCTACTACAACTATTCAAATCTTATGAGCTGCAAGCACTATGCATTATCAAATTATTTATTAGACATCTTAGGAATGCATATAGAAACATTAAACATCAATATTTAACATAATTAACTCATGGAATAATTCTCAGATCTATTATGTCTTCTTCTCTTTTGTCCCCATCATGCAATTCTAGAAATTTCCCAAATTAACAACAATTTCTCAAAACAGTCACTGGCACTTTTCTGCTCCACATATCTATGATGTATGATAACCTAATTCAAATTCTGGTTATTGTAATGTCCCCATTTTGACCCCATTGCATTCAAATGTAAATGATGTAATATTGTTATAAAATCATGGTGAGGAGCTCAAAGCCAAGGCCCCGCCATCGATTTATTGATGCATATCGTTTATGTGCTAGCCAAGCACAATGGAATTGTGAATATCACGTAAATATGCACTTTAATTAAATACCCACAACTAGCTATGCAATGCAACAAGGGATGGGGGCAGGATCTTATAAGGAATTGGGAGGGAAAACATTAAAACCCTTGGAGCCAATCAAGTCAATCCAAGTGTCAATGAGAGAACCAATCAAACCCTCAACTGCCCATGTTGAATTTTGTACCCAATCATTGATTTCTCCCAAGAGTTGGTTGAGGTAGTTAATGCCTTGGGAAATGGGAGGTATGGCTGTCCAGATTCGAGTATGGGCAAGCCACCCTTCATGAAAAAACGTGTTTTGCTTCTTGGGCAAGAAAAGAGCCATGAATTTGTTCGGGTACACAGGGTACTACCAAAGGACCGAACACCAAGAGCAAACACTTCACACAAACAGATCACAGATCAACACACCGATGTTTTGACGTGGTTTAAACCCTCCTGAGGGAAACACTCCACGGCCCCGGCCAAATAGCTTCTACGGGACAATTTATTATGCAAAGAAAGAAAGTTACAAATGAGCTTCTCATAATCGATCAACTAAACAATGACCCTCCATGCTCTTTAAATAGAGATCATGGACCAATCGGGTGTTAAGCCACAGACCAAGGTTAGGTTTGATCTAAAAGAAGTTGAGCCGTCGGATCACTCTATGTCGGAAACATATCGTGACCGTCGGATTAAGTATTTACAAATGCATACTAAAGAAACACACTATCCCTAACGGATATATTACACAAGTTGATCTTAACTAACTCCTAAGTGTCTAAATATCCTAACATCCCCCCTTAAGAACAACTTGGGATAGGATTGAAGGATTTACAAAAGTGACACTATTAGGAGAAGGAAGGAGGCATTAGAGCCTATCCCCCCTTAATGACAAGTTCCTGAACTCCTAACATAGATCGAAGTTTAGAAAACTTCGCTTCTGTAAGAGACTTGGTGAAGATGTATGCAACTTGATCATCTGTAGGGCAAAAGAGCACTTCAAGAACACGATCATGAACAAGATTTCTGATGAAGTGCATATGTAGCTCAATGTGTTTGCTGCGTTGATGTAGAACTGGATCTTTGGCAAGCTTGATGGCACTTTGATTGTCGCACCAAAGTGGAGTAGGTTGCTGCTGCTCGAATCCAAACTCTAAAAGGATCTGTCGAAGCCATAAAGCTTCCTGACTGGCATTAACTGCTGCTCGATATTCTGCCTTTGCTGAAGAAAGAGCAAGAGCTTGTTGTTTCTTACAAGCCCAAGTAATAGGTCCAGATCCCAGACTAAAAACATAACCTGCAGTAGACTTTCGATCATCAGGATCGCCGGCCCAATCTGAATCAGTGAAACCAACCAACAAAGGTTTCCCCCCTGTACTGTAATGAATCCCAAACTGAACTGTACCTCGAATATATCGAAGTATTCTTTTAGCTTCTTTCCAGTGACTTTCATGAGGTGTCTGCATATAACGGGAAACTCGACCAACGGCAAAGGAAAGGTCAGGACGGGAATGAGTCAAGTATAAAAGACTACCAACAAGCTGACGATACAAGGTGGCATCTACTTCAGGTGAAGTACAAGTGGCAAAAAGTTTGACTCCAGACTGGAAGGGAGAAGGGGCTGGTGTACAATCTTCCATGTGAAAGCGACGAAGAAGGTCACAAGCATACTTAGACTGAGAAAGAAAGATTCCTTCTTTGGTTTGCAGAACTTGGAGACCAAGAAAATAATGCAAATGTCCTAAGTCTGACATTTCAAAAGTTTGTTTAAGACTAGATTTCACATGGGTTATAAGCTTAGGGTCACTACCAGTAAGAATGAGGTCATCAACATATAGAACAAGTATGATGAGATGGTTTCCTACTTTTTTGGTATAGACATTGGGGTCAGAATGGCATCTAGAAAAACCAGTGTCAAGGAGAAAGTTATCCATTTTGGCATACCAAGCTCTAGGAGCTTGCTTAAGGCCATATAAGGATTTCTTAAGGCGGCAGACAAGGCTAGAGTTATTCTGAACATAGCCAGGATGTTGTTCCATATAAATTTCCTCCTGTAAATCACCATGTAAGAAGGCAGACTTGACATCCATTTGATGGACTTGCCAGTTGTGTAAGGCTGCAAGGGAAAGAACAAAGCGGATGGAGTTCATTTTGGCGATGGGAGCAAAGGTTTCATTGTAGTCAATCCCTTCAACTTGGGAAAAACCTTTGGCAACTAACCTTGCCTTAAGTCTTTCAACACTTCCATCTGATGCATACTTAGTTCTGTAGACCCATTTACATCTGACAAGTTTTCTTCCTTTTGGAAGTGGTACAAGATCCCAAGTATCGTTCGCCATTAATGAACGATATTCTTCATCCATGGCTGCATCCCAATCTGGATTCCCTGAAGCTTCTGCAAAAGTTTCTGGATCATGATTCTCGGAAACTTGAGCCAAAAGAGAAGAGGCTCGCTGAAACTGAGAACGTGTTCGATGTTGATCTCTAGGATCACCGACAAGATCACCAGCTGCTTCACATGTTGAACGGACCCATCGAGGAAGCACTTGTGCTGGTGCAACTGGAGGAACATGAGCAGGCGGAGGTGGATTTTCATCCTCACTGTCATCATCAGAAACTGGAGTTGGAAACCTGTCAAGGAAGTTGGAAGAAGAAGAAGAAGGCACAAACGCCGAATCAGGCTCGCAGGCCAAAGATGGCACACTCGCCGAGTTAGGCTCGCAGGCCAAGATATTTTCATCAAATTTAACATCTCTTCTAATGATTATAGCATGAGAATGTGGTTGAAGAAGTCTATAACCTTTTACATCTTCAGAATATCCAACAAATATGCACTTTTCACTTTTAGGCTGCAATGCTTTCCGTTTTTCATCCGGAATGTGAGCCCATGCTTCACTACCAAACACACGAAAGTGACTTACATCAGGTTTAATTTTACTCCATGCTTCTTCCGGTGTTATACCTTGTAATGCTTTTGTGGGGGTGCGATTAACTATGTAATTTGCACAATTTATGGCTTCAGCCCAAAATTGAAGACTTAGTCCCTTAGATTAGATCATACAATTAGCCATTTCTTTTAAAGTGCGGTTCTTCCGCTCAGCTACACCATTTTGTTGTGGTGTATATGGAACAGTGTGTTGTTGTTGGATGCCTTGTTCAGTGCAGAAAGTAGTGAACTGTTTGTTAACATATTCTCCTCCATTGTCAGATCTTAACTTAATAATTTGATGACCAGATTGTTTTTCAACAAGGGCCTTGTAGGCCAAGAACATGTTAAATACTTTGCTCTTAAGTTTTAGGAAATAAACCCAAGTGCGTCTGGTGTAATCATCAATGAAAGTTAAGAAATATTTGAAACCAGAAAATGAAGCAGATGGAAGAGGACCACACAAGTCACTATGCACAAGCTCCAAGGGAACCGAGGCGTGCCAAGAGGCACGTTTGTCAAAACTGTCCCGATGATGTTTTCCGAGTACACAACTGGAGCAAACACCATCTCTGCAAGATACCATCGGAAGACCTGTCACCATATTTTCTTTACATAGTTGTTGCAATGAGCGATAATTTAAGTGACCAAATCGCTCATGCCAAAGTTTGCTCAAGTTATCACTATGAGCAACAAAAACTGAAGGGAAAGGTGATGACCCAAAGTTGTTAAACTTGTACAACTTGGTAATATCATCAACAATTCCGGTAGCTAGGACCTGTTGAGGATCTTTAAAATCCTTGATTACAACTTAGTGAGGTGTAAAGGTCACAGTTTTACCTTCACCAGAATGAGTGATCTGATAGACTGATAACAAATTGCAGGAAATTCTTGGAACACATAGTGCATCACTAAAATGACCATTATCTACTGGAACTGTTCCAGCTCCTACAACACTTAGAGATCTATCATCACCAACAAATATTTGTTTGGTGTTACATTCATGCATAGTAGAAAAGATGGCTTGATCCTTAGCCATATGATAAGATGCTCCAGAATCAATGAGCCATTCATTTGAAGTAGAAGAAGAAGATGCATTATAAGAATAACCAGAAGCACAAAGCGCATGTCCATGAGAGGTAGATTCTGAAGGCGAATCTAGGCTGATGTGGTGCTTCTTCATTGCTGCTTCCAAGGCTGCCATCTTCTTGAAACACTTAGATTCATCATGATTATCTTTCCCGCAATAGTTGCAATGACGCTCAGTCTTCTTGCCTTTTGGCTTGGATACTTTGTCATTTTTTAAAGAAGGAGCTGACTGAGAGGGTTTTGGACCCTTGTTTGACTTATTATTGCGAAAATTTTGTTTCTTGGGAGGCTTGGACTTTTCTTTCTGTTGGGACAATAAGGCTTTCCCAGATGTATCTGCATTGTTGATTATTCCAAGATGAATGAGTTTATCTTGTTCTCTAATCAAGGAGTCACAAAATGATTCAAAACTAGGCTCTTGATAGCTAGCTGCATTCAAGGATGCTTTCATGGAGTAAAATGTAGATACAAAAACAGAATATGCAGGTCCAAGTTTGGAAAGAATATGATAAATGCATTGTTTGTCTTTCCTCTCAATCTTACATTCTGCACATAAGAGCTTGAGAGTTTTGTACTTAGATAAATAATCTTGAATGCATGAAAAGTCACTTGGACTTAAAGAAATCAACTCATTTTCGAGTTGGTGACCTCGAATTTCATTGTGTTTACCAAACACAGTTTCTAACTTGTCCCAAGCAGTATTAGGTTCATCAATTCCAGATATGTGGAATCACAAATCAGTAGAGATTGACATCCCAATCAATCCACGAGCTTCATCACATCTATTTGCCCATTTTATTTTCTTATCATCATCAGTGGGTTCTTTTTCTTTCCCTGTGGTAATTCTGAAAAGTCCCCTACTTCGTAGAACATCCTCCATACGAGATTTCCATGAGAAATAGTTGGAACTGTTAAGTAGAATATCACAATGGGCGGCCATATTTGTAAATTAATGGCTGTAAAGCAGAAACCAATAGTCTGAATGTGAAGAGCTCAAAAAAATAGGCGGTTTAAAAAAAAACGGCACTGAAAACTGACTCTGTATGATGAAGTTATGCTTGAACAAAGAAACTGTTGAAGATGTCCCCAATAGTGACGTGGCAGCTAGAGAATGTCCAGCAAAAAAAAGAACCCCCCTCTTCCCAAGATAAACCTTTTGACAATCACTTTACAAGAAAGTTGCTTTAAGTGAACCACTTTTGTAAAATAAGTGATTTCACTTTTACAATGATATTACTTTTAAATAGTGCAAAAACTTAAGTGACTCACTTGTATTTTTATTATTTAAGTGAGATGCACTTTTACAATAAAGTAACTTGAAAATAGAAATTGCATGCACTTTTCCTTTTAAAAGTAACTTCCTAAGACTTGAACTCAAGACCTATTAAGGAATAAGTCAACTTTGAACCAAGTGAGCTAGATTAAAAGGTATGTAAAATATGGGAATAAGGAAAGGGTTTTTTTTTTTTTTTTTTTTTACTCTTCTTGCTCGGTTTGCGTGCTTGCCATTTTTCCTGCAAAACAGACCACAAAACGAAACAAAAAAAACTTTTCCACACTTGTGGAGTTAGATCTTGTTAGCTTGCCCGGAAAGTCTACGTTTTCTCTCTGTTTCTGATTTGCCGAGATCGCGCAAAGGTGCACGGCAAAGAGCATACGCAGCCGAGAAAAACCCTTTCCCTTTCTGTTTCTGATTTGCCAAGATCGCTCAAGGTGCACGGCAAAGAGCATACGCAGACGGGAAAGCAACAATCTGAACCCAAAAAAATCTAACAGTAAAAAAAATAAAATATGAGATTTTTTTTTTCTTATTAAAAAACGAAATAAAAAAAAGCGTCACTGTAACATTATACCTTCAGATCTGATGAAATACGCGTTTCTGGAGCAACCGGGAACTGTTTTCGATCAAACGAAAACTATTTCCCAATGGAAACGACGCTCCAGACGCAATGGAACACCTCCTGTAGCCCAGAAATGCACATAAATACCAGAACTAGAAACCCTTTCGAGTTTCGGCAACAACAGTTCAAGATCTAGATCATAACCGGAAGCGACACTTCATAAAATCTCTGATACCATGTTCGGGTACACAGGGTACTACCAAAGGACCAAACACCAAGAGAAACCACTTCACACAAACAGATCACAGATCAACACACCGATGTTTTGACGTGGTTTAAACCCTCTTGAGGGAAACACTCCACGACCCCGGCCAAATAGCTTCTACGAGATAATTTATTATGCAAAGAAAGAAAGTTACAAATGAGCTTCTCATAATCGATCAACTAAACAATGACCCTCCATGCTCTTTAAATAGAGATCATGGACCAATCGGGTGTTAAGCCACAGATCAAGGTTAGGTTTGATCTAAGAGAAGTTGAGCCATCGGATCACTCTATGTCGGAAACATATCGTGACCGTCTGATTAAGTATTTACAAATGCATACTAATGAATACTAAAGAAACACACTATCCCTAACGGATATATTACACAAGTTGATCTTAACTAGCTCCTAAGTGTCTAAATATCCTAACAAAATTTCTCCCCCAATCCATTATCCATCAACCAGTTGCTCTCCCTCACGAGTTTAAAGCTAAGTGGGCATTTTCCAGCCATGTTTTTAGGTGTTTTCCTTGACCCTCAGCTGAAGGAAAGGCGTTTTTGTGTTGTAAACCAGTGGGGAAGATGAGGAGTCTGATTTGGGTTCCGTAGATACCATTTGGGTTGCTGAATGTTTAGATACTTGGGAGAGAAATCGTTTTCCTCCTTGTGAATGTTTTTCTCCATCCCACAAACGAATTGGGGAAAACCCATGGCCATCATGTTGGTTATCCATTGTTTTGGCTTGAGTATGAGTGCAAGCATCCAAGGTTCAACTTTAGCCTGATAAACCTAGCAGTGGACTGGCTTGGCTTAGATGAAATGATTAATTGGCTGTGAATGAGCTTGAATGTCCCCTTTTCCTTGTAAGAATCATGCCTAGCTCGGGGGTGGAAGTTGTGTTGAGAGAATTCATGAACACAACTAGCCTATGGTTGGGTGGAACGTTGCAGGGACATAGCTAGTTGCTTGGGACAATTGCACAATGGAGATAAGTGTTTTTCTATCTATGTGTTTTGTCTTTGCACTGTTTAAATTAATGATTGTTATTGATATATTGAATGCATATGAAAATATGTGTGTGGATGAGTTTATCTCCGCTGTGCATGTTTGATTGATTTGCATCTACACACATTTGTTTTTTTAACTATATGAATCTAATGAATGGGCTGAGTTTTATGAAAAGCCCCATAGATTGGTAGAATGTTCCCTTCCTCGAATTGGGTCCATAGGTGGGTACATTACAGTTATGCACCACTGTTTCCTGCTGGATAAGCTTTCCAATGCTTATATACATGCTCCATTCCGACTTTGAGTGTGGAAACTACATTACTCCCAAAATGACATTTTTTACCAAAATTCTGTAGTTTTACATAGCTGCAAAATATCCTGAAATGCTAACTTCAACCACCTGTAGAAGCAAATTTGGAAGGAATCATGAAATTTTTTCTATCGGGCGAAGTTATTCCATACAACAAGGAACACTCAAAAACCTTCGGATCCTTGTTCCGATGTACCATCCATCGTCTATAAATTTATGGGTTTGACTATTTCTAACTTTTAAATTTTTCCAAAATTTCAAAATTTTGGGCTAAAAATGGCTATCTCCCAAACTGAGCATTTCTGGAAAATCTCTATCTAACGTGAATTGTCTGTATTAATGAGAATATGAAATGTTTATTTTAGTAAATTTCTTGAATCCTTCATCTAAAGTTGCTTTCATCCACTACAAGCTTTTCAAAATCCTCAAAAAGTGGCCCAGAATAGTGCTTTTTGGCCTTCTCGCTCACCCCGACTCCACATCCTTTGGAGTTTGGATCCAAGCTTCCAAACTTAACACTGTTCCTGCCAGCTCAATTCGACCTCCTTCCAAGCTTCGAGACACCGATTTGCAAAAGCCATTAATTTCAATGTTATGCCAAATCAGAGCATAATGGGATCGAGACCCTCTCAGTTTCTTTCATGGCCTCCGCTAATGGACTCAAAATACCACATAAATTATCCAATTCTGATTTTGCATGCTCTTGCTATCCAAAAATCAAGTTTCGGGCTCCATATTTTTTTTTGCTTCCGCAATCCGCAATGCGGAAGTCAGAATGCTAATTTTTTGACTCCAGAAAATGTCATTTCCGCAAATCCGTAATACGTAATCTGTACTACGGAACTTGGGAATACGGAACGCCAAAAGTTTCAACTTCAGAAATGTCACTTCCGCAATCTGCAATCCGTACTGCGGAACGCCAAAATGCGAATTTGAAAATTTAACGTTTCCGCAATCCGCAATGCGGGTTCGGAAATGTGGAAGTCCAAAAACATAAATTTGAAAATTTTCATTTCTGCAATCCATAATTCACAATACGGGTTCGAAAATCGTAAAGTCCAAAAACATAAATTTGAAAATTTTTGTTTCCGCAATCTGCAATTGCGGAAATACCTCTACTCCGACAAACTTGCGGGCCTCATATCTCCCTCATCCTTTAACCAAATAAGGCGAGTCCATTACCGTTCGAAATATCTTGGAGAGCTCTATGCAACTGTGTGATCCTCTTCCACACCCGAGAACTATGATCCTATCATTTTTCTAATCCAAATATCGCCCAAACTTCTTCAATACCACATTAAAACATTCTGATATCTTCCTGTAACTCACAGTTTGTCCCAAGCAGCCCTAGTGCTGCAACATGGGCTATGATACCACTCTCACACGTCCCCTCCCGTCGATCCGATGTAAGGGAGGAAACATGGCTAAGATGCCAGGGCTTATTTGGGAAAATAATCCCCATTCATTACTAGCAAATTCATAATAAATAAAAACTTATGTGTGCAAATTCATACTTCAATTAAACACAACGGAATGATACACTATCCACACATAATTGCATCATCCATTCAACATATAATCATAACATTCATCAAATTAAACGTTGCAGAACACATAATGAATATAATTTAAACCACAGAGAATACTTATCTTCAAAATGAACTGTCCAAGCAACTGGCTATGTGAGAGCAACGTTCCACCCAACCATAGGTTCCTGTCTAGCATATATTTTTTCAGCTAAGAGACCACCACCAAGCTGGGCTGTGTATCCACTAAGGAGGAACTAAACAGGCTCACTCAAAGCCATGGTTTCACATCAACAGTCATGTTAATCCAACACACAATTTGGTTTTATCAAGCATGCACCAGACAAAGGAGGAAGATGTTAAGCCAGTGAGCTCAACCACAGAGATACATGCATCTCAACTAAACTCAAACAGTCATGGCACACACAATACCTACCACACCTAACACAAGGAAGGCCCCCTTCTCTGTTGCACAGTCCCTCAAGCACCCCTTCCCTTTAGTGCTCTTCAGGGTGGGTATAGAAAGGTCCAAGCTGCTAAATCCTTGAGATTCTAGCTTTCGCTGGGTTTATCAAGCAATCCCAACCTCTGTTATATCCTTCACACTTGGATTCTCACAATTTGGTGACCAAATGACTCAATTCCGTAATTGGATTTTCGGGCTATAAAAAATGGGTTTTCTAATGGATTTCGAGGTATCTAACACTTTCAAAGTCGCCCCTAGGTTCATGTTTATAGATCCCCCATTGGATTTTACTGTCAATACGAAATTCTGGGCATTTATGGCACTTCAAAACGTGGGTTCTTGCAAAGTTGCGATTTATGGTTTTTCTCACTATTTAGTCTGTGTTATGGATGAAAACTGAAGCTTAGATGTTCAATAATGGCATGGTAATGAGGAAGGGAGACTTCCCATCAGTTAGAGTGATTTGTGGGTCAAGGAAACAGAGCCCATACCTGCCATACAAATTTCTGGGTTGCCCATGCTCCATTGAAGCCATGGATTGATTTCTTCAACCACTTCCTTACAAGTGAATTAAATGTCAGCAAGAAAATTCAAATGGGTTCTCCATATGACATTTGACAACATATGGTTCAACCTCACAACCCCCTCACCACTCACTAGTGGAATACACATGGCTCCTTCTCATTAGTTGATTCCATAGCTAGTTTTTTTGGTATTTTATTGCAATATTAATATTTACATCAATTTACAATATTCCATGGCTTAATAGCACATGTGTAGTGTAATATCAAATACTTTCATTTTTAATAAAATCTGAGCATACACTAGCGCGGCCTTGGCCTTGAGCTCCACGCTAGGGAAACATACATCACATGTATACAATATTTACAATAAAAGCCAATATATCCTAAAGGTCGAAATGGGGGTATTACACAATCATTTAGCCCAAGTGATTTAGGAATTAAGGCATATAGAGGACACATAACTCTAGATGACAATATTTTGGTGTAACACATAAGGTATTAGAAGATATTAATTTGTAGTTGGACATATCTTGGAGATATGATCCACATATCCTAGTCGAACACGAAAAGGGAAGAAAACTCCCAAATTTATAGGATCATGAGTCCAAACCAGAGCTAGAAATTTTTTCAAATAAGGACACCTTTGAAGAAGTAGAAAGAATAATACAAGAAGAAGCATATCCTATTGATATAATAATCCAATCATTCCCTGAACTACTCCAGATGCTTCTAAGGCTCCAATGTATTATAGCTCCTACAGGCCAAAAAGGAACTTTAGTGACCAAAGAAGATATGGAATTCCTGGCTCTTTTGTAGGAGAGATATGATGATTATGTTGGATAACATGGATACCTACATAAGTGTAGAAGGGTATCCCGGTGGAGAATGTGAAATTAGTTTAAGAAAGAGGATGCTCCATGTCGCACCATACTTGAAGATGAAAAGTTTGAATATTTGTATGAAGAAAACCATGATGATGATGAACCCAGAATGAAGTCAATTGCCCAAGGAGGGACAAGGCAGGTTATATCTATATTAGAAATTGAACGAGCAAATAGAGAAAAAGGACTCTCAATAATGGAGGCTCATGTCCCCTCACTTTCCAAAGAAGCATAACCATATCAGAAATATTTTCCAATCATGATATCCATGGGTTTTGATCCATAGTGAGGGATGGGGAAAGAAGGCCAAGGTAGAAAAGAATTCATTTAACTCAAAAATAGGCCTAAAATATTAGGCCTTGGAGTTGAGATAGGTGGGTCAAATCAAGAACATCAAGTACTGTTGACACAAACCCAGTCGGCAGGGGTTCCTCACTCTTTCGACGCCCAAATCCACCGCGATCTCCCTCAGCACCGGCCCAGATAGGTTTTACCCTGTCCAACAACACCTGTAGAGTAGATGAAGTCTCACCCAAGATGTTTGAGGGAGAGTTGACGAAACCACGTTTCCACCGAATGTGGAAGGACCATGTGTGGCTACTTATCAACTTAGTGCAGTATCACATATCAGATCTAATTATTCAATTTATGCATTAAGCAAAGTCAAAGCGTCATTCATTGTCAATAAACCCATCACTATGCAAATAGATCTAATAGCATAACATCAATTGAAACAGGAAAACATTGCATCATTTATAGATTCATATCGCATAACACATTCATAGCAGGAAAATAGAAAGAGACATAGTCATTCTGGTCAAAACTCCATCATGTCATATTAACCTTTGCATTAAACCACAAATACAACAATATAGTTCTTTTGTCACATACCCAGATTCAAACAAACTCAGATCAATATCCAAAACATCCCTCAATAACAATTCTCCGGATAAAGATGATATAGTACTTGTAATACAACACCTATTTATAGGCTTGCACCTTTACATTTATGGTCCACTTAGCCGACTACCTAACTACTTCTTAACAAACTCTACAAAAAAGATGACCCAAAACCCACATATTGTGGTCCAAATGACTCAAAAACCGCATAATGCGGTCCAAATGACCCGACAATACATAAAATACTATTGAATTGTGCGATGTTTTCTTTCTTGTGCGACATCTTGACCTTTCACAACATCCGCGATGCTACGCAGCTGACTCATCCAAACCGCTTGCCAACTGGCCCCCAACACAATCTTGTGGCTTGCCCTTGAGCCACATCAGTTGGACATGGTGTACTCATTGATCTTCAGCCTGAAGTCCTCGTATTGTTGATTGATCTCCCTGACTTGCTCCGTAGCCGCTGCAGCGATCTCCTGACTCTCTGTCAAGTCCTGCGCTGATTAGTGCTCAATCAGCTTAGCAACAACTTTCCTCTGACCTTCCTATACCGCATGCAGCGCAAAAACTGCCTTGAGAGAAAACCGACACCAATCTCCCGGAACTCGTCCAACTGCGTAGTGCTCTTTTGTTGATGCTCATGTGCCTTTGCAACCCACTATTGTAACTCCTTTAGCTTCGTAGATTTGGTGACCTGGACAAATGGTGGCAGCGTTCTCATCGGCGTTTTCAACGTTGCAAGCTTCCCTTCTGCCTCCTGCCGCAGCTTGTTCAGTTTCTCTAATTGCTCATCCTGGACGATGCTGCCCCAAAATTGCGCAGTCTTTGCAGTGATTTTTGTCGCTGCTTGCTCCAGCTCTCCCGGCTGGGTCTCCAACTCCTCCATGGCACGTTTCCTTTCCACAACTTGCTTTGGTGTTGTGCTAGGTTGTACCATATCCCGCAAGTCGGCATTGTCTCGCTGCAACTAGGAAATGACGGCCCCAAGTCGCTGCGCTCATTCAAATGCATCCAACGCGGTAGTGGGCTCCAACACATACTAACAGGCCTCAATGATTGCCTCTTCCATCGACACTGTGCTATCCCAGAGGTTTTCTTTCTCTACTCTCAAATGGTCTTGGTCCTTCTTTAGCTCCTCAATTGCACTATCCTTCTCGGCAATCATCTGCTCAAGCTTGTTCTCCAATTTGTCTACCACCTCCCGTGCTTCTACTGCCTTCGTCGTTAACTCATCTGCTTCTTTTCGGGCCGCTGTCTCATTCTCCTGCGGTCGCAAGAGCTGATCGCTGACGTCTTATTCCTTGTCGGCCAGCTCCTGGCCGGCAACCGCCTGCATCTGCACCAACATTTGAGAGGACAGTGCCTTGACGTCAATCGAAAACCCTTGTAACTGCTGCAGCGAGACCCGGAGAGCCTCATTATCGGTCGCAATTGTAGTCAGGAAATTTGCACATTCCGAACTCGCGCCGTAGTGTTGATTGCGCTAATTGCTAGTACAGGCGCTACCTCTGGTGCCTTCTTCAAAACAATATCAAATAAGGAATCAAGGCGATATTTTACATCGTTGAAACCTTCGGTCGCCTTTGTCCTCATTGCTTGGGTTGTCGCATTCGTTGCATTTGTTAAGGTCGCAATAAGCTGCTGCAACTGCACTTCCATCGCTGGATTGCGCCACTGGTCATACCTTGCTCGTGATGCATCTTCGTTCTGCCCCCCTCGCATTCTAGCTCTTCGTCTGTAGGCGTCTGCGATGACTCTTGATATGAATCAGGGTTATTCTGCGGTTCCATTTCTGGTGCATCCAGTGGTAGCCCCGTCGACTCTTCTTCCGGACTAACCAGTTCTCGCCAGTCTACGGGCCAGTCGTCGATGATCGCATCCAGCTCCTCATCGGACAATATGTATGGGGTCTGCAACCACTGCTTCCCCGTATCACACTACGCCTACACATGAATTCTGTGTGGGCCAATCACAAATCAGGCAATCCCTTAATATTTCACGATGACTGCCTAAGACAACTGTAGAACACACTCAGCTCTTTCCTACAGTGCCTCCCAGTAAAACCAGAACTGTGCTGCACAATCCTTTAGTCGCTCTGGTTCCTGCACCCACCAAAGTTTCTGGTAGTGTGCTCCCTTAAAAACTTGTACCGCGTCTACATCCATCCCTTGATAGTCATCGGGCTCCATCCAAGCAACAAGCGCGACTAAAATCAACAACCAGTTGTATGCAAATGGCTGCTTTCCTGCCTGGGCCTCCATCGCATCCTCCGTCAACTGGTTCAGCAAAAAGAGTGACCGGTTCATTTGTACGCCTTCTACACATAGCTCAGCGCATGCAACGACCCCTAAGTTGCCTTGGTTGGGTTGGTTGTTCCTGACTATTTTAGTAGCTAGGATCTGGGCCCTAATGCAAACTGCTGGATCATTGAAGCTGGTAAGGCGGTACTCCCGTCCATCGCGCTGTAATTCATAGCGCGCCCTCAACCTTCCCGCGAGCTTCTTGTCATTGTTTTTCCCTTGAAAATACTACGAGGGGTCTGTCCCATCCTTTGGCAACCCCATGATCTCGAAAATCAGGTCAACCATGACGGTGACCGATCTGTCCAATCATAAAATTCCAACATGAAAGCAGGCCAAAAGTTGCTTAACGCAAGCATTTGCCTCTGTCAACCGCCCAAAGTGTGGCATGTTGATCAAACCCAACAGTCCAACTTTGTCGAAGCCACGCTCCCAATCATGTGGAATGCGTGGTGTCGGGCCACCTTCCCGTGTGGTTCTCGGCACAAAAGGTTCTGTCATAACGTCCGGTAGTGCCAACAAATCATGATCGTCATACTTCAGTTGCATCAGCGTAGACACAATGTCTACGGTGCAGACCATGCTTGGTGGGATCGTCGACATCCTAACTTTGTACCACTGGTTCTTATTGGGCTTTCAGGGCTGCGCACCGGGTCGACAGGGAGGTATATACCCCAAGATATCTGTAGCAGATACCCCTGCTCGAGCCGCGGATTCCAAAACACCTGAGCTCGACGGACTCACCTCAGGTACCTCTTCCAACACTTGTGCAAATGATCTGGTTTGCCGCTTATCTAGTGGTGGGGAGCTAGGCTACGTCCCGCACCTCTTCTTTCGCATCACTGACGATGACCCAACCGGCATACTAGAATCTTCTTCTTCAATAGTGACGGGGATGACCGGTGACTCTACTTCGCTCTAAATCTCAACCGTATCCGGTTCACCCGACATTCCGCGCTCGATCCCTACAACGCCGAATTGTTGCTTGACCTCACCTGACTTGGCAACTTACTCAACAAAATGCAATTTTTCTCTACAACTCGACTCAGCCTTTCACAATTCAACACAACACTATTCAGCTCAATTCACTCTTTGCAAATGGATGGCTTCCGACCAGCCTCGACCCATTCTTATAGCGCCAAATCAATCCTTACATCATTATGACCAAATCACGCATTAACTAACCAAATCCACCATTGATCCTGTCAATCTAATAGTCGGATCCATCGTAACTACAGGTCACTTCACCAAGCGTCAGCATCTAACTGCATTTAATTGTATGCATTTATTGCTAATTTGACTGTGTTGCGACCCGACAGTTGTCACGGCATGGCTCCCTAACCGCGCTATCATCATTCCTATGTGCGCATTCTGTTCCTGCTGGTGCGCCATCCTGCCACCTAGCATCCTGCATTTTTTTTTTCATAGTGTTGTTTAGGAATTGCGTGGCTCCGAGACCGTTCTGTCACGTACCCACCCATCCATCCAAGGCAAGGGAGAGGACATGATGGAAATCTCTGGGGCTTTTCATAAAAATTCAACCCATTCATTAGGTTCACACCATTAAAAGGGATGTGTGCAGATGGGAAACAAGAAATTATGCACAATGGAATTTAAAGCATTACCCACACACATATCATATGCATACAGCATATCAAAATAGTCATCCATTTAGACATTGCAGAAGTAAATCACATAGACAAAGAAACACTTATCTTTATGGTAGAATGGTCCCCAAACAACTAGCTATGTCGCTGCAACGTTCCACCCAACCATAGGCTCTTCAACGGCATATACTCAGTCTGTCCAAAGGCCACCCCCGAGCTGGGCATGATTCTTACAAGGAAAAGGGGACATTCAAGCTCACACACAGCCCATTAAGCATTTCGTTTGAGCCAAGCCAGTCCATAGCTGGGTTTATCAGGCTACATCAGAACCCTGGATGCTTGCACTCAAGCTCAAGCCAAAACAATGGAGATCCATAACTCATACCCCAACATACTCTTTTCTCACACAACAAACACAATCATTGGGCAGGGATACACATTTAACAATGGAATTTACAAAACAGGATCCATGGGTTCATCTCCAAATCGTGGCTCACTAAATTAGACTGTGGGAAGGGAAATTCATCCCCAGGGAGCAATCCGATTTATCCCACATGCTATGAGCATTTCAAATGGCCCAAAATGGCCCCATTGAAACCCCAAATTGATCTGTTCTCTTCCCCATTCGTCACCAAATAAAAAATGCCCTTCCGAGCCTACAAGATGAAGGAAAACACAGGAAATCTCTTGAGAAAAACGCCCAGGTAGCTCTCCACTCGTGAGGGAGAGAAATTGGTTCATGGATAATGACTTGGGGAGCAATTCATGGCTCTTTTCTTGCCCAGGAAGCAAAACGCGATTTTCCATGTAGGGTGGCTTGCCCATACCTGAATTTGGACAGCCATACCTCCCATTCCCCAAGGCATTAACTACCTCAACCAACTCTTGGGAGAAATCAATGATTGGGTACAAAAGTCAACATGGGTAGTTGAGGGTTTGATTGGTTCTCTCATTGACACTTGGCTTGACCTGATTGGTTCCAAGGGTTTGAATATTTCCCTCCCAATTCCTTGTAAAATCATGCCCCCATCTCTTGTTGCATTGCATAGCTAGTTGTGGGTATTTTATTAAAATGCATATTTACATGATGTTTGAATTTCCAATGTGCATTACTAGCACGCAAACCATATGCATCAATAAATCGATGGCGGAGCCTTGGCCTTGAGCTCCTCACCAAGATTTTATAACAATATTACATCATTTACATTTTAATGCAATAGGGTCAAGGTGGGGACATGACACGTTCTGTAGGGCTTCAACCTACTACCATTCACTAGCTTTGGTAGCATCACTCCGTCTAATTGCTACAACTGTACTACGCCTCCCGAAGTTATGCAATTAATGCGATATGGACCGAGCTAATGCATCTGTAACTTCCCTGGATGCCTCATGAACTTGATTTCATACAACAACACCAAGTCACCTTGCTGAAACTGTTTGTTTTTTATATGGTGATCGTGCCAAGATTTTTGTCGATCCTTCTCTACGCATTGGTGAAAACCTGCGATAAAGCGATCCTCCTCAAGCTGTACCAGCTTCTCCAGTCATTCTGCCAATGCTTCTTCATCATTCATGCCTGTCGCTGCTGCTATGCACAGACTCAGAACAGTGTACTCCATAGGCATAACTGCATCTTTTCCATACACCAATTTAAACGGTGTCTATCCTATCAATCTTTTACAGGTGGTGCGATATGCCCACAAGATTGCTGGAATCTTCAAATACCAGTCATCGTAATTCGCGTTACAAACTTTTGTAAGCGCATTCTCTAACACTTTGTTTAAAGCTTCCATTGTTCCATTTGCTTGCGGATGATACGGTGTACTCTTCTTATGCTGTATCTGAAGCTTTTCTGTCAATGAGCTGACTGTGCGATTGATGAAGTGACTACCCTAATCACTCATCAATACCTCTGGGAATCCAAACCAAGTAACAATATGGTCAAACAAGAATCGTGCTGTTGTCATAGTGGTGCAATATACAACCGGTGCGACCTCTTCCCACCTCGTCAAATAATCAGTCACAGTAATGATGTACCGCGCGCCAGTTCTCTTCCCAGGTGGGTTGATTGGTCCCACGAAATCCACAGCCCATTTATCAAATGGCTGCAATGTCACCTGAGGTATTAATGGCATCTCATCCCTCTTGGAGGGTTTTCCAGTTCTCAGGTCGACACAAATTCGTACCTCACCTGTCTTCTTATCCCGCACCACCATGGGAGTAATCCATTCTAATCTTTGACTGGCTCAATTATTCCAACATCTAGCATTCGATCAAGTTCAATTTTGACCCTTTCCTTGTGTCACGGATTCAGGCGATACAGTCGCTGCCTAATTGGTTCGGCATCTGGATTCAACGGAATCTTCATCTCCCCTAGATCTCCCAGGATTCCCTTCATTTTGGAAAACTTCATAGGGAACAAGTCTTGGAACTCATGCAATAGGTCTGTGACCTTCGTCATCATCTCTTCATCCCAGTAGTCCCCGACATTCGCAAACTTTGGGTTCTCCTCTATCCCAATGTTGACCTTCCTAAGCTTCAGTGGCCGAGTTGTTGGATCTGCCAGTGTGTCAGGTGCTACAACATCTCGACTCCCTTTTGATTCCAGAATATTGATATTTCGTGGGTCATCACCATCCTCTGGCCCTCCAGTAATATTATAGCATTCCATCATCGATTTCATCTGCTAATGTGTATGCGGATCCCACGCGGATCCACAGGGTAGGCGACTGGAACCACCTTCAGAACAACATCGCGAATGAGCTGCAGGGAATTGTGAACATTCGAATTGGCATCCGCGAAACTGAAGGTATGAGTAAAGCAAACCGTCAACTCTAACCAAGTGGTAGTCTCCCTTCGCAACTCAGTCGTGGCATACCACGATCGCTGCATTTCATCCAAAGTGTGGATGAAGGCATGGACCCATTCATCCCTTGGTCGCGAGGCCCACAAAGTCTGACATTCAATCAGGTGACTACCAGGGTGATTTCGCCCATCGTACCTTCCGGTGTGGTATATTTCTGTGTCACCAAAGCAAACTGTCATCAACCTTTGACACTGTGACCATCCAGTGATCAACTTCTTATGGGTCTCCCACCAACGTGCTGGAGCAGCCTTTAGCGCCTCCTCCAACGCCAACAACCATTGTGGTTCTAACATCCTATCTTCAAATGCCACTAGAAATTTGGATAACTCGGGAAACCTTTCATATATTGGTAATTCAACAATCTCAGTCGCAACACGATGCAATGACTATGTGATCAAACCACATTTACTGAATGACACCTCATGCATGCGATTCTGCCAGTTCTCTAATGCATCATCAAAATCAAAAGGCATAGAGCTAGAGCTGCGCCAACTAAGTTCACCCTCGACAATCGGATTTATGTAGTCCTTTGAAATATTATATTCGTGATCCCATCCTCTTACCACTTCGTCCTTTACTGGTTCAACATACCTTCGCCCTTCAGCCGGATCCAACGGAGCTATGACTCTGAGGTCTTGATTTTCAAAGGTCATCACCTGCTTCTTGAAATTAATGATTGCCATACTATCATTGGCCCATCCAATCCCCAACAACATGGGATAGGAGCTTCCACCCTCAACAACTTCAATAACATCAAAATAAGCATATATTTTCATCCCCTCAATATCCGCAACAAGGCGCGGAACTCTCCCAATTGGTGTTACCTTGGCCTGATTAGCCAATCGCAACTGCACGGGAGACCAACTCAGCGTTGGGATCCCCATTTTCTGCCATGCCTACTTTATTAAAATATTGACATCTAATCCTAGATCCAGAATAATTGAATCTACGTCGTAGTCCCTAATCTGGACATTCATGTGCATCTCTTTTCTTGTCTTCTCCCACTGTAAAGAGTTCACCGCAGACTCTTTCCGTCCCCTAGCCGGTCGATGCAACAGACTCTCGATTTCGGCAAGAGCATCGGGATCTCTTTCCAGTGATAAGAAAATTTCAAAGAAGTTCTGTAAAGTACCATACTGCCGTCATGGTCCTTTGCCCGAAGTTGAATCAAAAGCAGGAGGCATGTCGTAGACAATTGACTTACCAAGATCTATTCCTATCGCATCACGCAATTTAAAGAATGTATCTCGCTTAGCATCAATATCAAAGTCCACCTTCTTCTTTCCATCTAGTTAGATCAATGGATGCAGACCATCTTCTCCTATCGTCGCACCTCCACAAGTGATAATAGCAACAACAGCATCCTACGTTCTTGGTTCTGCTGAAATCGTCGCAACAGTCGGTCCCTGATTCTGGTTCGAAGGTGGGTTCGCAGGTTGATTCACATTCTGATTTGCATTTTGATTCTGTTGTTGGTTCTGGTTCTACATCTGATTCTGATTCTACAGCGGTGGCTAATTTTGAACTTGATTTTGATTCTGAAACTGGTTCTCGTTCTGGTTCTGCAACTGCGAAACATTTCCGGCCTTCCATCTTGCGATCAGCTGTGGACAGTTCTCAACAATGTGGTCAATACCAAAACAATATGTACACTATGTTTGCAACTACAGGAAACCTCTTTGATAGTGTCCCAGTACTCCGCAATTATAACATTGGACAGATCAGCGACCTCGTCCTCCTCCTCAACCAAAGCCTCTACCATGTCCTCCGTGGAATCCTCCATGGAATCGTCATTGCTGCTGATATTGCGGTTTATTAAATTGTTGCTGCAAGGGATTCAGTTGCAGCTGAACACACTGCCCTGGATGAACATAGGACACTGTATTAACGTACTGTGGCTGCTACGGAGCCATCTGCATCTAATTATAATGCGGTTGTGGTACAAACTGTTGTTGCGGTTGCGGCTGCGGTACAAATTGCATCTGGGGTTGAGGTGGCGGCTGGGCCACCTGTGGCTGCAATTGCGGTTACTGTACTGCACGATGGTCGTCCTTCACATAGTATGAGTCATACGTTCTTTCCTGAAGTAGGCCATATGCACGACAATCCTTATCTTCATGCCCGACAGACTTCCAGAATGTACAATACAAATTCATCGGCTTCGTGACCATCTTCTGCACGTATTGACACCCCTCGTGTCGATGCCCACAAACTTGAAAAATGCGACACCATGGAATACCTCCGCCACTCAATGGGTTTGGCGCTCCTGAAACTAAGTAGTTTCGTAAATCTGGGCAGCTATCCTTGGTATGCCCCTCTGCACGACATAGTGTACACCAAGCCTCCTCGTGGTGCTCTTTACCCTTCTTGAGATCTTGCAACTGAATTGTCAGGTTTGCGAGTTGCATCTGGATCTGAGACATGTCGGCTACATTCTCACCGACAGGTGAAGCTTCTAACCTCATCGCAATCTCCAGAGCCTCGCTCGGTGTCGCAATATTTTTCCGCATTAACGGGAGTCGAATGTGAGGTAGTAACGCCGCGCTGAACCATTCCTTATGATGAACATCGCTCGTATCAAAGTTGTCTCTTTCCATTAGCGTTTTAAACCTTTGGTCAAATTCCCAAACAGTTTCATTGGGATACTGCTCAATCTCCTTCAGTTCTGTAATGTATTTCACTTTGGACTTCAGTTTTCTGAACTCTACAGTTAACCCTTTTCTAACTTCATCCAATGTTTTCTTTGGAATTCCTGCAGGAGCTTGTATAAATTTCATGAACCAGTCCAGTGAGCGACCCCAAAGAGTCGAAGCCAATTGACCTTTCTTGGCCTCATCATATATAGTCTGCTTAACAGTCCACACAGCTTCACATAAGAACCAATATTGCTCTGGGTTGTTAGTTCCATTTCCATGGAACAGAGGTAACTTCGCATCTTCACTCGTCATCTTGGACTTCCTTCCTACAGTCATTGATCCACTAGTAATTGAATGTTGTTGACACGATGAACACGGCAGTGTCAAAGTCGTATTTCTTCCTGGTTGTGAGATAGTGAGCAGAGGTGTGGGTATGCTACTGTTGGGGGTTGGTCCTGCCTCTATCCTGGGCATAGTCTGATTGTCCTTTCGACACTTTGAGGTCGCTTCGTCCGGTGTGGTATTCCTTCACGGTTTTTCATTTCGATCGCAACAGGACCTTCTCTTGTCCTCTGCCTCTTCTCTTGTCAAAACCTTGCTCCTCCCCTCGTAAGACCACATCTCTTCCTCATCTTCCTTCACAATATCATCATAAATTGCACCCATCTACCTCGTATCATTCCATTCACCTCCCCCCTGCTGTCGCGGTATCCACAGAATCCACCTACCAAGGTTCTTCTACTCGAGGTTCATCTTCAGTATGCCTTTTTCACAGATGAGCATCTTAATGGACAATTGTAGTTGCGACAACATGAACCTACCTCTTGGTCCGTTGAAAAATTTCCTTTCAGCTTCGCTATAGGATTTCATCGTGTCAACCACAAACTCGGTGATATAGCCCTCCAATATAGTGTGAAAATCCTCACAACAGATCTAAGAGCTGATGTATACCTCACAATGAAAGAATTTAGGAATAAGATTAAGAGTGAATAATGCAGTAAGAGAGCAACAGAATAATACAGTAGAACTCGGATAGAAGCAAAATAACTTCACACACACTAATTAATTAATCACAATATGGACAAATAAGTAGTGCAATGCATGAGGATTTGAATGCCTAAGGTGGAAATTCGAATTAACCTTCATGGAGTGATCAAAAGATCACTGGAGTGTCATCGGAGCACAACTGGTAGTCTATCTCATCATCAGTGGAGTCATCAATGCTCAAGTAACTGTCAACCATCAATCTTGGATTTTAAATCAGCTCCAAGATTTGAAACATGGTTTCTTGAGATCTCCTTTGAACCATTAGAGGTGAGATCAAAACCAGTAAGTGCATGAGAATTTATCCCAAGCGAATGGAAATGGTTTCCTGAGATCTCCTTTGAACCATAAGAGGTGAGATCAAAACCATGATGTGCATGAGAAATTATCCCAAGCGAATGGCAATAGTTCCTTGAGATCTCCTTTGAACCAGTAGGGGTGAGATCAAAACCATGATGTGCATGAGAAATTATCCCAAGCGAATGGCAATGGCCATATTCTTCAATAACCTTTTGAAAGCATGGAATAATGATCATATAATAGTAAATAAGAGGTGATAGATAAAGGAGAGCGAATGCATTACCTCCAATGATTGATTTGACCTCCAAAACATTCAATAGATCATGATGCAAACCAATAGACTCTGGTGCAAGAGAGGATTTAGGACCTTCTGCAATTTCTAGAGTGTGAGCTGGCACATAATTCAAAATAGAAGAAATTTGGAGTATGAGTGTAGAATCTGCAAGTTCTTCTTCTTTGTGGACAACTTCAATATGAGATATGTTTGATACTGGTTCATGATCAATGAGATCATCAAGGAGGGCGAATGCATCACTTTGCTTTCTCTTGAAAGGGTTTGGACCAATCCCTTCATTCTGCTTGCCAAAATTTTCATCCAGGTGGGCCCATAGCTCTTTTGGAGATTCAACATCAATGTATTGGTATATCATGTATTCAGGCAAATCAAACATCATTGTTGCATAAACTCTATCACCTTTATTTAACCAGACAATCTCTTCTTCAGAGGATTCGAACTCTCTTTCAAAACAATGATCAAAGAGATCATTTTTCTTCAAATATGCTATCATTTTTGGTTTCCATTCATCATAGTTGAATGGAGAAAGAATATCATAGTTGAATGGAGGAAGAGGAGGGATTTCTTCTGAATACATGGAAGCTGTAGAAGACCTGCAAAAACAATAGAAAATATCTACAACTGCTACTGCTACATAAATGCAGAAACTGTTGCAACTGCTGCACTCGAAATCTTGATAATAACCTGCAAAAAACTCTCAGGAATGGAGATAAACAATACTCTCAACATGCTCTGATACCATGTGAAAATCCTCATAGCAGATTTAAGAGCTGATGTATACTTCACAATGAAAGAATTTAGGAATAAGATTAAGAGTGAATAATGCAGTAAGAGAGCAACAGAATAATACAGTAGAACTCGGATAGAAGCAAAATAACTTCACACACATTAATTAATTAATCACAATATGGAAAAATAAGTAGTACAATGCATGAGGATTTGAATGCCTAAGGTGGAAATTCGAATTAGCCTTCATGGAGTGATCAAAAGATCACTGGAGTGTCATCGGAGCACAACTGGTAGTCTATCTCATCATCAGTGGAGTCATCAATGCTCAAGTAACTGTCAACCATCAATCAAATTGAGTCTAACTGAGTGTGGTAGGTGTAACTGGAACTAACTGAATGAAGGAGGCTCAGTGGAGGGTGCATGAGGAGATAACTGAAGTTAGAATGGGCAGTCAAGTCTCACTGGAGGTCCATCGGAGTGATATAGTCAGTTGAGAGTCAGTCTAGCCTTAAATCAAGGAAAGAACTGAAGATAATTGAATGGTAGGTAAGGAAGGGAACCTTTCTCAACTGGTAGATGAAAGGAGGGCGCACTAAGCTCTAGGAGGGATAAAACTGAGTGGAAAGAAGCTCTGGGGGCTAGCTAACTGAGGGCTAGGTGCTGGGACTGATGACTGGGATGCATGCAAACCCTAAAAGTGCATGCATGACTGAAAATGCAAAGGATGAAAATGCTAGTAGGACTAGGATGGAGTATAGGAATATCCTAACATATAGTGTCGAACTAGACTTCAACAGCCCGCGATGCTTTGTTGTCGACTTCTTTCAACTCTTGGATTAATTCTGGGGTCCAGGACGTTGGCTCACCGCCTTGAAAATTTACCTTGCGGAAGGTCAATTGCGCCAACCACTCATACATGATGATCGAGAATTCACAGAAAAAATATTCGTGTAGACTGTCGTGTATGTACTTTTCCAGCCACCAATCCATCGTCAGTCCAAGGTTCTGATTCTCTTTTTGAGTGAACTCTCACAACTTTTGATCAAACCAATCTTGAATTTCCGATCTTGTCGGATGCCACAACATGTCCTCCCTTCACTTCGTGCTAGGGTCCCAGCAATGGAACCATTTGTTGACACAAACCCATTCGATAGGGGTTCCTCACTCTGCCGACACCCAAACCCACCGCGATCTCCCTGAGCACCGGCCCAGACAGGTTTTACCCTGTCCAGCAACACCTGCGGAGTAGATGAAGTCTCACCCTAGATGTTCGAGGGAGAGTTGAAGGAACCACGTTTCCTCCGAATGTGGAAGGACCATGTGTGGCTACTTATCAACTTAGTGTAGTATTACATATCAGATCTAATTATTCGACTTATGTGTTAAACAGAGTCAAAGAATCATTCATTTTCAATAAACCCATCACTATGCAAATAGATCTAACAGCATAACATCATTTGAAATAGGAAAACATCGCATCATTTATAGATTCATATCGTATAACACATTCATAGCAGGAAAATAGAAAGAGACACGGTGATTCTGGTCAAAACTCCATCATGTCATATTAACCTTCACATTAAACCACATATACAACAATATAGTTCCTATGTCGCATACCCAGATTCAAACAGACTCAGATCAATATCCAAAACATCCCGCAATAACAATTCTCCGGATAAAGATGATCTAGTACTTGTAATACAACACATATTTATAGGCTTGCACCTTTACATTTATGGTCCACTCAGTCGACCGCCTAACTACTTCTCAACAAACTCTACAAAAAAGATGACCCAAAACCAACATATTGCAGTCCAAATGACCCAAAACATGCATAATGCGGTCCAAATGACCCGACAATACATAAAATACTATTGACTTGCACGCTTTTTGTCCTTCTTGTGCGATATCTTGACCTTTCGCAGCATCTGCTATGTTGCGCAGCTGACTCATCCAAACCGCCTGCCAACAAGTACCACCATAAACAGATCGGAAATAGGTCCCTAGGAATGTGCATAATGATCCTATTAAAGAAGAAGTCCAAGAGCCTAAAATACCCCAAGTTGGGAGCAATATAATAAGCCAGGGGAGGAACATCTGGAGGCAGATACCGATATATCTAGGGTGGAAGAGGCTTTCCATGAATAAAATTTCCAAGTTGACTTAGTGGATACAAGAAGTAGTGGGCCAAACAAGATACCACCTAGTCTAGTTGTAGCCACAATTTAGTCTCCCATCAAAGAAGAAGATTGTCCTGTAATCGAGACAACCAGAAAACCCAAAACCACTCTACTCTCAATCATGGAAGAGGCTATTCAGGAAGAAGAAAACAAGACCAAAGATACAGAGTTTAAAGCGATGGATGGATCCTGAGATATTATAAAAAGAAAAGATGAGGAAATCCTTCAAGAAGAGATCGAAGGAAAACCAATTAAAATAGGTGAGGTTACATAAGATCTAGAAGAAAGAGAAGATCCAGGATGAATGGACAATGAGCATTTCACATGATATTGATTAGCCACAAGAAAACCAACCTGAAGGAGGTGAAACTACCCGACCCTTGTCATGTTGTTTTTGAGTCTAATGAGTTGTTATCTATTGTAATTACAGGGAATACTATGATTGCCTCCTACAATTTCATAGTTTCAGAGATGACATAGTAGGAACTTGGAAGCAGAAAGGTTGGATTAGTAGATATCACAAGTCCTCTCACATTCCTTGAGCAAGAACAATAGAGGAGAGTAAAAATACTAGAAATTCACTGATTGTAGAATATTTTGAATCATAGGATTGAGCTAGGTCAATATCAAGGTAGAAACCTAGCATGGATAAATTTGAAATAGTCCCAATGGAACCGCTAGCAAGTAAAGAATACAAAGACTTGTAGCCTAATGAGTGGAATAATTCACAAGTCATAATAGACACTACAAATTTTCCTCTAGACGATGACATATAAATGGAAGAGGGGTTAAATAGGATAGTGTACAATAATTATGCCAAGGATTCTACTAATCTAATTAGGTATAAAAGGAAAACTGAAGATGTCAAAACCAAAAATCAGTTTTTAACCGCTAAATTGAAAATTTTAGAGTGTGAAAATCGTAGGATGAAGAGTTATGAACTCAAGATATGGAAAGGGACACAGGACTCAGCTGAGGTATTGACTCTATTGGATAGAAAGGATAAAAGGATCAACTAGTTATAATACTCCCTGAATACTCAAACTTTTCTAGCTAGTCTCTAGATAATGGCAGAATATCAACAACTCCAAGATGAGTTGCAATTCTTGAAAAGAGAAAATGCTTCTTTGATTGCAGAAAGGGATGGGAATAAACAAATAATTAAAGTGTTGGAGCAAACAGAGGTGAATGCAACTCAAAATCAAATTAGATGAGGCAAATGTACAACTTGAATCCTACAAGATAAATTTAGTCGAGGATAAAAGAAAGTTGGAGCTGCCACCTAATGTCATTCAGAGCAAAATTCAAGATGAACATATAGACAATATACGACATAGGTTAGAATAGAAAGAGCAAGAATGAAGTGAGTAGGAAACCAAAGAGGCTAATGGTCTCATGGGAATTGTCTAGTTGAAAGAACTAAAAGAGAAGAAAAATGAAAATCTTAAAGTACAGAGAGAAAAGCTAAGAAAAATAGGGCAAAAGAATCACAACTTAAATAAGCTCATAGTTGAGCTTAAATTAAAAGTGGATGATTTGCAATCAAAGAATAAAAATGACTTGGACTAGGACATAATGGTGGAGAAATTGATTATGATCAAACATTTTTTTATGGAAATCTATGTTCAAGAATTTGCTCAAAATTAGAACTCATATGCAAATTTTCTTGAACTTTTACAAAGTTTTCTCAGACGAAACTGAATATGTAGAGAAGAATCAAGCAAACATACACAGTAAATGTTAGGTGGCTAGGATAACCAAAACATTGGTAAATACCTTGTCTCAAGAACAATTAAAGTTAATGAAAATATATGATAGGACAGGGTCCATTACGCAGATGGATAATTGTATGCATAAATCCACCTCCCTAAGAATACTTAAAGAAAACTTAACCGGCTCTACAACTTTGATCATCCCATTTTTTAAAACAATCAATGCCATGATTACTATTGGTGGGACCCTTCGGACCCTTAATTGTCATCATATTAATCTATCTGATTAATGTATGTTATAATTAATGATTGAGTAGATGGAGTCGGTGTATTCACTCGAACCTCTATAGATTATGTATAAATACACCATCCAAGATATATACAAATAAGATAAGTGCTTAACCCTATATTAGCGTGCATACATATTATTATTTTTCTTTTTTGTTGGTTGAAAGTCCTCCTTTCATGATGCATGGAACCATTTCCATTCTCTTTTCGTGTGGGTGACAACAATAGAAAAAGGGAAGTGGTTTGAACTTGAAAGAAAATGCAAGATGCAGGGAAGCATCTAAGAAGTCAAATACTTTCTATGCATTTATCAAGAAATCTTATGCAAGAAAGATTGCTTGTGTGTTGATACTCCTAAAAAAGATAAGATCTTGTTTGTTTTTTTTAATTTTAGTTGTCATGCAAATATTGAAGAATTATGGAGGATATCGATACTCTCTGTGATTTCATTTTCTATTTCATTTTCTAACTTTGTGAATGTTGAATACTCGATTACAAAATTAAATTAGGACTTTTATGAGATGTTGCACATAAGGGTTTAGCATGTAGAAGATTATAAATATTTTTTAGATGTTGATGTAATAATATACATGCAATATGTAATCCTATCTTATGTGCAGTACACCGTGGACCATCATCTGATGTAATGGGACTGAGAAATCCAGTGCCAATTGACCATTATAGTCACTCTCTTAGAATATTGTTGTCGTTGTATGAGTATTTGTGTGCACATTTATAAACACGACTGGAAAAAGATATATCTTGAAGTCGCTACGAATTTTGTAAGTAATTACTGGGATACAGATTCCTTGAAGTAAGCCGAGACATGTTACTAAAATGATTTTTAAGATAGAATTAATATAATATTATGCACCACATAGTATTGGACCAATAACAGTGAATAACCAAAAACTTTTTTTTTTCATTTAAAAAAAGTTAATCAATAGTAGCCAACATAAAAGCTTTTATATAGTGGAGACGTGGCCACTAACATCTCATCAGCTTTATTTTAATAGATCCTCTCCCCGCTGCTGCATGATCAAAAAAAAAAAAAGCATATACCATGAGTTGGTTGGTATCATACAGGTTGTCTTCTCCCCTTTGAAATGATGTTTATAATTACTGAACATGATATCTAACGTACATAACACATCCAATTCTAAAAATTGGTAGAGGAAAAGATTTGAACTATGATAATAATACCTTGGATTGGTTTGATATACAAGGTGCTTTCTCTCCTGATGTATTTAATTGACATGAAATCTAACGAGCATTATCATAATTCCAGTTCTCAAAGACAGCAGTAGCTGATGAACCAATACACGTATTCAGGGATCTGTCTCTTTCTACCCATAATAGGTATTGGTGCTTATTCCGATCCAGTTCTCTTTCTATTGGATGATGATGGGGTAGAAGTTAGTTCATCTTTATCCTTCCATCCATAAAATGAATGACAAAAATTTATTTTTATACTTTCAGAATGGATTGTTAGCTATATAATAATAGAATTAATGGATCCAACTTTTTTTTCTTTTGAGAGATTAATGGAATGGAGTATTATCACTGGACTTTCTCCATAAATGTATTCAAGTTACAAGTTAACATGTTCCATTCAGGTACAGCTATTTCAAAATAGACTAATGATAAATTTATTATTTTAATTAATTAGAATATATACTTCTAAGTTATTTATTTGAATTAGTTTATATAATAAATGGCTCCTGTTTTAAAAAAGTTAAAAGATCAAATATATTTCATACCTCATGTATATTTATATGTTTGGTTTCTTTTACCATTGTGAAATGGGCAAAGAAAATTTGCAAACTGGAGATTCTATAGAAAAATTGCAAACTGGAGATTCTATATTTGGAGCAGTGATGCCTCACGATTGAGTAACTAATATAAATGCCTATGATTTTTCAAAATCGGCTCTTGAGGAGTCTGAATGCATTTTGCATTTTGAAGAATTTGTGAAAGGAGAACTTTCACTCACACAGAGTATCTCTTTATTATCTTCTTTAGATGCCGGAAGTTTGTTTGTTTGTTGTTGATGAACAATTACTTTTGTTTTTTAATTATATTAGTTGTAAGGTGCTGTAAAACTGTTTTTAGCTTGTTAGCATTAACATTAGTGTTGAGGAATTCTGGTAACTTTGGATAAGTTTGTGGGATGATGGGTTTGTTGTCTATGACTTAGTTATCTTTTTTTATCGTCTCATGAATTCTGTTCAGACATTATGTACTCTTTAATTCTACTGAATAGAAAGATAACAAAAGACATATTAAATGTTCATCTTAAAAAAAGTTATTTATTGAATTAGTAACCAATATACAGCCATCTTTGTTTAACTAAGGTCAAGGGTCAGAGTTCAAGGATCAAATCTCTTAAATTACAAACTAATTTTCATAAAATTTTGTATTTTAAAACCAGTTTGTAGTTCAACAAATTTAATCCCTATAAACATTTATAAATCCAAAATTAAAATGGATCTATACTAGTTTGTTTTATATACTAACAGTAGATATGTATTAGAAATGTCATATCTGTAGACTTGGTTATTAGATGTAATGCCCACACTCTGTAGAAAATGTATAGTGAATAGAGTACTGATGATTCCAGATTCTGAAATGCGATAGATATTGTATGGTAAACACACTGCAAGATTCCAATGAAATAGCATCGGTGTTGACTACTTTGTACGACCACACAAGTGGTATATTTGCTCCGGCCCGGCCGTGCCCGTTGCTAGTTGTGACAGCGCACTCTTTGATCTTATCACACGGCCTGCTGCCAGAAAGCATGGCCTTCATGCCGGTAATTATCGACCCTACAGAAATTATGCTCCACCGTTTGATGACAGCTTGCTATTTGAGCGTACAAGGTTTTGCCTGGCTCTGTCACGTCACAGAAAAAGCAGCCCCTGCCCTGTCCATTTCAACTTTCATAAACCATTCCCTTGCAGAGAGGCATTCGGTCCTCCCGTGGATCCAGTGCTCCCTCGCTGTTCTCTGTCATTAGTGTTGTCTGCATACTCTTCTCACTGCTGGTTCCTGCGTGCTTGGCTTTGCGTCTTTGCACTGTACACAAGGTTCATTAATTCTTCTAACCATCTGCCTCTGAAGGTTCGTTTTCTTCTTCTTCTTCTAGTATTTTCTTTCATTTATATTTCGTCATATTTGTTCAGAGTAAACAGTGTATGAATGTAGTGGTTATGGTGAAGGTAGGAGAATTTACTTATGTATTTTTGACGACTGTGCTTTACTGTTGTACATACTGTACTGTGTTTGCAGCCTTATAGGTGACCACGTTGTTGAAACCTTCAAGAGTTTCTGCCTACTGATATGTTTATGGCTTATGCTTTTTTACATACAACTTTTAGTAGTGTATTTAATGTTGTAATAGTTAGATTAGATTTAATGGTTCATATTTTCTTAGTAACATTATTAAATATATCATTACATAATATAACCATTTAGTACAATCACATTTATGATTAGGTTTTAGTATATCTTGTAAATGGGCTTGAGCTTGGGTTGTGTACAGAATAACACACAGCATAGTATCATCCAAGCTGAGACCACAAACACTCTCAGAGGCATGAATTATGATAAGTTTTCCTGTTTCATGAAAAAATATTACGAACATATATATTGAATCACCTTGCAATTTTGTTAATTCTTGTACTGTATATTAAGACTGGCATGTATGTGAATACTCAAATAATATAGTAATGGCTTTCAATATATACCCAGTGGCAGTTGAATGTATATTAAAAACCATTACAAAGTTTTTTAATATATACCCAGCAGCAGCCACTATTGTGGCTATTGAATGTATATTGAAAGCATAACGACATGAATATGAAGGAAGGTTTGGATCTGATTTCAAATCCTTGCTGTGGAATGCCGTGCCATTCTATGCTGCAATGGATTCGTCATATTTTTTGGCTCTGCCTCGGCCAAAACATAGTCAGACTGTAGGCAGGAATTAAGTTAATAAATAATCCTTTAATGTGGTTTGGTGAAATTAAATGAATTCATCATAATATATTTAAATATTAATTTTTGTTTACAGAAAACAATCGATTTTTTTCATGTATCATGTGAAATTAGATTCTTAGTTTTGAAAATTGTAAGTACTATGAATTTCTGTTTTCTCTAAATCAATATTGTGAAGATCTATATATGTGCTTTCATATATCTTTATAGTATAGCTTTGAAAATAGTACATATTTTCATATATTATGTGGATTTCTGTGCTTTCATATATCTTTATAGTTTTGAAAATAGTAAATACTTTTATATATTATGTGGATTTCTGTGCTTTCATATATCTTTATAGTTTTGAAAATAGTAAATATTTCTATATATTATGTGGATTTCTGTGATTTCATCTATTTTTATAGGTTTGAAAATAGTAAATATTTTTATATATTATGTGGATTTCCGTTTTAGGTAAATCAAAATTGTGAATAACTATATATGTGGTTTCATAAATTTTATATAGTTTTCAAAATCATGGTTTATGATAAATTTAAATGAAATTTTAAGGTAATTTTTTAAAATATTATATATATTTTTAAGTATTATATATATATATAAGTTTGAATTTTATTAAGATAAAATTAGAGATACCAAGTTTGGGTTAAGGGTCGTCACTCCTACAAAGCTTGGAGACTAGTTTTCACATTGAGTTGTAGATAATAGAAATATTAAAACAAAAACTAGAGTTCCAAAAATTTGCACTAAAGATAGAGAGCCTCACAAGAACATACTTATAGTGGAATTAAGTTTATATAACTAGCTGATGTGTACACTTTGAACATTATAAATAGACTTGTGAAGTAAGGAAACTAAAAAAGAGACTAAAAAACTTATGAACAAAGCCAAAGTAGGAGCCGAGCTAGTTATTCTCTAGAATATGGATGAGAGGAGGGGTGTGCTTCATATCGTTTTGGGAGTCGCCCTTCAAACCATATGACTCGCTTGTCCAAGGGAAATTTAGTTGCCAACAAAAGATGAGGCTAGAATTAGACTTATTCGTAGTAGGTTTTCTTAAGACGTTCTCAGTTAGCCCATGAGCAAGGGCATTTAACTTGGCGTCGAAATCCATTTTTAAGCTTTAGCCATATGACGAAGCCATCCTTCCAAGCAGTCCATCCTAGTAGCCAGACTAATACCATAAGTATCCTCTACCAATCTTCCTTCTGCACTTTCTGTGATGGCTTGGTCGAGCAACATTTTGGTGCACTAGAGAAGAGTGAGAGTTTTAATATATTTCGTGTCTCGATTTTGCGTAGAGCCCGAATCCTTATTGAGTCTACCCAAGTCCGCAATGAGTCTTTCCAAAGCAGCGTGCTTAGAGCGGATTTGAATGCAGGCCTCCATGTCTTGAAACAAAGGCGCAGAGGAGGAGGGACAATGCCAAAAAAGATGGCCCGAGCCTTTTTTCATTAATTTAACACCTGAGGCATATGAGAGCAACAAGGACCAAAAGAAGTATTGCGCTTAGTGCTCTTTGTCATAACCATGATGGATTCAGCACAGAGATCTAACAAAACATAAACCAATTGAAAACGAATCCCACACAACCACAATCTAGAGAGCCTCCCAAGGAAAATACTAGTATAATGAGGATTTTGTCTGGGCCGAGAACAATAAGAGTGACATCTCCTTCACACCATATTTGGAAACCAAACAATGAAACATCCTTCCAATCAAGGAAAGTACAAGCAGAAGGGTGGGAAACATGATTCATAATGAATTGATCAATGATGGATGCGTAAGAATACATGCCAAGCTAAGGAAAGGACCCTCCTTTTCAGGCTATCATTCTTTTCATATCAAACCAATGAATTGCAATACCAATTAGCTAGGTTACGACCTAGTGGAGACTCATTGGTGTTGCTTGCCGGACTCCCATTCATCATGCACAGTGATAGGAAGACATTTGACATCTAATGTGGGGTTTTTATATATATATATATATAAATGAAATGAATTTATGTTTTTTTGGATAGATATATGAAAATGAAAATTGTAAATATTATGAATGCATTTAAGGTTCTATTCATAAATTTTAGAGATATTTAAAAATATTATATTTTATTATAGTATGGGTAAAATTAGAAGAGATTTTGATTATAATTATAAAAAAAAACACTTGATAAATTCAAATTAATTAAGTTATTAACTTTGTTAAAATATCATGGTTATAATAAAATTAATTTACATATTAATTTTGTTAAAAATAATTTGTTCTTAAGGTTTGGTGTTCAAGTATGGTCAATTTAAAATTTGGATATAACTTTGGAATTCAAAATAATTTTGAAACACAATTTGATTTAAATGCGATTTCATAAGTTTTTGGAAATAATTTTATGAGCAACTTAATGGTAAGTTGTTTTTTATATATTGCGGAGTTGACTTTTATGAAAGATTTAAACTTTATTAATTGGTTGAGGTGGTCCTTCAACATTTCTGGATATTCCATAGATACCCATGGTCATAGGGCGATTCCATACATTCCAGGGTTAACATATAGATACCAATGGTCATTGGTAATCTCCTACCATTTGGGTCCCCATAGATACCTTGAAGGATGGTTTAGGTGTCTTTATGGTTAACACAATGTATGAGATATAAATATAATTTTATTGATTTTTATAAAAAAATATAAAGTAAGTTTTGGGTTTAAGAGTAATGGAGACGTAAAGTTTTAATAAATTTTAAGGAGAACAATGGATAACTAAAGTTTAAATAAATTTTAAGGAGAACATAGAGTAGGTTTTGATCATGTTGAACATTTGTTTATTCAATCATTAGCTTCGAGTACCTAGGATGATGAATAAATAAAATTACTTGGGTCATATTTTGCAAGGTTTTCATTTTGATTTTCTTACATATATATCTATCGTATTCTTAAAGTGAATAGATGTAACCTTATTCCTTTCTGTTTAAATATGCATAAGGAAAAATTAGTAATAACGTTTTTAATGTTCGAAAGTTCCTCAAGTATAAGTCTTAAGGATAGGTCTTAATAGAAAATTTTCTAAAGCCCCCTCTCCTTTCATCCATTATATGACTAATATGGAATCCCACACAAATTGCAATATTTGAACTTCCTTGTTTGTTGCAACCTTTAACACCAATTTTAAATCTAATAATTCAACTTTGTTATTGGAACTTCAATGCAATCCCATTTTAAATTTGAACAAGTAATTATTAAAATTATATAGAATCTCCCCCATCCTTCTTTTAGGTGGATTTCCTTGGGGAGACCCAAGAAAGTAGGATCAGGGCTCGGTCTTGTCAATAACCTCATCCACCATCACTCTTAAGAAGCACAAAGATGACGAGCAAGAAAACTACTTTCAAAAAGACCTAAGTTCCTATATAACCAAATTCCCCAGGAAATAATAAAGGTAGTGACCTAAACATCTTCACTAAAATATTTTAGCACTAAGCAATCAAAGCAACCTCCACATTGTGATCCCCTCAAATATTTCTATGCTTGGTTAAATTTCTATATCCTTCAATTTAATGAACTTGCATATGAGCAATGAATGAGTAAATGATAAATATATTATTTGCATACCTTTAAAAAAAAACATCTTCTAAGCCCCTACCAAGTTCTCCTTTGTAGGAAGTCCAAAGTGGGGACCCTTTGACAAATAGACAACCACAAAAAATATTACTATAATGGGAAACTTGAGCTTCCATAACCCTTTAAACGACCAAGTTTGTTCATGATCCACATCTACCTCCCTTATCACTTTATAACCTAACTTTATTTTATAACCACCTCCGATGGGATTCGTTAATGATATAATCTTATATTCATCTTATTTTATTATAACACGAATACATTTTAATGTTTGTTGATATTCACTTGCAATTTGTCCCTCTCACCATCAAATCCCACTATCCTTCCATCATCTAGCAATTCTTGACTCATAATATATGGCCTTACAAGGTCATTTGTAGAATTGAGATAAATAAAATAAAACCCTAGGTTAGAACCTAGCCAAGGATCATCACTCATGAGGAGGCTCATTTTAGGTGGTAAGGAACGTGAGCGCATTCATTTTAAATTCAAATTTCCTTTTTCGCCTAAAAATGTTTGGTGTCATGAAAAACACGTGCACAATTTTCCTTTAAAAAAGGTGTGCATGATTTTTATTTATAAAATGCGCAAGCGATTCGTAGTGTTAAAACTCTAGCACAATATTAATAACATTGAATTTACCTTAGGAAAAAGAGTTGAGAGGGGGTTTGGAGGATTAGGGTTTTGAGAAGACAGGGAGGGATGGGGGTTAAGGGTAGTTGGAGGAGTAGAGGGGTCAGATAGAGATAGAGAGAGATCAAGGAGGAGAGGGGGGGAGAAGGTGGGTGATTAAGGGTAGGGGGGGGTGAGGGTTTTGGGGATAGAAAGAGATAGATATTGGGGTGGGTGTGTGGGGTTTATAGAGGATTAGGTTATTTAGAGAGAAGGGGGTATAGGGTGGGAGTAGAGAGAGAGAGAGAGAGAGACAGGGCGGTCGTAAGTGGTAGGGGGAGGGAGATTAGGAGATACAAAGAGAGAGGGAGTTAGGGGTAGGGGGAGTAGTAGAGAGAGAGTGGTGGAGGGCGTGGTTATGGATATGGAGAGTAGGAGGGTGGTTAGGGAGAGAGTGTTAGGACAATTAAGACTCCAATCTTTCTCTACCTTAGTATCATTTCCTTTTTCCTAGTATTGGATGATGTTGTTGACCCCATAGTGCTGTGCAGATGTCATCTAGGACACATTATCCACTTGATGTGCCTTGCATGCATGATTTTAGGCCATGCAAAGTCAGTTCCCTACATTTTAGGAGCTAACTTAGTGATCTAGTTCAGTCCACCTGAGTTATATGACTCTAGTGGGGGGTTTGAGCTCCAATTACAACTAACTGTGATCAAATGCGCCCTCTCTAGCCTGATTTGCATACAAAACTCACTGATGCGCCCTTCATGCTTAGTTAATTGACAATATCTTCAATTCACTGACAATCAGTTGAGTTTGGAACCTCCGAAGAACTGTAGTGGTGATATTTCATATGCTAGATTGACATGGATTCGAATTACTCCTGGATAATCTAATTCTCTCAGTTGTACTATATTATTTTACTATACAGATTAATGGAATATGAAACCAATTATTACTCACATTTGAGTTTCTTTGCATGTTTTATTTTACTGCTCAATTCATTGCAGTTTTCACTGCAATTCTTCTTCCTATCTAATTATTTCATTGTGAGATTTTATCATGCTCAATGATCTGTTGTGTTATGGAAGTTCATGGAGAGAAGGGGGGTTAGGGGTAGTGAGATTATGATAGAGAGAGAGGGGGGTGTTGGGGGGTTTGGGGAGAAATACAGGTGTCATGGTTTGTTGTAGGTGGAATAGGGGAGAGAGAGAGTGAGATAGGGGGTTAGTAAGGGACAGGAGGGGATAGAGAGAGAGAGTGAGAGAGAGAGAGAGAGAGAGAGAGAGAGAGAGGAGGAGGAGGAGGAGGAGGAGGAGGGGTTTAGAAGTAGGGACAGGATTAGGTCGGTGAGAGAGAGTAGGCGGTGTCATGGGGTTGGGGGAGAGAGAGGGCGGTAGTATTTAGTCATATTTGGAGGACTATGAGAGAGAGAAAGTGAGAGAGGGGGTTAGTAGGGGCTAGTAGGATAAGGGAAGAGAGACAAAGACGAGAGAGGAATAGGAGTAGAAGTGTGTGTGTGTGTTTGTGAGAGAGAGAGGGGGTTTTAGGGGTAGGGGGAGGAGGGAGTTTGGGGTAGAGAAAGAGATAGAGATTAAGGGGGTTATGGTTTTGGGGATGAGTAGGGTAGTTAGAGAGAAGGGGGGGGTGGTGGCTCATTGATATGCTAGCTAATTACAGCTTCACAAGTTAGGAATCCTACTTTAATTATCAACCTAGGGATCATGCAAACTTAAGTGGTGTTGGGCACTATATGTGCAACTGCTGAGAGATTTATGTTTGGTGACTTACTCTATGAAATTGGAAATTATTCTAACTAGAAAACAAGGCAACTTATTCTATGAAATGCACATGATATTGAATCTAAAAAGGATAAAGATTTATTCTAAGAAAGCATAAATCTAATTAACACAATACATGAGTTGATTTAAAAACTGGAACTAACCTATGAACTGCATGAAATTGTTAATCTAAGAAAACAATAGAAACTTATTCTATGAAATAACTTGAAGATTGAACTCAAAGAACAGTAAATTATTTAATCTAATAAAACAATAAAGATTTACTTTATGAAAATAGGGGATATTAATCTTTAAGAAAGCGTGAAAGATTCAATCTGAACAAAACTGGAACATTCATTCTATGTACGACAAATCTATCTAGACTTCTCTACAGAAATGACCTGCAACACTACAGACACCATACATTTGAACTACATACATTGTTATTCTTTTCTACAGAAAGACAGAGCGATTTCAAAAATTAAATTCAAACTTCTACTTGGTAATTCAAGAGCTCTAACTATATTTCCGTTCATTTTAATCCACACATCTAAATTATTCACTAAAACAAACCAATCATGATCTCAATCAAATGAAACTTGTAAATCTATTTAACCAATTTTAGACAAATGGATGCATGCAACTAATCTCGTTGAATTGAAAACATAACTCCTGCACAACACGATGTGGGCTCCCACCTCAAAGTGTATACATGAACTTAAACTAAACTATGAATTGACGAATTTGGCAAACCACGATTTCTTCATTAGCTATTTAAAAATCCATCATAAAAGGTACAAAACTCGACTACTACTAAAATTGTGTAAAAAATATCTAAGGTAAAAAAACGAGAATGTATGTATCTATCTCTCGCGTAATGCATGAGTCTCTATTTATTACAAAGCTTCAAAATAACCTAAAAAAATATTCTTTGGAAATCATGAGATTAATCCTCTTTGGATTCATTCTTTTCTGAAAATCAGGGGAGACTCGTAGTTTCTTGAATTGATCTCGAGTTCTTTCTTCATTTCTTCCTGTGGTCAATTGAAATTGACTAATGTCGAGCTTGCTTATATCTAACCCCAAAAAGGTGCGATCTGTTGTCGTTTGTTATTGCTACCAATTTGCACTTAATCGCACATAGCATTAATCCACCTGTTAGTTGTTTTTAAAGCATGCTAAACAAAAGAAAGATTACAACATATCCAACATTACTTTATAATCAAGTATAATCATACCCTAGCCTACATAAATGGAGTTATTTCATGCTAAGTTGTTGCTCTGTGAAAGTCTAAAAGAGGATTTGTAAGTGCGAATGATACTTATAACATGGGTCTATCATCTCCCCCTCCTAGGAAACTATTCTTGGTGCCCATGTTTTCCTATAGTACCCCATATTCTGCTCCTATTTGGTCCAGTTCCTCTTTTATTTTTCTTCATCAATTTCCTCTCTAAGAGTCAAGGGAAGGAGGAATGGTGGATTTATCTTTAATACAATCCATCTCAATATGTTCTTCTGTAGGGAATTCCTTATACATTTAGGCTCTAAACAGGGAAACATTTAGCATGTGGGGAGAGTGTGGCTCTCTTTTATTTAAATCCATGGAGACTCTTTTCCACCCGTCGCTTCAATGGAATCCTCCACATCCTCAAGGATGCTTTGAAGGGTTTTGTTGAAATGATCGATGGTTTCCTGCTGCTTTTATTCAAAGACAGGGATCATCTCCTCATCAACTGTAAAATCATTGTGACCTTGGATCATAGTTTCAGGGTTAGGTGCCTATGCTCGAATCCACAATGCATTTCCACATTCCTTCGACTGGTAAATGTGGACATCCTGAGCCCTTTCCACTTCGTGATTCATCCAAAAATAGAGAGCCCTTAGATGAAAATCATTGATAAATGGGTTAGGTGACCAAGTGTATGGGTTAGGCACTACAATATTATGGAGGTAAAACTCAGACAATTTGTCTTTCACCAAGTATTACTATCCAGCGATGCATCCACAAAATCTTTCGGAGTGACCAATTCAAGCGGTAATTTTTTCTTTAACTTGCTCAACTGAAACCTACACCATTTATCCCTGAGATAAAAGCATAGGTCCCGGAAGGGGTCCTATAGATAATAATATCCTCATAGAGTTTGGAAATTCTATCCATTCTAGCCTCTAGCTTTAGTATTTGTTGTTTTTTCTCTTCCAATTCCTCTTGAGACTTTTCTAGTTATTCATTTCATGCCCAATTTTGTTGTTCTAGCTGCTTCTGTTCATAGGCATGCCGCATTTTGAGGATTTGGATTTTCTCGTGTATTACTAGGGTTTCTGCTGGAGTTGAAACCTTCCCACTATGTCTTCTGGCGGTAGGGGAATGCGTTGCAAGTTTTAGCATTGCTAACTCCTCTTTCACTCTATCCAGTTCAGATAAAGCATCTATTAATCGACTTTCTTCTTTGATTGGTGTATTTGCGTCCTTAAACCCTAAGGATACTCCTTCTAAAATCTCACACTCATCTTGGTCATCCTTGTTTTTCTGGTCTAGGGTTTCCTTTTTGGAATTTTCGCCATCTCCTTATTTCTCTTCAGATTCCTTATCTCATTCTTCCCTGACCTTTGCCTCATTTTTTAGTCTCCTACTTTGTTTCCTAAATAAGTATGCTTCTTTGGAGGACGATGCTTGCTTCTTCTGAATAGGAATCTCTTTGGAATTCTTTATCCTCACTAGAGTATCAAATTCTATGTCTAGCTCAATCTTCCTCTTGGCCCTTGATTGAGTGGAAATCTCCCCTTTAGTGCCTAACTCCTTATTCTCTTTTTGTCCTGTAGTGGAGGTGAGGGATAAGCCTAGAGTCGCTCTCATCCTCTATACATATTCAACATAGAAGTGTATAAAATCCTCCCAGGAGATTCCGAGTATCTATACTAATAATTATTTGTAGGTAATTAGTTTTATCAATCCATGATATTCCAGAGCATCTTCTTTCCCTTTTCTTACCTTCCTACTCATCTCCCATATAGGTTGTAAGAGGAAAAAGGGAATGTTGATATTATTATTCGTCCTTATATGAACACAGTCCCTTAGGAGGTCCAATATCATAAAATGAAAGGTGGGCACATAGCTTAGCCTCCTTGTGCAAGTGATATACGTCGGAATGATGTCTAACACTTCATCACATGGTTTGGGCATGGTTTCCATCTTCACTCCATTCTTGTCTTCTTCGTTTCTTTCCCCTTATTCGAAGAAAGATTTCTTAGCTTTAATGGCACTCTCCATGTCATCCTTTCCCCAATGCAACCCTCCTGTAATGCCTGTATACTTTGATATATTTTTGTCATTTATATGGATACGCACTCCTTTTACCTTGGTCACATATTCCTCTTCCTTTAGGTGTTTGAGGTTCTTGGCAAATTCCAGGGCCACATTTTGATTGTAACGATTTAAACTAGTGAGGAAGGTCATCCATCCCATTGTGCGAAGGGTTGTTAGGACTTATGGGTTATTATAGATAGGGGAGGGATTTGTAGGTTCACTTTTCTTAAAACCCACTACCATTTTGAAGAAAACATTATGCCAAAATGAACAGACTGAAGAGTTGAGGACAAACTTACTTGTGTTAATGGAATCGAGCACTAGTCTCCTTGAACCCTTAATATTTGAAAAATTCTCGTATGTCATGCTCTCGATACCTCCTGCTCCCTTTATTGTGATCTTGTTTTGAACAATGCATGATAATAATCTCATGTCTTATGTATTAACCATTCATATGTCTTTGCTTGGCCCCGATCACTTCATCATTTTCCCACTTCTGTGATTTATTGGAAATAAAATCATGGGGATATATGTTATCTTATGCTCATCATGCATTTTCATGCATTCATCCGCCAACCAATATTGATGCTTGTGCAATCATTATTTTCCATGTTTTGTAAAAGGCCCTCCTTTAAACTGCGTGCCCCCCCCTTGACCGAATATGAGCCGTTCTCAGCTTAGTTATAGGATAATGATTGTTTTTGTAGGTAGGATATAATTCTAGTGATTAGAAATAATGGGGTTAGTGGGTATCTATTTCTACTTAACGTACATGGCGGAGCTGTTATGGTGGGTGATGCGGCAGATTTCATATGATGTGATTTTTTGTAGTTGGTGTTGCTCAGTATGTAGTAATTTCGTTGTGTTATGTAGTTGCACTATGCTTGCATGATTTTATGTTCTGGCTCGCTTGATTTTTACTTCTGGTTTTCTTTGTTGTAAGTATAGCAGTTTTGTTTCTCTTTTTCTCTTTTTCTCTTTTTCTTCTCTTTTTTTTCTTTCTTTTTTTTTCTTCTTCATTTCTTTCTTTCTTTATTTTTTTTCACTTTGGGAAAAGAATTCAGTTGTCTTGGAGGACATCAGTGTCCTCAATAAGCATAATATGCTTCTTGTATAGGTTCTGCGTGAACTCTTCTTTGGAAAGTGTTTTTTTGTACATCTTCAATCTATGTCCATTCACCAACATTGGAAATTGAGTGTCATCTATTTTTCTTATCTTGATTGATCCATTTCCATAGATGGTATCTATTTGGTATGGCCCTATCCATGTGGATTTCAACTTTCCTTTGAACTTCTGGAATCTGGATTCATATAGTAACGCCCAATCCCCTTCTTTGAATTTCCATGTCCTTATATTCTTATCATTCCATTGTTTTTTTTGTTGCTGCACCATTTCAATGTGTGATAGAGCACGCTATCAACATTCATCTAGTTCATTTAAATGCAGAATGCGTTCTTCTTGCGCTTTGGATAGTTCCATTTTAAGCTCAGCAGTTGTTATCAATGTTTTTATCTCAAACTCAATGGGTAGCATTACCTTTTTTCCACATACCAGTTCATAGGAATTAAATCGTGTAGTTGTTTTCCATGTTGTATTGTAGGCCCAGATGGACTCATTCAATATCTTCCCAATCCCTTTTATGTAACTGGAGTGTTTTTGTTAGAATTTTCTCCAGCTCTCGATTTATGACTTCCACCTTCCCATTTGCTTGTGGGTGATAGGAGGAAGAATGCCTATGCTTTATTTTTTTTCTTTTCAGTAGGTGAACTGTGTTACTTGGTCAGATTCTAGCTCCCTAGGGACCCCAAATCTAGTGAATATTTGTTTTGTGAAGAATTTTTCCACACTATTTTCATCAGCTGTAGCGAGAGATTTAACTTCTGCATATTTGGTGAGTTAATCTGTACATACCAAGATGTAGTTATTTTGGTTGGATGGTGGGTTAAATGGTCCTACAAAGTCAAATCCTCATTTTTCAAATGGATCTAATGATACTTTTTGTTATAGGGGCATTTCATCTCTATGTGTGGGTTTCCCAATTCTCCAGAAATCATCATAGTGTGACACACACTCTTGAGCATCTTTATGGAGTCTAGGCCAATAGTATCATGTTTGGAGTATCTTATAGGTTGTCCTCTTTGATTTATAGTGGCCTCCACATGGTTTGTTGTGAGTAGCATGAAGTATGTCATGTACTCCGTCCTCCCTTATGCATCTTTTTAATATTTGATCTGGCCCTTTCTTAAAAAGGAACCCTTATATCCAACTGTAAGTTGCACTTTGTCTTATATTTTGCACCTCTGTTTGTAGTCATAATGTTGTGGGAACTTAGCAAAAACTAGGTAGTTGGCAATGTTGGCATACCATGGACTCTCAATTGATATTGCGAACATGTGCTCATCTGGGAAGGCATCTTCTACTAATTCCTTTTCATGCACATGGGTTAGATTTGACAGAAAGTATGCAACTACATTATGTTTCCCAGACTTGTCTAAACGTCAAATCAAATTCTCGTAAAAGAAGTAGCCATGTTATAATCCTATCACTGGTTTTAGGTTTGTGCATTAAGTACCTGATTGCGGAGTGATCTGTGTGCACATAGACTGGATACCCTGTTATGTAGTTCCAAAATTTGTTGGAGTAGATGACAACTAGGAATTCCTTTTTTGTCACTATGTAGTTGAGCTTTTCTCCTGCTAATTTCTTGCCTATATAATAGATGGCATAGGGTTGGTTATCCTCATGTTTCCACATGACTTCCCCAATAGATTTGTTAGAGGCATCATAGTGGATGTGAAAGGGTATATTCTAGTTTGGGCCTTGGAGTACAGGATCTATAGTAATTTTCTCTTTTAGCTGCTCAAACGTTGTCATGCATTGTTCTATCCATACAAAATCTACATCCTTTGTTAATAGTGCAAACATGGGGACTACTACTTTGTTGAACCCTTCTATGAATATTTTGTAGTGGCATGTTTGGCCTAGGAAGCTACGTACATCCCTTTGTTTGACTAGTGGGGCTAAGTTTTTAATGACAACAAACTTGGCTTGATCAACTTCAATTCCCTTTTCTAATATATGGTGCCCTAATACTATCCCTTCTTGCATTAGCATTTTACACTTATCATTGCTTAAACAGAGACTCATCTCTATGCATTTCTTTAAAACAACTTCCAAATTATTTAGTGCCTGCTTAAAATCTTGTCCATATGGTGTGAAATCATCCATATATACCTCCATGCAATCATTGATAAAATATGCAAATATGTTGAGGACCGCTCTCTGATTTAGATTGCAGGGGCATTGTAGAGTCCAAATGGTAGTACCTTGTATGCAAAGGTTCCCCACGGATACGTAAATGTTTTTTTATCATGATCCTTTGGGTGGATATGTAACTGGTTATATCCAATGAAACCATCCAAAAATGAGAAGAATTTATTTCCATCAAGAGTATCTAGTACCTGACCAATGAATGGTAGGGGAAGATGGTCTCTTTTGGTTTCCTTATTAAGCTCTCTGTAGTCAATGCATATTCTCCATTTCCCTCCTTTCTTGGGTACTCTCACCAGAGGGGATACCCATTCACTGTCAGAGATAGGATATATGAACCTAGCATCAAGTAGCTTATGTAACTCTTGTTTGGATATGCCTTTTAATGTTGGGTTCATTCTTCTTTGTGGCTTCCTGATTGAGACAACATATTCCTTGATATAGATGTGGTGTTTTCAAATATAAGGATGTATTCCCTTCTTGTATGTGTAAGTCCGGGAAAAATCCGCACTATGGCCTGTAAGTACTTTAATTAAGATTTTTTCTTGGTTTGCGTTCATTTTTGTGTTGATTTTTACAGTCTTTCCAGGAAGGATCTACACTATCTCGACTGTTGTGGGTTATTGTTCCACAAAGAACACATGTTTCCACATTGTGTCAAGATCTTTGGGATGAGCCCCTATATCCTGATCCAGATCTTGGGGGCTGAGACTCAAAAGACTTGAATACTGAGAGAGGAGGAGAAGAGTAGCCTCAAAGCTGAAGTGGACTATGGATCAGCCGTGAGAAATATACATCAGTGAGATCTGGGCTGTGAAAAGCCTAGACAGAGAAACATAGAATAAATATGCCACATGGAGGGGTGAGGCTCAAACAGAGTTCTTTGAGCCTCACCTCTCAAACTATATTAAGAAAGGCACTCAGAACTAATAACCCAATAATAACTCAATAAAATAAGATAAATGTAGGATTCCAAAAATAATAGCTTTCTTTATTGAGAAGACATAAGTCCCTTTATATAATATCATTACAATGTGCTTTGAAGCCATACCATGGAACAAAACCATTGGATACCAAATACCATGGATGGGTGTACTGTAAACTGTGGGATGCATGGAAGATTCCAAAACCATGGATGTGAGAGGGTGACCTCTCCATTTAATGCTTTTATGATGAATGAGAGAGGGTGGCCTCTCCATTTAATGCTTTTATGACTTATACATATGAATTTAGACCATATGCCCCCTAAAATTCAGATCATTCCTCCCCCCTTAGAAAATGATGGTCCCCATCATTTCATGCTAAAAAGAGACCCATGATTACAATGTGCTAGTTACCAATGAAGAGAAGGGTTTTGTGTGGTTAACCCATAACCTTGGGTTTTGTTTGGTTGACCCATAACCGTGATTACAATACATAATTGTGGGATTTGTGTGGTTGACCCATAACTGTGATTACAATACATAACTGTGGGTTTTGTGTGGTTGACCCATAACCGTGATTACATTACATAATTGTGGGTTTTGTGTGGTTGCCCAATAACCATGGGTTTTGTGTGGTTAACCCATAACCATGATTACAATATGATTTAATAAAAGTCCAAAAATTGAAAAATTCATGATTTTTGGTGCAATTGATGTCTTGATGCAAATCCATTCATAGATTCTGATGCAAATAATGAAATTGAATTCCGTCGAAGACCTGTTTGAGTTATCGAAGATAAATTTCCATCCATATAACATACTTGCTTTGTGGTGGCCCAGGGAGTGAGAAAATGTTTGCTGAATCTCAAGAGACGCGCGTGCACTATTTTTCAGACACATGTTTCTTTAGTCGATGATATCTATCAAATCAGAAATCCAAATGAAAAACCATGAAATACCCATTTTAGCTGATGGAAATACCTTTCCAATGAGATATCGTAGAGCCTCTGAAACGTTTTGTGGAGTCTGTAGCACTTGTTTAAAGTTGTTGTTTGTGCTACTTCAAACAAGCATATCTCACAAACCAGGAAACGAAATGAAATTTCGTAAAATACCCATTTGAGATGACGGAAAAAATTTCAAATTAGCTATGGTAGACCCTCTGAAATGTCCTGTATAGTTAACAACATTCCTATAAATGTTGTTGAATGTGAGAGTGTTGAATGTAGAGGGCCAAGGGTTTGTAGAGCAACATTGGCTGTTGCATAGGTTGTGGAACCTCCATGGGCAGCATTGACACCCTAAAAATTATTGAAAATGTTTCATACCAATGTATGTGTTAGATCCATGTATGGTTCTCTTTGTAATGGTGAATTAAGATCCGAGGGTAGAAAAATCTTTGAACCCGTAGTGAGCTTCAAATCGTTGTTATGAAGGAGAGCGTACCTTCTCTTATACCACTGATCTGGATCTTGGGGGCTGGGACCCAAAATACTTGAATACTGAGAGAGGAGGAGAAGAGTAGCCTCAAAGATGAAGTGGACTATGGATCAGTTGTGAGAAAGATACATCAGCGAGATCTAGGCTGTGAAAAGCCTAGACATAGAAACATAGAGTAAATATGCCACATGGAGGGGTGAAGCTCAAAGAGAGTTCTTTGAGCCTCACCTCTCAAACTATACTAAGAAAGGCACTTAGAACCAATAGCCCAATAATAACTCAATAAAATAGAGAAATGTAGGATGCCAAAAATAGTAGTTTGCTTTATTGAGAAGGCATAAGGCCCTTTATATAATATCATTACAATGTGCTTTGAAGCCATACCATGGAACAAAACCATGGGATACCAAATACCATGGATTGGTGTACTGTAAACTGTGGGTTGCATGGAAGATTCCAAAACCATGGATGGGAGAGGGTGACCTCTCCATTTAATGCTTTTATGATGAATGGGAGAGGGTGGCCTTTCCATTTAATGATTTTATGACTTCTACATATGAATTTAGACCATATGCCCCCTAAAATTTGGATCATCTCCTCTTCTTATTTACCTACTAAAAAAATTTCGTCAAGTATATCATTGTCAGGATAAATGTTTTGAAGAAAAATAGATAAATAAGTGTCTTCATACTCATCTCAAAGTGTTAAAGTAATGTTTCTGCTGAGGACTGGTTGAACTACTTGATCATAATTGTCATCATAATCTTCTAAGAAAATAGTTTTTTCTGTATCCATAGAAGGTTTGGCAGGAGGATAAATAGTGATTTCTTTTTGGATTTCCCACTGGCTATGGTCATGTCTCTAGATCGATAGGAAATGTAGGAATATGTTGTTTCTAGCCATGGTCTTCCAAGGATGAGGGGTAGCCACTAAGCTTGCTCTTGACTTCTAAGACTACAAAGTCCCAAGGGTATTCCCAAGATTCAATGTTAATGATGATGTCTTCAAGTACACCTTCAGGTTGAACAATGGAAGTATCTGCCAGCTGCAGTACTGTATTTGTCCGTTTAATTGATTATTGCATATTTAGGGCCAACATTGTATCCATAGTCATTACATTAATTGATTCCCCTAAGTCAATGAGACTGTTTTGGACTAGATTTTTGTTAATTCTTACATTGAATATAGGGATTCCTGGGTCTAGATACATAAGGTTGATAGTTCTCCCCAACATGAGATCTACAAGTTGTCCTACAACATTAATGGTGGTAGGATCCCTTTTCTTTCTCCCAGACCTCTTTATGTAGGTTTATCTTATGAATTTATTATAGATAGGGAAGTCTCTAATGGCTTGGAGAAGGGTTATTCATATGTTTAAGTGTTTTATTTCATTAAGGATAGCATTTTCTGTCTCAATCTGAACTTTGTCTTTTAATCTGTTAGGGAATGGGGGGTTTGGAATGACAAGGGATGCTATTTTGTTTTCAGTATGTTCGTCATCAGGTAGATCTACAATTATAGGTTGTTCATGTTGGTGGGAATTTTTTTTAGCCTTTGCAGGTGGTGGAGGGTCTGGTATTACCTTACCTAATCTCATATTTACTTCATTTAGGTCCAATGTTTCTACAACGTAGGTTGAAAATTGCATTATTTCACTATTGAAAAGTTGCTAGTTTGACCTATTATTATTTGGGTTTGGTATGGGCTAAGTTGGAATTTGAGGTGGTCTTGGTGGCTGCTGGTGTTGAGGGGAGGCATTAAGGAATCTTGTTGTTGTTGAGGTCTCCAATATGAAGAACAAGGGTATTGATTCCGAAAATTTAATTGAGACTGCTGGAAATTTGGAGGGTATTGCTAGTATTGTTGATTGGGGTTGTAATACTATTGGATTTGATGGTATGGGTTCTGGTTTTGCTTCCATTGATTCATGCCTGCTTGCATAGGCCATGATGGTTGTGTCATTGGGTTCCAATCAAGTGCTTGGTAAGGATTTCCATGAGGATTGAAGTGGGTCTGATTATTAGGTTGGAATGATTTAGAAAAGTTGTTTCGGATTTGGTTAACAAAACAAAGATGCTCCATAGATTCCTCTGATCTTGGGTATTGTATGGATGCTGTGTGAAGGAAGTAGAGAGAATTTGTTTGTTGCATGATTTTTCGTGCATAACCCATAGACTTCGATTATATTCAATGGGAATTGACCTCTTTCACGTTTCTTCTTACATTTCAGACAAAAAATAGCTAGAGCTTGAGTTGCCTCGTCATGTTTCCTTTTTAGTTGTAGCGCATCCAATTGCATTGCAAGTGATTGGAGGATGTCCGTATTCATATCATATAGAAGGTTTCCCAAATCAGATTTGGTTAGGGTCGGTACCTTAATGGATGACCCACCTGCTGGTGAGTGCTCGAATAATAGCCAATATGTTGTATAGACTTAGCCTTTGGAAGAGGTTAGACGAGCTAAAACTTCCTTTCGAGTTGAGAGGTAGCGGGATAAGGTTGTATGAGTGCTCAAAAGAAATTGGTTGTAATATAGGAGTTAAGAAAGCTTGTCCCTTATTCTTTACCCATTTTGGCATATACATTGATAAGTCAGGGTTGTTTGAAAGAAGAAGTTGTCACTTTGGCATGACTTTATATAGTGTATTCATCATCCTTCTTCTTTATACTAACGATATTGTTCTTATGGTGAGGAGTTCTTATGATATAGATAAGAAACTAAATATTCTCAAGAATTTCTTCTTTAGTACTTTTATGATTGTTTAAAAATCACAAAACAAAAGGTTATGATGATTAAACTATCTTAAAATTTGTCTTGATCACAAGCATAACTAGAACTATAGCATTGAGAGAAAAATAAATGGAGGGTGGGAAGCTTATTATGGAAACTCCTCTTTAAGATTCTTGTCACTCCTATTATTTTATATGTTTGAGAAGTGTGAGGATCATGGAGAAAGATAATGAAAATCCAAAAGCATTTTATAACTTATAATATAAAAATTAAAGACAATGCACCATATTATATCCACCTCATAGAGTCTTTCCACTATTGAGACTATGGCTATGACTAGAGGTACAATAACAAGATACAAAACATGAAGAGAAGGGGTTTACTAAGATTGCTTCAAACTATACACAAAACCATGCCTAGTTAAAACAAACTTTACTGAACTCCATAGTGAAATAAAGCATTGGACAATTTCAAAAACATCATTGCTTAAAATAATTTGTCATCTTTGTGACACTAAGAAGGTTGAAGATGCAAAGAACCCTATTAAAATATCATGGATACAACCACATGATTAGATCATATTTGTTACAATACTAAATTTCCTAACCAATTAACTCATCAAAATTATAGCTATTTATAGTGATTTAGGAATGCTTCTCTTAAAGCTTTTTGAGTACAAAACTAAAATTATAAAGCAAGTAAAGTAACTCTTTATTAAAGTTGATCACACTAAACATTAATAACCATCATCACTATCATCATTAATAGTTTTTAATATCCAATCAGCGTAGATCCATCTTAAACCCGTATCTATCAAGCACCGAGAGGGATCCAATTTCTTGAGGTGTATTTCTTTTTTTAAATTTAAACTCAAGAAATTCGATCTCTCTTGATTGATAGATCTGGGTTTAAGTTTTAGTTTTTATTTTATAAACAAACATCTATTTTTTAATTACTTTTCATAATATTTGTTTTTCCCGCGAAAAAAAGCATACTACTGCTATTCAATTATCATAATATTTTATTTTATGAACCAACATGGATTTTTTTTAAATACTTTCCATAATTTTTTATTTTATGAGCCGGCATGAATTTTTTTAATTATTTTGTTAGTAACAAACTGGACTATAGAACACCTTGTTTCTCTCGGTTCAAAAATAGATGAATGTAAACCTTCATGCTTCTCACATTTGATTTAATGTTATTGGAGTTATTATATCACTGTGTTAGAAAAATACAAAATGAATTTAATTTAAAAAAAAAAATTATTATCATTTGCAAAATGTTCACTTTAATTTTAATTCATATTTATATTTAAAAAAATAAAAATGATAATAAACATTATTGTTGTGAACAACAAATATAATTCAATCTTCAACCCTTAGTGGAATGGAATCTATTATTTCATTGTACATGTGTAAGTGTGTTGGAATCTAGTATATCTCAGTGTACCATATGTGTCACACCAGTCACATTTATAATCAAAGCTCGAGTACTTGGAAGTAGATAGTGGGCTTTGATAGTGGGAACGTAACCGAGCTGGTAATTACTTGGTATCATATGGAAGGTAGTTTTCCCTGCTTTGAAATTAAGCTTTTAATTGACATGAAATCTAACGTACAAATACAAATCCAATTCTCAAAAAATGTGGAAAACAGGTATGAAAATAGTACATGCAGGATGGCCTGATATTATTCATTCAAACTATGATCAATGAACCTATTCTCTGTATTCGACCTAACCTGTCCCAATCTATAGAACAGTACGTCTAATATTGCAGCTATTATCAGTGTGCCATTCTGTAAAACAGTGGGAACGTCTGGAAAAACCAATGGGTATGTATTCAAGTTGTCTCGGCATTCTATGAAATATTGTACATGACTTCGGTTTAGATGTAATTAGAAGACCTACAGTCTATGGAAAATGTACAGTGAACAGAGTAGAGTTGATTCCAGATTCTAAAATACCTATTTTATGGCGCATACAGAATATTTCATTGAAGTTCTTTGTACGACCATACAAGTTGTGATTTGCTCCGGCCCTGCCCTGTCTGTTGCTAATTGTGACAACGCATTCTGTTATCTTATCACACAGCCTGCTGCCAGAAAGCATAGTCTACAGAAATCCTGCTTCACGCTTTGATGACAGCTTTACTCTTTGAGCGTACAGTTTTTCCTTTCTTTGTCATGTCACAGAAAAAGCAGCCCTGTCCATTTCAACTTTCACCGGAATTCTTACATAAACCATTCCTTGCGGAGAAACATTCGGTCCCTCCGTGGATCCTGCGTGCTCTCTCGCTGTTTCTGTCATTGTTTTTGTTCTCATACTTCTTTCTCTGTTGGTTCCTGCGAGCCCGGCTTTGCATCTTTGTTCTGCACAAAAGGTGAATTTATATTCTTCTAAGTATCTTGCGTTTTCCCATTCCTTTTGTTGTATTTTCATTCAGTTTCCTGCGTTGATTACTTTATTGTCGTTGTATTTTTATTCCTTTCCCGTACCTGATTGCTTTTCTAAATACCATGCATAATATATTTGTTGAGACTGTAACAGTGACTGAGTGAATGTAGCGGCTATAATATATTAATGGACATGATTCAGAGGAATTTATTTATGTATTTTTGTCTGGTTAAGCTTTATTGCTGTGGATATTGTACTGTTTGCAGCCTTGCAGGTAAGCACGCAGTTGAGACCTTCCAGAGGTTACTGTTAACTGATATATCTATATGCCATTCGTGGTTTTAGTCTGTCTGATGCTGCGAATGAGCTTCAGCAGCTTGGGGTTGCGTAAAGAAAAGAACAGCATACTATAATATCATCCAAGTTGATATTATGACATTTCTATTAGCATTTATCTCTAAAGATAGAGATCTACATGCCTGTCTATTTTGAATTACCCTGCAATTTTCTTAATTATTGTATGGCATGAATTTTGTTATATATCACGTGAATAAGGATTTTTCACAAAGATCTCATATATGTAACATTGTAAGAATGAAAATTGAGAATATATATATTTTCTTTTTAATTTAAAGTGGGAATGGTTGTTGAACACATTCTTTTATATGGTTATATAAATTTGATTGAGTTTCCCAATATTTGAAATTAGATCAGATTTTATTGAAAAAAATTGCAATTCATTTATATTAATAATTCAATCACAACATTGTTCAATAATCATACATATACTCATTCATTTTCATGGACTGATACAAAAGGATCATACCATCGTAAGTTCTTCAGTAAAAAGTATGCTTTTGGAGCACAAAAAAGTGAAATATCAAACCAATACATACATAAATTGCATGTTTAACAGAACCTCAAAATTATTATATATGCTGCTGGCTCATCCATATTACAGAACTAACTGAAAAGAAAAACATGTCCTGGGTTAGGTTCCATAATAGTGTCATTTGAGCCTTCTCATAAATTTCTAGTGCCATCTCCTATCTGCAACTCCAACTTTAATAGTTGGTCTGCCAACATGTTCCTTTTCTGGAGTCCTCGAAAAGCCTTGCTTTTCTAATAATTTTTTCAAAGAAAGGCTTCAGAAAGATGTTCTTTGGAGATCTTTTCATTTTTATGTAGTCAATATCTATTTGGGAATCCCCAAAAACCTCTCTAATAATTTCTTCAAAAAAGGATTCAGAAAGATGTTCTTCGGAGATCTTTTCATTTTTATGTAGTCAATATCTATTTGGAATCCCCAAAAACCTCAAGTTGTTAAACTCCCTTTGAATGAGCCAATTTAAGCATCACTATCTTCAATGCCATCATCTCATCTCTATTGTTGTTTGATCTCCCAGGCCCAGCTGAGAACTTATACCAATGGGAATCGGATAAGAATAACAAGCCCCATTCTCCACCCATACTTGGTCGGCCTTGGGAAGCTCCATTGAAGTATGCTTTATCAATAGTCTCCACCACAATCCTTCTCTATCTTTTGGGCTCATCTTGCTCAAGAAAATGGTTTAGTATGACCAAACTCTTAGCTGCAAATACCTATGGGGATAGTAATATCATGAAAAATATCCTTATTCCTAGCCAACCAAGCCCCCCAAATCATAATGACATGAAAAGCAAGGAATTCAGAAAAGGCACCATTACCACATGTTGATTATATATGGACAAGAGATGAAAATGTGATTAATGGATTCACAGGATTCTTTACAGAGTGGGAATCTACTCGGACCACAACCAAACTTGTTAATAAGAAAATCCCAAACTGAAACTTCATGAAAGAGCAAGCCACAAAAATAATGTCATCTTCAAAGGGCACTGAAATTTCCATATCACATGATTCCACCATTATGACTTAGGTACAAGTGCTCTTCTCTGACAACCCTATAGCCCAAACTAGGAAGCTAGTTACCACCAGCTACATTTCTAGACCAAATCAAGTTATCCTCAGGATCCACAGAAAAATATGACCATCATGGAAAGCTTTGATATAACCATCCCACAATAAACCTTCTTTTCCAACAAATCTTATGATATCATTAGACCACCAAGCTTGCCTCTATGAAGTAAAGCTTTGTATGTCCTGAATCTGACTCAAGAAAATAAAACCTCTATCCATTAAGAAATCAGTAAGAAATCAGTCATCACAACAAGAAACCTGTAAAAATCAGAACCCCCAATCCATGGATCTTGTCCTATTCTAACTCTTCTCCTATCCCCAACATCCCATGCAATCTAATCCCCAATAATCTCAAATACCAAAATCACATACTTCCACACAATGAATACATTCTTGGTGTGATTTTATCTAATTCTAAACCATTCCAGCCCTGACCCAAATACCCTCTCTTGCATAACTCTCCAAATACCTTTGCTACTAAAGCTCTCAAAATATTATGGAGATGCTTCAAAAGAACTCTTTAGGGAGATATAATTTTTTTCACCAAACCCAAGGGAAAGACTTCTCCTGACTTCCTTCTCCGTAAGAAATTGAAGTTCACAATTTCCTAATATTGTCCAAAATTGCTGAAGGGCAGATGCTAGGAAGATCTATTATATAGAAATGGCTTTGATTCCATTAAAACAAGTATGTCTCTTGAAATAGCCTTGTTACATCACATGTAAAACTTATTTTCAATTTTTCCAATGAGCCAAACCCAATCCCTTAAAGCTAATCATTAATCTTAATAACAAAACCGAGATACTTAAACCCTGTGAAATATGTATAAAAACAAAATCAAATTGAGAAACAATCGAGTCAAACACCTCTTGATTCAAATTCATAAAATAAACCATAGACTTTCACAAAATACATTAATTAGTTGACGGGATTTGTGTTCAGGTGTGGTCCTCTTATAGTCAGGTTTGCTGCTATTAAAGTTTGGTTATAATTGGAGAGATTCTTGAGACATACTTGAGTTAATGTGGTTTGATTAAATTTAAGAATGATTTACAATGTTACAATAACCTTTACACTTGCCGAAGATGTTGACCATTATGTTCAAGATTTAATGGGCTTGAATAAATTTTGAAATGATTTACAATGTTATATTAATCTTCTCTCGCAGATGATCAGTGAGTTGCAGTGAGTTCTGGCCATATTTCTTTCAAATTCATAATATGGTCTTCATGGTTTTGGATTGTCAAGAATGGGGGACATTGTCCAAGCAACTTTGACAGATAATTGGCTTACACCAGCTACATTACATCACCTTTCAATTCTAATCTTAATTAAATTTATCGAGCACAAATTCACGATTCCACATGAATTCCCAGAAGGCCAGACAAATTAATAATAATAACTTCAAGTTCACTTTATGTATGTGAAGATTGCTTTCAGAGCTACTTGCCTGCCAGTTACATTATTTCACTCTTCAAGTTCACCTCATGTATGTGAAGATTGATTTCAGAGCTACTTGCCTGCCAGTTACATTATTTCACCTTTCAATTGTAAATTTATATAAATTTATCAATAGCACAAAATATAACTTATATAAATTTATCAATGGCACAAAATATAGGATTCCTTATTGTCTGACTTTTTCAAAAGAAAATAAATTATTAATAATAATTTAATTTTAAGTTTATTATCTTGTTAATATTTTTGTTTGTGTACTTAGTATAATTTTTTTTGTTAAACTTTAAATTGATGTATAGGAAGAGATTTACCTTTTTATTCTCTCAATTTGTAATGGAGAGCTTTATCTTTCTGTTCTTGCAATTTGTAATTTCGATAGCTAATTTAATTTTAAATTTCTTGCATAGACATCAATTAATGTATTATATCTCTTTACTATGTTTTTAGTTAAACTAGCACATCTGCATCATTTTACAGATGAAAACACCCTGATAGGTATTATAAAATTGTTCTATAGGGACTCACACTGCTCTAACTGATGGCAGACTCAATTTAATATTAAATAAAAAGTTAAACCAGCTGGTTACCATAAGAATATGTATGACTGTATGTCCATTGATATACCTATTCTAAAGTTCCATCGGAAAGGAGAAATATACATTCCATCTCCATGGAAAGGGAGAAATCTATGTTTTTCCAGGTGAAGAGAGCGTTTGAGCCTACGATCCTAACTTCCACGTTTGGTACAACAGATTTTGAATTTACAACCAGTTGCAATACATAGTGCAGACGAGGACTGTTCATTGTTATAGACAGACGAAAGATGATCAAATCCCTTCAAGTCTGTTCACTGTTATGGATTGAATTATGAATTCAGCAATATAACATTAAACATTAAATCTTAAAATAATGTATCGAAACTAATTAAAGAATATATATTCTAACATATTTAATATTAACTATGGTAAAATATATATTCTAACATATTTAATATTAATTATGGTTCATTAATTATAACAGTTTCAACCAAATATTAAATATCTAAATATAGATTCAAATGTTTATAAGTTAAAACTATGTAATTACTATTTACTAGCACAGTTACTTGATTTGTGAATATGATTTAGAGAATTAGATGAATTTGATTTAGGAAATTAGATGATTTTATATAAACTATTTTATAATTAAAAATAATTATTAAAATTCAAAAATATCTAAAATTGAATTCTATAATTCTCTCTCAAATTCGTAATCTAGTATTCTAATATTATAACTATTAAAATTGAGATTTATTAATTTTAGATTTATTAAAAATAGAGAGAAATCAAGTTTGACAACAATATTACACACCATATTGAAGATTTAACATTCATATTGTTCTTCAAATTCATAATCTAGTATTCTAATATTATAACTATTAAAATTGAGATTTATTAATTTCAGATTTATTAAAAATAGAGAGAAATCAAGTTTGACAACAATATTACACACCATATTGAAGATTTAACATTCATATTGTTCTTTAAAGCATGCTACCCATAAATTATAAAAATTCATAGGTCAATATTCACAATGTTTTTAACATTTTTAGCTTTTCTAGATTGTTTTGCAAATAAACTGAAGCTGCTACCATTGTGTTTCTATTGGGCACATTCATCTTTTTTTCAAAATACATTCTAGTTAGACAAAATTTACAGATTTAACATACACAAAAGTTTTAACTAATTTAAGGAAAATCATGGAATAAACTTTACAACCTCTCTTCAGTCCCTCACAACCTTCTCCAATCTAATATTATAACTCAAAATCCCAGAAAATGGGGGTAAAGATGTCAAATACCATACCCAAGAAAATTACCAGTGCTACCTCCACATTGCATAACACAGAGAGCTCATATGCCTTTCTCAGTTGACTATTCAGGGGTTTCAAAAATGTGACCTGACTGTTAATCTTATTCTCGATATGTTTCCGCTCTACCTCGCCGTGAAGAGCGAAAATAATCTAGTTTAATATGTAAACTTCAAAAACCCACAGATTGGAATGTTACTGGTGTTGAAAAATCTCTGCAAAACTAAATCCTTGTGCCAAAATCCAGATATGGAGCCAAGAACGCGAGCATGGGTGGATATCTGATGATATAACGCACGGTCTGCATTTTTAACATTTAGCACTGCCTACTCGCGTGTAAACACAGTATGTGAACATATGTACTAAAAAAGTTCGCCCTTGAACTTACCACCTCAATTTTTTTTTCTCATCCTCGCATTCCATATTTATAACACCACCTTTGAGTAGTTAGCGCACCTGCCACGAATGAGCACGAGCTGTAGTTGAAGGATAACTTTCCCTGGACCGGCCATGAAGGAGCACAAGAGGTAGTTGGTTGAAGGAGAACTCACCCTTGAGCACGAGAGGTACTTGATTGAAGGAGAACTAGCAATACGTGGTTGCATGATTATAAAAAATAAGAAATAACTAGCTCTTTAACTATTATAAGAACTTGGGAACAAGCTCTTCATTGAACTCGGCAATGAGCTTTCATTGAACTCACTCTTTATTAGTCTTAAACTATTAAAAGAACTTAAAAGAACTTGGGATCAGTTGAAATTACTTTTTATTATTAAATACTTAAAATAATGAGCTTTTTTTAACTATTAAAAATAACTTGTGAACTCATCACTTTTTATTATTAAATATTTGAAATAATGAGCTCTTTTTAACTATTAAAAAGAACTCCCGAACTCACCGATGTAACTAGTTATCCATGCCTAGCTACATGTTATCACCCACTTCTTTTAGTTATGTGCCATCAACTAGCACACTTATCCATGCATCCATGCATTAGCTACATGTTATTTCTTATATTTCTTTTTCTTATAATTGTTTATTCTGAATTTGGAACGACGACCATAGAATCAATCTTGACAATACATTTGTCCCATCTTCGTGCAATTTATGAAAAGCATAGATGGTATTCCACCCCCAAATTCTAAGATATAAATGTCTATCGACATAAAAATATTATACACCCTGCAACCATTGGCTTGGACAACGACAATAGAGAAACCCCGAAGGAGTGTTGGCCAATGTCTTTTTTCCATAGAATACCATCGTCATTGTGATTCGTCGTCTCTTCCTCCCCCCTGCCCATGCGACCATACTGTTGGATTTGGCAGTATTTAATATTAATAGTTTTTAATCAAATGTCGGAACTTCAATTTCAATAGACACATAAAGGTGAATTTTATTGCTTTATCATTTAGACTATTTCTTCTAATTGAATTTGTGGCTTTCACATTGAAGAATCATATGATGCCAACTCTAGCGTAGGATCTGTTCACATGTCCTACCCTACGTTCTCTTCACCTTTATTAGATCATGTTCTCTCGATATCTATCTCCATTGGTGGGAAAGATGATGGGAAAGCACTAAAGGAGCAATGCATATTCAAAACGTGTTTAGTTTAGGGCAAATCCGCGTTGACTTTGTGTGGTAGGCTGAAGGTGGATTTTTATTTATTTATGGTGTTCATAATCATTGTTTGGTAATCACTAATTAGAGAATGTTTGCTTAATTAAAATTTTGCTTTCTCTATCCTTTTCCTCTCGGCTCTAAAACAAAGTATCATCGGTGCTTTTGCTGCTTCTTTGGTTTATTGTTGTAATTGTTCACAAATCAAAAGATGGAAAGATATTTCATAATCTAACGTAGGTTAATCTATGTCCTTTGCATATGAACCATCTCAACTAAGTTGTAAGTTCATTTAGACAATTGCCAACGTTTACTATGATTTCCATGTCTCCTATGGTGTCCCTTTTTAAGAATTTGCACAAACTAGGAAAAATTGCAAATTTTAACCAATTCTACCCTTAGACTAGTATTAACCCAACTGCTTATGAATGGCTCCAAATGCTTCCGAATGGGGTCTGAATGCGTTTGGAAGGTATTCAGACATATAAATGAGGATTATGGATGCTTAGCAACCCTTAAAACACTTCTAAAACATTCATTTACAATCTGGAATAAGTAGGGAAAAGTATTAGTCTAATTGAGCTTCAATCCCCCAAGGGTAGTGGTCAAAGATGGCTCTCCAAATGTTGTTAAACCATTCCAAATTTCAGAATAAAGGTATGGTATTGATAAATGGATTTAATGAGCTCCCCAATGTATCATCAATTAGTTCTTATGGCCTTCTTCAACTCCCTTAAATCAGATGTTTATATGCAAGTCTTCACATAGGGGGGGAAGCTAGTAATTTTCACCATATGTTATGAAATTCGAAATTTAGATGCCAAGGGCTTGTGAAATTCTAATGAAACTTCTTCAGAACATTAATGACACTCCATACATCAACAAAATCACAGATAATGACTGATACAATTCGAAATAATGGCTCTTCAATCTCCAACAACAAGATATAGAGAAAATGGCATTATTTATGCATTATTTGGTATTTTTACATAGTTTCACTTGGTATTTCGACCTGAGAGTCTTCTGATCAGTAAATACATAGTATATATATATCAGAATACAAATAAATTTATATTATTGGACTCTCACAAAGAGATCAGCATCTCACCAAAGGCGCAATTCCTCTAGGGGCCCAAATATGCAAGAAAATGTGAAAGAGATGCAAGAACAAGTTGTAGATGATTGAACCACGAGATTCCCTATAGCTTCAAACTGTAACTAAATAATTCATTGTAGCTCCAAATGAAAGGTCTGAACGGACTCTCCAATTTCCAATTAGGACGGGAATCGTTCACCCTCAAAATTGGTGCTAAGGCAAGTAGATTAGCTCTCTACTAGCTCTTATCTCCAAATGAAAAATGTAAAATGATCAAAAGTTGGTCTTCTTCATTGTTTCTGACTTTATAAACTTCCTAAGGCTTCCCAAATTCGAATTCCATCCATGAGCTTCATGCCACCTCAATTTGGGAAGATATTCCCAAGTATGCCACTTGTCCTTTCAATTCTAGCCTCCTCCTTCACCAAATTCGAATAGGTGTCTCTTTGGATGCCCTAACTCACTTGTGTGCCTTCTTGGAGGCTATTTTTATCCCTGACATGTCATGTATGTCAAATGTCAGCCATCAGGTCTTATTTTTCAGAAATGTCATAGGCATCTTCACCATTGGTGTCATAGAAGCTAGGGAATCTAGCCCAAGTGTTCCACTATCTCCAAAATGCCTCTTCCTCTCCCATCGGGGTTACTCTTCCTCTACATTTCGACCTCATTGATTCATGCCAAGTAATATTCCCTTCCAAATACCCCAAGAATAGTGTACTCCACCTTGGATTCGAATGGGTGAGAGTGGAATGCCATGTGGCATGGGGAATCTAGCTTTGTGGGGGGGGGTCCCATACCACCCATGTGTCTCCATGACCAAGTGCCATTTATTTTATCATAATAAGTATTTTATTTTCCCCTCATAATATATTTATTCCAAAGCAAAGTCCCTTTTGGTTTATTAGTCTCCTTATTCCAATTTTAATGTCTCCACCCCAACCTAGGAAACTAGTAGATTGGTGGAATTTTCTCCTTTTGAAATTTATTTGAATGGGGACATTACAGTCCTCCCCACCCAATATTGCTTTACCTCAATAAATTCTAAATTAGGATGCTGCAAAATTTGTTCTTCCTCCCATGTGGCATCCTCACATGGCAAATCTTTCCATTGTACCAAATACTGCCTTATGGTCCTGCTCCTCAATTTTCTTTCTCTTGTCTTCAAAATTTTTTCTGGAATAAGTGTGAGTTTTCCTTCATCATCTAATGGAGGGAGGGTTTATGAAACGGATATTTGTTGACCAATAGCCTTCTTAAGGCATGAAACATGGAATACATTGTGAATTTTTCTCCCTTCCGGAAGCTCCAACTCATAAGCAACCTCCCCAACTTTTAGAACTATCTTGTAGGGACCATAGTATCTTGTTTTGAGATTTTGTGACCCTTTCACCTTCAAGGATGTTTGTTTATATGGATGTAGCCTCAAATAGACCAAATCATTTACTTGAAAAGTTCTTTCCACTCTATGTTGATCTACATATTTTTTCTGCTAATTTTGGGCAACCTGCAAATTGTCTTTTAGGAGTTTCAAAATCTCTTAACTTTCCTCCACCCAATATTTAGCCTTTGGGGCTATACTATCACCAAATATGTGCTCAAAAAATGTAAGTGCTTCATAACCATACAGTGCTTTAAAAGGAGACATGCCAATGGACATATGGAAAGTAGTGTTGTAGCAAAACTCACCCAAATGTATCCATTTCACCCATGTTTTCTGCTTCTCACCAACATAACTCCTCAAGTACCCTTCCAACCATTGATTCACTCTTTTTGTTTGGCCATCAGTTTGAGGATGATATTATGTGCTTGGAGTCAATTGAGTGCCAACCAACTTGAAAAGTTCTTGCCAAAAGGCACTCATAAATATGCTATCTCTATCACTCACAATGTTCTTGGGAATTCCATGCAATCTGAAAATTTCTCTAAAGAATAAATCAACCACTTGTGCAGCAGTAAAAGATGATGTAACAACAAAGAAATGAGCAAATTTAGTGAGTCTATCCACCACAACATAAATGCAATCCTTACCCAAATCCTTGGGCAAACCTGTGATGAAATCCATGGAGACACTTTCCCATTTTTGTTGTGGAATGGGAAATGGTTGCAATAGACCAGCATGATGTGTATGTTCAGATTTGTTTTGTTGGCATGACTTGCATTCATTCACATATTTTAGAACATCCTCTTTCACCCCCTTCCAAAAGAATCTTTCCCTTAGTTGCCTATATGTTTTGAAAACACCAGGATGTCCTGCTAAAGGAGAGTCATGAGCTTCCTTGAAAATATTTTGCTTGAGATTCGAACCATGAACCAAATATATTATATCCTTGTAGTAAATGATACCATCCAAAATATTGTACCTAACATCCCCTTTGAACCCATCTAACGTGCACCACAAGAAAAACTATCTTTGGCATATTCAACTATTAGCATATTTTTCCAATCTTTTGAAATGTCCATAAGAGAAAATGATGGCATTCTAGATAATGCATATGCTACAATATTATTCTTTCCCTTAACATATATTCAATGTCAAAATAAAAATATTGGACTTTTCTTACCCACTTTTGTTTCTTTTCATTTAGGTCCTTTTGTGTGAGAAAATTCTTCAAACTATTATGGTCAGTTTTTACCACAAACTTGTTTCCCACCAAGTATTGTCTAAACTTAGCCAAGGCATGCATGATGGCTAACATTTCTTTTTCATAAATGGCTGCAACTTTCTTCTCTCAAATGTTATAGGGTGTTGATTTTGTTTTAGGACAACCCCTGTCCCTTCTCCCGATGCATCACATTCCAAGATAAATGGTTTAGTAAAATCAAGTAATGCAAGTACTGTACAACTACTCATTACCTCTTTCATTTTTTGGAAAGCCCTTTCATCCTCTTCATCCCACTTTAATGCATCCTTCTTGGTCAAATCAGTAAGTGGAGCAGTCAATTTAGAGAACCTTTTCAGAAATTTTCTGTAGTAAGTGCTTATTCCAATGAAGCCTCTCAATGTTGTGATGTTCTTGGGTGATGGCCATTCAAGAAGAGCTCTTATTTTTTCCAAGTGTACCTTCACTCCATATTTCCAAATGATGTGTCCAAGATATAAAAATTATTTCATCCCAAATTCACACTTAGACAACTTACCAAACAATGATTGATCATGGGTGAATCCATGAATGTGGTTCACCATTTTTGGCGGATCGCAAGGCAAAAGTTCATTTTTCGGACTCTCGATCGAGGTAATTTCAAGCCCTCGATCGAGGTTTTATATGCTCGATCGAGGGTTTAAAACTACCTCGATCGAGGGCTTTAACATACCTCGATCGAGGATGTTTTAAACCCTCGATCGAGGGTCTATCCAAACCCTCAATCGAGCCAAACCTTGATCGAGGGTTTCGTTAGACCCTCGATCGAGGGTTTGTTCAATCCGTCAGAAAAAAAACAAAAGTGTCCGTGCGGTTGTGCTGTGGGTTGACAGACCCTCGATTGAGCAAACCCTTGATCGAGGGTTTGCTCGATCGAGGGAATGCGACAGGGGAAAAAAAAAAAAACAGGGCCCGGTCGGCGCTGTTTTCATGCAGTGACTTGACAGAGACAGAGAACAGCGACCAGGGACCTCGACCGAGCACACTCTTGACCCACAGTGACACCACAGTGACGCCACCTCCCCACAGCAATGCCATCATGTCATCTCTTCCACCAGGTGGGTAGAAATTTACCATTTGTTTTGTTATTTAAAAAAAAATATATATTTCGTATTTTATGTATAAATTTGTGTATTTTTATCAAATCTAGGTTTAATTTAGTTTTCTAGAAATGGTTAGGATGTAGGCATTGAAACTAAACTGCCATTGAAACCAAACTTATTGAAAAAAAACCATTTGATCTAACTAAAACAAAAACCTATTTCAAACCAAAACAAAAACTCATTTCAAACCAAAACAAAAACCAAATTTGAAATAGATTTAGGGTTTTAGATATTTGTCACTTATTTGTTTAAATTATTTAATTTATTTTTGTTTTTATATCAACCGATAGCATTTCACCCCATATATGCTACCGGTTTTATTTTAAAATGTGATTTTACAAGCAGAAATGCTGCCCTTTTTTTTCAATCCTCCGAGAACGCCAAGAGAATTGAAAAAAAAAACCATTTGAACCTAAAACAGAAAACCATTTCAAAACAAAAACCAAATTATTTTAAATTTGAAATACTTTTAGGATTTTAAATTTATTTTGCATTTATTTGTTTAAAAATTATTTGGTATGTGAATTTGCAAGCAGAAATGCTGCCAATTTTTTTTCAATCCTCTAAGAACGCTAAGAAGATTGAAAAAAAAATCATATATTAATATTAATATTATAATATAAAAAATTAAAAAATGAATATTAATAATATATATAATCATATATTGTTTATTAATTTTTACTTAATTTATTTTTAAAAAATAATATTTAATATTAATAATATAATATAAAAAATTAAAAAATGAATATTAATAATATATTATTAATCATAACCATAACCATAACCAACTTGCCCAATTGTCCTAGATAGGATCCCCTCTCAGGCCATGAAAAGTATGTCCACAATGTGAGCATCAATGAAGATAAATTGGCCTGGAACCATAATGGATAGCTTGGATAAATTCCCAACATCAGGTGGCCTAACGTCATTAGATGATGTCTCTGAATGATATAAGTCACTACAAATGCATTTTGCTGGACTAGACTACATGTGTTTGGATTAGATTTTTCCACCATCTTTGTGGAATACAAACTACAATTCAACAATAAAAGCACCTTTTTAAAAATATGGACATTTCTAAAATGTAAAAATTATTAAAATGGATAGACAAATAAAACTTACGGAAATGTTGTTTGGAAATTGGCAATGGATGACTATAGGTCCTCTTAGAACAAGCTCATATTACCTAACAAGCTCATGGATATATTAACATAACATTATTAATATTAAAATAGGAAACATTTTATAAATATGATAATATTAATATTGTTTACATTATTAAAAAAACTATCCATAATTATTTATAAAAATAAAAATAAAATAAAGACATATTGTGGAGAGAAATTCTCTTGTAGACAAGAAAATATCATAAAAAAAATTAATATATAGTAAATTAAATTATTATTATTAAAATAAAATAAGAAATAATTTAAATTTATAATAAACTATAATGGTTTATATTTCAAATAATTACTTTAATTAAAGTTCATTATATTTAATAATGATTGCTTACGAATAGACTATGGTAAAATATTGTTAAGAGTTATTATAATTAATCACAATTAATTATAATTAAATATGGTCTATGTGTTGATTATATGATTTTTATGATTAATTATGATATTATGACTTTTATTTGACGTAAATATTCCATCCATGTCTAGGTTGGATATTTTGTGTCATAATTAAATATGGTCTATGTGTTGATTATATGATTTTTATGATTAACTATTATATTATGACTTTTATTTGATGTAAATATTCCATCCATATCTAGGTTTGATATTTTGTGTCAATCATATATAATATTGAGATCTTTTATCTATTATATATAGATGAAATTAATGAAAAAAATTAATCATAAAAACAATAACATTTCTTTAAATGTAATTAGTAAAAAAATATTATATATAGATGAAATTAATGAAAAAAATTAATCATAAAAACAATAACATTTCTTTAAATGAAATTAGTAAAATAAAAAACTAAACATAAGATAATAACATTTTTTTTTAAATTCTTTACATAATTATATACATGATATCTTATGTTAAAATTTAAAAATTATGTTGAAATTTAAAAATTAGATACATATCACTACGAGTTCATTACGGTTATATTCTATTTTTAATGGTTAATTTTTTTTTAACATGTGAAATCTGTCCTCATATCACTTAAAGCTTCAACAAAAACTTTAAGCATGGTATCTCTACACTATCTATGCACTTAGCAAAGATAGCATGGACTAAGCACTTGTGGCTTTTTATTTTAAGATGTAATAAATACCAAAAAATTCACTCAATGTTAAGAATTTCTTTTATGTGATTTATTCTTATTTTTAAATTTTTTAATAATAGCATTGTAAAAAAATGCATTAAGAGTGCACCTTATCCTAATTTATCTAGATTTTAATAATAATAATAATATTATAATAATTAAAAATTATATTTATAATATTTTTTAATTTTCATTATAAATAAAAATGATATTAATCTAGTTTTGTTTTTTTTAATAAAATATCATATTATTATATCAAAAAGAGGATGAATTTACTACAGACACATGCAAACTGCCATTTGTTCTTCATACACCGATTCCTTAAACTGAAACCTATACTACTATTAGCCAAGGAACAACCAAGACATAGATAAACCCGACCCAAATTACAAAAAGATTGAGGAACCATAGGAGCTATTCAGACGAGCTTTGATGAACTTGCACCGACCTTTGGAATAGAATTTGAAATTTGAATTGAATTTGAATTTGAAATTGAAATTGAAATTGAAATGTGAAATTTGGAATAGAATTTGAAATTGAAATGAGAAAATTTGAAATTGAAATGTGAAATTTGGAATAGAATTTGAAATTGAAATGAGAAAATTTGAAATTGAAATGTGAAATTTGGAATAGAATTTGAAAGAAAATTAGAAATTGAAATTGAAATGTGATGCAGATAGTCCTGAAGAGAGAAATTCAGTGCTTCGTGCTCCGCGAAGCACGAGAGGATCTGATGTTGCCCGACAGGGCGGCCATCGACAACGCTCCTGTTCACCGAGGAGTGATGCCAGGCCGGGGTCGGCTGCCGCTGGTGGCGGGCAGCAGGAGAGATAGTGTGTCGGTTCATCCCGATGACATACATGTGGATCCCTAGGAGGAGGATTTGCAACAAGACATGAGTGCATCAGGTGCGTATTTTTTGTTAGCACATTTTCAGTAAATTTTTAGTATATAATGCATTGAATTTTAGCTACAAGTTATAATATATATTTTTAGTAACATTTGTGTTTTGGTTTGGATCGCAGGTGCCCCATCAAGGGGATCGTACGATGATGAGGTTGTATAGATCACTCTCGCTGACATCATTTCCCAGCGAGAGTGGGTGAGCTCATGTGTGAGCACTTTGAGGGAGGATTCTCCCACACGGCGATCTTTGTCGATGATGTTATCATCAATTGATGAGATGTTGACCCTCTACAGGAGGGTAGGAACTCTCAGTGACATTTGGCGACATTCATGCCATAGGAGGAGAGATGGTGTCATTGGGATCCACAAATGGGAGGATGTCAAAGTCGCCATAAGAGGGCATGACATCAAGGGTGCTTTATTTGACATCCCTCCTGACTGTGCCCCCGGTCAACCGCTTAGACTCAGTAAGTTTAAGTTGGAGGTCGCTGCACCACATATATATGATAGATTCATGGGAGCGTGGGTCATGTTCCCCCACCATGACCAGGTCCCATTGTACTTTGCAAAACATGTTTATGCAGAGTTTGTTTTGGACATGCACCCGGATTACACTAGCACAGGGTCCCAGTTCTATGGGGCTGGTAGGGGATGCTCCTACCAACGTCCTGGAGCTCGGAGAGACCCTGCCTTCGTGCCACCCGCTCCGAGGTTGATACCGCTTCTAGACAGGGCGGTTATCAGGTCGGGGGATGTGGCACAATCATCCCAGCTTGCTGCAGAGGCTAGAGCTGACCTTGCAGACTTGTTGTTCACTGCCTTGGGAAGTGTTACTGTTGCTGCGCATGGAAAGGTATCTAGACCACCCCCTGCACCTGTAGAGCTAGAGATAGAGCATGTCTCTAGTGACATGCTCAGGAGTTTCGATCGCGAGACCCTATTGCGGTATGCCGAGTCAGCGCGAGATGCATACTTTCAGTTATATCGTAGATGCGTCACTACATGACAGGTATACTTTTGTACAATTATGTATATATGTTCTTCATGTTACATCATATCAATGTCGCAAATTGAATGGTCAATAATACTTAAGGGAGTTGTATTCTATTGATCCATGCAGGGGACCCCATTCATGGATCAACTCTTTGCTAGCGAGCCATCTATTGGTCTGCCAGTCGGGGTAAGTTATAATTTATGTTCCAATTTAATTTGTGTTTGAATATTATTTCTCAGTTTAAATAATTTGTGTTTTATTTCTTAATTTTCGAGATTTATGTTGTAGATCTTAACTTCAAATGAATTTCAAATTGTATAGGGAAACGGAAAGGTGGTAGATCCTGATTATGGACATGAGGACCGCAAAGGTTCTGACGAGCCGGGTCCAGAGACACATGTGAGTTTTAATTTATGTTCCAATTCATGTTATTTAGTCACATTTAGTAATTGATTTTTGTACTTTATGTTTCATTTTTTTACGGATAGCTTTTAAATTATGTTAAATTTAGTTTTAATTTTTAATAAATCTAACTTATTACATGTAATGGCATATTACATAGGCATCGCAACAGGCGGGTGTCAATGCTGCAGTGGATTTTACACATAGTTGGGATGTACCTCGAGTACATTATCCTGATGAAGGGCCATCTACCCGTATTCCTACCCAGATCTCGGATATCATCATTGACACGACGGATATGGCACAATTCCTTGAGGGTTTAGAGTCTCAGAGACAGCAGCAGGCTGCTGCACAGGAGGGTAGTTAGAGGGACGATCACAGGCCTCGTGGGGGTAGTGGCCGATGAGTTGATGATCTATACATTTTCATGTTTTGGATATTTTCATATTTTATATATTTTCATGTTTTGGATGATCTATATATACGTTATCATGTTTTGGATATGGATTCATATCATTTATACATGGACTTTTATCATATATGGACTTTGGATATTTTGTATATTTTATCATATTGATGTTTTCATGTGTATTTTGTATATGATTTGAAATCGATTGTTTTTTATATTAGATTTGGACATAGTTATTACAGTTACAAATTTATGTTTTGTCGTTTCAAATACAAATTTAATGTGTAGTTACAATTTAGTTCAATTTAAAATGCAAATTTCGACTACATTAGAGTTCGCATCTTCCAAAATTTAGAATTGAATACATACATTACGTTTTAAAATTGAAATTACAATTCCAATTCAATTACAATGTAAAATTTCCAATTTAATGTGTAATTTCAATTCCAATTCAATTGCAATTTAAAAGCTCGTTTTCAACTACATTACAATTGCATAAATGAAATCAACATGTAAAATTAGAATACATTTGAAATTAATAATTGAAATTTTGATTACATTATGTTGTCTACACATTACAATTCAATTACAATTTACACATTCCAATTCAATTACAATTTAAAATTAAAATCTCAAATTTAATGTGTAATTTCAATTGAGAATACAATGTGTTGTTCCAATTTACAATTTCAATTTCAATTACATTACAATTGCATTTGAAATAAAAATTTTAAATTATGATACATTGTACAATCTAAAATTTAAATTTTATAATTTTACCTTGTATATAGATGTATTTTAAATTCTCAATTTTGTAATTGAAATCAAAATTTAAAATTAGAATACATTTCAAATTGAAAATTGAAATTGACATTTTGCATTATGTTGTCTACACATTACAATTCACTTACAATTTCCAGATTCCAATTCAATTACAATTTAAAATTAAAATCTCAAATTTATTGTGTAATTTCAATTGAGAATACAATGTGTTTTTCCAATGTACAAGTTCAATTTCAATTACATTACAATTTCATTTGAAATAAAATTTTAAATTATGATACATTGTACAATCTAAAATTTAAATTTTACAATTTTACATTGTATATAGATGTATTTTAAATTCTCAATTTTGTATTTGAAATAAAAAATTAGAATTAGAATACATTTGAAATTGAAAATTGAAATTGACATTTTGCATTATGTTGTCTACACATTACAATTCACTTACAGTTTCCACATTCCAATTCAATTACATGGAAAATTTAATGTGTAATTTCAATTGAAAATTCAATGTGTTGTTGTATATAAGAATGTTTTTGTCCATTGAGAGTGTGAAATATCCCTTGAGACAAAATTATATAATTACAAATTATATAGTATGCAGGTAATCTTTGTGTTATTTTCTTTTAAGTGTGTGCTCTAATCTAAAGTCATAAATGTATGGTTTGTTTTCTTGGCAATGGGCATAACCACCTAGTTAATATAAGAAATGGAAATATGTTGATAGCAGATGCTTGTACAACTATGGTAGAAACTATGCTTGTACAACTATTTCATATGATTTATGTTTTGATGACAAATGGAGATAATGACACCATTTGATCCAACTAGGTAAGTTGCATATATGAAGGCATGTACAAGTTATTACCTTTCCATGTACTATGCTTGTATGTTGAATGTTCACATCAACATGTACAAAATAAATTTTTAAATTGAATGCGAGTATGTAAAGTTAATGAATGCTTACATCAACAAACAAAATAATGTTTTGTGAGACTATGCTTCCCAACTACTTATGACAAAACCTTACAAATCATTTTGATGATATGGACGAACATTCATTATGTCAATTATAACAAGTGTCAAGCAAAGGGATTTTCAACCATCAAATCACCATAACTAAATGCCACCCACGAATGTAAAAATTCTACTAGCAAGGTCAATCTAATTATTAATCAATTGCTTTGGAAGGAAACCAAATTGAAGGAGTGTTTTGGTGCCCTTCATTTCCCTTAGTAAGAAAAATTAAAAACTATGGATTGATTGCGGTCATGTCACAAAAAATATAGCTAAGGAAGAGTCACATATATACCACACATGGGTATGTATGAGACCTCTGGTTGAAGCTTCAATGATAGACTAAGAACAATCAAGGGAAACACAATAGTCCTAAATAGCAAAAATTCTAGGTTATCAATACAAGAATGTGTGGTCCAAACAATAATTATAATGCCCAAAATTTTCTAAATTCATATATTAAAGAATGTTGCACAAAATGGTAATCGATCACCAAATTCAAGTTCAAGGTAGGTGACAACATTGAGTATCTATTATATAGAGCATTGTCACATATGAATGCAAGGGACATAGAAGAGTTTAGAGGTTTAATGATAAAGTCTAGAGCCATATAAATTTCCCTGAAGGTGTGGGGACTCTCAATTGCATAAACAATGTATGCCTTAATCATCATACTCCTAAATTGAATTAAGTGGGCATGCATTGCATGCTAACCATGGTAGTTATCTCTCAATTCATTTTTTCTTGTGTTTTCAAGGTACTTATGATAGTTATGTGTTTTCAAGCTGCCCAAACTCATTTCACATGATTTCCATTCTTATAAATATGAAAATAGAAATTAAGTTTTGGCCATCATGAATTTTACTTAGTTGAAGCAATTATTTAGTGACCTAAAACCTAAAATACATAAGTTTATTGATTTTGGTTTAACCTTGAAATTATAATGTATAAAATTTTGCAAGTTTGGAATCAAAATTTAAAATTAGAATACATTGTACAATTCAAAATTTAAATTTCACCATTCCACATTGTATAGATGTATTTTAAATTCTCAATTACATTACAATTGTATTTGAAATCAAAATCTAAAATTAGAACATGTACATGTTCAAGTGTATTCACATTGGAGCACCATGACCCAAATTTCACAAAAGCCTCCCATCTGGTATTTGTATTCTTGACATTAAGCATAGATACAAAAATACATTTATAAAACAACCTCCACAAAATCTCCAAAAAAATATTACACAAGACAACATACAAACTATGCCAATGATGCAAGTGGCATACATGTAACTCATTGATCTGGTTAATGGGTTATAGGAATGCAAGTCTCCATAATATGATCATGGTCAGCTTCTGTCATCGTCCATCTCTTTGGATCACCTCTCTTCACCTTGATTTCTGTTAGAGGTATCCGAGCTGCAACCACCAAATGACTGTATTGACATGATATATATCCAGGCATAAAATCTCTGTAAATAATGTGAGCACCCTGTTTTTTCACTTTTTCAAAAAAGTGTCCCATTGGAACCATGTCTCCAACCTGGTATGTGAAGTCCCCATCTTGGTAGGGTCGCACCAATCTACTCTTTATTTGCGTGCACCGCATGAAATAGTATGCAACATTTTCTTGGTTGTGGAGGGGTGCAATGACAACGAATACATCACCTGCAAAATGCATTACAAATATTATTCAAATGTCCTACGTGCAAATTTCTACAACATTTGTATATGTGTAAGATATAATGAACTAATTAACTTAATGAAGACTCTTGTACCTTTCCTAACCATATCGGAAACTCGATCATGATCTAATGAGACCATTGCCTCTTTAGTGTGCATCTCTTGCCATGTTGGAATTGGATGTGGGCCCTTTGGATTAAGAGATACATATTTCCATGGTTTGATATATAAATCTTTTTCACAGTGATCAAGCCTGCATCTATTTGCATCAATGCAAAAATCGCAAAAGCAGGCATACTTCCTCGTTTCAATGGAAAATATGTCCCCCATATCTTTACTTCGAACAGAATGCAATTCCTTCATACCAGGGATGGTGTCACAATACCATGGAATGGATCTATTAACATCTCCAAGGGAAACATCCCAGAAGAACCTGCATGGAATTCAGTTTTTCATATGTAAATTCCTATCGAGTACATGTGTTCTTTTGGAAATGTTGATATTGAATGTTATTAGCTTATTAATTGAGTTTGGAGTTTATTATGTGCACACCGGCCTTGCTTGTTTGCGACCTTGATGTCCCAAATGACGTGTGCACCAATCAACTACTTCAGTGGAGCATTTGAGTCAGGTTGCACCATGACTCATCTGGTACCTCCGAAGTGCTCGTTTCACACATGCAACTGCGTCATCATGTTCACCCTTCCCATGCCCTATCTCAAAAAAGCTCCAGGTGTGTCGGATTCCTGTCTGTTTGTGTAGGCAACTCAACCAATAAAATGAGCGTGCCGATTTGAATTGCCCTACACACCCATCTGACCAAATCCAGTGTTCAGTAAATGATACCCCTCTCTGCCTGAATGAATCATAAATCAACCCAAAGCAGTTTTGAACGAACAATGTGTCATGCTCACGATCATCACTAACATAAAAATGGTACTCCTTGATCACTTCACGTGACTGGGGAGTGCTATCCCTACCATCAATGTTTTCCTGAGCATGTCTGTACAACACATGTACGAAGATAGACACCTAGTCGGAGTGATAGTACTCACTCTGTATATCTCTCTGAGGAGCAAAGGTGTAGTTCTCCACAAAGTCTACCACTGATAAGATTGTGCCCGGCTCAAATACCTCACGGGAATGTTTGAATTCTGAAGCTTGCCACCTGGACCTATGGGAGTGCTTTATGTATTTATAAATTTGACTTTGAAACTTCTCCATGAAATCTGAAACAGGAATCTCATCATCGAGCAAGTCGATCCTCTTGGATGGCACAGATGAAGAAGGTGTTGGATTCATGGTGACGTACTCGTACCTCTTCCACCTAACGATGATATCTGACAATCCATGGTGTGTTGGATTGATAGGAAAGTTCCTATGGAACAATGTCAAATCACCGCATTCATGGCATTTTCTCCCACCTACACACCTCTTATTGAAAAACAAGTATTTAGGATTCTTGTTGCATGGTATCATACAAATAAAATCTCGCACTGTGTGAGGAGCTAGTACACTGTTCCAGTGCCTTTTGCAAAAATCCAGAAATGTGTCATAGTATAGTTGAAATTCAACATGGTACCGACAGCAACAAGTGTCGCAAATCGTATTCGGCCTAATATACCACGGTTTCAATTTGTTGAACATGCTAAATGATATTTGAACACCAGGATTGGTTTCTTGGAATTCCTCGTAAAGTGCAACTCCCGTCATCTCCATCACATGCTTACAGTGCTCCTGATAAATGCCTCTGGATAAACATTATCGCAGGACATGCTTTCGATCTGGAATAGCACGAGAATGACTATCCCAAAACTCTATCACCTTTTCTCTAATGCCTGTTGCCATCCTATATCGATAGGGTTCCCTACAAATAAGATCCCAACAAGCAACTTCATCACTTTCATCTATCCGGACCCTGAATTTAGTATATTTGAGCAATGTTCTTTTTGAAACATTGAGCAATGATGCCATTGTTGATACCATTCGATTTCTTGAGGTGCTTTGTGCCACAACAACCATTGTAATTGCTTTACGAGTAGCTCGGGTATCATTGTTTCTTGATTTTCCAAATGAAAATAATGCAGTTCTTACATTTTCTATTGCATTTTGGCATGTCTTTTTTGTTTTAACATCTTGAAAACTCAACAAATTTGTGGCACGTTTCAATTTTTTGTGTTTTATCAACCCATGTAGGATTTGAGCTTGTGCCATCGTTGAATGTTGTTCAAAATATGATTTGATTATGTTATTGACATGCTCTCTAACTCTCCGACCAGGGATCGAGTTCCCAATTTCTTCTTGTGCAGAAACAACTGCACAATCCTCTAGAAAATTTCCACCCCTTCCAACCCCACTGCAACTCCCAATTATATTTTCAATGTGAGAGGGAAAGGTGTCATGTGATGGATGATCAGGATCATGAGGGGGCACAGGGTCATGTGATTCTTGATCACCATGATGTGATGTCTGACCATAATCTCTCTCCGCGTAACATGTAAATTAACAAACTGAAAATTGGTTACTTTATAGTTGTGCATTGAACTTAAAAATAGCCAGTAACTTGAAATTTGATGTGGAAATTGAAAAATTGCTTGTGAATTGAATTTTTCAACTAATACATTTAGCATGAGAATTGTTCTAAGTAAAAATCGAAATGGCTAGTAACTTGAAATTTGAAATTGCTCAAGTAAATTGAAATTGCTAGTAACTTGAAATTTCAAATTGCTCAAGTGATACGAACTGTTACACTAAAACCCCGAGGTGTTAGTGAAGGCCGCCCACTAGGATCTTAACATCTCACCACGCTCCATAGTCTAGACTTTGGGCTGGATGTGCGCCCGTACGGTGGTGTCCTCTCTGCATCGTACGAGCCCTAGACGAACACTGCAATGCCAACGTTGGATCTGAAACGACGCGGAAGTGATCGACAACAGTTCAGCTGAAAATAGATATGGACCCCAGGTATGTTCGGCTTCCTAACAGTTCCTGGGTGTTTCACTCAGCCATCAATATTGTCTGATGGCTTGCGTATTGGGGTAGTACCCTTCACTCCACGGCTCAGGTAAAAATGATAACTGCTTGGCCACAAACGACAGTTCTTGGTTTACCTCACGGGTGGAAACTAGTCAATCAGGTAGGGGTCGTTGCCCTTTTCGCTGACAGGTCCTCTCAATGGGCCAGCTACTTTGGGGTTCCTGTGGTACTCCTCACAATGAGTTTTAGGGCTTATACCCAAGTACTTCCCACAGTTAAGCGGACAGGGATTATTCCCAGATCTGAACTTGCAACAAATGCGAAATTGGTAGTAACTTGTACATTTAACTTTAAAATTGCTAGTAACTTGAAAATCAACTATATATATTTAAGTCAATATAATTATTAATAACTTGATAAAAATTATTGTGGGCATAAAAATTAATATCATTTACAATCATCACATTATATAATTGTGGGCAAATTTTCTTTATGCAATTTATGTCCATTTTACTTTTACATTACAAGAAAAATGTTATTTTAACTTTATGGTATAATTTATAAATAAATAAATATTTAAAATACAAGTTGCAAATCACCATGCAAAGAATAAATGATTACAACACTTCTACCCTAGAATTTCAAGGACAACATCATGCATCCCATATTATATATACGTGAAATAAAAATTTGAGATTGATTTTCTACCCATCATAACATACCTATTATACTCTAAATGTGGGGAAAAAAACATTGATTTATAGATGAATACGATATTTAATTAAAAACATTGTAGTGATATGATTGAGGGGAAATTCATAATTTTTAATGCAAAATAACATTTTTATTAGTTGATGATTTTGCAATTTCAACAATAGACATTTAAATGGAAATTGTAATTTTATTATAAATTGCAATTTAAGGATTTTTTTATCAATAATGCTTCACATATCAATGCAAGGTTGCAAACATTGCAAATTTAATTATTTTCAATTTGTCCTAACAAAATATATGGTTCTAATCATTAATCTTATCATGGTAATATGTCATATTATGCAAATAAAAATATATGTGATAGATGAATTTTTTTTTAAAGTAAACATTATAATTAAATAGCTCTTTGAACATTCATTTGTATTCAAATATTCATTACTATGAAAATATTGCCAACCACCATAACTATGAAAATATTCATTCATTTGTTTTCAAATTGAATAAATTCTAACTAATACATAACTATCAAACATGTAAATTTCAAAATATTCATTCATTTGTTTTGAAATCGAATTTTCTAACAAAACAAGAATTGAAATTACATTTAACTTGAAATTGTTAGTAACTTAAAAAATTGCAATTAGTTAAATATGTACAATTTAACTTGAAAATATAGTGTCTAAGTGTACATTTAATTTGAAAATTATTCTAATAACATTGAAAATTGTTAATAAAGTTTAGAAATTTCAAAATAGTTAATATGTATATACATTTTAACTTGAAAATAGAATCTAAGTGTACATTTCATTTGAAAATTGTTGGACAATAAAATTGAAAAATGTTAGCAAACTTTGAAATAATTTGAAAATTGTTTTAAAGCAACTTTGAAGCATAATTTGAAAATTGTTAGCAACTTTGAAATAATTTGAAAATAGTTAAAAATATGTTCATATATTAACATGAAAATAGAATATAAATTTACATGTTTCATTTGAAAATTGTTCTAATTTAACTTTGATTTAAAGCCACTTGAAAATTGTTCATTTAACATAAAAATTGTTGCAAACTTTGAAATTTAAATAACAAATTGATGAAATAAATAAGAATATAATTACAAATAAATATGAAACAAATTAAATTATGAAATTTAGTTAGATTTATTGGAAAATTGTTACTAATTTTGTAAATTATGTAGCATGATATTTAAATTATGATAGCATGTAATTCAATAATTTACCTTGGTTGTCCTCCATTGGAATTTGTTGTACCAAATGTGCATCTTCTTCTTCTCTCAACCTTGCTCTTTGTTGTCTCATTCGTTCTCTATTGTACTCACGTTCTTCATTGGCATTTTGTTGTCTAACATGTTTTATTTGTCTTTTTTTTTTCCCCATCAATCTACAATGAAAACATTTTTTTTTCTTTTCAAAATGTTATAAGAAACAACAATATGTTAGTATGAAATCTTGAAATATGCATATAAAGAAATCTTACATGAATCAATCTACAATGAAAACAAACAATTTTTTTTTCAAATTATTATAACAAACAACAAAATGTTAGTATGAAATCTTAAATTATGCCCACAAAGATATCTTACATGTCTAATGTCTAATGAGGTCTAATTTAGCAATATGAAAATGACAAATCTCTAATTCAACAAGATCAAATTCACTCTCTAATTCAACAAGATCAAATTGTTAAATCTCTAATGGAAAAAAAAAAACTAGAAATGAGGTAAATTATTTTTTGTGAATCTTTGTTTGTTAGTTATATACAGGTTCGTTGTTGTTTTTCGGATGGAAGGGTAGTTGGAAACATTAATTGTTGCCAACTCTTTTCGCGGTTTCGCCTCGGCTTCTTTATATATTTTTTTTACACAGACAAACCCTCGATCGAGCCTTTTTGACAGACGCTCGATCGAGCAAATACATCGATCGAGGGTTTAATAACACCTCGATCGAGGTCTTGTTAAACCCTCGATCGATGTATCGTTAAACCCTCGATCGAGGTTCTGTTAAGCCCTCGATCAAGGATTTTAAAAAAGCTCGATCGAGGGCTTAAAATACAGGCCGAGAGCCCCTTTCTCAGCAGCATGGAATGTTGGTTTGCCTTCCATAGAGTTAAACTATGTCATTAAATGCTCATTAATGAGCGGACTTGATACCATTGGATTCGTCAACAAATCCTCTATCCAAATATATAAAATTTACGAATTGTTATCTTCATATGTTTGTTGTTTTTAATTTTCTACTAAAAGTTGCCCTAAAAAACCATGCCGACAACTTCGATTGAGCTCAAAGATAAAGCCACAACATTCAAAATACACATCCAAAAAAATTGAAAAAATACAAAAGCCCCAGATAAACGCGTCATCTTTAAAAGGGTATTTTTAGTTTTGCAAATTATGTAAAAAATCAAAAGATTTCGTGCACGCACACACATGTGTGCAAAATGCGACTTAAATATTCATTGGTAAGTTTCGAAAAATAGTAATAAATATAATTTTTCGAGAAAAATTAAAAGAAAAATATGTAAGCCCTAGTGCACTCTATCTAAATCATGTTCACATATTTCATTTTTAAAAATTATTACTTTAACATTAATTTATTGTGCACGCACACAAACTACTTGTTAATTGCTCTTCAAATTTTTAAGTACACACGTTTCATTAAATCAAAATTCGACACAATATATGGCATTGGTATATTTCGAAAAAAATATTATTGGAAAGCCAACATAATTCTTTACATTTCATTTTTCAACCGCATGTCAAAATTCATGTGGCAAGTATGAGTTTCGAGGGCTTCAATTTAATACATGGGTAAAATTTCTGTTTTTCACCGTCATATTTGGCCAAAGAGAGTTACCCATCTTCATGGAATCACCCTCATGCAAAATTTTGAAGACAACTTCTAGATGGTGCAAGTGTTCCTCCCATGTTTTGCTGTAAATTAGAATGTCATCAAAGAAAACCAAAACAAACTTACGGAGCTGTTTGCTAAATATTTGATTCATGCATGACTGAAATGTGGCTGGAGCATTGGTCAAACCAAAAGGCATGACAAGAAACTCAAAATGGCCATAATGACATCGAAAAGCTGCTTTAGGCACATCCTCCTCCTTCATTCAGATTTGGTGGTAACCAGATCTAAGATCAATTTTTGAGAAGAATTTTTCTCCATGTATCTCATCCATGAGCTCATATATTCTTGGGATGGGATATCTATTTTTGATTGTCTTCTTATTGAGGGCTCTAAAATCAATGCACATTCTCAAGGTCCCATATTTATTCTTCACCAAAACAACTGAAGAAGCATAGGGCTAGAGCTTAGTCTAATGAGTCCCAAATCCAAGAGCTATTGGATAGATTTTTCATTCTCCTCTCTGAAATTTTTAGGATGCCTATATGGTGGAATTTGTATAGGATAAGTTCCCTCCTCCAAAACATTGTTGTGCTCAACTCCTCTATCCAGTGGCCTTCTAGGGGGGAGGTCTCTAAAAACCTTTGCATATTTGTGTAGGAGATGGCTTATCTCCTTTGGATGTTCTAAAATATTTATTTTTGGTTTGGTTTAAGTAATGAAACATTCAACATCCCATTCAATATCTCCATGCCTCAATATAGACCTCATACTGTGGGAAGTCACTACTTGATTCAGATAGGTGTGCTTCCCTCTGACAACCCTTTGTTTTCCTTCCGAATCTTTGAATTTCATTTCATGAATTTGATATTTCATTGTATGCTCCCCTATAGACTACAGCCATTTCACTCCCAAGACCACATTAGTATCAGAAACATCAACCACATAAAAACTATAAAAAGAAGTGTAATTACCTATGGTGATTTCTAGCTTTGGAATCCATGTTTTGCACTCCATAGTGTTGTGACCTGGAATGACGACTGTGAAGCCATCAAATGGTTCAGTAGGTAGCTTCCTCCTCTCCACCATGTCTGCATCAATTAATTTATGTGTGGCTCCTCTATCTACCAAAACTGAAACTCTTTGTCCTTGTAACACTCCTCTGCACCGAATAGTATGGAAACGAGGCACTGCTGAAAGTACTGCCATCCTTCCTTTGTCAGGTGAAGGATGATTTTATTCTTGTTTCCCTTCTTATGTTGTACCATATCCCTCATCTTGGTCTGATATGTGTCCTTCTTCCTCGATACCCCCTTCATACTCATCATTATCAGAAAACACTTCAATGTATTGTGCTTTCCCCTTAGCATATTTATGCCCTAGTACCCAAGGTTGGAAGCATGTGTAGCACAATTTCTTTCTTTTGAGTTCTTCCCTATTTGATCCTTCTTTCTTATCCTTTCTAAATGTATCTCTTTTCCATGGCTTCTTTTCAAACCTGAACTTGGAAGGGAAGTTAGGCTTGGGAGGAAACCTTGTCCTAGGTAGCACATTTTGTAGGTCTCTTGTCAAGTTCATGGCATCCTTCAATGAATTGGGCTAGTGGGCCTTAACTAAACCTTTTAAAGATTTAGCCAAACCTTAAGTAAACAAAAATACTAATCTTACCATAGATATATCATCCACCTTAACTGATAATTTTTGGAATTCCATCATATACTCAATAGGGGTTCCAACTTGCTTCAACTGGGCTAGTTCTTTGAAACGCAATTCTGGATCTTTTTGCTCAAATCTTTCTAATACCCTGTCAACAAAATATCCATATGTTGTAACCTGATCATGTCCCAAGGTTTTAATACCATGGAACCACCAATCATTGGCTTCTCCTTGTAGATGCAAAATGGCCATTTTTAAAGCATCATCTTCCACCATAGGATTCAGCTGAAAATAAACATCTAGTTTTTGTACCCAAGTATTTGCAGAACTTTGGGGTGAGCCATCAAAAGTGGAAAGGGGAATTTTACCAATGGCACAATTCATTTCTTTATTATTAAATGGAGTTCTATTACCTTCCCTCATTTTGAGTTTGCTTGATACATTAAAGAATTGGTCAAATGGTAGAGTTCTTCTACAATCTTCACTCAACTTTTCTCATTCTGTCACCACTTCTTGCATATCAAATTGGTCGATAGGTTCTTCTTTGACCTCAATAAACTTAGGTGTAGTAGGCCTTGGTGTGCTCTGAAATTCATTAGGTCTATTATGGGGTCCTGTGCTTGAGAAAATATGCTCACCCATTGCCTTCTTTTCCTCAAAATGAGAACTATTGATGCCTCCTATTACTCCTTTGCTCCCAAGTTGACTGGCCAATAATTCAAACCCTTTCATGATCTGTTTCTTCATATATTCAAAGAATGGTTTCATGAATTAATTAAATTCATCCTTATCCTCTGAGGTCTCCTTCTCATCCCTAGCCATAGTTTTAGCAAAATGCACTTCTTTTCCTATTTCTTCCTCTTCAACAACAACACCTTCAGTTTCAGTTTCTAAGGCTGGGGGATTATTTTTGTGACTTCTTGTCTTCATAAATGGTTATCCACATCAGGTGCAAGGACCATGCTCTAATAACATGTGTAGTGTCCCTTTCTAATAATTTGCACAAACTAGGAAAAATTGCAAATTTTAACCAATTCAACCCTTAGACTAGTATTAACCCAACTACTTCCGAATGGCTCCAAATGCTTCTGAATGGGGTATGAATGAGTTTGGAAGGTATTCATACATATAAGTGAGGATTATGGATTCTTAAAAACCCTTAAAACACTTCTGCAACATTCATTTACAATCTGGAATAAGTAGGGAAAAGTACTAGTCAAATCGAGCTTTAATCCCCCAAGGGTAGTGGTTAAAGATGGCTCTCGAAATGTTGTTAAACCTTTCCAAATTTAAGAAAAGAGGTATGGTGATAAGAAATGGATTTAATGATATCCCCAATGTATCATCAATTAGTTCTTATGGCCTTCTTCAACTCCCTTAAATCATATGTTTATATGTAAGTCTTCACATAGGGGGGAAGCTAGTAATTTTCACCATATGTTATGAAATTTAAAATTTAGATGCCAAGGGCTTGTGAAATGCTAATGAAACTTCCTCAGAAAATTAATGACACTCCATACATCAAAAAAATCACAGAGAATGACTGATACAATTCGAAATAATGGCTCTTCAAGCTCCAACAACAAGATATAGAGAAAATGGCATCATTTATGCATTGTTTGGTATTTTACATAGTTTCACTTGGTATTTAGACCTGAGAGTCTTCTGAGCAGTAAATAAAGAGTATATATATCAGAATATGAATAAATGGAGATTCTTGGACTCTCACAAAGAGATCAACATCTCACCAAAGGTGCAATTTCTCCAGGGGCCCAAATATGCAAGAAAATGTGAAAGAGATGCAAGAACAATTTGTAGATGAATGAACCACGAGCTTCCATGTAGATTCAACCTGTAACTAAATACTCCATTGTAGCTCCAAATGAAAGTTTTGAATGGCCTCTCCAATTGACAATTAGGATGGGAATCTTTCGCCCTCGAAATTGGTGCTAAGGCAAGTAGACTAGCTCTCTACCAGCTCTTCTCTCCAAATGCAAAATGTAAAATGATCAAAAGCTGGTATTCTTCTTTGTTCCCGACTTTTATAAACTTCCTAAGGCTTCCCCAATTCGAATTCCATCCATGAGCTTCATGCCAACTCAATTTGGGAATATCCAAGTATCCCACTTGTCCTTCCAATTCTAGCCTCCTCCTTCACCAAATTCGAATAGCTGTCTCTTTGGATGCCCTAATTCACTTGTGCACCTTCTTGGAAGATATTTTTAGCCCTGAAATGTCATGTATGTCATATTTCAGCCATCAAGTCTGATTTTTCAAAAATTTCATAGGCATCTTCATCATTGGTGTCATAGAAGCTAGAGAATCTAGCCCAAGTGTTCCACTAGCTCCAAAATGCCTCTTCCTCTCCCATGGGAGTTATTCTTCCTCTACATTTTGAACTCATTGAGTCATTCCAAGTAATATTCCCTTCCAACTACCCCAAGAATAATGTACTCCACCTTGCATTCGAATGGGTGAGAGTGGAGTGCCATGTGGCATGGGGAATCTAGCTTTGTGGGGGGGTCCCATACCACCTATGTGTCTCCATGACCAAGTGCCGTCTTATTTTCTCATCATAAGTAATTTTTTTTCCCCGCATAATATATTTATTCCAAACCAAAGTCCCTTTGGGTTTATTAGTCTCCTTATTCCAATTTTAATGTCTCCACCCCAACCTAGGAAACTAGTAGATTGGTAGAATTTTATCCTTTTGGAATTTATTTGAATGGGGACATTACATCGCTGGAGTGTAATGTAGAGATGCATTTCCCCACAGCTTTGGCTATCCCTATGGCAGGGAATTTGCTGTAACACATCTTTTTCTTGTTTTATATATTTTGTTTTCTTTTATATATTTTGATTACTTTTTATATATTTTGATTTTTCTTCATATAAATATGTTCTTTTAAAATATTAATTATATATATATATATATATATATATATATATATATATATATATATTTTCCCAGGAAAAAAAGCGTAATTTTATTTCAGCAGAGGTGAACAAAATTACATTCTGAATATGCACGTCAAGAGTGCATGCGTATACAAGTACAAAAACTGTAACTGTGATATAGACAAAGAGTCATCTCTCCACTTTCTTAGTGTGATAATATAACCACTGATCCATAACTGATAATTCCAAGTTAGAGAAAGTTTGTAACAGCTCCTCAAGCTTCAAAAGCCTGATAAGACCAAGATAAAGTATGTTTGTAACAGCTCCCCGAGCCTCAAAAAAACCGATTATGTATCTGATATAAAGTCCAGTCCATCATGACTGTTGATCCAACATTTACTTCATAGAAGTAAAATCATATTAACAACTTAATCAAAAAAAGAAAAAAACATAAGGAAACCTGAGAGAGGTTCCTCATCTAAGTGCCATAACATCCATAAAGGGCCGGTGATAATATTCAAATGATGTCCCATCTCGGAATTCCTTTACTTTCCATAATCCCAATGCCATGTTCCTACCTTCTTTAAAAGCCGCGTCTGTCTCCGAGTTATTCTCCCTATAAACATGTTTGCAAGAAAAGTGAACAAATGAGTGCTGCAAATCATGGATATACTATAGGATATTTGCTAGTCTAATATCTCTGCACTGTTGGATGCCAATAGAACAGTTGAAAACATTCATAGAGTCACCAAAGACATTAAGATTGTGACATCCTTTCTCAATAGCAAACAATAATAGGAGTTCGTAACTCATGAGTTCTGCATAATTATTCCCACTAACACCCAAGCCCCAGAAAAGATGAAAGTAGTCTGTGATAGATAAATGTAGGACCGTACCACCCCCACACACATTGTCCTGAGAAACACCATCGAAGAACCCCCATGGAATATACCGATCTATATCCATCTCCAAAATCACCCTTTGTTTTTCAGCTTTGACATACTGGGGGAAAGCAGTAAGGAAGCCACAAATAAGAGCCGCAGAGATAGAAGGTGTGCATGGTTTATCCGAGAAGAGTAGATTATTCCATGCCAACCAAATCCCCCAGCAGACCATCAAAGGTAAATCTTTTACCGTTTTTCCAATGGGATCAGCATTCCAGTTTTCCCAAGCTAGTACCATTGAATTACCTACCCAAATGTACCGTGAACCGGTAATCAAGGAACATTCCGCCCAAACATTGATCGTGAAAGGACATTGTAAAAATAAGTGTAATATAGTCTCCCTAGCCGCTTTGCATAAGATACACCACCCTAGTCCAGCCCAATTCTTATGTTGTAAATTATCCCACGTTGGTGCCGATTTTTCAAGAATATTCCACATGAACAGCCTCTACTTCATAGGGCACTTCAGTTTCCAAAGTGGCTTCCACCACCAAACCAGTGCCCGAGGATTTCCAAAAATCTTGAGACTGATGTACCCATCCTTTGGAGAATATTTGCCTATCGGAGCACCTTCCCAAACTAGAGTATCATCCTTGTCCCGAAGAAGAACATGTGAAAGGATAAGTTCCCTATAATAATGACGCAAATCCTCCTGTTCCAAGACCGTCAGAGCCAAAGTGTTAACATCCCTCCAAGTTTGGACCCGGGGTCTATCCAACACCTGATCAGCTAACTGGGATAAGAAAATGATACCTTGGGTCCGCAGAGAAGCCATCAAGTCGTCCGATAAAAGATATCGACCTTCACACCCAAACCAAGGATCTTCCCCCACCTGCAAGCAGCTTCCACTACCAATGTCCCAAGACAGCAAGTCACTCACCACGAAAAAGGAGTCAATCACTGCTTTCCAAATGACTGACCCTCCACGGTGAATCTTCATAGGATTACGAACCCAGTCTAAGAATGAAGCTGGAGCAATGTATTTCTGAATGACCGCCCTCGTCTAAAGACTTTCAGAATTTAAAATCCTCCATCCCCCTTTAGCCGCCAGAGCTTTGTAAAATAAGAAAATGTTTTTTAATCCCCAGCCACCCAAAGCCTTAGGAAGTGCAATCCTCTACCACCTGACCCAAGGAGAAACAAAGTCCCCTTTCCCACTCCATAAGAAACGAAAACAAATTTTCCAAGCCTTCTCCAACGTTCCTTTAGGGATCCAGGAAAGAGACATCCAGTAAACTGGAATAGCCTCAAGAACAGATTTCACCAATACCAGCCTGCCTACCCGCGAAAGCCACTTATGACTCCACACCTTCAACCGTTTGTGAATTTTTTCAATAAGCCAATTCCAGTCCTATTTAGTATAAGCATTCGGATTTAAATGGAAACCCAGATATTCGATGCCCACATTCAAAGCTGAGATAGTAAAAGGAAAGACCCTGCTAAAATCCTGAACCTCAGTATCTCTTAACAAATGCACCGACAAAGTAGATTTCCTTTCATTAATATTCATCCTAGTGGCTTTAGAAAAGAGTTGTAAAATATCCCGAAGAGCTACAACATCACTGTGCAAACCAGTACAGAAGATAAGAATATCATCCACAAAAAGTATATGAGTGATGATAAACTCCGGGGCCACCTGAATGCCATGAACAGTGCCCTCCCTACAAGCTTCTTTGAGTTCCTTGCTCAGCCCTTCCGCTACCAGCAGAAAAAGTAAAGGAGACAAAGGGCACCCTTGACGAAGGCCTCTCTTGGAGTGAAAAAAATGGGAGGCCGCCCCATTAATGAGAACAGAGAAAGAGACCGAAGAGATGCAACTCATAATCCACCTGATAAAATCCACAGCAAATACCAGATGAGTAAGAAGCAAATGAATATAGAGCCAACTCACCTTATCATAAGAATTCGATAGATCGATCTTAAGAATAGCCCCTTTCAGCTTCCTTGATTTCATGCTATGGAGACCTTCCTGAGCCACCCCAATAGCCTCATGAATCTGGTGTCCCTCCAAAAAACCAAATTCTTAAGCTGAGATATGCTTAGACAAGATAGGTTTCAACCTTCTAGCAATAATTTTGGTTACTACCTTATACACATAGTTACACAGGGAGATGGGTCTAAAATCACCAAGAGAGGAGGGATTGTCCGACTTAGGAATGAGTGCAATGAAAGTAGAATTAAATGCAGTCGGAATCCTCCCAGAGATGCGAGTATCTTCAACCACCTGTAACAGATCATCCCCCAGGAAATCATACAATGCCAGGAGAAACTCATTGGTCCAACCATCCGGTCTCGGGCTCTTGTCTTTCTGAAAAATTTGAAGAACCCCCTTCAACTCCTCCTCAGTAACCATTGCCAACAGGGCCTGGTTATCCCCATCTTCGACAAAGCGAGGCAATAATTGTGCCACCCTAACAACCTCAGCAACCGAAACCTGTGTCAGGGCCTTAAAAAGATTCTGAAAATGTTCAACCCCCACCCTAGCCATACCCTCAAAAGTGGTTTGAGGTACCCCCAATGAGTCTTCCAGACTCTAGATCGTATTGGCAGCCTTCCTTCCTTTCGTATAAGCATGAAAGAATTTGGTATTCTCGTCCCCCACCTCAAGCCAAATCGCCCTGCTCTTCAACCTCCAAGTTTCCTCCTTTTCCAGCAATAAAGAGTTTCTCCTTCCTTCCAAAGAGACCAGATGTGCCTTTTCCTCCAGAGTTCCCAAACCCCCATTCCCCGAATCATACAGAAGGCCCAAGTCCACCTCAATCTGCTTAAGTTCCCTATCCTCCCTAGTTCTCTTCTCATGAGCTCAGTTCTTGATAGGACCTTTAACCCTCTTAATATTTGTAGCAAATTGAAAAGAAGCAGAAACCCCAATCCTGGGGTTGAAAGGAACCCACAAGGAGCGGACCAGATTAGAAAAGGACTCATCATTCAACCAAACCTTGTTGAACTTCAAAGGACCAGCTGGTTTGTCAGGCCCAGGACATAGTTCAATAAAAATAGGAAAATGATCAGAGGACCCCCTGGAGCCCACCCACTGCCTCATGAGAAAGAACCTGTCCACAAAGGAGTCTGAAACCAAGAACCTATCCAATCGCTTCGACACATGGTTATCTCCAGTCCGATTATTCCGCCAAGTAGGCTTGAGCTTGATGGGTTCAATATCAATCAGATTGCTGGTCAAGAGTTTTTGTGGGGAAAATCCAGCTAGAGGATCAGAACGAGCTCTAGTACCCCAGACTTCAGACTGACCCAAAGAAAAATTGAGATCTCCTCTAAACAAAAGATCCCCACCTTGTAACAAGGGATTCTGAAGAAGTGAATCCCAGAAGGGGACACGGTTAATATAAGGACCATAAACATTAACCACAGTAAAAACCTCACCAATATCAAGAGCTAAACATGACATCCCCATAACGGATTCCATCCCCCACAGATTATGTAACTTAATAGTTCTGACATTCCAGCCAATTGCTAGACCACCTGAATGACCACGAGCATCCAAAGTAACAAAACGCCAACCACTGAACCAACTTTCCAACAAAGATTTTACCAACACACCGTCACCCATAGTTTCTTGAAGAAGAATGATATCTGGCTGTTCAAGAAATACCACTCTCCGAAGAGATGATATTTTTAGGGTATCAGCCAGACCCCGACAATTAAAAGACATGATATTCATTAGCGACCATTTTTATGGGTATGCACCGCTCTAAGTGCCCTGTCAATAGTCACCTGTTTACCTTCCAAAAGATCTAAATTTTCCTTGGACTGAGCCTTAGAAAGAAAGGATTTCCTTCCATGACCTTTGATAGAGTAACCCTCCCCAGCTCCCAAACCCCCAAGGGTGGCTTTCATGGTAGACCTAAGGAAATAACCCAAATCTGAGCAGTCTTAGGGAGAGAGGGGTGCGGAAACATTCTCAGGGGGTGGTTCAGGATCAGGAATAACAACTGGATCAGCAGAACTCTCCTCAAGACATATAGCACGGAGATCAATAAAAGTGGTTTTCCTCAGAACAGATGTTGATGAGATATTCAAGTTATTAAGAGCCTCCACCCAGTCTAATTTTTCCAGAGAGAAATTATTTAAAACAAAATTAAAGGAATGAGGGTTGATAGGAGGAGGAATACCCGTAGCTGGAGCCAATGATGGTTGAAGAGCCGCCAGTGGATCTGCACCAACACTAGCATCTTTGACAGGAAGCTGAACTTCCTCCACCAAAACTCCCGGAGCCTTCCCATGGTCGCTTCCAGAACCCTCCCTTTCAGAATGAGAATGAACCAGAGAAGGGGGCCCTTCATGAAGGGGAGCAACACCAACCTTTGACTTAGATTGAACACCTCCTTTCCGACTTCGGAGAGGCATCTTGCAATCGGCCACCGGATGACCATAAGCATGACAACACCGGCAACAAAAAGGAACATTTTCATAATCCAATTTTTGCACATAGGAAAATGACCCCCAACTAAGAGTGACATCCGCAACAAGACCATCCCAAATGTTCAAATTTACCAAGATATGAGCCACTTTCCTCTGTCGTGACTGCAAAAAATTGTAATCTCCCTCCAAATAAGTACCAATAAGGTCCACAATGCCTCTGAAATGTCTCTCTGACCAGTAATGTAAGGGTAGCCCAGGAAGACGAACCCAGATAGGGACCAAATCCAATCTTTCACGACTAGCATCAAACATCGGGTGCCACGGCTTGATCATAACAGTGCAGTGATCCCAGCTCCAGTTGTGGTTAAGAAACCACTGTGCATGATCTGCACACTGGAAATTAAAGGCAAACCAGTTCTGCGTCAGTTCCACTACCTCAGGGACGTATCCAATCTGTTTGGACCATTGTTCCATAGACCACTCCTCAATGGTGCTCAGTGAGAAAGAACGAACTAAAGCCTTCCCCACCAAAGTAATGTTAGTCATCTTGAGAAGCTGGTGCCACTCAATATCTTCACCAAGAGCATAATTATACTTGGTGCGGCTCAGCTTCAACCACCGCTTTCGCCCACGCTTCACCGGGATGTTTGCATATTCAGAAGATCGGTCGCCCCACTCATCCGAGCTAGTACCCGAGTCCACCAATGGGCTTGCAAACCCACGTTGTTCCTGAGCCCCCAAACAGCCCTTGCCAAAATCTTCCAAAGGTCCTCGTGCCCTCTGTCCAGAATACAATGGATCCGTCAGAGTAATAAGTGGGTCGACTGCCCCAAGATTCAAAGCACCTTCTGGGTTGATACCTCGTACCTCATCATGAAGGCCATTGAAGGCCTGTACCACCTGAGCCGAGGACCAAAATGAAGCAGTTGTCCCCCGCAATGGAGAACCAGAGCAAACCCTAGGAAGCGGATCCATCAAGAGATTATCATGAGCCGTAGATTGAACCAAAAAAATGGATGGAGAAAACCCAAGCCCCTGCTTCGCCCCCCCAGAAGTAGTTTCCACAAGATCATACTGCCCTCAACCGCCACATCATTCCACCCCAATCTAGGTGTCTGAGACCAAATCTATTTCCCATCCGACGGGTCGAATGAATAGTCTACCAGCTCATCAAAACCTGCCATCGTGTAAGAAGTTACCACAGTAAAAATCAGAATAGAAACGGTAAGAAGAAAGTGTAGTCAAAACCTGAATAGTAGGTTAAGTTCATATTACAAAAGGAAAATGCTTATCAAAACATAACCCCCCCCCACACCGATCGAGATCCAATCATCCCAACACGTCCTCCAACTCGCTGACAGCCTGAAAGGTCCCGTCAGAACCAGAAAAAGATGGCCGCCGGCGGCCATCAGGGGCCATCAGAAAACCTCCATCTTTATCAAACCCTAGGGTTCACCACAATCCTCATCCTAATATCCTATATATATATATGGGAGAGAAATACAATTTTAACTTTGAAATTTCTTATATTTAATGTTATGATATTAGTCATTGTTATGTTATATAATTTTTTTACTAAATTTTTTTACTAAATTTTTTTATTATATAAAATAATTTTTATTTTTGATATTTGAAAAGATATTCTTGTCTTCTCTAAAATATTTCGTATTAAATTATTTATTTTTATTTTATTTTAAATATTTATAAAAGGTCAATTTGTCAACAGGGCGACCTAGGTTCAATTCCCCTTTTAGGGGTGAGCTGGTTGGGAGGAGACACCCAAAATCCAACCAGTTGAGGGTTGGTGTTGCCTTGGCCAGGCGCGATCCTCGAGTGATTTTGACGGCTTCAATGCCCCTAGGTCATGGTTTCTTAGACCAAAGGCCACTCTCGTAAGACACATAAATTCTAAGAAATTTTTATATATAAAAGAATAGTCCATTATTATATTGAGAGTACAATAAAAGTAATTAAAAATATAAAATTAATCAAAATAAAAGCAATTATATGTTGGATGATACAACAATTTTACGAAAAGAAATAACTGTCATGATAGAAAAATTTGATGGTTAGAAATTTATCTTTTGAAAACATGTGATATTGTTGAATGGAAATAAAAAAAAATCAACAAGGAAAAAAATTGCCTCTTGATATTCATATTAGAATGAAAGAGAGCAACGCTTTGTAAAACAAAATCTCTTCACAAATAGAAAACATATGCATGCTACCCGTTATGCCAAAAGAACTTAGAAAACTATGAGACAATAGTTCTAAACAGTCCTAGAAACAACCATATAAGTCTGGATTACAGACCTGGTATGGGCCATAGCACCTGCTTATACATCAACAAAAAAGAAGTCTTGTCCTACAAGACAAAAAGGAGTATAACTAGTGACTTTACCACTGTATACATAAAACAAGTCAACCAAAACGGATTTCAATAAATCTGTGACAGCCTCAGTACATATAGAAGGAACCATTAGAGATTATTGTATTTTCCAAGTGTTCCTCATAAAACAACATGCCTTCTTCCAACCATGTATATTTTTTAGATAAGGATTCAACATCAGTATTTATCTCCATATATATATGCTGACAAGTAATGAATCTGAAAGAAGGGATTAGATGTTTGATATTTAGACACCACTGATCCAAAGAGGTCACCTACAAATAAAATAAGTTGGAATTCCATTTGATGATAATCTTGGAGTCCCCTAGAACCTGCAGAGAAGTGATACCCATATGAGTACCAAAACATGATAAACACCATAGAGAAAACAATTATTCTCTATTGTTTGTTCCCTCACCACATCCCATCCATATAGATAAAAAATGGTCATCCTTTATTTGTATAATCTGCCACACCCACAAAGACCATCCTAAGTAGAGCCATCAAAATAACCAACTCATTTGTTTCCAACCGGAATAAGATCTTTACAAATTCCAAACTTTTTCTTATTTCCCTTCTATAATGTTCCAGGAAGTATGCCAAAAATTTAGAGCAGACAAAATTTATGTTATGTTTCTTATCATTGAAGAGAATATAATTTCTATATATCCAAATACCCCAGCATATAAATACAGGGATTTCTTTGAAATTTTTCATTTTAGTAGTCCATATCTCCACATTTTGAACCAAAGGTAAAGTGTCCCAAGTAGCATTGATATGAAGATCACTAGAGATCACCCTCCAAATATTCTTTGTAATGGAGCAGTAAACAAATAAACGTTGAACAGATTCAACATCCATAAGACATAAAATACAAATATTTAGACCTTCCCAGCCTCTTTCCACTAAGTTATCCCAAGTTAATATCTTGTTGTCAAAGCATAGCCACATGAAACACTTTAACATTAGTGGAAATGACCATTTCCATAATTTTGTATACCACCATTATCAATGGAATCAATGGCGGAGGAAGAGATAATATCACAAATTGAATGGGCACTAACCTTTCCATCTGTATTCCAATTCCGGACAATAGAATCTTCAACCTCTTTCAGTTTGATGCCCGCATGTATAAATGTATTCGGTCTAATCACTAGCCATCTCTCCATGCAAGCCCATTTTTGTAGATGAGAGCCACTGATCCCTATTTAAGTCACCAAGTCTCCAAATATGAGAGAGGTATTCAAACCTTGCTCGGGTTAGAGTATTTATCAGAGGGAAAGAATAATGCTTGTCAAAAAATATTAAAAAAATCCATATCCGATCATAAAATAAAAAATTAAAACCACCACAGGTCCATCGTAAACCTCTATCTATCAAGCACCAAAAGGGATCAAATTTTTTGAGGTGTAAATCTTTTACTTGAGGTATAAAAAATTCAACATACAAAAATTTACACTTCAAAAAATTGGATCCCTTTCAGTGCTTGATAGATGTGGGTTTAAGATGGATATACACCAATTATTTAAACACTTAATTATTTAAAAAAGCATTTAAAAATTTAAAAGTTATTTAGATAATAATGACATTAAATTTTGATCTGTGTCACCCAAAAAGTTGGAAGGAGGACAACAAAGTCAACTGAATGAGTCGGGATCTGTTATGGTGGAAGCTAGAAATGCTTAGACTAAATAAGGAAACCAATGTAGATAATAAACAACAAAAACGTTTGAAACAATAGATAAAACCATTCACATGAAAATGCAAGCCAAAAATTGATAACATAGAAACCCCAAGAGTGAAAACTTTGGTTTTATTGAGTGGTTGTATGTGGTACATTAGTCTCTTAAGTCTGTAATCCAACCTTGTATCAAGTCGTACTAATTCAAAAGGCTCATTTACATGAATGGACGTAAAATGAAGGAACTGTGAGGAATCAATTAATCCTTCTCTTTTTGGACCCATCTTAGTGCTTTCGAGAATGGAGAACCCTTTCACATTCAGGATTACATGTATATATACAAATATGGGGGACGCTTTGGTTTCAACTCACCGTGTTTCAGTTGCAAAGAATCGGTTACACTTTGATTGAAAGGACCAACCGTGTTCTTCCCATATATCTACTAGAAGAAGATGAATAGACATCATCGCAATGTTGATGGTGTCTTATCAATGCCTTATGACTGTTGAGAATGTTGTCAAACATGTGTTGAATAATAAAATTCCACAGGGCATGTATGATGAATGATTATTGCATAATATTCTATGGCTCAACTAAGTCGATGGAGTTTCTAATCCCCTGAGTTGACTAAGTCGACTGTGACCGAGATTCAAGCAAGGAGTCGACTGGGAATAGGCATTAGTCGATTCTTGGAATGGATCATACCTCCCTTGTTAAGTGGAAATGGTCCTCATTGTCTGCTCGTGTAGATGAGGAAAATTATGCTCCAATTTAGTGATAGGATACCACTTTCCTTTAGCTTGGATTTGTCCTACTTTGGCCACCTAAAACAAGGGAATCAATTTGCATCCTTGTATGGTGTGCTTGCTGTCCTATAATGGTGTCGATGGAAAGAGGCTCTTGAACATATGGATGGATTTCTACTAGATCTTTCGGTTGTAAGTCAATTTGTTCCAGTAGTGGCGGAAAATATGGTCGAAGCAAGTCCACATTGAGTATTGGATGCAAACCCAAGTGTGGTGGAATGGTAAGATTAAAATCATTTTCCCCAATTTTCTCAATAATGGTGTAAGGACAATATCATAAATTGTACCAAGTTTGCGCATCACAGCAGCCACAGGAATGAGCGATGACAGAGCATTGGAGAAACGGTTGGCACAACTGGTACAACTCGATGAGGATCGGTTCATCGCAGGGTTTCACCAAAAAGAAGAAAAAGATCGACAGAAGGCTTGGCATGATCTCCATATTAAAGAAAAGCACTTTCAACGCGAAGACACAGTTCTGTTATAATACAGTAAGTTTGCTAAACACCTAGGTAAGTTACAATTGAATTGGTTAGGTCCTTACATCATAAATTTTGTCACTAACAGAGGTGCAGTGCAACTACAAAGTTTAGATGGGGTGTTGTTTCCTAAGCTGGTAAATGGGAACCAGTTGAAACCCTATCGCCATGATTTGGCGCATAGCGGTTGAGAACCAGTGAAAAAAAAAAAAATGATGACAAAAGGCGGAAGCATGGCCAGCCGGATTGCTTGTCGATGCTTCGCATGATTAGCACACGAGAGTCAAATCCGAGCATGATTATGGAGGATCAGCATCACCAGAAGATGATGGAGATGTATGATGACAGAATCAGAGAGCTATGGGAAAGATTCCACAAATGATTCAAGAACCAGGCATCAAGGACACGTGGAGCAAGCATAAATACAGGCGCAGAAGATCAGTTGAGCAAGGAAGTATCCATAAGTCGAAAGAGGAGTTTAGTAAAATCCATGTTGAAATTCATGAAGGCCATAAGTTGAGTGAGAAATTCCAAGGAAGCTGTAGAAATGATCCATTTCATTTCGTGCGGCAGCACCCCAGGTGCGTTAAGGGCCCGAACGATGAGTGTGCATGAACAACCAACGAAGGAAGCATCACAGGCACTTGGGAGAAATAGAGACGAGGTCTCACCCGAGATGTCTAAGAACGTGGTAGTAATTAGAAGACCCGTGGTCCCTGCGACCACCAGAACACCAGCGGCAGAGGCCCGCTGACTCTAGCAGCAAACATCCCAAGGTGCAAAACAGATGTGCCAGAGCCGTTGGCCTGTTTCACATCTTAGTGAAGTGGATGAACTTGTGCCCAGACTGTAGCAAACCAGAAGCACAAGAGCAAGCGCAGAAGGAGTAGATGATCAAGGTTTCCAGAGACTGGAGGATGAGTTTGAGGTAGATGATCAAGGTTTCCATAGACTGGAGGATGATTTCAAGGTAGATGATCAAGGTTTCCATAAGCTGGAGGATAAGTTCAAGAAGTACATAACAATAAACCAGAGGTTCGAGGAGGCATTCAAGAAGTACATGACAACGAGCTCCAGACGACAAGAATAGCTTCAGAAGTTAGCACAGTGAAGGATGAGAACAACACCAGAGGTGTCCAACTATGGTGGCTCGAGGGCGAGCCACAAGTTTTTGTTAGGGGCCTGTTAGCACGGGATTAGTCCGCATAAAGTGCGGAAGCTGACATCTGTGAAAGAAGGGTCATTCATGGAGAACGAGGAAGCGCAAGAATAGTTTAAGTTGTTAGAATTGGTCATGTGGACCATTTTGTAACCACTTAGTGTCGTATAAATAGGAGCATGATTGTAAGCCTAAGGGCATCCAGCTAGCAACATAGAATTTGATCCAGTTTTTTTATCTTTGATCCATTTTTGTATCTGTGATATGATGTATTGACTGTTTCTATGAAGGTCATTCTGCAGGTTTTAATGAATGCATGAAGATGTTCGATTATGGTTCTATCTTTGACTTTGTTTCTGTTAGATGATGAATACGAATGTTTGCGAAATATTTAATAGTCTGTGGGTTTGTTAATTGTTGTTCATGTGAAGAGTAGTTAGATCGTGTTGATGCGAATGCCTATTATGTGTTGAACCTGCGAATGATGAATTGGTAGCATAATGTGAAAGGTATAATCTCTGGTTTCTGCGGTTATAATGTGTGTTTGATGCATGTCCTCAAATCCACTGTGGAAACTTGGTTCCTGTAGCCCCCTTATCCATCTCGGGTGAGACTTCCCTCGCTCTGCGAGTATCGCTGGAAAGGGTTAAACCTTTCCGGGCCGATGTTTAAGGGAGTTTGGGTTGGTGTTTGTTGACGACATTGCGAAGTGAACCCCTATCGATAGATGCTGTGTCAAAACACATATTTTGTTGTTCCAGGTCATTCAAAGTTTGACCATATAGATATAAACCAAGTTGTTCCTATGGATCAGGTCCCCAAAAAATCAGCCAACTCATCAGGTTGAACCGAACTGCCCCAAATTTCTGAAACAGATAAGGTGAAATTCAAATCACCTGCAACAATAAGATTTGGTTCATTTGGTAGACTTACCTTTAAGGTCAATGAGTGGTGTCCGAACAGTAGAATTGGGAGACGAGCAAAGATTCCTCAAACTCGATATTGAACCATCTTCAGAAGTATATGGTACAACACCCTTTCCATAGATTAATTTACGGAATTTCTCCTTGACATGCCCAGTTTTTCTTCAAAAATAACATCTGAAGGGTATATTTTTGTAGTCCAATTTTTGAACAAAATTCTTCGAACCCCAAACGATTTCCACAACCTTGGGTAATCCTTTAGAAATGTCGAACTCAACCATCACCGACACAAGTTTCTTCTCCACACCGAATAACATCTCCTTATCTAGTCTCACGAACTTTCCCAAGAAATTAGCTAGGGATTCAAATACATTGCTAGTGCACAATTCCAACAGAAACCATGGTTAGAGCACCAATAAGTGCCATTTTGTACACTTCTCTTTTTTCGGATTGAAGTTGGAGTGCCAATGTTTAAGTACTAGGGACCCATCCTTTATCAGCCATATTTTGTCCAAAATGGAAGGGATAATCTCCGTAGACAGAAATATGAAGCAAACCCAACCTTTTGATAGCATATTCATGCAAGGAGGAAGTCCTACTGATGGAAACCCTCGAAAGTTTGGTCAACTCAATTTTTCTGACTATAGCCCTACTAGATAATGAGGCAACCCTATCCAAGTTAACATCTTTACCCAAAACGAACTGTCCTAAATCCTTTCGAACCTTGAAAGAATATTTCAATTTTCTTTCAAGTCTGGTCGCATCCCCCATAAGTTTACAAAATTTATGATGTGCAAAGGAATGGCAGATTATGATTGTCGACATCAACACATTGAAAAATATTAGTTTTAGGATCAATATCACCCAAAAACCCATGCAAGTCCGATAGAGCCTTGAAATCCCCAAATTGCAATAATTGCAAAAATTGATGCGAGCCATCCCCAAAAGGATTAGTGTGAACCCGATCCATTAGTAGGTAGATCCTGGTTTAGGCAGTAATCTGACAGGTCGTGATAACAAAGACTACATGTCTACATAAAAATCCTTTTGACCAGATGTGGGACCATGGAATTCTGCAGAACTGAGGTAGGTAAAAACTTCACTAGAAAAGAAAACAACATGGAGAAGAGAGGGAAACCATCCAATACTATCCCCGAAAGAGAAAAGGACAGCTAGAAGGAAAGAAAGAAAAGCTCAAAAGGACTCACCAAAACAATGACAACAAAACCTAGGAGTAAAAGAAAATATACTGAGAAAAACCAACAATAGATCAAGGATCTCTATCTACCTAGGGTTTAATGAAAACTGTAGCAAAAATATAAATGAAATTTCCCACTTTTTTAACTTGGTTGGTACTAGGCCACCAGGACTGCCAGCTGAACTTCAAGTTACTGTAGTTTCCAGAAAACCCTAGCTAGGGTTTTCATCAGACACCTCTCAAATGCCATCATTTCCTCTTCAAGCCCAATGGGGGGTTCCATTACTCGGGAGAAAACTCATCAACCTTTCTTAAGAAGAATATTTCCAATAATAAGAGTACAACAACAACAATAGAAGGACCCTAGTTCACAAAGGTTTGATAGTCATAGGGTACAAACCCTAATTGTAGTGCAACGTGAGTAGTTGTAGAGATGATGTGAGTCTTCAAGAGAGAATGGTGAACACAAGAGAAAAAGATCGTAACTACAACATGTTATTTTAACAAAGTTAATAACTTAATTAAATTGAATTTATCAAGTCATTTTTTTAAATTATAATCAAAATCTCTTCTAATTTTACCCATAACATAATAAAATACAATATTTTGAAATCTCTAAAATTGATGAATAGAAACTTAAATAAATGCATTCATAATATTTACAATTTCGATTTTTATATATATCTATCCCAAAAAAACAGAAATTCATTTCATATATAAAAATATTATATATATATATATAAACCCCACTTTAGATGTCAAACATCATCCTATCAATCTACATGATGAATGGGAGTCCTGCAAGCAGCACAAGCGTGTCTCCACTAGGATGTAACCTAGCTCATTGGTATCATGCACTTCATTTGTTTGATATGAAAAGAATGATAGCTTGAAAAGGAGGGTACTTTCCTTACCCTAGCATGTATTCTCACTCACCCACCATTGATCAATTCATTACGAATCATGTTTCCCACCCTTTTACTTGTACTTTCCATGACTGGAAAGATGTTTCGTTTCCAAATATGGTGCGAAGGAGATGTTTCTCTTCTTGTTCTCGAACAAGATGAAATCATCATTATACTAGTATTTTCCCTGGGAGGTTCTTCAAATTGTGGTTGTGTGGGATTTGTTTTCAATTGGTTTCTGCTTCGTTAGATCTCTGTGTTGAATCCATCATGGTTAGGACAAAGAGCACTAAGCACAATACTTTATTTGGTCCTTGTTGCTTTCATATGCCTCGCATGTTAAATGAACAAAAAAAGGCTCAGGCCAACTTTTCTGGCATGGTCCCTCCTCCTGCGTGCCTTCGTATCAAGACATGGAGGCCTGTATTCAAAGTTTCTATAAGTGCACTACTTTGGAAAGACTCATTGCGGACCTGCGTAGACTCATTGAGGATTCAGGCTCTACCCGAACTCGACACACGAAATATATTAAAACTCTTACTCTTCTCTAGTGCACCAAAATGTTGCTCAACCAAGCCATCACAAAAAGTGTAAAAGGAATATTGTTGGAGGATACTTAGGGTATTAGTCTGGCTACTAGGATGAACCGCTTGGAAGGATGGCTTCGCCATATGGCTAAAACTCAAATGGAATTCGACGCCAAGTTAAACACCCTTGCTTGTGAGCTGACCAAGAAAGTCTTAAGCAAACCTCCTACAAATTAGTCTATTCCTAGCCTTATCTTTTGTTGGCAGTTAAATTTCCCTTCGACAAGCGAGTCATATGGTTTGAAGGGCGACTTCCAAAACAATATGAAGCATGCCCCTCCTCTCATCCATATTCTAGACGATGACTAGCTCGGCTCCTGCTTTGGCTTCGTTCACAGGTTTTTTGGTCTCTTTTTTAGCTTCGTTAATTCAGAAGTCTATTTATAATGTTCAAATTCTAGACATCAACTAGTTATATATAATTATGTGCATGTGGAAGTCTATCTTTTAGAGCAAACTTTTGGAACTCTAATTTTTTTGTTTTAGAATTTCTATTATTGACAACTCAATCTGAAACTAGTCTCCAAACTTTGTAGGAGTGACGACCCTTTACTCAAACTTTTTATCTCTCTAATTTTATTTTAATAAAAGTCAAATTTATATATATATATATATAATATTTAAGAAAACTAAAATTTATAAAACATTTTAAAAAATTACATTTAAATTTATCATAAACAACGATTTTGAAAACTATATAAGGTTTATGAAACCACATATATAGCTCTTTACAATTTTGATTTACCTAAAACAGAAATCCACTTAATATATAAAAATATTTACTATTTTCAAAACTATAAAGATATATGAAAGTACATATAGATCTTCACAATATTGATTTAGAGAAAACAGAAATTCATAGTACTGACAATTTTCAAAACCAAGAATCTAATTTCACATGATACATAAAAAAAAAACGACTGTTTTCTGTAACAAAAATTAATATTTAAATATATTATAATGAATTCATTTAATTTCACCAAACCACATTAAAGGGATTATTTATTAACTTAATTCCTGCCTACAGTCTCACTATTTTTTGGCTGAGGCAAAGCCAAAAAATATGACGAATCCATTACAGCAGCATAGAATGGCATGGCATTCCACACCCAGGATTTGAAATCAGATCCAATCCTTCCTTCATATTCATATCGTTATGCTTTCAATATACATTCAATAGCCACAATAGTGGCTGCTGGGTATATATCGAAAACCTTGTAATTGAAAACCTTTTAATGGTTTTTAATATACATTCAACTGCCACTGGGTATATATGGAAAGCCATTACTATAATCAGTATTCACATACATTCCAGTCTTAATATACAGTACAAGAATTAACAAAATTGCAAGGTGATTCAATATATATATATATATATGTTCATAATAATTTTTCATGAAACAGAAAACTTATCATAATTCATGCCTCTGAGAGTGTTTGTGGTCTCAGCTTGGATGATACTATGCTGTGTGTTATTCTGTACACAACCCAAGCTCAAGCCCATTTACAAGATATACTAAAACCTAATCATAGATGTGGTTGTACTAAATGGTTATATATTTTGTAATGGTGTATTTAATGTTACTAAAAATATATGAACCGTTAGATCTAATCCCACCATCAATCTAACCATTAAATACACTACTACAAGTTGTATGTTAAAAGGCATAAGCCGTAGACATATCAGTAGGCAGAAACTCTTGAAGGTCTCAACAACGTGGTCACCTATAAGGCTGCAAATACAGTACAGTATGTACAACAATAAAGCATAGCCGTAAAAAATACATAAGTAAATTCCCCTACCTTCACCATAACCACTACATTCATACACTGTTTACTTTGAACAAATATGACGAAATATAGATGAAAGAAAATACGAGACGAAGAAGAAAACGAAACGGATAACACAATAAATTCAGAGGCAGATGGTTAGAAGAATTAATGAACCTTGTGTGCAGTGCAAAGACGCAAAGCCAAGCACGCAGCAACCAGCAGAGAGGAGTATGGAGAGAAAACTAATGACAGAGAACAGCGAGGGAGCACTGGCTCCACGGGAGGACCGAGAGCCTCTCTGCAAGGGAATGGGTTATGTAAGAAATCGGTGAAAGTTGAAATGGACGGGGCTGCTTTTTCTGTGACGTGACAGAGCCAAGCAAAACCTTGTACGTTCAAAGAGAAAGCTGTCATCAAACAGTGGAGCATAATTTCTGTAGGGTCGATAATTACCGGCATGAAGGCCATATTTTCTGGCAGCAGGCCGTGTGATAAGATCAAAGAGTGCGCTGTCACAACTAGCAAATATACCACTTGTGTGGTCGTACAAAGTACTCAACACCGTGATGGCTATTTCATTGGAATCTTGTGTGTTTACCATACAATATCTATCGCATTTCAGAATATGGAATCATCACTACTCTATTCACTATACATTTACATCTAATAACCAAGTCTCCAGTACTCTATATATCTATATGTAGGACAACTCAGTCTCCAGGTACTCTATCTCTATATGTGACAACTCGAATACCTATCTACTGTGTATGTAAAATTAGTATAAATCTATTTTAATTTTGGATTTATAAGTGTTGGTAAGGATCAAATTCTTTGAATTGTAAATTGTTTTAGAATGTAAAATTGTTGCAAGTTAAAAAATTTGATTCTTCTATGCTCCTTACTTTAATTAAAGAAAGATGACTTTACACTAGTTATTAATTTAAATAAATATTTTTTTTCAAACAAAACAAAATATGTCTCTTGTTATTCAGTATTGCTATTTAGTGGAGTCAAAGAGTACAGAATATCTTAACAGAATCATTGAGATGATAAAAAAGATGACTAAGTCATAAACAACAAACCCACCCATCATGACAAACTACTCTGAAATATCCAAAGTTACCAGAATCCCTCAACACTATTGTTATTGCTAACAAGCAAAAAAACAGTTTTACATAAGCTTGCAACTAGTCTCCAAAAAATCAAAAAGTAATTATTCATCAAAAACAAACAAACAAACTTCCAGTATTTAAAGAGATCCTAAATGCAGATTTTGAAAGATTATGGACATCTATATTTAGTTCTCTATAAATGTGTTCAATTTGTATCTCCGGTGTTTGGGACTCTCCTTTTTTTTGCATGTGTTCTTCCCATTCATTATCCATATCCTCCTCTACCTTGCATAGGGTAAAAACCTCTCATGAATCCGAGTCTTATGATAAGGAGCCAACTTTGATTCAGAATGTAGATTTACAATCAATTATATGGACATTATGGAGAGGGTTGGACATAAATAAATTTATAAAAAAAAGGACAAAAAGTCAGACTGTTCCTCATTATATTGTCACACCTCTTTTTGAGTGCCTTTGCTTGAGCTCATATGTATCCGTAGTGATATTCCATATGTTTTTTTGAATGTTGTTGGTGTATTTGCAAACTAAAGTCTTTCATTTATTTAATAGGAAGTTACCATTAAGATTTCTCTGTGCATTTTTTGCTAGGGTTTTTGCCTCTACGCTTCCATGGCAGTCGCCTCGGCCTCCTCTCTAGAGGAGGTCGTCTCTTTTGATGTTCATTTCAAGTGAGCTATCTCTGCGGCTATTGATGCTAGGTCCAAGATGGACTCTAACTCGGATGTGAGATTTGTCAAACTTGATGTTGCTCCCCAAGTTTCGCTTACCTCTGTTGCGGCTCAGAACAAGGTAGTCGCCCTCTCTGAGAACGGTCTTATCAACCACTTCACTGGCCTCTGGTCGCCCCTTAAGGAAATATAATTGTGTTAAAAAAAAATGGAGGTCGTTAATAAAAGGAGAAGTGATTTAGAAATTTTGTGGAAAGGGTTTCTACATTTTCCTATTCGAACACAAGGAGGACAAAGACTTGATATTATGTTTAATGGTCCTTATTTTATGGGACCTAGGGGAATGTATCTGAACCAGTGGAATGCATCCTTTGACCCTGACAAGGATATTCCTACTATTGTTCCCATATGGGTTAATCTCCCTCACCTTCTGCTCCATTGCTGGGGGGTGAAGACCTTAAGACGATTGGGAACACTTTAGGAAAATACATAAATAGAGTTGAATCTAAGCCCTGGCTCTTTTCTTGTGCTAGTATATATGTGGATGTTGATATGGAGAAAAGGATACCAAAAGAAATAAAGCTCTCTATGGACAGGTGGATTCATCTCCAAAAGGTAGATTATGAGCATATTCCTTTCAAGTGCAAATATTGTCATGAATACAGGCATTTTTCCAGGAAATGTGCTAGAAAGAAAGCTCGAGAAGAAGAGTTGAATAAGGAAGAGGAATGGAAAGGCCCTAAAAAACAGATGTAGGTCCCTCCTCCTTAGACTAAAGAAACACCTACAAAAAATAGATTGCAGGCCTTAGCCAATCAAGATCAAGATGTTGTTGAAGAAGGTGAGATAAGGGAAGGAAGACAAGAAGATGAACAACCAGTGACCATGGGGATTGAAAAGGAAGGCAACCATGTCCCAACCCCTCTTGTGCAGCCATTCAATGAGGTTCGCTTAGATATCTCGGGTTCAGTAACAAGGTCTCAATCGAAAACAACTCAAGAAGAAACATTGGAACTAAGGGAAGAAGAAAAAAATCTACCAGGTAAAAAGGGAAGTGTTGGCACGGGTCCAAAGCGCATAAGTGCGGAACCCCCAAGCGGCAGAAGGGTCAGAGTCATGAACAAAGGACCGGTCACGAAGTGTAAAAGAGTTGATATATGTGGAGTATTTGGTTAAGTTAGTTAGTAATGGGTCATTTGGACCATTTTCTAATGACCAAGTGAGCCTATAAATAGGAGAGATTGTAAGCCTAAGAGAATCATCTTTTTGGGCATGATATATCATCAACCTTAGAGTCTTTTTGATCTATCTTTTGACCTATCTGTTTTTGGCAGTTCTATCTTTTTCGGAGTGCAGTGTTTTGCTCTGAGTCTGTTGTATGGAGAATTTTGTAGTGGATAATTAGAAGGATCAATAATGTTATATCTCTGTCTTTTTGTCTTGTTTAAGTATCGTAGTGTTTGATGTTTTGTTGAGATCGCAATTGATGCTTTCGCAATTATCTTATGTACCGCAGATTCCTTAAGCATGTTTTGATGGTTTGTTTAATTCGTTAACTATAAGATGAGAATGTGTTGATGCAAACGAGGATAATGGTTAATAGATTGATAATGTGATATTTTGATGCGAATGCAAATCTATCGCTTATGTTGCGAATGAGTGGGAGATAATGCATGTCTTCTCACAACTACGGAAACTTGGTTCCTACAGCTCCCTTAGACATCTCAGGTGAGACTTCACTCACTCTGCGGGTGTCGCTGGTAAGGGTAAAACCTTTTTGGGCCGATGTTTAAGGGATCTATGACGATGTTTGTTGACAGCAGTGCAAATACCCAATCACGGTCGACTTGATCTCAAGGATCACTGGATTACCTCAGGCCGGAGTAGATCCTTCCCAATATTTCCAGGGGAAGGATAACGACAAGAAGCTTGCTATGAAGCTGAAGATGAAATATGGAGTGGAGAAGAACACAAGAGGGTAGCTAATCGACACAATCAATGATCAAGCGGTTAGGATTGCAACAAAGTTGTTGGAAATCAAGCTAGTAAGATGGAATAGACCGAACCAATGCACATCAGACATGATTGCATCTGTAGAACAATGCACATCGGGAGTTCAAATGAACTGGTCACTTTTCTTGTTGAACGAATTGATGGAGAATGCGGTAGCAACGTGGGATAAATGGAATCCATTCACCTATTCATGGTTGCTGATATTAATTGCACTGGTTGGATGGAGGTAACCATCACATTACCAAGGGATGGAAACATAACTAGTAAAGGTATGCCAAGGGGCACGATACAAGAACCTGTGGACGTTAAACGACAAAGAAAGACAAACAGGTAACAATTTTCAATTCTTTCTTTTTCTAGAAATGTTGAAGATAGATGCGCAAGCGATTTCGCGATTAACGAAAGAAGCAACGAAGAAATATCGAAGGGTCGCACGGATGTTGGTAGAGAAACATACAATTTTCATTCAAGTGCATGCAGACCCACAAAATTAGTGGCTTCCGACGCAATACAAGCTTGCCGATGCAGAGCTGGATGCAATAGTGGAAGATTGGCCAGAAGAGTGGAAGGTCCCGGTGGGGGAAGACCAGCTGTCAGATCTGGTGGATGGGCATATGATGGTTGGGACGAAAGCACCAGAAGAGGTGAAGGATTCAGAAGGTGAAGAAGATGATGCAGGAGACGGTGACATTGCAGAAGAACTATCTACACACCTTAAGTCACGAGGGGGCATCATCAGCAACCCCCACAGATTCAGAATTAGAAGCGTAGTGAGCGGAAGCAAGGAAAAAGCATGATATGGAGAGAGGCGAGGAGAGTGAAACTGTTGGCCTCCCTGAGGATCAAATGAACAAGGTCATGGAAAATATAACGGCGGTGGTGGAAGACAACCGCGCGAAATTCACTCAGCATGCAACTGAGTTTTTCCATTAGGTATCGCAGCTGCTACAAACATTGACAAATGCAGTGACAGAAACAAGGCTTCTGCAAGGAGAAGTGGTGCCAAGTGCGTCAACAAGAAGAGTCGGGGTGGAAATCGACACGAAGCTGAAGATAGTGCAAATACTACCCAATGCCATCACTACTGGTGACGAAGTCCTGGATGTCGCATTGTGAGGGCATGACTTGATCAGTATCGACTACAACATGTTGCCGATGGTGATGCTGCATCGAGCTCATACTACAACAAGTGATGAAAATGACGAACGAGAAGCCATAGCCCACGACCGAATGGTAAAGTACAAATGACAAGTGCGGAGCACCGAGGCGGAGATTCAGTGCCTCCAGGAAGAGAAAGAGATGAGTATGAATGAAACAACAAAGGCCATAGAAGAGAGAAAAAGGTTGGAGCATGCCATCTCCATGGCATGTGAAGAAGCACCAGAAGTTGATAAGGATATGCAGGCAGAGGCAAAAGCAATAAGGCTAGGTGTGGTCATTGGAGACCTATGAAAAGAGAACAAGGACCTACAAACAAGGGTAGTTCTAAGCACACTTCCAGAGCAGATTGAAGAGAGGAAGAATGGGATTGAAGAAGTTGTGACAGAGATCGTAGCACTGGAGAAAACGGCGCAAAAAATCGCAGAAGACGTCACACAATTTTGGTGAAGCTTGGTACAGGATGAGAAGTTGCATCAGTTGAACGTGTAACTCAGCGAAGCAGAAGCACAACTGGAGGTATTGAGGGGATCGCTTAAGGCGATTCCCATGTTCATGTAGATGACAAAGGAAATAGAGCTGAAAGAACTGCAGCATTGGGTCAACAAGGTGCACACAAGACAACAAAGAAGAACAACGCACTTGGATGAGCTGCAGACAAAGGATGAGAAGTTGGCGGTCAAAGCAATGGAAGGAATGACAAAGATAAAAGAGGATTTGGAGAAAGCGTAGCAGATGGGTGGTGAACACCCGACAGACCAAGAAGTATAAGATTTCCCAGCACTTAAGGCATTGGCAAAAGAAGCTGTCAACCAAGTTAAAATAGCATATGATGACGTCAAGAAGCAGGTAAACACACCAGTAGTTTCCAGCTGAGGCGGCTTTAGGGAGAGCCACAAGTTTGTGTTGGGGGCTCGTTGGCATGGGTCCAAAGCGCATAAGTGCGGAGCCCCCAAGCAATGGAAGGGTCAGTGACATGAACAAAGGACCGGTCGTGAAGTGTAAAAGAGCCGATATATGCAGAGTATTTGGTTAAGTGAGTTAGTAATGGGTCATTTGGACCATTTTGTAACGGCCAAGTGAGCCTATAAATAGGAGATATTGTAAGCCTAAGAGCATCATCTTTTTGGGCATGATCTATCATTGGCCTTAGAGTCTTTTTTATCTATCTTTTGACCTATCTGTTTTCGGCAGTTCTATCTTTTGCAGAGTAGTGTTTCGCTCTGAGTCTGTTGTATGGAGAATTCTGCGGTGGATAATGAGAAGGATCAATAATGTTATATCTCTGTATTTTTTTCTTGTTTAAGTATCGCATTGTTTGATGTTCTGATGAGATCATAGTTGATGCTTTCGCAGTTATGTTATGTATCGCATATTCCTTAAGCATATTTTGATGGTTTGTTTAATTCGTTAACTGTAAGATGAGAATGTGTTGATGCAAATGAGGATAATGGTTAATAGATTGATAATGTGATATTTTGATGCAAATGAAAATATTTGGCTTATGTTGCAAATGAGTGGGAGATAATGTATGTCTTCTCACAACTGCGGAAACTTGGTTCCTGCAGCCCCCTTAGACATCTCGGGTGTCGTTGGAAAGGGTAAAACCTTTCTGGGTTGATGTTTAAGGGATCTGTGACGATGTTTGTTGACAACAATGCGAAGTGAACCCCTGTCAACAGAAGTATGTCAACAAGAAGAAAATCAAACAAAACTCATGGAGAAGAACAAGCAAAAAAGGAAAAAATGGAATGGACACAAGCCAGCCTAGACCAGCATATAAAAATAATTTTTACATCAGGAAAGCAGCTAGCGGGAGCTTATGAGATTAAAAAGGCAAGGAACACCCCATCAAACCCTCGCAAATAATGAAAATAGCCTCCTAGAATTGTAGAGGACTAGGAGGTAAGACAAAAACTGAAGCAATAAAAAATATGATAAGAAGTGAAAAAATCTCCATTTTTCTCGTCTAGGAGACTAAAATGAGTGAGGAAGAAAGCAAGGCAGTAATGAAGAGGGTCTAGAGGTATAGTGGTGGATGTTCGATTGCAACAACATGAAACTGTGGGGGAATCTCCATCCGGTGGGATAGGTGTAGGTTCTCCCTGTAGACAGAATGGAAAAACCCAAACTAGATTATGGTAGAACTTGAGGATTCTGAAGAAAAAGAGATCATTTGAATTTGCAATGTTTATGGGATGGTCTTCACCAAAAAAATACTTCTGGCTCTCCTTTGATAATATTAGAAGTTTGGATCTTCATCTCCGCGACATTGTAGCTGGAGATTTCAACGTCACAATTTATCCTTTTGAAAGGAGAGGGGGAATGAGGATCAGGGATCCCTTCAGGGAGAATCTTGAAGACATGCAGACTTCCTGGAATCTAATGGATGTCAAGCCAAGGAAAGGTATCTTTACATGGAACAACAGAAGAATCGGTCCAGGATACATAGTGGCTCGCCTTGATATATTCTCGGTAAGTGAACATTTTTTGTTAAAAAAAATTATTCCTTCTTCTATAATCCTCCCCTCCTCTATTTCAGATCATAAGCCCTTATTGCTTGAATTTGTAAATCCAGAATTTGGAGGGCCTCTCCCCTTCAAATTCATCCCTGTGTTGATTAAGGAGGAAGAATTTTATAACATAGCGAAAGAAGTGTGGAGGTCTCGCATGGTTGTCACTCTGGGGCACATATGGGAGGCTAAGCTGAGAGCCACCAAGGAAGCTATTAAGTCTTGGGTGAAAAATCTCCAAGACCCTGCAAAGGAGTGGCAAAATATGCTTGTTGAGTTGGAGAAGCTACAGGAAGATATGGAAAGGCATGAGATTTCAGAGAACACCATAAGAAAGGAAAAAGAATTGGGAGAAGAGATCCAAAAACTTGAAATAAAGGAAGAAGAGGAATGGAGAATAAAATCTAGAATCCTCTGGCTCAAGGCTGCAGACAAAAATACTAAATTCTTTCATAAACAATTTAAGGAAAGGATGAGAAGGAACACCATTATAGAACTTGAAGACGAAATGGAGGGAAAATCTCTTTTTTCACCAAAATAAAAGAAGAAACCCACAAACATTTACAATCTTTGTATGAAGAAGATAATGAGTTTGGCATGGCAGATAGTGATACTCTTTGCAACAACATTCCAGCCCTTGTGACAAGTAAAGATAATAACCTCCTCTTCAGCCAGATTTCAAAAGAAGAGGTCAAGGTCGTTATTTGATCTTTGCACCTCGAGAAGGCTCCCAAACCGGATGGGTTCTCGATTTGCTTTTATAGGAGATACTGGAATATAATAAAAGTAGACCTATGCAGAATGCTTGACTATACCAGAGGAAGAGATAAACTTGGGGGGATACCAACTCCTCCTTCATCACGTTGATTCCTAAAGAAAAGAAGCCCACTTCCCTGAAAATATTCTGACCCATATCCCTGTGTAACTTTTCTTACAAGATCCTCACTAAGATCATTGCTTGCAGATTAAAAAGGCTCATTCCTAAAATTTTCTCGGAGAACCAAGGAGAGTTCATTGCAGGAAAGCAAATCATGGATAATATTGTAATTGTCCAGAAGTCTATTCACTTCAGATACAACAGGAAGGAAAAAGGCATGGCAATAAAACTAGCTCTTGCTAATGCTTTTGATAGGATTCGACATAACTTCTTGTTCCAAGTTCTTAAATGTTTTGGATTCTCTGAAGACATCATCAGGTAGATTAGCACCTGTATTAGGCACCTGTGGATTGCCCCTCTAATCAATGGAAGGACCACAAATTTCTTCAAAGCTTCTACAGGCCTCCGCTAGGGATGCCCTCTATCCCCTAATAGTGATCGATGCTCTAAGCATACACTTGAACAATCAAGCTGACGAGGGGCTTATTCTTGGCATTCTCATATCGAGGGGGGTTAAAGCAAAAAATCATGCTCAATTTGCTGATGAAACCATTCTTCTTGGAGGTGCTTCAAAGGAAATAGAAAGGAACTTCAATCAAGCACTTACCTCCTTCTTTAAAGCATCTAGGGGTCAGACAAATGCGGAGAAGTGTAAAATCTATAGTTGGAATTACCCACCTTCCCTTCTGACTGATATCTCAAGGATTTTAGGCTTCCGAGGGGACACCAGTTGGAATTCCTTCAAGTATTTATGCATTCCTATCTCTCTCAAGAAATGCAATTCAGGGGATTAAGATGATGTTATCCAAAAAATAAAGAGACGAATTCTCTCCTGGGGAATAAAGTGGTTAAATTTAGTTGGGAAAATCACCTTATTAAAAGTGACTCTCTCCTCTATGCATTTTTTCTCTGCTCTACCATCCTTGCACCAGTTGGATTCATGAATAACATAAGCAAAGAATTCATGAATTTTCTTTGGCAGGGGGTAAGGAAGGGCATAAAAAAATACACCTTGTGAAATGGGAAACTGTGTGAAATGAAAAGAACAGAGGAGGTATAGCCATCAAGGAGCTAAGGCTGGTAAATATAGCAATAGGATCCAAACTTTTATGGAGACTTGTAACTGGTAAGAATGAATGGTGGAAGGAATTTATTTGCAAAAAATATCTCAAAAACTCTAGGTTGCGCTACTTAGAAAAGGATATTAGTGGGAAAGGGTCTAGAATATGGGATTTGTGCAAGTCAACATACAAATTAATCAAACATGACCTCCATTGGGTACCTGGGAATGGAAAGAAGATCAACAATTGGGAAGACAAGATCCTTAAACCCCCCCCCCCCCTTAAGGAGATCGAAGATGTGTCCGAATTCAAAGAATAAATTCGAGGAAAAGGTATCAACAACCTTTATGACTTCTCGAGCTGGCCCTAATAATGGAAGATGGAAGAATTGGAAAATTTTGGATATTCCTGAGCATCTTGCTGTATGTTATAATAAACTCCTCCTCGAGTTGAATGGGAAAGCTCCAGTCAATAGAAGGGACAAGGAATCAAGAGGTTGGGGTCTAAACCGTTATTATAGTGTGAAAGAAGGATATAGAGCTCTACTTAAAGTGCTCCCTCCCCCCCCGTCAGAAGGAATCTAGAAAAATGTTTGGAACCCTGACTGCCCCTCTAAACTAAATGTCTTCTCTTGGCTGCTTGTCCATCAAAAAATATTGATAGCCAAAAATCCAAGAAAACAAGGCATTGAAGGGCCAAACGAAATTGCATCCTTTGCAAATCAGATGAAGAATCAATTAAGCATATGTTCCTGGATTGTCATTTTGCTAAAAACGTATGGAGAGAATTGATCATGAAGGAACCAGAGTTCACCTTGCCTGATCAAGTTAATGGTTTCTACAAAGGATGGGTCAAGCATTTCTCCAAATCGTTCAAGCACAAAAAATATTTGCGCTATTTTTGGTGTGCGGCGCCAAAGTACATCAACTAGCAGATTTGGATCTTAAGAAACAAAGAGATATTTGAAGGGAAAAAAGTAGAGGCAAGCAGAACTACTATGAAATCCCATCTTCAAATGAAATAATTCTTGTCCTCTTGATCTAGGACAATCAATTCGACTTATGAACTGTCTCCTTCAGAACTCTCATGGGATTCCAATTTTATCAGGAATTGCTCCCTTCAGTCCAAAAGAATGAATGACTCAAAGGGCTTGGCTACTGATCTTCATCCAAAGGAATTTCAAAGATGGATCAAGGAAACATAGCAAATACACTCTTTTATTTGATGGTGCCTCGAAAGGAAATCCGGGGGAGGTAGGTGTGGGAGGGGTCATTTATGACCTAGGAGGGAAAATAATTAAGACTTACGTGTGGGGCTTGGAAAAGTGCACAAATAATCACACGGAATGGGAGGCACTTATGCAAGGTATGTAATACATGTACGAGTTACAACTTGAAGACTTCAATGTCTTTGGTGACTCTTGGATTGCAATCCAATCCATGAATTACTTCCAGAGCACTAAGGAGATAAAGAATGGTTTTCAACGAAGAATTTCCAATTTTTTTCCCAAAATTTCCAAGGTTCATTTTTTCCATATCAAAAGAAGACATAATGTTGAAGTGGACAAGTTAGAAAATTTGGGTGCAAGGCTTAATCAAGGGGTTATATACCTTAACAAATCCCCCTCTTATTAAATGGATGTGCACTCTCCAATGTTAGAATTAATGGTTGCTATGCCCAAGATAATGTGGAATGAATCCACGGTTAGTTACCAACCGAACTGCTTTCCAGATGGGCCGCTGATGGTTCAGGTTGGTAAGGGAAGGTCTTATCAATTATTGTGTTCATTTATTCCTCATTTCCCAACTCGTGCTGAGTGTAATGGTATGTGGTACAAGGATATCTATGAAATTATGGCTGCATCCTCATCTAGCTCTGAGAAGGTTTATATTAGAAGTATCCAAATGCAATTCACTTCATTGCATTGTTCCTGGTGCTTTTTTCCTAGAATGGAGCAGCTAGTGCAGAAGGATTTTTCCATGGTCGAGAGAGATTTTTTTTCTAAACAATGAAGCGAAGGTGCCTCACCCTGAAGAGGAAACCACCTTGAAGTATGTTATCCAAGAGATTAAGGGAATTAAGCATGATATTTTGGACCTAAAGAAGATGGCAAGGTGCGTTTTCTAGGTGATGAAAACGAGCCTGGATGAATCCAAGCGAATTTCTCTGGACTTATGCTATTTTGGATCTCGTCTGGAGGATGTTGAGATTATATATAGGGTGTAGACTGGTGAAGTGGAATATTTGAAACAATGTGTTTTTGAGATGGACTAGATTCTTAATGCAAGGCTCGAGGGGATTCACGAGACGGTGACACAGCTGCGTAGGGTCATGCAGGAGTAGAGTATGAACTCTTCTGAGCAGAACAAAAACCGTTGTTCAACTGAAAGATATTTTAGAATAAATTCAAGCAGATGTCAACAGAGTGTATAGAGGAAACAACGAGCCAACTAGGGAGCATGTAGAAGCTTCTCCAATGGATGAAGCCTCCATTAATATCCAACCTGTAGTAGATGAAGAATTACCCCAGGAATGATGTCTCTGCCTCTCTATCTCTCTTAAGTTTATATAGATGTTTTTTTGCAAATTATTAGGAGGACTGTTTATTAAAGTATACACTGTAAGAAGAAGTAGAATCAGTTTTGATCAAGCCCATAAAGTCTCCGAACTAATAGAGGATTTTGTTGGTTTTTTATGTACCTGAAACTATATTTTCATACCTTTGTTCTGGTTTTTTGCTTCCCTGAGGGCATTTGTATTTCCACCTTTTTATAATATGAATCTTCACTTCTCGTTTCTGTTAAAAAAATGAGAAATTACCATTTTTTGGGGAGAAAAAAAATAATGAAATACAAATATAAATATACAAATTAAAAATATCTTATAAATTAAACTCAAGGATAAGCCTATTCCTTGGGGTTTAATCCTCATCCATCCACATGAGGCTGATGTTCAACCACTACGTAAGGTCCCTCATCATCACTCTTGAGACTAAGGAGCTATTCTACATTAGGAACCACTAATACTACCATGGAGAACTTTTCCTTCTGTGGGGATTTGGATTGTCATTTTTTCTACCCTTTGTGATGGAGTATCTCTCTAGCTATCTATCCTTGCTAGACGTTTTCTCAAAATTGTTTAGTTTTAATTTTATTTTGTAATTAAAAATAAAAAATGTAATGTACTGAAATTTTTATTGTTTTTATTGGTTTTTATTGATTTTTATTAATTATTGAAATATGAAGTATTATATTTGGAATTTGAATATTTAACATAGTTGTAAGGTCAAAATTAAAGGATCACAAGCATAAACATGAAGTTTGTGTATGAGACAATCAACTTCAAGTGTGGCTATTTTTGTGGAGTGGTTTATTATTGTGGTATATTATGCTTACATTGTGGTGGTTGTTTTTCTGATACTAGAATATAATTTGCTTATAAAAGTTGTAGAAAAAATCCACTAGGTGTGTGGTATTTTAGAAGGTAAATGGTATTAGAGCAATTAGAAACAATAGTTGAGATATTAGGACAGTTCCAATCAAAGAGGAGAGATGAGTAAATATGTTACCATGAGAAGAGGGGGAATTATATGAGACAATAGTTATAATTAGAGAGTAGTTGACCCGTAAATGAATCTAGTGATGGTGTGATGCTAGATAAATTTATCTGAATGAGTGCATGAAGCACACCTCCATTGATAGGATTAGATAGTCATTTTAAGAGGAGATATAACTCCAATATTGAACCACACTATGTAGAGGTTTTGGAGGATGACATGTTGAAGAAACTGCCATAAGGACATTGAAGAGATGGTGTATTTGATGTTGTAGTAGAAGAGAGAATTATAATAGAACAAAATATAATCACAGGGAAGATTGCATAGGGAGAGAGTGCAGGTTGCATTAAAAATTTCCAAGGAAAATATTATTGTGGTGAGAGGAAGACCTAGAAGAGAGAATGCAGTTTTAGAAGTAGTGGAAGATGTTACAAAGCTTCTACAACCAATGACAATGATCAATGCCTTACTATTGGTCCAAGCAAGAGGAAGGGTCATAGAAAAAGTGATCAAGAAGAGTGACGCAACAACACCAAATGAAGATGTAGATGCTAGAGTGAGATTTAAGAACCTGGACATTGAAAATTTCTTATGGAAGATTAAGGAGCCATGCATATGATTGGTGGAATATGTCAAGAAAAATAAAAATGTAAATTATTAAATTATAGTTCTCCTTGATACTATGTCAACTAGATCCAAAACCAAACTAAAAAAAACCCATTTTTTTCTTTGTTAATAAAAAAGTATACTAAATAATAAGTAACTTTACCCATTAAAATCAACTAATAAGTAACTTTACCCATTAAAATCAACTAATGAGTAACTTTACCCATTAAAATGATGAGTATATTTGTTAGGAATCACTGAAGTAGTAGATATTAGTTGTTGAGATTGCACAATGTGGGTGCAATAAGGGCATTTGAGGGCAGTCAATACATTTATGTGTCCAAAAATGAAATTTTAATAATGAATAATTTCGATTTGGCTAAATATAACATATAGGAATTTCAATGATAACAGAGAAAAAAGAAGTTCAAATCATCTAACGTTTAGAATACATTTTTTTATGCACCAATTCAAACTACTATTATACATGAAGAACAAAAATAAAGGAGATTCATTTCCTACCTAACAACACATTATTTAACCATTGTAAAAAATTTACCTAGAAGTATATCATCTTTACAAATTATTTTCTAGATTCTAGCAAACTCAATTTTCTTCTAGATAATTACTATGCATTTCCTGTAAAAACTACAATCCAAACACTCTTCCATCCATGAATAGGTCAATGCCCATAGATATACCAAATCTGAATTGCTATCTATTAGCAACTATCAATTTCATAATTAATATTATGCATAAAAATTCAAAGCAATTCTAGGTCATACTGAGGGAAGATTTATTTCCTTTAGAGATTTGATTTGTGCGGGCCCATAACTTGGTTCTTGATACATAATATATTATGGTGGTGGTTTTTCCACCCATTGCACTTGTCAGGAAATAAAGAGAACCTTTGACAAAGGGGTTTTGTATCACATGAATTTAGCTACCTTTCATAGAGAAACTCATCATTTCTTTTAATTTTAGAGAATATTAGCATAATCTATGTATCCAAATAAATAAATTTAATCCAATGTTTCATGATTTAGATGCAAATCCTATCACGAGGAACCACTAATAGCCATAATGAGATGAGGCCAAGGGTGCTGGAAAGTATGTTGAATGATGGATATAAATACAAGAATATGCATTTATAATTATTTTATATCTAATCAACTAAGAAATTTTAATCACAATTAATTACCTTCCAAATATGAAAGGAATTTTTAGGATTTTCTTCTTTTGAACTTTTGAATGGTAGGTTTTCTGACTTTGCTTAGTTTCCAATTATCATATCTATTTATGGTATCTTCAAGCTTTTCAATTTATAAAACCTCCCTAATATGTCACTTGTGAAATGATCAATAATAGTCGTGATTTTAGCATCCTCTATTCTAATTCGGTGCATTATATTTGTTGGGTGTTTTGCAAGTATTGATGCTATAGTGCTCCTTTAGCCTGTCTTGAAAAGGATAACTAATTTTCCCAATGTGATTTTTTCCACATTAGCATGGGATGAATTAGACCTTATTTTTTTTGTTTAGGATTAACCACATTTTTTATGCATCTAACATCCTTTGAAGGGAGTGAAAACAACCTTTATCTCTTTTATTTTGAATAACCTAACAATTTTCTATGTTGTTCCTTTAATATATGGATGAGTGGTCTTTGGTTTTGTGGTGTAATAGTTGCTTATGTTCCTATATTATGTTGTTCTTTTCACAAGGGTTACTTTATCTTTTCATGATAGCCATTATCCTTAAAAATTGTCAAGGCATATTGCATTTCTTGACCAAGGTGTTCTTAATCAGATATCTTAATCACTTGGGTTACAAGAGTGCCAATGAAATCATTTTCATAAGTCATGGTGATAGGAGCCAACATGTAGATATATATCAATGTATGTATTCTTTTAGTAGACTTGGTGGGACAATGATCCATCACTTTTCTTGGAAACCTAAGTGATTATCCTCTTTCAACTTCCATTTCGAATTTTATGCACTTAGATTGATTCTTTATATAATTAAGGAAGGTGCTTAGTTGGTTCCTATCATGTGGCAAGATTGCATTGGTATCATAAGTATACCTCTTCCATACTTCTTGTTTGAGAATGGTAGAGTTAATGGATAAAATCTAAAAGTTCTTTGTGTATAGATTAGCTACTATAGGGGATAGAGGGGAATCCATGGCCGCACATTCACTATGCTCATAAATCTCACCATAGAAACTAAAGTACATCAATTTTAGGAAGATTGTTACCAAGTTGACCATCTCTGCGTTAGTGATGTTTTCAATGACTTGGATGGCTTCATTCACTAGGATATTTGTAAATCAAGACACCATGTCAAAGCTCGCCATGATTGCATTAGTCTCATCAACATACCTATTCCATACTTTTTGTTTGAGAGGGATAAATGTAATGGATAAGATCTTAAATTTATCCATGTATATGTTAGATACTACCAGGGATAGAAGGGAAACCATGGCCACACCCTCTATATTATCATAAATATCACCACAAAAATTAAAGTACATAAATGTTAAGCAAATTCTTACCAGGTTAGTTGTCTCAATATCAATGATGTTTTCCATGACCTAGAAGGATTCATTCATGAAGATCATGGTAAATAGATACACCTTGTCAAATATAACCATGACATCATGGCCATCAATTTTTATATTCTTGATGTTTTTCATGAAGTAAGATTAATCTTTTATGAAAGAAGAAGTATCTTGGGAAAGAGGGGTAAGAGTTTTTGAAATATATTTGCTGAGAAGATACATCAGAGAGCCAATTGTGTTAGCAATTGATCTTAAGGGAGCTCCATCTTTGTGTATTTTTGGTAACCCATAGATGTGAGGCATAATACACTCACTAGGTTTTATTTTGTTTTTAATAACATCAACAAGAGAGGAAGTGTCAATAGCATTTTTAACCTCTTTCATAATTTTACTTGTAGGATATTTTTCAATCTTTTTATGTCCGTGTTCATGCATAACCTAGATACCTAATAAGGATTCACATGCCTATTATGCGCTAGTGAACTCTATATTGTTCATCCATGGTCTAATTATCTACCTCGCAGGCATGCACTTAGATATCCTGGGCCAATTAGACACTAGATTTCTCATGCATGGCCAAGATAACTACCTCACAAGGGCACACTTAGCTATTCAAGGAGATTTCTTTTGAGTTTCACTAGATCTTATGCATGTGCATGTAATTAATCCTAGATTGGTTACCTCCATATGAAGGGTTGCATCTCATTGATAAAGCATTCATTCACTATATTCTATTTGAGCATTAAATTGGTTAATAAAGATTACATTGTTTGTATTTTCACTTGAATTCTTTTCTCTTATATGGATTGCTAATTGTATTACTTCTTCATTTAACTTCTAGATCTATTGATTCAAATTCTCACATTTTATAGTTGCCACTTAAGGTTAAATGCTCTGTCATATTTTTGTGATAGTCATTTGTATTGAGAATGACCATAGCATTCCCCTTATCAACTTTCAATATTGTTATATCCCTATTATTTGTGAGGTTTTTCAAGGAAAAAATATTTCCTCACCACTAATGTTACTCCTTGGAGGTTTTGTCTTCCTAAGTGAAACCATGCATTCTTGTCTTAAATCCTCAACATTGTTTTTGAGGTTTCCTCTAGAATTTCCCTTCCATGGGAAAGATAATTTAAAATCAGCTAGTACTATAGAAGGAATCCTTTGGAAAAGATTTGGACTCCAGAACAACAATGAACAAAGAATGAAAACTTTAGAATACTAGATTAAAAATCACACTAATAAGTTTTAAAAACTGGAAATAAGATAATGTAAGTCTCGTAATTAGAATGGAGAACATGAAGAAAATTACCAAAGGAAAATCATGGTAAATCTATCAAGTATTCTCTTGAAAATACCTCAACCATGGTTCTTGAGAAGGGTTTGAACTTCACCATTCCACCAACCATCCCCATTGAGGATCTAATGTGTTGCTTAGAATATTTATTTCACACCCTCCCTAGAAATAACATTGGGGAAGTACGACATGAATGCACAGCTTCCCTAAGGAAGATGAAACCTCCTAGGAATAACAATAACAATGAGGAAAATTTGAGCTTAAAAAACCTTAGAAATAACAAGGATATAAAAATATTAGAAGTTGATAAAGGGAATTCTACTATGATTCTCAATATAGATGAATCACAAAAAGGTGATGGAGCATTTAAACCTAAGTGATATCTATAAAAAGATTTAAAATATCCTACAAACATTATTATGAAAGAGGTTAAGAAATCCATTGATGCTTCTTTGGTTGTTTCCATTACAAAAAATAAAATAATATCCAATGGGGGTATTATTGCTTGCATCTATGGGATTTAAAAAAAAACTAAAGATGGACCTCCCTTAAGGCCAATTGTATTTACAATTGGCTCTATGATGTATCATCTTGCCAAATATATTGCAAAAGCTCTTGCCCCTCTTCCAAGTCATATTTATTCTTTCATAAAGGATTCAGATTACTTTGTATACAACATAAACAATTTGAATATTGATGAAGATGATATCATGGTGAGCTTTGAGATGGTGTCTCTATTTACCAAGAAGATCCCAATGAATCAAGCCATCCAAATCATGAAAAGAATCGCTAACATTGAGATGTCTAACTTGGTAATAATTTTATTAAAATCGATGTACTTTAGCTTTCTGGTGAGATTTATGAGTAGATTGAAGGTGTGACCATGGGTTCCCCTCTATCACCCATGGTATTTAAACTACACAGGGAACATTTTGAGATCTTAGCCATTAACTCTTCCCCTCTCCAAAAAAAAATTATGGAAGGGTTACATTGATGACACTAATGTAATCTAGCCGCATGAAAGAGGTTAGCTAAAGACCCTCCACGAGAATCTAAACAATGAGTTGAAGTGCATAAAATTAACTATGGAAGTTGAAGAGGATGGATTCTTTCATTTCATAAATGTTTTGGTTGCAAAGAAAAGGGATGGATCATTATCCCACCAAGTACATCATAAAAAGACATACATTGCTAGATATTTACATGTTCACTCCCACCACCATCTGGCCCAAAAACATGGCGTCATTATCCCACCAAGTACATCATAAAAATACATACATTGCTAGATATTTACATGTTCACTCCCACCACCATCTGGCCCAAAAAAATGGCATCATTAGTACTCTTGTAACTTGAGCTATTAGGATTTATGATTAAGAAATGCAACATCTCTCGATATTTTATAAGGATAATTGATATCATGACAATCATATAAAGGAGGACTTCCAAAAACCACAACATAATAAAAGGAACAAAAATAGTGATTACACCATAGGATGAAGGACCACCCTTCCATATATCAAAGGAACAATGGAGAAACTTGCTAGGATATTGAGAATGAGAGAAATAAAAGTTTCTTTAACCCCTTCCAAAATCCCTTAGAAGGATGTTGGAAAGAGAAAAATATATAGTTAATCCTAAACATAAAAGTGGGTCATCCCATGCTCATGTGGAATTTTTTTTGTTGGGGAAATGAGTGGTCCCTTTCAAGCCAGGGTGAAGGAGCACTATGGAGACATTGCCCGCAACCATGTAGTAACATCAACACTTGTAGAACATTCGAAAAACACAATTCAATAAATTTGAATGGAGGATGCTAAAATCATGGCCAATATTAATTGTTTCACCAAATGACATATTAGGGAGGCTATGGAAATTGAGAAATTCAAAAAAACCCTAAATAGAGATGATGATTGGAAAGCAAGAAACACTATGAAACCCATCATTCAAAAATACAAAAGAAGAGGAGCCTAGAAATTCCTTAGGAATTTGGAAAGTATTTAATTATAATTAAAATCTATCAACTTAGAAGATATATAATAAATTATAAATTCATATTCTTGTATTTATATCCATCATTTAACATACATTCCAACACCCTTGGCCTCATATCCTTCTATCAATTAATGGTGATGATGGAATTTGCATCTAAATATAGAAACATTCGATTAAATATTGGTATCATGGCTTCCATCTAATCTAAAATTAACCTTATGAAAAAAACCAATGTATGAAACAACATATGCGTACTCTCCATTTTTCTTGCCAAACCCATGCCTATTATATTTATTAGTTCTATGAAGCTAGCCACTTCACACACCCCCTCGTAAAAGTTATTTATTTTCTATTTTATTAATTCCATAATATTCATCACCTCTCTGGCATCCTACCATAATTTCGTATTTTTTCCTAAATAAATAATTCCCAAATTTTCCCTTAATATATTATTATTTCTAATTTCCCTACAAATTAGGTAATCAAAATATTTAATTGATTCAATCATGAAGTCTCTTTAGTTTTCCTAAACTTAGATCAAAATTAGGAAGACATAACTCTCGGGGAAAAAGAATTCTACACCTCTATTACATACCGCCAATCATAACCATGACATAAAGACACCATGTCCCCATTTCCATGGTGCAAATAACCATTCTAAGTATTTTCTAGAAAGAGATAGCAAACCTTTCCCCATACTTCACTTATTATGGCCCCATATCCATTTGTTTGTGAATTGTGAATTGGAAAGGCTTCACCCTGTACCTTGCCCAATACTTCACTTGTTATGGCTCATATCCATTTGTTTGTGAGTTGGAAAGGCTTCACCCTATACCTTGCACATGCATGAACCCGCACATATCAAATAGATCAACAATATTTTAAATCATAATCAAATTTAAATTCCTTTATATCTCAATTTATCCTTTGCAGATTTTATCGTCATACTCTCACCTTAAAGGAACTTTCTAACAATCTTGATCACATAACTTGTTTCTAATGTTTGTGAAATCATATACAACATATGCATAATTCATGTACGTCATCCAAATATTATCAAATGTAACTATGCTACCTCTAATTATGCTTTCATAGCATACACTTAGGCGTCCATGGTTTTCCCTTTAATGCAATTAGCTCCACCCAAGAGCTTTGTGGGTCCTTCATTTTTTCCATATTTCACACTTGATTAATAGCATTAGTAGTAATTTAGTATATTATTGATAAACTGACACCATCCATGCACCTAAGCTATCATTCTTTAATCCATCACATAAGAGAATCACATCATCGTTATGATATACAACTATTTAATTTAACAATGAGGAATATAAAATCATGCATCATCATTAAAGATCATTCCACGTGTCACAAATATAGATAACTACATATATTTGTATTTATAAACAAACAATATATATCCACAACCACAATAGCCAATCCGAAGTTAACTATCTAACCTTATATAAAAAAGCATTAAGCAAGAAGAGGTATTACAAAGACAAGATCTAGAACCACAATAGCCAATCCAAAGTTAACTATCTAACCTTATATAAAAAGCATCAAGCAAGAAGAGGTATTAGAAAGACAAGATCTAAGGTATTAGAAAGACAAGATCTAGAACCACAATAGCCAATCCAAAGTTAACTATCTAACCTTATATAAAAAAAGCATCAAGCAAGAAGCCAATCCAAAGTTAACTATCTAACCTTATATAAAAAAGCATCAAGCAAGAAGAGGTATTACAAAGACAAGATCTAGAGATGGATTACAATGGTCAAACATTTTAGAGTTAAGTTTGTTATTTTGAAATAAGGTTTGAAATAAATAGAAGATTAAAGAAATTGAAGAAGAAAATTAGATGTGTCGAAGAATATTTTAAAAACTTTGTATCATGGATATGAGAGGTGGTTTTGTAAATGATAGTGATACTCTTAAGGAAAATATCTTCTACTGAAGTTTTCTGTGGGGTTAGTTAAAAGATTGGAAGAATTATTAAAAAATTACTATTTGTAATAAAGGTTTTAATGAACTTTAAACATAACTATAGATTTTGAGTGGCTAGAGGTTCTAGTAGATTTTTGTTGTTGTTGTTGGTATGTTTATATAAATATTTCACATTGGTGCACCAACTTTATTAATATGCACTAGTGCTCTACATACTGATACACAATGGTGCATCAAAAATATCTAATCTAAATACTAGTGCATATTTTATTTATTGAAAGTACCATGCAACTTATATTTATAAAACATCGTGATGCTCTATAGTTCGATGTACACGTTGGGGCCTTACAAATATATATTGAACACTAATTCATTGTTTATATAATAAAAGCACTGGAGTATTACAAAGTGTATTATGTTAAGCCCCTATATATTGTTACAATACATTATTATTATTATATCAATATTGTATTTATTGGTCAGCTAACACCTAATTGTAAATATTGTATGGTTAGTTAGAATTGTAATTATACCCTTTGTCTCTTATATATATATATATATATATATAGATAGATAGATATACATACCAAGGAGACCAAGCCTTAGGATCATCTCATATTGTTTTATGTATTTGATACTTTGTTAAAGTAGGTTACCTCCTTGAAGAGGCTTCTTATTTACCTTTTGACTTCATTCTTAAGGCATTGGATTACTCTCTCCTTCTTATCATATGCTATTTTGGAATTTTGGTACATACAATTTGGTATCATAACCATTTTCGCTATAAAAAAATTCCGGAGGACGTCATAGACAATGAAATTTGGAGATGCCTCATATCACATAGAAATGTACATCTGATATAAATTCAGGTCTTGCTTCACTAAGTACAGATTTATAGTTTGTGGAAGTTAATTTTTAAGTCTACTCTCAAACTAGTCCCAAACATGTGTTCTAGGTAAAAATGTTATATCTAAAGTTTGAGGGATCTAAAATTGAGTGACACCTATTGCATCAGAATAAATACAGATCATGGTGTTTGTTGGTAATAATTTTAGAAGTAGCTGAAAAATAAAAATATGACACATGGCAATCCACATATGTTCGCTCTCTTGAAACAGACAAAAATAACAAGTTTTAGAAAAATTACCATAACTCTCTCTTGCCACATCAAAATTGGGTCAATACTATGGCATGCAAAGAATACATACTAGGCTACTACAAGAAATAATTTTAGACTTAGATAGGATAATGTTTCTGAGATGCTTCAAGAGTGAGGTCGGTGAACAAGATAGCCTCAAAAACATGGTTTTAAAGGTATGTTAACTTGAAACATGTATAACTTTTGATTGTAATATTTGTTTCGGTTGATTAAAAAAGTGTGATAAAGAGGAAATAGATAATAAATATGGTAAATTAGAGGGGATTTAATGGAAAAAGGTGGAGAAAAAATTACTTCACCTACTAAACCTCCTAAAATATCAGCCCATGACTCATGAAGAAAATGAAGAAATGTGTAATCAATAATCTAAGTAGGTCAATCCTAAGGAATTGAATGATAGGTTAGTGAACATGGATAGGACCCTATGTTGTCAAGAAATGCCTATGCAAAGGTGCTTATATCTTGGCATATTCTGACGGGATAACCCTCAACAACTCTATCAATGGGTTGTACCTAAAAAAATTCTTTGCATATAATCGCATGCACTCCACAGGTGCACTATGTTATTGGCTGTTATTTATTCCTTTTAAATACCATTTTCATGTTCTATATTACACTTGGGTACTAGCATCTTGTGTATAGTAGAATGAGCAAGACACCGAAACTCCAACCCTTTCAGCAATGGAACAGGACTTGTACCACAGGTATCACTCTGAAACTGGTATATATATAGGAAACGTATTCCCTCTATTTACATGCATTTACTAGTATACGCGATGATAACCATAGGGTCCTAATTCTCAATAATGATATGCCATCAATGTCGTTACAAGGAATAACACGTTCCCACCATGGGTGTGCACACTGTTTCCTCTCCACCATAATTTGGAACCCATGATGTCGATCACCTACAAGTCCAAGGAATTTGATCCTGTTCGAAAAGATCAACCCATAGTTCATCATTTTATAGTTGCGTATTTACTCCCCCACATTCAGCAGTTGATGCCCTTAGATTCCTCGGCACATGTTACGATCAATACTCATAGTTATCCACTCATACCTCCATGAGCAATTTACATTATGAATTCTTCTTCATATCATCATCCCTGTGAAGAAAACGATGGGGCCCCTTCCCTCATAAGAAACCAATTCTATTCAGTTATTCTTGTAGGAACAATATGCATGGAATCAATGCCTGGGGCACTCGTCTTTGTGTTTGCACAACAACCATCACCTCATCATGGAAAAATTTCCCCAAACCACTCAAAACTATGGGAAATTTTCTCATCATCAAATGGATTCCCAGGTTCACTCAAAACCATGGGAATCCAACCAATAATCAAATTGGTCCCCCGATACCCTCAAAACTTGGGGGACCCAACAAATTATTCTTTATGTACAAACAGTTCCCTGATCCACTTAAACCCATGGGTATACCATAATTATTTTGTAGAAACCCTCTAATCACCTTTGATCGATGAAATTGAGTCTCTTTACCCCCCATCATTGTTAGTCATGTCAATCACCCTCAATGTTGTGTCTCCAACAAATCCCTTCATTTGTATTTTGTCTCCCTCCACTACATTCTATACCTTTATTTGAAGAATGCTTCTGTTAGTTACTCCCCAACTTTACATTAATCAAAGGAATCTATGAGCCCCATACTTATCATCCAGTCTTGTGTAGGGTTTGTCAGTATTACAGTTGGTTACAACATGATCTTGGTTCTCAGGATAAGAGCCTCATCTTATTAAGTAATTCATCTCTCATTGACATCAAATCACCATATTCTGAGAGTTGTAGTTGTTACAATTGTACTCCCTTTTCAATCACTACAAGATATCACCTCCAACTAAGTAGGGAGAGTCATTAGTGCTCCCTAACTTAGTGGTCTCCCCTATGCTCAATGTCAAAACATCTATCGCATAAGGGGGAGTCGTACATTTTGAAGGTAGCAGGGTTCACATTGTGACAAATCATGGTAGCATTGGTACAATGAGGTTCTCCATCCAACAAAATTCACCAGTATTTTGGTCCCCTACCCGAGTGGTATTATCATGAACATAAATAGTTACACTTCTTTTGTACCAGTAACATCATTTCCAAGTTCATCTACACTCATATTGATTTAAGCCACCTTCATCCATATACCAATAGTATTATGATTTGACCCATTGGTCCTCGCTCATTGTAATCATCTTGACAGATTTTCACGAGCATGGGTATACCCTCCTTGTTTGTATAAAACACCACTATTTGTTTTGGCTTCACTAGTCATCACCGTCAATATTCCCCCAAGGGAACCTTCCATCCACACTAGCTTCACAACTTACAAGAACATGAGAGAACAAAAGAAATGATGATGTATTATCGACTCTACAATACCCTCCAAACCTCATACATCAAGGGGCATATGTTAACACCTAAATTTCGAACACATGCGACATTTTGGCTAATCTTGCAGTAAGTTGTCATTAACATATAACATGCATCTCACCAAATACATCCTCATCAGATCCAAAAAAAACATGAGTTCAAAAATGCCAAAAGAAGAGGTAGCACAGGTGAATCCTTGTTAGCTCACGTTATGGCATGTGGTATTAGTTCTATTCCCATGCTAGCCTAGCACAGATTATCCTTCGAGATTTGTGCTATTGTAAAAAATGATGGGATCTCAACTACCAACTTCACATTGAAGGCTCATGAAAGTTCCCTCACCAACTCAAATTTGAATTTGTCTCTTCATAGCATTGAATAAACCCCTTTTTATACCTTGGAGCTAGTTCATGAGGTGATGGGGTTTCACACTTGGATCTATATGCTTCTTGGCCACCTCTTGGCCTATAAAAGGAAGCCATGGGAATGCATATATGTATGGAAAATTAGAGCAAGGTTATCCTACTGGAATTGTGTTGCAACTTCTTCCACCTCTTCCCACACCTATAGGCATTCCTCAAGCTCCCTTGCCAACTTCCTCCAAGGGGAAAGTGTGTCTCTCATTTTTTCTTCGAGTTATTTATCATTTTCTGTGGACAAGAAGGACCTCCCCAAGGTAGATTGTTGGTTTCCCTTGAAGCCCAAACCTCCTAGGAGACACTACATGTAACAAGCTTGACCATTGCGCAATCTAAATTGGTTCTAGCATTAGATTATTGTTTTGGTTAGAATATCCTCAATTCTTTGTTTATTTCAAGGTATTTTTAAGTTAGTTGTTTTATTTTGTTTTGTTTTGCTAACAAGAGCTTGCAATATCAATTTGGATTCACTCGCATTCGCTTTAGTAACACAATACTGGGCATTTTTTATAATCTCGGAGGCTTTCACCCCTAAAGTGGGAAGCGGTGCACACCTTTGTGCAAATTTCCCCAAAACAGAGTTTGAACTAGGCCACAAAAGCTTAAAGTAATATATGTAGTGAAGCATGTAGTATTTTTTTAGAAGTTAAATGAGGGAGGCTTTCATTTTTTTTCAAAAATGAAGGAGGATTTATTGTGGGCATAATAAATGGTGATGCATTGGGTGAACAGGTTATCTTTTCCTTTTAATATACTTTGATGATTAACATTCATTGGATTATAAAGGTAAAGTATTCAAAGAAAAAATCTTCTTCTTCTCATGGGTTCTACATAAAGAGTTCATATTTATGAAAGATAAGAAATTTAATATCCTCCTTAAGGACACCTTCTAACCATTCTCTAGAAGATAAATTATGGTGTTCATTTATTCCTAGATTTCTCCTACATGTTCCCGACTTGGGTACAACACTACAAGAAACAACTTTCACTATGAATAATGCCAATGTGTCCCTTATATCTAACACCACAAGAATTGATCTACTACTTAAGCATGCATCCATAACATCAATAGAGTTTCCTTTTTCAACCCAATTTACCTGATGCTTGTATCCCAAATAATCTCTACTGCCACATGCATGGCTCTACTTCCAGCAGGAATCAATAGCCTAGACTTAAAGTTACCTTTTGCACCCTTTTTACTTGCACAATGTCAAGTCCCAATCCATTTTTCTTCAAGAAGAATATATCGTTGTATATTCCCTGTGTTTTATGAATTGATGGGCAGGGTATCAGATTCAAAGGCCCTTTAAAGGCATGGGATGGCATCAAAAGATTTATTTTTCTCTTAGGAGAGAGAGAGAGAGAGAGTACACACACACACACACCCCCACATGTTATTTTTATTATGATTTTATTCACATATAGGGGGAGCAGATCCAGAAGCCCCTTAAAGGAGTAGGATGGCATTTAGATAAATGTTTGATTCACAAGAGAAATCATATATAATTGCACATATGTACACACCTTCAGAAAGCATAGAAGGATAATATTTTTAGTGTGTGAGGTGGATGGAGCTTCCAGAGAATATCTAGAAGGAACCTAGAGCCATACATATTAATGTTTTATGTTTTAATTCGTTAAACCTAATGAGTTTTCTCCATGAAAATAATACACATGATCTAGATCAAAGTTTTAAATGGTTCCTCTAGATGCAACACTTCAAATCACTCTAGACTTGTATGTTTTGTTCATCCCAAGGTTCCATCGACCCAAAATCAATAATTCCCCAATCATTACAAGTAAAGAAACTTGGCATAATCTTAGAATTCAAACATCGGAAATCAATCTATCTCGACTGTGCGGGTAAAGGATCAATGATCAAAAGCAAAACTCAAAAGTTCGTTTTCCAAAGCAAACCAAATAAAAAAAATAGATGTGAAAGGCAAATTTACAATAAGCGAAACAAAAAGAATAAAGAAAATTAATTATCCCTACTCCTACTCTAACCAAATGGAACACAAACTAAGTGGAGTCATATAGCCAATGGAGCCATTCAAGTAACTTCAATACCATGAGAATGTATAAGCGTCATGTCAGGGTGAAAGATTGAGTTACGAATGGTTGAATGGTTAAAAGAATGGATCCTTCACATGGTTTACCACTTACAATTGGTTGAATTATGAACTCATACAACCTAGAAAATTTTTCAAAATATAAATTTTCTAACCATGTTTCTATAAGCTCATAAACATTGTATCGTGAATAATGGTAAATATGGAGTGAATTCATGGGAGAAGCACATACCTTGTGATTACCATGTTTACCTTTCTGGATGTCATCAATACTCGAGGATGCACTAAGGTTCAAAAACTAGTGTACTACAAAAGGTGCGGAGATACATTCAGAATCTGAATATGAATCCGACTCAAAACTATTTGTTGGTTAGGGAGTAGGTGCAGTAACTTGATATATTCATTTGTGGTGTATTCCAAACTTCCCACAGTTTTATCTTGTGTATGATCCATCAGGGATCAGGATCTATCATAATCCATTCCACTACATGATCTGAATTTGACCCAAAGTGGTTGATCCTGTACTTCCTCATTTCTGTCTCCAACTGATGTTTGAAAATGATCATAATCAAACATAGTTTCTCTTAGTTGATGAGATGGACCAACTTATTGATAATTTTTCACATGATTATATAGTTTTCTTTCTTATTCGATGCGGATTTGCAATGAGCTACTAGGATTGGTCGCAAGTGGTGTAATCATTCTTCCTTCACCTTCAATCATCAATTATCCTTCTTCTTCCACCTTCTTATATTTTGACCCTACAAAGAACAAATCGAAACAAATATGTGCTCTTTACTATACATCATGGCCATAAAATAAGTTAGGATATAAGGAATAGAAGGTGTCAAAGTTTAACTCATTAAATTCCTCTCTAGAACATGAAATCATTTCATTCTCTTGGTGAGTCATAATTTCAATATAATAAGTTTCAATGGAAACTTCTATTATGCCATTATCAATTAAGCTATGTTTAAGTGATGATTGTTCTATTATTGTGCAAGGAACTTGCTCAGATTCATTAATAATTTTTGAATCTCCTAGATCATCTATGGAAAATATATCCCATGGTTACTTGGATCTTTGAATCAATTTTTCCTCAAAATTTAAAAAGAAATCTTCATCACTCTGAAGATATTCATGATCATAATATCTAAACATAACATGAATATATTGATCAATCCCTTCATTCTCAAGAGGAACACCAGGATGAGGCAACTGTGTTAAAACACCAAGAGGGATTCCAGGATGAGAAGATACTTCATAATCAAGCACGTCTTCTTCAAATGAGATTCTACTTTGTTCATCCGTTATTATTATACATTCTTCTTCTAACCATACAATACCGAGAAGGGTAGAGTACGCCTTTATATATTCTCCCCAATGGGGTCTACCATTGTTACGAAATAAAAAATAAACCCATGCAACCCTTTTCATGAAGTCGTATTCTGATTCTTTTTTTCCCTCCAAATACTCTAGAATTCTTCCTAGATTTTATCATAGTCATAGTTATCAAAATCGTCTACGAATTCTTTCGGGAATTGATTCCATGTGTGAAAATGATTGGTTGGAAAATACTCCAACCATCATTCAACCCTTCCTATGAAAGTGAGAGAAATAAATCTTCATATGATACATGCATTAGTGATGTTATTAATAATATAATTACAAAAAGGCTAAATGAAATGATGATATGAATATATTTATTCCTTGCCGTCAAAGTTTTTATATTTAATTTTTGACAAGAGATGGCCTATCTTTGGGGAAATATTATTAGTTGTGAAAGTGAAAACATATTCCCATATAGGAACTTGGGTTGGAGCCATTGCCTATTAAAGACGAAAAAATTGGCTCCTCATAGGTTGTCTTGTCATCCAATCAACCTTCTAGTGTCATTTTTGTACGCCACAAAGGGATATATTGTAGATCTAAGTTTGTTAGCTGGAGAAATGATAAATACATCATTTATATAATTGAGATTATCACTATTAAGTATTCATTTTACCTTAGCCCTCTTTCTAGCACCATATTTTTTATCAGTCCAAATGTCCACATCAACAATTAGGGAAGACACCTAATTGAAGGTACCAAGTCAGATCTGATCATGTTTGGTATAATGTCCCTTACTAGTTATGAGACCAGTTGCCACTTATTAGATATCTAAAGTTTGTTTCTTAATTTTTTTTATCATAATTAATTTAATCTAAACTAAGCTAAGACTATGAACTAATTAAGAAAAGTTAAATCTAACCTATTTCAATCAAGAGAAAACTACTTTAAACATTCAGATGCGTAATAAAAGATGTACTATAAGAATAGAAAAAAAATATGTTTTTTGCATTTAACAATATCTTCAAAATATGTTTTTTGCAAAAGAAACAAAATAAAAATAAGCATCCAATTAGTATCTTCAACTCTGTATATGCACGTGTGTTTAACAACCATGAAATTATTAATTGCAATAAGGTATACTTAGAAACAACTCATAAGCAAATACATAATAAATCAATAAAATCATGTGATGAAATTATGAATAATCTTAATCATAGCAAATGAAATTTCAGTGGCTACAAAATAATAATCGGAATTGATTATAGGCTTAAAAAAGCTCATATTTCCAACATTACATTTATGAACATACTCCATTAATCATAAAAAAAAATTCAGATATGATGAAAATTGAATATGTCCTTGTTGACGGGCATAACTAACTGCTTGTCAACATGGAAGAAACAACCCCAACAAGGTCCTTAAGGCAGTCTCCGATTAGTTTAAAATAGTTGTTTCTTATAGGAATAAGGGCCCTATTGCCACAAAGTGAATGTTGTTCCTTAAAAAAAGGTTTGGAATTAATTTTTCCTAAATTCCTAAATGAAGTCTTACTCTAAATAAAATACAATTTTTTTAGTGCATGATGCAATCTAATTTATGAGTGATTTTCAATTGTTGCAGAAAGCCAATTTCAGTAGCTACTGAAAAAATTCTAATTTAACCTATCGTGCAGGAGCAATTTTGAATTTTAAACCAAAAAATAGATCTGAACTATAGATAAATTATGCTATGATCAGATTTGATAAACAAAAATAAATCATGATAATATCACATTAAAAATTAATTATATTCACCTAAATAATAATAAAGAATTATCATTACTTGAAAATATAACTGTTAAGACAGATTTATTCAACTGATAAGTGATGAAGTTAAAATATGTAAAATCATAAATCAGAAAAGATCATGATAATAAACCAAAGGAAATTAAATAAACTGAAGGTAACTTCATATAATACTGGTGCAAATAACTATCACAAATGATCTATTCTAAAACAAGATCAAGAAAGTCTGAAAGTTAAAATTCAGCTATCTACAACTCCTCAAGTAGTATTCTCTACTATTCATTGATAATTACAAAATACAAAACAGAACTTGGGAAAAATTTTCCTCAAGCTGGAAGTCTAAATCCTATTATTTATATAGACAATGAAGACAATATTCTTTCCTTTGAAAGCAACAAATTTTCCTTAGGAAAATGGAGATAGAAACTGTTTTCACCAAATTCAGTCGAACATCCACTCGGTCCTATAAAAAAATGGAGTTAAAACACAGAATTATGTTGCAACAGAAATGGAGGTCTGATATGAGTGATGTGTAGAAAATTCTGTGATTCTGTTTTCTGACAATTTAATCTGTTTGCAATGGAATTCGCTTTGACGTGGCTCTCACCATCAAAAACAACAACAACAACAAACTTATTCAATTTGATGACGTGATTAGTTCCTTCTCTTCCTTTAACAAAAAATTAATGAAATATTCCCTTAGACTGTTCATATCTTCCATAGAAACCTATCATAATAATAATAATAAAAATTAATATTAATAAATTTTAAAGAAAACAAAAACAAAATTATAATTATGGGAAATAAAACAACACAAAAATTATCATTTAAGGAAAAATAAAGTTTTGATGAAAATTAATGGGTTTTTTTCTCAAATTTAAATTTCTATGTTCATCTTTAAATTTATAGATACCCTCTTTTGAAGCTCAGAAGGAATATAGATGTGATAAAGCATGGATACACAACATAATTTTCAATAAAAAAATTAATGCTTGTAAAATTTGATAGAATGATCAAATCAAGAACCATAATCTCAACTCTATTTGTTCATATGTATTCTTTGATGGAATAATTTAACCATATCAAAATTAATCACTTAAATAATTTATCTTTATTTGCCAAAAAGCTCATTTAACCATTAAAACAATGAAGATCGAAACTTTGCAAGACTACTAAAGCATCATATAAATCCAATCAAGCCAAACCAAGGGATGTGATTAGATTAAACAAGCTCAAAAAACATGCAAGTGTTATGAAACAACCAAGAAGCAAAAAGACTTATGCAACACAAATAATCCAAATCATGAAATCTGTAAAAGATAAGCCCAAGGAATCCAAGACAAAAGTGTGGAAAATGAAATATGTAAGAGATGAAACTATCAAATCACCCTCTCAAATCAAGCAAGAGAAACTGAAAACAACCTTTTATACAAAATTTACCTAGGGTCCCTTTTATTTTTCGCAAAATCAAGGGGGGGATAGGGAGGTGGTCATTGGAGGCCCAACAATCCTATAATCAGAGGAAGTCATAACAAGTTTGTAATGCTTCCACATTTTTAAATAGTGAAAAAAATGTACAAATAAATAAATTTATTGAACATGAACAATAATACTCCATTGCACAAACAAGTCATGATTAAAGTTTCTTATTGAATTCCATCTCCCTAGAAAATTCCTTTGTATTGAAATCCAATACGAAAGTTTCTCCTTATGTATCCTCCCCTTTTTTCCTCTAATAAAAAGTCTCTGTAACATCCCCGTCCCTCAATCCGACCAACAGAGGAGGAATTAACTGATTTACGGGCTTCTAAATTTTGCCCCATAATCATAATTACAAATTCATAACATTTAGTAAATGTGTGCATATGCTTAAATTAAATACACGACGAAAATAAATTTTATCCACACACACAAAAAATGTATTTACAAGCATAATCATTACAGACATAAAATAAAACATTGCATATTCAAATACAAAACTATACTAGCTTTAAACAAGAAGATCCAAACAACTGGATTTGTAAGAGTGATTTTCCACCCAACGATAGGTACTCTGTCCAGCATATACTATTTTTGTTGAGAGGACACCCCTAAGTTGGGTTATGAGGCCACCAGGGAAAAGGAAACACCTACATGATTCTCTCTCCTAGCCCACAATCCATTCTACTCTCCATGATTATCCAAATTCTTATCCAGATCTCTACATAGATCTCACTCGGTCATCATAGACATGCCACTCCTTCCCACTTCCCCACACAAAACAAGGAAGGCATTCCCCTTCACTAATCCAAAGTTCCCTTAGGAAATCCAACCCTTACAGTGCTTCCAGTGTGTGCAGTAAGAGTCCAAAATATTGTATGATATTGGAGAACCTTATGTAGCATCAATTATGGCTTCTCAATCATCTACGAGTAGAAAAAATCAATGGGTAAGGGTTCTTAGATTTATCAACCTCTATGCTCACCTACAACCATTTATTTTTCCTTCAAATCTGCAGCTCTATCTCCAAATTCGAATTTATGGTTTATACACAGTCTGATAAGGGTCATGGACAACAATTGAAAACTCTATGTAGTGTATAAATCTACATGAGAGAATGATAAAAAAAAGTGTTGACTCCAAGGGATATGAGGTAAGGGTGAAAATGAAGCTAACATAGCTTCTAACCATAGGATAAAATGACTTCTGACAACTAACAAAACTATCACTATTTCCATGCTTCAATAACTGCATGAAATGAATTTTTTCCACCAACCTCACACATGCATTCAATGATTGGGTTTAGTAGTCAAAATAGGGTAGTTGGCTCATTTAAAGCACATGGTAGCAATTAAATGAGTTCTAAGGTTAACACATGGAAGCAAAAGATTTAGTTTCCCATAGACCCCCTTTCCTCTTCCCCTCTACTGGAATCATAGCCCCTCTAGTGCTCTGTACACAACCACCTTGGACCATTTTACTATTTCCAACATAATATTTACATATATTTCGAATTGGCATGATAATCCAACCATACAATCCAAATAAAAATATATATACATCATACATGCCTAACCATTTACTAGTTGGGCCTTAGCCTTGAGCTCCGCACTAGGAATCCATACTAGCATATTTACATCATTTACATAATTTTGATTAAATACATTCTAAGTCAAAATTGGGGGTATTACAATCCCCTCCCCCTTGGAATAACACTGTCCTCGGTGTTTGGTCAAAATTAAGACAATAATGGGTATGTCTATTTGTTGATGTATATGTAAATTCGGAATGCATTTCACATATATGTATATTGTATTCCTATAGAGATGTTATTATTCCTCTATATGGAAGTGTTTGTATTCCTATAGAGATGTTATTACGGAAGTGTCGTAAGTTATACTTGATGGGTTATTAGACCACCTTGTTGGGGTCGGCCCTGTATAAGTCATTTGGGTCAAAGGATTATTAGACCACCCTATTGGGGGCCAGCCATGTGGGTCAAAGGGTTATTAGACCACCCTATTGGGGGTCGGCCCAGTTAGCATTATGTTATGTGGTTAAGTTAAGGCCAACCTAGTAAAGGTTATTAGGCAAGTCAAGTCAAGTATAAATAGAGTGCGGGAGGTGCTCTATTTTATCATTCTATTCTCTCTCACACTCTTTGGAGAGTGGCACACTTGTGGAGGAGGAGAAGCTGTTGCTAGGAGATGTCTATCTCTTATGCTTGGGTTGTATCACTGCTCTATCTATCTCTAAGGAAGTTATTGGGGTTTTTCACCTTTATGGTTTTCCCCAAGTAAACTCTGTGTCTCTTGTGTGCTTGTATTATTGTCCATGATTGATATGCTGCAGATATGTTCTACATGTTCTTCTCTCAGTTAATATCCTAGATCATATTGAAGTAAATTCTTAAAAACTAACATGGTATCAGAGCTAGCCTGGAAGAAGGCATGGTATGGCATGTATGACACTTGTTGCACTTGCGATGCTAGGGCCTTGATATAGCAAAAACCAGTCATTGTAGCACTTTCGCTATAAATCTATTTTGGCGAAGTTTTCGGATCTGAAACTTTTACAGGTTGAATATCCAATCCCCATGTACCTTGTGTCCAAAGGAAAACTTCTAATTAGTTGTACTTTGTGTTTTATGATCTGTACAATCTAGGGTTTCTGCCTCTTCCAGATCTGAGTCATAAACAGGTGACCTAGGAAAAAAGGTCATAACTTGGGCTAGGAAGCTCCAAATGAAATTTATTAAAAAATGACAGGTAGTTCACGGACTGTACTTTCACACGCCAAAGGTTTAGAGGCCAAAAATGAACCAGTGACACATGTCACTCCGTACAAGTGCGCTCTCTGTTTTATCCCATAAACAGGTCACGTTGTGACACTTGGCATAAATCTCTCTCAGAGAATCCAATTGAGGTCAGACCTATGGGGTTGGAAATATGACAGGTCAAGATACCATAGGTAGAATTTTCAGACCCTGTGGATTCATAATTTCGGAGTTACACCAGAAACAATCAGGTGCATATTTCTGTCAAAACGGAATTGGATTTTGAGCACCTTCATTCATGGCTCCGGGAATTAAGGTTTCGGAGAAAGTTGGTATTTTTGTAATCAGAGACCACGGCTGAATGATACTCATCAAAAATCGAAATTTAGAGACCAAGATCAATTTTTTTGGTTGGGTAGAAGGCCGAGCTTGATCAAACCCTAGTTCGGGACTTTAATCGGAAAAAATGGAAAATTAGGGCTTCTGCAAAAGTTGGAATTTTTGAAGTCTATGACCATGGCTGGAAGCTCCTCAGAAAAATCAAAGTTTAGAGCTTTGGATCAAACCTTTTGGTTGGGAAGAAGGGTGGGCTATATCAAACCCTAGTTTGGGATCCTGTCCAGAAGATCCAGAAGTTTCAGAAGGCAATTTTGAGGGGTGAAACTTTGCAGTTTTCAAATTCTGAGTATACCGGCTTGATCATCTCATCAAGGCGCATCTTTCTATCCTTTCAGAAGTTTGAAATTCAAAGTTTGAATTTTTAGGGTTTCTCTGACAAACCCTAATCCAGCTCCAGATCCAGTTCCTGCAAATCAAGTGGATTAGGTTAATCCTAGAAGAGAATGGATTGGTCACCTGCATAAGTGAAAAAGTTCTTGTTTCAGAGGGAGATGAGGCTAAGCCCTTACATAAGAAGATTACAAATCAATATCGACAGGTATGACTCATACATGTATGTTTCGAATTCTGTTCATAATTAAGTTTATGATATGTTTGTCTTCATATTATTATGGTTAGTACAATCTTGGTTATTTTTATACTTGTCATATCACCTTAATAAAATTATGAATGCATGATAGAAGATATTCATTGATTAGGGTTTTTGACACTTATGATTGTACTAATGCATTATGATGTTGTATGAGGTTGATGTTGTCCACTAACATGAATGGTACATCAAGAAAGACAAATCATGTTATAGTTCAATAACATATGACCATGGTGACATGAAGACAAAGGTTCATCCATTGCCATGGATCACATAGAAGATCTACTTACGAGGTATGTATAACTTGGTTCTATAATGGTTAACCTATGAGATATGCAGGTAACTAGCACAAGTCATTGAAGAAAACAAGAAGACATTATGCGGGTATGTTAGACATAACTAGCTAGCATGCTAATCCAGGTATGTTTTTTCCTATATCAAGTTAGAATCCTACCTTGTGTTAGGATCTCTTGTATAAGTATACATGGCATGATTGATAATGATTATTTATGAAGTTAGAAATTTAAGTAATCCAGGGTTTATGCATATTATGTCTCTTACCTTGATTGATGATATGACTAACTAGAAAAGTCTTTTGGTCAAATATGAATATGCATGAGTAAGAGAAGTCTTCCTTAAAACATTGAATGCTAATGCTTATTATCTGTGTTTGAAATGATCATGACTATACATGTTTAAGATTATTGTAGTATTGAGAATGTATGATTATGTATGATATCTCGAGGATATCACAATAATGATACTTGTAAGCATGCATAGTGATCAAGGATGGATAAGTTCAAGGACAGGTAATCCAGGAAGCAAAGATCAAGAGGGAGCACACTCCGGTAGCTTCTGCAAAGATGCAGATATTCAGAGGGAGTCGACCACTTCTCACAATCCACATCATAATGGAGTTGCAAAGATTCAGAGGGAGTCCACCCAACATACAAACAAAGATAAGTATTTGAATTGTCATTTCTTACATATTTGTTTGTTTAAATAATGTTGTTCAATGATGTATATGCTTATGTTCCTAGACTTAGGTTGTGTATTATGCATATTAGAATAATTACATTAATGTACAGGATACTACTAATATGCATGTGATGGGTAAATGGCCTATGGAACTGTACAACATTCCATTGCTACTTATCTAGAATGAAACCTCTTTGTTGACATATTGGGAGTAGTGCAAACTCTTAACAATGTTATGGTAGAGATTGGAAGGCATCTAGAAAGTTACAGGATATGGATGAATGTTGTATTGAAGCATTGGATAAAATAATTGCATGACTGTATGACATATTTCTTTATGTGTAAGAATTTGTTCTGAAAACTATGAGATGTTTCTAATCATGCAATTTAACTTGTTTTGTAGGAAAGATCGTATACCTTCACCTACAAAAGAAGGACTACAACATTTGTTCCAGCAACAAAGATATCTATTGAAGATATTGAAGTTCCCAAGATCTGGGATGAAGTAATGGAAGAATGGCATGATCAGTCGATCATGAATAATGATGTTTGAGATGCAGTCCCAAGACCTGAAGGGAAGTCTGTTGTGACTTCCAAATGGATCTATAAGATCAAGCATGCTACAGATGGTAGCATGGAGAAATACAAAATGAGGTTTGTAGCTCGTGGCTTCTCCCATAAAAAAGGATTGAGTATGAAGAGACTTCTACACCTATAGCCAGGCACACTTCCATCAGATTGGTACTTTTTCTGGCTGCAGTGATGAAATGGAAGATACACCAGATGGATGTCAAGACAACCTTCTTGAATGGTGTAGTCGAAGAGGAAGTGTATTTGGAGCAGCCACTTGGTTTTGAGACACATGACAGGAAGTCATATATGTGCAGAACTTGGCATGGTAGGATAGACAGCTTTCTATATAGTTTGGGCTTTAGCAAGAGTAAAGCGGATTCCAACCTTTACTACAAGGTTGAGGAAGGAAATCCAGTGATACTACTTTTGTATGTGGATAACCTGTTTGTTACAGGTGAGGATAGATTGATTGCCAACACGCAGTGGAAGCTTGCTGCCGAATTCGAGATGAAGGACTTGAGGATGATGCACTATTTTCTAGGCATGGAGGTATGGCAGAGTATAGATGGAATCTTCCTTGGACAAGGGAAGTATGCAGTGGAGATCCTGAAGAGGTTCGGGATGATGGAATGCAAGGCCATGGCCACACCTATGGCATTGAACCTGAAGCTTCTGTGTGATGCTTCAACTGATCCAGTTGATGTCACAATGTTTTATCAGATGATTGGGTCCTTGATGTACCTGATGAACATGAGACCAAATATTTGCTTTGCGGTGAACACATTGAGCTAGTTCCTGACGGATCCCAGAGGTGTTCACCTGGTTGCTGTAAAGCATATTCTGAGATACCTGAAGGGTATAGTTGATTATGGGCTCAAGTATGATGCGGATCAAAATTTTAACCTACAGGGTTATGTTGATTCAGATTGGGTAGTGCTGCAGATAGGAAGAGCACATTTGGGTGCTGCTTCAGTATGGGATCAAGTGTGATCTCTTGGTTTACCAGGAAGCAGTCCTGCGTAGCACTGAGTATAGCGGAAGCAGAGTATGTTGCACCTTGTTCGACTAGTTGCGAGGTAGTATGGCTCTGGAAGCTACTGTCTAAGTTATTTGATCTCCCGTTGGAGGCTACTGGTATCTTTTGTGATAAACAGAGTTGTGTGACGCTGTCTGAGAACCTAGTGTTCCACGATAGGTTGAAGCACATTGAGATCAAATATCACTATATCAGGGATATAGTGCAGAGAGGAGCAGTGAAGCTCCTATATGTTGCGATGGATGAGCATATTATAGATGTGCTGACGAAACCACTAGCCAGAGTGAAGTTCGAATACTTCAGAGGGAGGCTTGGTGTTCTTCAGATTGACGACACTTCAAGGAAGAAGTGATGGAGACATTTGCTGAAGCCATTCCAAGCATGGTGGAAGGAGGATCCTTCACATGGCTATGGATGTAAGTGTTGGATGATGAGCATCAGGATGATGCTCCAGTTACTGCTCTGTATATGCATCATGTTGGATGCTGGATATGATTAGTTGGATAATTTATATGTATGTACGCATCATGTTGGATGCTGGATATGATCAGTTGGATCATTTATATGTATGTATGAATCATGTTGGATGTTGGATATGATCAGTTGGATCATTTATATGTATGTATGCATCATGTTGGATGCTGGATATGATCAGTTGGATCATGTGTATGTATCTGTAGATGTATTAGGTGGATACATTGTATGATCAGGTAGATCATGTATGATGATATGTATCAGGAAGATACTGTGTATGCATCAGGTGGATGCATTGTATGATCAGGATGATCATGGATGATGAGCTTCAGGATGTTGCTCCTCAGGATGATGCAGTGATGATGATCAAGATGATCATGTGTACATCAGGATGATGTATGGTGAGTATCAGGTTGATACTCTGTGGCCGTGGATAGGTTGTGTAGATAAGCATATAATAGCACCCTGAGAGGTTTGCAGATTCTCTTGCTAGGTTTTTCCGCTGGCATATAATATCTCCTTGGGAGATCTAGCAAATGCTCTTTCGAGGTTTTTCTTTGGGAGGAGATATAATAACACCCTGCGAGGTTTGCAGATTCTCTTGCTAGGTTTTTCCGTTGGCATATAATAGCTCCCTGGGAGATCTGGAAAACACTCTTTTGAGGTTTTTGTCCTATGGCATATAATAGCGCCCTGGGAGATCCGATAGGTTGGGATGTGTTCCCGTAGTAAGTCCTGGGATGCTCTTGTGAGGTTTTGTGGTGACCACATATAATAGCGCCCTGGGAGATTCAATAGGTTGAGCTGTGTGCTTGTAATCGGTCCTGGGATTCTCTTTCGAGGTTTTGTGGTGGGGTCACATGTAATAGCTCCCTGGGAGATCTGATAGGTTGGGATGTGTGCCCGTAATAAGTCCTGGGATTCTCTTGCAAGGTTTTTTGATGCACATAATAAGTCCTGAGGATTCCATAGTATGGCCAGTGATGATGAAGACTTGCAGGTGGTGGGCCTACATCCAGTATGAAAAAGGACTGGCTCTGTAGAACTTCCTATGACGAGTAGATTCAGAGATTGATTGAGATAGAAGCAACAATGATGATGACGATGATTCGATGACGATGATCTAGAGAAGAAGACTTGTGCTAGAAGACCTATGTCGAGAAATACCTTCCTAGTTAAGAGGGAGTGTTGAGGTATATGCAACTTCGGAATGTATTTCACATATATGTATATTGTATTCCTATAGAGATGTTATTATTCCTCTATACAGAAGTGTCATCATTTATATTGTAAGTGTCGTAACTTATACTTGATGGGTTATTAGACCACCTTGTTGGGGTCGGTCCTGTATAAGTCATGTGGGTCAAAGGGTTATTAGACCACCCTATTGCGGGTCATCCATGTGGATCAAAGGGTTATTAGACCACCCTATTGGGGGCCAGCCCAGTCAGCATTATGATATGTGGTTAAGTTAAGGCCGACCTAGTAAAGGTTATTAGGAAATTCAAGTCAAGTATAAATAGAGTGCGGGAGGCACTCTATTTTATCATTCTATTCTCTCTAACACTCTTTGGAGAGTGGCGCACTTGTGGAGGAGGAGAAGCTGCTGCTAGGAGATGTCTATCTCTTATGCTTGGTTTGTATCATTTCTCTATCTATCTCTAAGGAAGTTATTGGGGTTTTTCACCTTTATGGTTTTCCCCAAGTAAACTCTGTGTCTCTTGTGTGCTTGCATTATTGTCCATGATTGATATGCCGTAGATATGTTGTACATGTTCTCTCAGTTAAGATCCTAGATCAGATTGAAGTAAATTCTGAAAAACTAACACTATTTCATGACATCCTCCAACTCCCGCGTAGCCTCATCAAGACCAAATTGCTTCCATTACACCTTTATCTATCTGATGGCTCGGTTCTGAAGCAATGTTACCTTCCTGTCTAGAATGCATAGTGGCTCGGTTTGGAACTCTCCCCTCAAGTTCCACCTGAATCATATCCTAATCAATCACATGGTCAGGATCATGTACATATTTCTTAAGCAAATAAACATGAAAAACTTATGAGCTCTAGTGTTAGCAGGAAATGCAATTCTATATGCAACTAGTCCTATCCTTTCAAGCACTTGAAACTTCCCACAATATCTTGGGGACAACTTGGCACAAATTCCAATATTCGATAAACTATTCCTTGGCTTCATTCTAAGGTAAAAATGATCTCCAACATGAAACTCCCTATGCACTTTGTTCTTATCTGCATAGATTTTCTATCTATCTTGGGATTCCTTTAAATTCTGCCTAATTTTTGCAACTTCATGTTCCATTTTCTTAAGCAATTATGGCACAAGTACAATTGTGTTCATTGGATTATCCTAATTCATTGGTGTTCTACACTTTCTTGAATACAAGGCTTCAAATGGAATCATTCCCAAATAAACTTATTGCCCATTATTATATGCAAAATCTACCAAGTAGAAATAATCTCCCCACTTGGATGGTTTGCTCACCACATATATGCAAATCATGTCTTCAAGAACCCACGTTACTCTTTATGTTTTTTCATTTGTTTTGGATATTAGGGAAGTGCTAAAGTTTATCTTTGTACCCAAATATGCAGAAATAATTTTCTAAAAATTTGAAGTAAATTTGGCATCCCTGTCTGAAATTATTGCCTTAGGCAATTCATGCAATATGAAATTTTCCTTCATGAAAATATTTGCATTGGCATCTATTTTATATGTGGATTTAACTTAGCTAAGATGTTTTTCCTTAGGAAATTTATCCACCAAAACCATGATGGAATCATCCTATCTCACAGTCATTGGCAAACCTGTATTAAAATCCATGGAAATTGCTTCCCATTTCCGTTATGAAATTGTCAAAGGATACAACAAACCTATTGGGTGTTGATGCTTATCTTTCACTTATTGGTGTTTCATACAACTTGAGGTATACTTAGCAATAACCTTTTTCATCCTCGGCCAAAAACATTGCTTCTTGGGTGTAGCAATTAATTTTTGGTATCTTGAGTGACCAGAATATGGCATTTTATGGATTTCATCAATAACTATTCATCTCAAATCTGACACATTTGGAATATAAATTCTAATTTTATATGTAATAAGTCTATCCTCTTCTAAATGATACCCTTCAGACCTATTTTCAAAATTATGTTGCTATAATTTATCCTTTATTTGCACATACATTTAAACTTCAACAACATAATTAACAATTTCTCTCCTTAAATATGATTGGCAAGTACTTATGGCTACCACATGCATTTCATGCATCTTTTTGTTGAGTGCATCATCCACTTTATTTAATTTTCCCTTTATGTGTTTGATTTCAAAATCAAACTCACATAAAAATTCCACCCATCTAGCTTAAATGCCATTTAATGTTGGCTGCTCAAATATATTTCAGATCACACTGGTCTATCCGTAGCTAAAATTTTTAGCTCATTAAATAGTGCCTCCACATCTTTAAAGTGTGCACTATGGATTCAAGCTTCAAATCATGAGTATCATAATTTTTTTCATTCTCCTTCAACTTTCTAGTCTCATAACACAACACATTATTATCTTACATAAGAACTCCTCCAAGTCCCTATTTACATGTGTCGGTACACACCACAAAGTATTTTTTTGGATTTGCAATTTTCAAAATTGGATCACTCGTAAGAAGCTTCTTCAACAATTAGAATTTTTCTTCACATTTCTGTGTCCATTCAAATTTTGTTCCCTTCTTTTGCGAAGAAGTGATTGGGTGTGCAACCTTGGAGAATCCTTCAATGAACCTTCTATAATAACTAGAAAGACCCATAAAAGATATCAAATCTATTGCATTCTTTAGAGCTATCCAATTCATAATGGATTCAATCTTTTATATATCCATTGATATTCCTTCTTCTGAAATAATGTGACCCAAATAATTAATTTTATTTTAATAAAAGTCACATTTTCTTAGCTTTGCATACAACTTATGCTCCCTTAGAAATTGCAAATCCATTCCCAAATGTTCTTCATGCTCCTCTCCATTCTTAGAGTAAATAAGAATGTAATCTAGGAAAACAAGCACAAACTTGTCCAAATACTTGTTGAAAGTGCTATTCAGGAGACACATGAAGGTAGCCGATACATTAGTAAGATCAAATGGCTTCACCAAAAATCCATAGTGTCCATACATTGTTCTAAAGGTTATCTTTTCAATATCTTCTTCCTTGATTCTTACTTGATGGTAACCATACCTCAAGTCAATCTTTGAAAAAACCTTTTCCCCTTAAATCGGATAAAAGAGATCATCAATTAGAGGAAATAGGTACTTGTTAACTATCACTTTATCTAACTTCATGTAATCAATGCATAACTTGAGTATTCCATCTTTCTTTTTCATAAATAGTACAGGTGCTCCCCATGGAGACACACTTGGCCTAATGTATTTATTTTCTAATAATTCTTATAATTGCATTTTCAACTCTAATAATTCTAGTGTACTCATTCCGTAAGGTTTATTAGGCACTGGTGTACCTTTTGGCACACGATCAATTGTGAAATCAATGTCCTTCTTTGGAGGAATTCCCGAAACTTTATCAAGAAACACATCCTTGAATTCTTGGAAAACATGATGATCCTCCAACTTGGGAATTTCATTTTATGTTTTATTTAAAACATGGGATACATACAATTGACAATATTTCCTATAGAACTTCTTCAGCTACATAGTTGAAATATGCCTAACAAAGACTATCTTTGGGATTCCTTTCACAAACCTTGGGTTTCCTTCCTCATCAATTCATTGAAACGTATTTCTATAGTAATCAATTTTAACTTTGTATGTTTCCAACCAGTCCATTCCAATGAGAATATCATATCAACCAAGTGGCAAAATATTCAAATTTTCCCAAGTGAACAGTCCATCCATTTCTATTGGACATCTCTCCATCATTTCACTAACTTTCTTCTTGGTTCCTGTGGCTAGTTAGACCAACCATGATTTACTATTTTTGGTTTTCTTAAAAGCACAAATATCAAAGATTTTGGGACTAATATAACTGTGAGTAGATCCAGGGTCAATCAAAACAGAAATAGATCGCTTAGCAATCTTACCTTCAACCTCTACCATGACTAATTAATGGTATGCTTAGTGGTCCTCTAGTGTAGCATAAATTCTAGGGTCAGTCCTTGCCACTTTACCCACAGTATCAACTTCTTAGATGTCATGAACTTGCTTTGCACTTCCATTTTGAAGTGGACAGTTTCTAAAAAAATGGCCCTCTCCACATTCCCAACATTGAAGTGGCTCTCTTGTCTCTCTTGGCTTGTCTCCCATCATCCTAGTTGGCTTTGTCACACCCTATGGTTTCTTCCTTTGTTGATTTATGAAATAAGAAGGTTTGAACCCCTTCTGCCTTTGGTCAAACTTCTCATTTTTCTTGTCCTTCCATGTCTTATGGAAATGTAGCTTGATTTTGTATTGATCATAACAATACTTATCCTTTCTTATGGTCTCCTCTAGAGTTCAAGGTTCATCAAACTCAATCCTGTCTTTGTAAGATTGAGGCATACCACTTAGAAAATGTTGAATTTTCACTTTGTCATCCTTAATATACTTGACATATCTCAGCAACTCTAAGAATTTATTTGCATATTCCTCCATAGTCATTTGGCCCAATTTCATCTCATAGAATTCTTTAATTTTTCCGTCGTAGTACCTATCAGAGAGGTACTTTTGCTTGAAGTGTTTCTTGAATTGATTCCACACCATCTTCATTTTATTGATCGTCTTCACTTTCCTAAGGTGATACCACCATATATATACTCTTCCATTAAGGTTGAATATGGTCACTCTTGCTGTCATATTTCATGAATACTCTTGATCTTCAAAATACTTCCTCATCCCAAGAAGCTAATCCTCAACTTCTTGACCATATTTTATTTCACCATCAAAAGTAGGAGAATTGGCCTTCCTAATTTCTCCATGTGAGTTGTTCTTGGAAGACCTCTTCCTCTTGATCACCTAGTCTCCATCCTGGAATTATGCATGCCCACTATCCTGGGAACTAGCAATTACAAGGCCTAGAAAAATTGTACTCTTTTTACAATCTGAAATTTATCCAGGTTTATTAGTTCACATCTAAATTCACATGCATAATTCTAAATTCACATGCATAATGTAATTTACATTAACCGCATAGATATATTTAATACATTCACAATTTAAATTTCAATAAATCATTGCACCGAGTGAAACGAGGTTCTCTACAGCTCAGTATGGGGGAGATGTTGTAACATGTGTGCTGTAACGTTACAGTTTGTTACTAATAAAATAATTAAAAAATTTCATGTCGGCTCATAAAATAAAAAATTAAATTATGGAAAGTATTTAAAAAAAATCCATGTTGGTTCATAAAATAAAATATTATGAGAAGTAATTAAAAAATAGATGTTCATTTATAAAATAAAAACTTAAAACTTAAACCCGAATCTATCAATCAAGAGAGATCAAATTTCTTGAGTTTAAATTTAAAAAAAGAAATACAACTCAAGAAATTGGATCCCTCTCGGTGCTTGATAGATACGAGTTTAAGATGGATCTATGCTGGTATAACACAATTCTTTAAATGGGAAAACATATCCCAGAGGATATGGATTGAAACCTTAGCTCTGATACCAAGTTGTAACACACCCCTTCGACAAATGCATTTTATAGTGGATATTACTATAAAGTAAGATACAGGAAGCATACATTTTTTCGAAAGTCCCATTAAATCTTACAACAAATGCATTTAAATTTATAATATTGGAAACACAAACTAATTTATGAGACATTTGTTTAATAAATCCATACAAAATATTTTAATGCACAAATGCAAAGTTAATAGTAAACCCCTGCACAGTAAATTAAGACATATATTAATACACCCAAAATAATAGTAAATTATGGTATTTTTATTAAATAAGTTTACTCGACCATAATTAAATTTGGCCCATAAACAAATTTCCAATTCCTTTCTTATAAAATTTATTCTTAGGAAGGCCGACCATTTTTCATAAACTATACTAGAAGAGGCTCTACCCACTACGGTTTCCATTTCACTAATTTTCAACAATTCTCTTATAAAACTAAAATAAAATTGCCAACCGTAATAATTTAGTCTATCAATCAACCGACTAAATGCATTACCTCTTTTATTTTACCAGACAATAATAACTTAGTCTTACCGATAATAATAACTTAGTCCATTAACTTACTAATTCTTTCACCAAATATGGTCTAATTATATAAATTCAAGTCAAACATATTCATATATGCCTAACTTGGACTAAAGCATAAATTTGTAGTTATACTACTCTAACCCATGGTTTCCAAATCAACAATACCATTCATTACAAAGCTCCTAAAAGCAAGGTATTGTTTGTCATTTAATTAGTAAATGCAATTAAGACTTAAACATTTAATCTCTCCAACTAAACAAATCAGCCCATGGTTTTTATTAACCCAAAACAAATTTGGTTTCAATGAATCAAATCAATCTATGGTTTTTTATTTACCTATTACACAATTTGGTCGAACCCAACTCTTTAGACAAATTGGTCAAACCCGACTCAATCACCAAAACTTTATTAAATAATTATATCAAACAATTTCTATTTCTATTAGATAAATTGGTCAAACCCAACACTTTAGAAAAATTGGTTGAACCCGACTCAATCACCAAAATTTTATTAAATAATTATATCAAACAATTTCTATTTCTATTAGATAAATTAGTCAAACCCAACCCTTTAGACAAATTTGTCAAACCAACTCAATCACCAAAAAATTATTAAAAAATTATATCAAACAATTTATATTTCTATTAGATAAATTGGTCGAACCCAACCCTTTAGACAAATTGGTCTAACCAGACTCAATCACTAAAAATTTATTAAATAATTATATTGGTCGAAACTGACTCAATCACCAAAAATTTATTAAATATTTATGTCAAGCAATTTCTATTTCTTTTACCAGTTAACTTCAACTTATATTTTCAAGTTTAGTTAGGAAATTTTACTGACCACTTCATTTAGTTTTAATGAACTATTTCTTTTTGGACTAATTCCCTAATGAATTGCATATTCATTTTCTGGAACTTAGGAGCTACACGGTAAAAATGTAAAACTAACATTATCGACCTGGGTAATAAAATTATATTTTTTCCATAAAGCTTTAAGTTAATGGTAAATAATAGAAATGAACAAAATTCAAGCTTATTTATCCATTCTTCTAAATTTTCCAAACCTTGTGCTCTTTGACATAATTTAATTAAACATTACAATTTCAAATTGGAAAATTAGCATTTTGTATGAGAAAAAAATTTCCACTTCGAATTAAATAAAAATACACTGGCTTCATCTCATCCTTCAATTGGTTTTCAAACCTTGGCACTGCACACTTTCAAGCACTTTACAAAGCAGGCAATAGAGTCGGTATTGTTGAGGTTATTCGATTCTCACAATATTTCTCGGGTTTCATAACTCAGGAAGACAATCAGGACCTTATGGAGGAAACCTCGGAAGAAGAACTCAAAGAAACTCTCCACATATTCCATAAATACAAGAGTCCAGGCCCTGATGGATGGACGATTGAGTTCTTCTTGGCTGACTTTGAGATAATTGGTACTGATCTGCTCCATTTGACAGAGGAATCTAGGGTTAGGGGACTAATTCACCCGCCTTTAAACTCCACTTTTCTTGCGTTAATTCCAAAATCGAATAATCCTAGTTATTTAAATGACTTCATACCAATCTCCTTATGCAATATTACATATAAAGTGGTGGAAAATATCATATCTTGCAGGATGAAAAAGGTTCTTTCTAAGGTTATTTCTCCTAAGCAGTTCGATTTCTTGGAAGGAAGACAAATTCACGAGGCAATTGGGGTCGCTCAGGAGATTCTTCACTCGTTAAAACTAAAAAGAATCAAGGGGGTTGTTGTCAAAATTGATCTCTCAAAGGATTTTGATAGAGTTAGTTAGCTATACTTGAAATTGTTGATGACACATTTGGGGTTTGAATATCCTTTCATCAAATGGGTGATGCGCTGCATCACCACTGCCTATTTTACAGTTCTCATCAATGGATCGACTTCCCCTTTCTTACAAGCGGAAAGGGGTCTGCGCCATGGGTGTCCTCTCTCACCATTGTTGTTCCTATTGGTGGAGGAAGGGATTAGCAGAGCCATTCTGGATGCGAGTCAGCATAGCACTTTCTCGATAATTGGCATCACAAATTCCCTCAACATCACTCACCTCTTATTTGTGGATGATATTCTCATTTTTTGTAATGGCTCAGTGAGGGATGTTGAAAAGCTGGATGGTATTCTGGAGATTTTTGGGAAGGCCACGGGTATGGAGATCAATGCCAACAAGTCCACCATTTCAATGATAAACTTGGAAGAGAGGGAATCTCAAAGGTACACAACTCTCTTTCCATTTGATTTAAAAGAAATTTATGATGGTTTCAAATATCTGGGATTCCTCTTAAAACCAAACTATTATAAAAAATCAGACTGGGGATGGCTAATTGCAAAGCTTGAGAAAAGGTTAAATATTTGGAGTCACAAATGGTTATCTAGAGCGGAAACGTTGGTACTTATAAAGTCTGTTTTGGAAGCAATCCATGTTTACTAGATGTCCCTTGCTTGGATCCCAAAGAGCATTTTAGATAAAAACATGCAAGATTTGTTTCATATTTCTTTGGTCTGGAAAATCAGACAAAAATGTATCCCCCTGGCTCAAGTGGGAAAAAATTGCACAACCAAAATCCCTTGGCATTTGGGGACTCAAAAATGTTCACTTGCTTCCAAAATATTTGGCAGCAAAATCAAGATGGAGAATTCTTACCTCTAGAAATTTATGGACAGATGTTGTAACTTAGAAATATATAGCCCTTGAATCAATTGTGAATTGGGTAAGAAGATCGGTTAAGAACTCTGTTGGGATCTCTGTTATCTGGAAAGCTATCATGTCCTCTTTTCCCCTTATTGAAGCTGGCTTGGCATGGAAAATTGGCAATGACGCCCAGGTTCCTATTGGTACAGATCCTTGGTTGGGATGTCAAAATGTTAGAATGGTCATATCCTCTCTCCCCAACTTATCCAAATCCTCCACGATCAGGGTATTTAGCACCTAAATCAAATTGTCGATCTCAAGACTACCAACATATGGAAGCAGGGGTGGAAAGGATCGAGGCTCTTAAGACTTCCATAAGCTTTTTGGGACACCTGGAATACTTTTCTCATTTCTCTCAGATCCTCACACGTCTAGATTTATGATTCTCTTGATGAATTTATTTGGTCTTCAACGCCCCTGGGAAGATACAACCCTAAGCTAGGTTACAAAAAAATGGTTGGTGATGTTCGTGCAGGATATGAAAAATGTTGGTGGAAAGGGATTTGGAAGACAAAATGCCCACAAAAAGAAAAACTTGTTTTATGGTGTGCTCTGGAAAACAAGTTCCTTATATGGGACAGGATGAAACGATGGCACATTGAAGGTCCTAGATGGTGCGCATTGTGTAAACAGAGTGCAGAATATTTACATCACTTGTTCATCACTTTCCTATTTTCCCTTCAAACCTGGAATATTCTGCGTACACATTTGAACTTGGTTTGCTACTAGATTGGTCCATCGGTTGAGGAGGCTTGGAAAATGTGGCTATCCTCTCCTGCATCTACAAACGTTCATGCATTTCCTCTCCTCGTCATCTGGGGAATTTTGCTTGCATGTAATAGGGCGGTTTTTTAGGGAAATACCTTTGTCCTAGAACTGGTGGCCACTGACTATATTGACATCCTCTCGTACTTCCCATAAGGAAAAAACTCTCCTGCAATTCGTGATGTCACTATTGAGACATTTTACAATCTCAAACCATGGGCCTATTTCGACAGGGCGGCACAAAACCACCTTTGTGGTGGAGGGGAAGTTCTTTACATCTCTCAAAATCACTTTTTCACATACATATGGACCTTGGATATGAATCAAACAACTTTGCTGAGCTCTTTTCATTAAAACTCTTTTTATTTTCGCTTTAGAAAAAAAATTCACACACATCCAAATCTTTGGTGATTCTATGATTGTGAACAATTGGGTTAACAAAATTCAGAAATGGGTAATTTTGGCCTAAGTCACCTAGGCAATAATTATTTAATTAATAAGCAAGTATGGAAACTACCTTATGGAAGATGCCTAAGGTTGTATTTGGGAATTAAATGGACAAGGAGGTCCCCCCATGCAGTTATTAACCCCATGACTAAGTCTAAGTGATTGACTAATTTAGAAATTAATTAATTGGGAAAATTTTGAGGCATTACACCATAACAATTGATTAATTACTGGATAATTAATTAATTGCCAAGTTAAATTATTTCTAAGTTGTATTATTTTCATTTAAATGTTTATTGCTAATAAATGTGCCAAGTGGTTGATGACTTGGCTAGGAAATTCGAATTGGTAAGTGAGCCAAACTTGCCTAAGTGGTAAAGTCTCAGAAAAGCTAAGGAATCTAAGGGAGACAAGTTGGCAACGTGAACCGAGAAGGAAACTGACAAAAGCTGGCAAAATCAGACAAAAAAAGAAAAGAGGAAAGTGAATAAAGTGGAAGAAATCAAGAAAAGCAGTAAGAAAAGAAATGGAAACACACCCAGAAAAGCTACCTAAGCCGCAGTTGCTAATCAGAGTGAAGGAAGACAAAAGAAGGCAAGTTTTCAAGTAAGAAGTTTCCATTCCTAGCAAGGAAGGCGCCTTCCTTCATCCACACATGTGGCTAACTTAAGGAAGAATTCATCTCCTCTATTTAAGAAGGTTTCTAACTCCATGAAAGAATTTTTTTATCATTATTGGAATTTGTGAGTGAGAGCTCTGAGCCCTCCAAGTTGAGTGTTGTGCCTCAACAAGTTATGCTTGGGTGATGTGCCCCAAGGCCCCATGAGTTTTCTAAGAGTGTTATGCAGGTCTAGCAATCAATATTACAGCTAGTAACATTCAGTACAGATCATCCATGAAGATCTAATGTCAGATTGAAGAGGAGGCCACCATTGAAGGAGAATTGCAGCTATATTTAGTGGAGGAACACCAGTGGAAGAAGATAATTATCGAGAGATGTTCTCAGGACCTCCAGTGAATTCTATTAGCTGAATATTGCAGACATTAAATGCTGCTATATTCTAGAAATCAAAGTTCAGATCGAGTCTCTAATCTTCTCCTACTCATACTTCTCCCTCAACCAGTTTTGGAGGTGATTTTCCTAAAGGAGAGAACCAGTTGAAGATGACATCCATTGAAGACTAGCATGTTCAGAATGCAGAAAGTTCAGCCATATAATCAGTAGATGGAATGATAATAACCTCCATTACAGATCCGAAGTAACTTCTCTCTTCTATTCTCTATTTCTCCACTATTGTAACAGAAAACTAGCCTGTGAGGCATCATGATTTGAGAAGCTAGCATTAATAAAAGAAGGAATGTTCTTAATGTCATATTTCAAGTCTTATGGATGGAATATGTTATATAATAGTTTAAATTAATATCAAAGCCAATTTTTTAATTCTTAAAAGCAGTTTGTGAAGTTAAAATGCAAGACGAGCTAGATTGATGACAATTCTAGACTAGTTTCACCACTTTTCCTGCTAAATCCATTTTAATCACTCTTTTTACATTCTGTCAGTTGGAACTTCTCCTTGACTAATTATAGTATCCATATCAGTCCTAAAAAATAGAATTTGGAATCCTATTGACCCTTTTTGGAAAGTTAATAAAAATACTAGCTCAGCAATCCCGGGAGAGCCCAAAAACCCCAATTCTTCCCAAACTCTCCCAAGTCTGCTAAAATACATTCCTGAAAGTAAAAAACACTCATTTGACTGATATAACCTATATCATTAACTCCCAAGACCCCCACCTGTCTAGTATGCATATGCCATCTATCCAGGAAGCCTCGAAGTAGGCAATACACTAGCTCTATTGTTGAAAAGTGAAAGGTACTGGTACATAGTGCATAGGACATCTCCGATCTGAACCTTTTGACATGATGCTGCACATAACCTCATACATTTTCCAGAATTAAATATTCATCCCACCATCCTCATTCCTTACCTCAGTACCCCTCACTTACTTCCTGCACTGTTCAAAGAAATTGACAGAAATTTTACTAGTAAAGTTTATAAATTTTTTGAAGTTGAGTTAATATCTTGGTTGAATATTCCCAAGGATATTACAGTGGTATTAGAGCACTTTCCTCTACCCCTATGGAAACAAAGAAGCTCACTGATGGAAGGAAGATTGAATATCTTCTCATAGATGCAAAATGTGGCTCCTACCAGTCAGTGAAGAAGAAGAATTTATTTTTGAGCCATATGCAGAGGAGCCTTTAACCCTTGTTGGAAATTTTTATTTGCATAAAGTTGAATATGATTTCCTTGTTGAACCAATGTTTGAAGAGGACATAAGAACTGACATACCTATGACTAATTGGGATTATGAAGGAATACTCAAAAGAGAGAACCCAAAGAAATCCTATGAGTACTTCATTGAGTACTCTGCTTTGAAGAAGGAGATTCAGAAGCCCCTGACCTTTAGAGACTATTGTGATTTGGAGATTCAGAGGTTTTTCAAAGACCCCTATAATAGTGATAGAAAAAGAATGATTGCACATATGGTTGATGGTGTGTGCAAATGTAATGTCCCCTCATATCATACCAGCATGATAGAGAGGACGTGGTGCTAGAACGGGGCATCTAGCCCCATAAACTTTTAACCAAGCATTCACATAATATAAAAGACATATGGAGTGTGTAATTATAAGAAAAACACAGCGGAAATAATATCAATTACACATTCATCATACATTCAAGATATTTATCAAATAAATAATTGCAAGTTAACACAGGAGAATACTTATCTTATAACAAGGTAGTCCCAAGCAACTGGCTATGCAACTGCAACGTTCCACCCATCCATAAGCCAGTTGTGCTTATCAACCTTTTGTTACAACTACCACCCCCAAGCTGGGCATGATCTCTACAAGGAATCAGGGAACAACAGACTCACACATAGCCCAAAGATACACCAAATCAGCCAAGCCAAACTACAGTTGGGTTTATCAGGCTATTAGGAAATGGAAAGGAAGAATTGCTAAGCTAGTGAGCTCAACCACAGAGCTATGGATACCCCTCCCATATCTATTCAGCTTGGCACTCACAATGCCTAAACACCCAACACAAGGAAGTATCCTCTTCACTGCCACACAGTCCCTCAAGCCATAACTTCCTTTCTAGTGTTTTCAGGGTGTGCATAGAAAAGTAGCCAAAGCCCTCTTGATCTTCTTGAGAGGTTCCTCCCTTCACTAGGTTTGTCAAGCCAATTCTGTCCACTACCACTCCAAGTTTCTTTCTCACAGATTTAAATCAAATAGAATGCAGATAATCAGCTAACTGCAATGGCTGGACAGGAGAAAAACGTTTGTACAATGATAGGCATGAAAATGACTCCCTGAGCTTCAGAAAAACGTGGGAAGGCTAAAAATGAACAATGGAGGTTTGGGAAAACCCTAGGAAGCAGAAATCGTTTTTAGGAAAATGCCCATGGCAATTCTGGGACAAAACGACCTCCATACAGTCCCAAATCGTAGCCCCTTCTTCCCAGCTACTGTCCAAAACCAAAAACGAGTTTTTGGGCAAGGAAAACCCTGCGTTTTTTATGAAAAACGTGACTGTAACTTTCAGCAGTCTCCATCTGCGTGAGAGAGGAAAAACTCTATGTTCAGAATGGCTTTGGGCACCATTTCGTGGGTGTTTTCTTGCCCAAAAAGCAAAAAACACGAATTTCCAGGTTGATGGCTTTCCCATGCACGAAATTGGCTGCCATACCTCTTCATTCCCAAGGCATTAACTGCCTCAACCAACTCTTGGAAGAATTAAAATGATTGGGTCCATAACCCAAAATGGGTAGTTGAGGGTTTATGGGTTTTCTCATTGACACATGGATTAACACCATTGGCTCAAGGGTTTGAATAATTTCCCTCCCTATTCCTTGTAGGATCATGCCCCCATCTCTTTGTTGCATTGCATAGCTATTTGTGGGTATTTTATTAAAATCCGTATTTACATGATGTCTTATTTACATTGTGCCTATCTAGCACAGGAACCATAGGCATCTATTTCTTTAATTTCTGATACATAAAACTCTAAATCAATGGTGGGGCCTTGGCCTTGAGCTCCTCACCATGATTAAATTACAATATTTACATCATTTACGATTTAATACAAAGGGGGTCAAAATGGGGACATTACATTCCCCTCCCCTTACATTAGCACTGTCCTCAGTGCTCATCAAAATTGAACAAAAATGGATATGCCACCCTCATGGCATCCTCCAGCTCCCATGTAGCCTCATTGGGACCGTAGTGCTTCCATTGCACCTTTACCTGTCCGATGGCTCGATTCCGGAGCAATGTTACCTTCTTGTCTAGGATGCGCACTAGATCAGTTTGGAACTCTCCCTCGGGTTCCACCTAGATCACATCCCAATTAATCACATGGTTAGGATCATGTACATATTTCTTAAGCAAAGAGACATGAAAAACATTATGAGCTTTAGTGCTGGCAGGCAATGCAAGTCTATATGCAACTGGTCCTATTCTTTCAAGCACTTCAAATGGCCCACAATATCTAGGCGATAGCTTGGCACAACTCCCAAGCTTCAAGGAACTCTTCCTTGATCTCACTCTAAGATACACATGATCCCCAACACTGAATTCCCTATGGATCCTATGCTTATTTGCATAGCTTTTCTGTCTATCCTGGGCTACTTTTAAATTTTGTATGATCTTGGCAACTTCTTGTTCCATTTCCTTAAGCAATTCTGGCCCAAGTACAATTCTGTTCACTGGACTGTCCCAAGTCACTGGTGTTCTACACTTTTTGTCATACAAAGCCTCATAAGGACTCATTCCCAATGATGCTTGTTGCCCATTGTTATATGCAAATTCTACCAAGTGTAGATAATCCTCCCACTTGGATGGTTTGTCCATTACATACATGCGGAGCATGTCTTCAAGCACCTGATTTACTCGTTATGTTTTCCCATCTGTTTGAGGATGGTATGCAGTACTAAAGCTTAGCTGTGTACCCAAATCTACAAAGAGACCTTTCCAAAAATTGGAAGTGAACTTTGTATCCCTGTCAGAAATTATTGCCTTAGGCAACCCATGTAATCTGAAAATTTCCTTCATGAAAATATTTGCAATGGCGTCGGCTTTATGTGTGGACTTAACTGGTATAAAATGTGTTGCCTTTGTTAACTTGTCCACCACAACCATGATGGAATCATGTTGTCTCACAGTTATTGGCAATCCTGTAATAAATTCCATGGAAATTACCTCCCATTTCCATTCTGGAATTGGCATTGGGAGCAATAAACCTGCTGGATGTTGGTGTTCACTCTTCACCTGCTGACATTCCATGCACTTAGAAATGTATTCAGCGATGTCCTTCTTCATGCCTGGCCAGAAATAATATTTTATTGCTGTAGCAATTGTTTTCTGATATCCTGGGTGACCAGAGTATGGAGCTTTATGGATTTCATCCATAACAATTCTCCTCAAATTTGCCGCTTTTGGAATATAGACTCTATTCTTATAAGGAAGAAGTCCACCTTCTTCCAAATGATAGCCTTCATACTTCTTTTCAAGGTTTTGCTGCTGTAATTTTCCCTTTACCTGCTCATACACTTCATCCTCAACCATATGGTTAACAATCTGTTGCTTCAAATCTGGTTGGCAAGTACTAAGCGCTGCCACATACATTTCATGTACCTTCCTGCTGAGTGCATCAGCCACCTTGTTTTCTTTCCCTTTTATGTGTTTGATTTCAAAATCAAATTCACACAAAAATTCCAACCATCTAGCTTGCCTAGCATTTAAAGTTGGCTGATCAAACAAGTATTTTAGACCACAATGGTCTGTCCTTAACTCAAATTTTCTTCCCATTAAGTAATGTCTCCACATCTTTAAGGCATGTACTATGGCTGGAAGTTCTATATCGTGAGTAGCATAGTTCTTCTCATGCTCCTTCAACTTTCTTGACTCATAGCATATCACGTGGTTGTCTTGCATAAGAACTCCTCCAAGTCCTTGATTGCATGCATCGGTACACACCACAAAGTCTTTTCCTGGGTTTGCAATTTTCAAAATTGGTGCACTTGTAAGAAGATTCTTCAACCGTTGAAAACTTTCCTCAGATCTTGGTGACCATTCAAACTTTATCCCCTTCTTTTGCAAGGAAGTAATTGGGTTTGCAACCTTGGAGAATCCTTTGATAAACCTTCGGTAGTAACTAGCAAGGCCCATAAAAGATCTCACATCAGTCACATTCCTTGGAGTTGGCCAATTCATAATGGCTTCAATCTTCTCAGGGTCTACAGATATTCCTTCGTCGGAGATGATGTGACCCAAATAATGAATTCTATCTTTATAAAAGTCACATTTGCTTAACTTCGCATACAGCTTATGATCCCTTAGTAATTGCATTGTCATTCTCAAATGTTCTTCATGCTCTTCTTCATTCTTAGAATAGATAAGAATGTCATCTAGGAATACAAGAACAAACATGTCCAAATACTTGCTAAAAACATTATTCATGAGACACATGAATGTAGCTGGTGCATTTGTGAGACCGAATGGTACCACTACAAATTCATAGTGTCCATACCTCGTTCTAAAGGTTATCTTATGAATATCTTCTTCTTTGATTCTTACCTGATGGTAACCAGACCTCAATTCAATCTTTGAAAATACCTTTGCTCCTCTCATTTGGTCAAAAAGGTCATCGATTCGGGGCAATGGGTATTTGTTCTTCACATTGACTTTGTTCAACTGCCTGTAGTCAATACATAACCTGAGTGTTCCATCTTTCTTTTTCACAAATAGAACAGGTGCTCCCCACGGGGACACACTTGGCCTAATATATTTCTTTTCCAGCAACTCTTGTAATTGCATTTTCAATTCTAGCAATTCCAGTGTACTCATCCTGTAGGGTGTCTTAGACACTGGTGCCGCTCCTGGAACAAGTTCAATTGTAAAGTCAATGTCTCTCTTTGGAGGGAGTCCTGGAATCTCATTGGAAAAAACATCCCCGAATTCTTGCAATACATGATAGTCCTCCAATTTGAGAGTTTTACTCTCTGCTGCCTCTAAAATGTGGGCTGCATACAATTGACATCCCTTCCTACAGAACTTCTTCAGTTGCATGGCTGAAACCTATCTAACAGAAGTCACCTTTGGAATGCCTTTTACAACCCTCGGGTTTCCTTCTTCGTCCATGCATTCAAATGTCTTATTGTAGCAGTCAAGTTTATCCCTGTGTGCTTCTAACCAGTCCATTCCAATGAGAATATCGTAGGAACCCAGGGGCAAAATATTCAGATCTGCATAAGTGAATAGACCATCCATCTCTAATGGACATTTCTCTACTATTTCACTAACTTTTCTCTTGGTTCCAGTGGCTAGTTGAACTAACCATGATTTACTATACTTTAATTTCTTGAAAGCACAAATCTCAACAATTCTAGGAGTGACATAACTGTGAGTAGATCCAGGATCAATCAAAACAGAAACAGATTGCTTAGCAATCTTACCTTCAACTTCAACCATAGTTGACTGATGATCTGCCTGGCGGTCGTCTAGAGCTGCATAGATTCTAGGGATTGTCCTCGCCACTTGACCCACAGTTCCAGCTCCTTGGATGTTGTGAACTTGATTTGCATTCCCATTCTTATGTGGGCAGTTCCTATGCATGTGGTCTCCTCCACAACCCCAACATTGAAGTGGTTCTCTTGGCTCCTTTGGATCTCTTAGCTTGTCTCCCATCATCCTAGTTGGCTTAGTCACAACCTGTGATGGTTGCCTTTGCTAATTCTGGAATTGAGGAGGCTTGAACCCCTTCTTCCTTTGGTCAAACTTTTCATTTTTCCTATCCTTCCATGCCTTATGGAATTCTGGTTTGCTTCTGTTTTGATCAAAGCAATACTTGGCCTTTCTTATGGCCTCCTCTAGAGTTCGAGGTTCATCGAACTCAATTCTATCTTTATATGACTGGGGCAGTCCACTTAGGAAATGCTGAATTTTCACCTTATCATCTCGAATGTAACTGACATATCTTAGTAGCTCCAAGAATTTGTTTGCATATTCTTCCATGCTCAATTGTCCCAATCTCAGCTGATGGAACTCTTTGATCTTATCATCATAGTACCTATCAGAGAGGTACTTCTACTTGAAGTATTTCTTGAATTGCTTCCACACAATCTTCCTTTCATTGATCTTCTTCACTTGCCTGATATGTTCCCACCATATAGATGCTCTTCCATTCAAGTTGAAGATGGCTACCCTTGCCTTCATATTTCCCGAGTAGTCTTGGACTTGGAAATATTTTCTCATCCCAAGAAGCCAAGCTTTAGCTTCTTGACCAAACTTTATCTCTCCATCAAATGTAGGAGGTTTCACCTTCTTAAATTCCCCATGTGAATTGTTCTTGTAGTGCTTCTTCCTCTTACTCATGTGAGATGAAGAGCTTGAACCCTCAATGGATTCTTCAGAGTCAGATGATTCATTAGAGAAGATTTCTAGAGTATAAGTTGTGTCTGTAGAAACTCTTCTTGGGCTACTGGCCCTCTTAAGGGAATTCCTTCTAGAACTACTCCCACCCATTTCTGGATTTGATGTCTGATGCCCAGAGTCTATTTGCCTTTGTATGTCTGTCAAACTCTGTAGCATGGATGCATTCAACTGATTTTTTTCTTCCTGAGCTTTAATTATCTTTTCATTATCTTCCCTACAGCTTTGCAACTCCACCCTTAGGCTTCTCATGGTGGCTGCAATACCTGGAGGAGTCTCTTGATTTCTTCTCCTATTGGATTATGTTTCAGCATTTTCAACATGTATGTTCTCCCCCATGGCATCTGTTTCAGGCTCATAGGGATCCTGTGCATCATCCATGATGTTGATTTTCTTGGCCCAACCAAGATCCAAAACTTTCTAACTGTACTATCTAGAGTGCTGCCCTGAGGTAACTGTAATTCTGCAAAATGTGTTCATCAACACAATTGTTAGCTGCATTATATTCTCAGGAATTCATAAATTTATTCATGCTCGTGGAAAAATATTATGTTGACAATTGTCAAATCATCGAATTTTCTCACAATCAACGACATATGAGGGGGAAAAAGGGGGTCAAGGGGGCTTGCCCCCTTGCAGGGCGGGTCGAGGGCAGCGCCCTTGTTTTTTTGTTTTTTTTGTTTTACAAATCTCTCCGCAACTGTGGGGCAGTTCGCCGAACGCTTCCGCAATTACGGGGCGATTCGCCGAATGCTCCCGCAGTTGCGGAGTAATTTGCTGAACGCTCCCGCAGTTGTGGAGCAATTCGTCGAACGCTCCCGCAGTTGCGGAGAAATTCGCCGAACGCTTCCATAGTTGCGGAGCCATTCACAAAATGCTTCCGCAGTTGTGGAGCCATTCGCGGAATGCTTCTGCAATTTCAAGGCGGTTTGCTGAAGCCTTCTGCAATTGCGGGGTGTTTTGCTGAGTGCTTCCACAATTGCGGGGCGATTTGTGGAATGCTTCCGCAATTGCGAGGCGGTTTGCGGAATGCTTCGGCAATTGCAGAACGACTTGCGGAATGCTTCCGCAATTGCGGAATGATTCGCTGAAGTCTTCTGCAATTGCGGAACGATTCGCCGAAGTCTTCTGCAGTTGCGGAATGATTCGCCGAAGTCTTCCGCAGTTTCGGAACGACTCGCCGAACTCTTCCGTGTTGTAGAACGATTCGCGGAACCCTTCCGCAATTTCGGAAGAGAATTTCTTCCACAATTTCGGAAGAGAATTCCTTCCGAAAATTTCCTTTCGACGCCGAACACTTAGAACAATTTTATGCAATTTCGGAAGAGAATTCCTTCGATAATTTCGGAAGGGAATTCCTTCCGCAGTTTCGGGGCGGTTCGCGGAAATCTTCCGCAAATTTCGGAACTATTTCCCGAACTCTTCCGCGTTGCGGAACGATTCGCGGAATCTTTCCGCAGTTTTGGGACGACTTCCCGAATTCTTCCCGAAACAGACTTAAATTTTTTTTCCAAAAACTCTTAAAAATTTCTGAAATCTTCCCTTCTTTCAGTGATGACTGCTGCTCAGCAAGAGGTGATCTTACCTCTGTAATCTATCCAACTGAGCCAGCTAGTCTTGATGCTAGTACCTGTGGTGATTAGGAAGAGATCTTCCTTTGTAACTGTAATTGGATTTCGGCCTTAGAGGTCCAATGCTGCAACCAACGGTTCTGATACCAAAATGTAACGTCCCCTCCTATCATACCAGCATGATAAAGAGGACATGGTGCTAGAACGGGGCATCTAGCCCCATAAACCTTTAACCAAGCATTCACATAATATAAAAGACATATGGAGTGTGTAATTATAAGAAAAACACAGCGGAAATAATATCAATTACACATTCATCATACATTCAAGATATTTATCAAATAAATAATTGCAAGTTAACACAGGAGAATACTTATCTTATAACAAGGTAGTCCCAAGCAACTGGCTATGCAACTGCAACGTTCCACCCATCCATAGGCCAGTTGTGCTTATCAACCTTTTGATACAACTGCCACCCCCGAGATGGGCATGATCTCTACAAGGAATCAGGGAACAACAGACTCACACATAGTCCAAAGATACACCAAATCAGCCAAGCCAAACTACAGTTGGGTTTATCAGGCTATTAGGAAATGGAAAGGAAGAATTGCTAAGCTAGTGAGCTCAACCACAGAGCTATGGATACCCCTCCCAGATCTATTCAGCTTGGCACTCACAATGCCTACACACCCAACACAAGGAAGTATCCTCTTCACTGCCACACAGTCCCTCAAGCCATACCTTCCTTTCTAGTGTTCTCAGGGTGTGCATAGAAAAGTAGCCAAAGCCCTCTTGATCTTCTTGAGAGGTTCCTCCCTTCACTAGGTTTATCAAGCCAATTCTGTCCACTACCACTCCAAGTTTCTTGCTCATAGATTTAAATCAAATAGGGATGCAGATAATCAGCTAACTGCAATGGCTGGACAGGAGAAAAATGTTTGTACAGTGATAGGCATGAAAATGATTCCCTGAGCTTCAGAAAAATGTGGGAAGGCTAAAAATGAACAATGGAGGTTTGGGAAAACCCCAGGAAGCAGAAATCGTTTTTAGGAAAATGCCCATGGCAATTCTGGGACAAAACGACCTCCATATAGTCCCAAATCGCAGCCCCTTCTTCCCGGCTATTGTCCAAAACCAAAAACAAGTTTTTGGGAAAGGAAAACCCTGCGTTTTTTATGAAAAACGTGACTGTAACTTCCAGCAGTCTCCATCTGCGTGAGAGAGGAAAAGCTCTATGTTCAGAATGGCTTTGGGCACCATTTTGTGGGTGTTTTCTTGCCCAAAAAGCAAAAAACACGAATTTCCAGGTTGATGGCTTGCCCATGCACGAAATTGGCTGCCATACCTCTTCATTCCCAAGGCATTAACTGCCTCAACCAACTCTTGGAAGAATTAAAATGATTGGGTCCATAACCCAAAATGGGTAGTTGAGGGCTTATGGGTTTTCTCATTGACACATGGATTAACACCATTGGCTCAAGGGTTTGAATAATTTCCCTCCCTATTCCTTGTAGGATCATGCCCCCATCTCTTTGTTGCAATGCATAGCTAGTTGTGGGTATTTTATTAAAATCCGTATTTACATGATGTCTTATTTACATTGTGCCTATCTAGCACATAAACCATAGGCATCTATTTCTTTAATTGCCGATACATAAAATGCTAAATCAATGGTGGGGCCTTGGCCTTGAGCTCCTCACCATGATTAAATTACAATATTTACATCATTTACGATTTAATACAAAGGGGGTCAAAATGGGGACATTACAGCAAAGAAGTTGAGGCAAGATCTTTAACCCTAGGAACTAAGATGGAAAGGAGGGATAAAGATGTGTCCTGACAGCCAGGATGAATCAAGGGAGGAAACCAAGAGCCACCTAGTTCTTTAGGTGGAGAAGAAGTAGGGAAAAATAAAGACGAAGTTGTAGCCCTACATATGGATCCATCCCAATCTCAGGGAAAAGGAATCAAGAAGGAAGTTTCAGCAAGGCCATCGGCAGGGCCAAGCATTGCAAGACTGTTTGGTTTTTCTTCAAGAAGGAAGTCCAAAGGTTGTGATATGAGCACCACACAATGTGGAGAGACATCAAGTTTCTTGGAAAGAAATGACCAATAAGACCTTGTTGGTGCCCCATTACTCCAAGAAGTGGATGAAGAAGGTCAATGCACAATAGAAGATCCAACATTCAAACACTTGATTGTTGGTGATGAGGGAGGTAAAATCACTCTCGCTCTTTTAATGGTTGATTTCAAAACAAGTGCATAAGAAATGGGACAGATTGATGAAGGTGCGACATCTTTTGGATATGATCCAAAGGAGGAACATAACTCAGATTTACACTCACCCCTAGAGCCTCGCTAGGAAGTAGAAATTGAGCACATCTCAGTTGGGTGTGAAGCAGAGAAATGGGTGTATGAACAAGCCATCAAAATTCCACCACATAAGGAGGAGAAAATGACACATGGTGAATTAGTAAATTGTGATTTTTATGTGCCATTATGTCAATCTAATATGGCAGCCATTTCCATTGAAAAATTTAGAATGGTTGACCCCCATAGTGATGAGGTTCAGAATTCTGGTGTTAAAAATGATTGTAGTATGAAGGATGAAACTTTAAGAGAAGATCTTTCTGTTGCATCAAGGATGAATGAGCACTTATTTTGCATCCCAAATTATGTTTTTGAGGACCTGAAAGATGAAAATATTGCAGCAGGAACATATAGATCATATTTCAAAACTTCAAGTGCACTGCATGGAATTGATCCGGCGATGGAAAATGAAGAGGATGACCATCTGCAAGAACCTCATCTTCTTGCAAGATCTTTAAAGATGGATGAACAGAATATCCAAGAAGCCCTTCGAACCCTCAATTACAATTATTCCTTAATGAATAACCTTTGTTGGAATTTGGGGGAGCAGTCTTCCATGAGAGACATGGAAGAATTTCAGAAAGCCATGGCAAGCATAAAATTTAAATTCTTGAACCTGCTTTCTGATAGAGATAGTTTATTGGAGCTTGTAGAATTGTTTCATGGTACATCCTTGAGGGATGATGAAGAGATCAACAAGCTCAATGATGAACTAATGGCCACCCAATATTCTTTGAGAAACACTCAAGGTGCCCTCCAAGAATCCAAGACGGAAATATTACAGCTTCATGAAAAGTTGCAAAGATCCCCCCTACCCTCCTACACACCATTCAGTCAACTTCATTCGGCTGGAATAATTATTGAACATAGGGAAGAACCTCATGAGATGGTGGATCATGAGGATCATTCATTTTTATATGTGCTTGAAGAGTGTGCAGAACAGTGTTAGGAATCCATGTCTTTACTTTGTTAGCATATTGTTGTTGGACGCATATGCTTTGTAAGTCGTCCCGTAGTACTTGTTGATCCATAGTTTGTGTTATTGTTGTTGGCGCATATGCTTTGTAAGCCGTCCATAGTTTTGTTGATCCATAGTTTGTACTGTCCCATGGTTTTGACTCATAGTATTGGCGCCTAGACTTAGCCCATGGTTTGTATTGACACATAGTATTGACCCATGGTATTGGCACCTAGACTTAGTATATAAGTGTGTGTTGAGGCCTAAGAAGGCACCGTGAAGTTAATTGTATTGAGCTTGCTCAAAGGAGGTTGCCCCCTCGAAGTGGCCCGTGATCAATATAAAAGTGATTCCGAGTTCTATTATTTCTTATATCTCGTTTATTTGCATTAATTAATTATTGCAGGTTCTTCACATCTGGTATCAGAGCACTTTCTTGGGCTCGTTGGGTGGAATTTCTACCAAATTTTTTTTTTCGCGCTGTTGCAAGTTCGGATCTAGGGATAACCCCTATCCGCTTAACTGTGGGAAGTACTTGGGCATAAGCCCTGAAACTCATTGTGAGGAGTACCACAGGAACCCCAAAGTAGCTAGCCCATTGAGAGGACCTACCAGCGAAAAGGGCAACAACCCCTACCTGATTGACTAGTTCCCACCTGTGAGGTAAACCAAGAGCTGTCGTTTGTGGCAAAACGGTTATCCATTTTACCTGAGCCGTGGAGTGAGGGGTACTGCCCCAATACGCAAGCCGTCAGACAACATTGGTGGCCGAGTGAATCCCCCTGAACCGATAGGAAGCCGCACATACCTAGGGTCCATATCTATTTTCAGCTGAACTGTTGCCGTTCACTTCCGCTCCAGATCCAGCCGTTTCAGATCTATTCTGAAATTCGTTCCAGATCCAGTCGCCGTTTCAGATCCAGTCGTTTTTTATCTCTTCCGTGCTGTTGCAGATCCATTTCTGCGCTGCTGTTGCCGATCCATTTCTGAAAAAAAATAATAATAATAAATAAAAATAATAATAAAAAAATAAATAAATTCTGTTTTTCGGCTATATCTCCCTTGTTTCAACTCCGTTTTCCCTGAAACTTCACTGACATCCCTGCAATCCCATTCTGCATATTTCATTCCTGAAGATCCTATCCCAAATTCCACTTCCCAAGACCAGAAATCCCACATTTGTCTATTTTTAGGGTTTGCCATAACTCCTTCAATTTTCACCCAAACGCCTTCAACTTTTGCCATCGTGTTCCTTTCCTAATTTTGCTTCTTTGTCCCTCTCTGCCAAATTTTCTCATTCTTTCACCCCGCTTCTGAAATCCTCATTTTTAGCTTCCCTGTCCATCAGAAAGTGTCCAAAACCTAGTCAAACCCCAATTACCCATCCGAGTTTTTTCCAAATCCAAATCTTTTACTAAATAAGTTTTTGTTTTTGTTTTTCTATCCATTTCCAAAAAACAAAACAAAACAAAAACAAAAACTCTTGGTTGTGGTTGGCATCCATGCAAGAGCCAAAACCATGGAGGAAGCACTTGCAGCCATCCAAACCAAGCTCCAAGATCTGGATGAAAAAATTCTCAACCTCCATCTTCAGCATTCAGCCATGAACAATACCAGACAGCCAGAATCTTTTGCAACCACCGGGTTCTCTTCTTCCAGCAATTTTCATGGGCCGAAGCTTGATTTTCCGCGCTTCAATGGTACTGATCCGACTGGATGGATATATCGAGCAGAACAATATTTCAGTCTGCATAATACTTCTGATGCCCAGAAAGTTCCACTTGCATCCTTTCATTTGGAATAGGAAGCCTTTCAATGGTACCGTTGGTACATCAAAGCTCATCCCAAGCCAAACTGGACAGATTTTTTCCAACTCATTTTGCCACAATTTAGTCCTAGTGCTTTTGATGATTTCACAGGAGCACTCACTAAACTTCACCAAATTGGCACAGTGAAAGAGTATCAGACAGAATTTGAGAAATTGGCCAATCACACAAAAGGATTGTCTGATGAATTCTACAGGAGTTGTTTTATCAATGGTCTCAAGGATGAAATCCGCTCAGAGGTCAAAATGTTCTGTCCCAACACAATGATGGAAGTCCTAGGGTTGGTTAAGCTGGCAAAGGACAAGATCACAGCTCAACAACGCTCCAAACCCACCTTTGTTCCCTTCAGAAATACGGGTTCCCAACGACCTCCCATCACGCTTGCTCCTCAACCAACTCCTATCAAGCATTTGTCTGAAACAGAGATGCAGGCATGCCGAGAAAAAGGGCTTTGCTATATGATGATAAATTCACTCGGGGATATAGATGTGTTCAACAAAATCTCTGTCTGTTGGATGTGGATTCTCCACCTGCCTCAGAACTTGGTGAAGAAGCTACAGATACAGTAGATGATCAGGTCGACATTCAACACCCGCCTATTGACACCCCATCTCAGGACGACCCACCCGAGATCTCTCTCCATGCTGTAACCGGCGTCACCACCCCACAAACAATGCAAGTCAGGGGATACTTCAAGAAGCTCCCTCTTACCATACTCATTGATTCTGGTAGCACTCATAACTTCATTGACCATTGGATTGCCAAACAGGCTGATTGTTTTGTCCATCCTTGCTCCAACTTTGAAGTCATGGTTGCCAATGGGGGCACCTTACCTTGCAAGGGGAAGTGTCACAATGTGCATATCTCTATGGAATATTATAACCTATGCTCTAACATGTTTTCCTTGTCCTTAGGTGGATGTGATGTGGTTTTGGGCATTCAATGGTTACGCACACTTGTCCCCATCTTATGGGATTTTGCTGAACTTTGGATGCAGTTTTCAACCAATGGGACACAACACAAAATTATGGGCTTACAACCAGGGTCTCTCCACATCATCAGTTCACATCGCCTGGAAAAGATCCTTAAGAAGAATTCACATGGTTTCATTGCTCATCTCCATTCCCTTCAGATGCACCCACCAATGGTCTCCACTACTTCCTTGGATAGATATGCAGGTGTCTTTGTTGCACCCTTGGGCTTGCTGCCTTCACGAGACCTTTTCGGTAAGCATTTAGTCGCATCTACATCTCAGCAGGACATGATGGCTATTTTGCATACAGTACAAAAGTGGCAACCATCCCTATTGGGGAATTATTTCTGCATCAAGACTGATCTCCAGAGTCTTGAAACTTTCCTGGAACAACGGGTCTCCTCCCCAGCACACCTGAAATGGGCTATACAACTCATGGGTTATGACTATGCGACCACTTACCATAAGGTTAAGGACAATATGGTGGAAGATGCTCCTCCTCGCACATTTGATGACCCAGTTTCTCTTACAACTATTTCTTTGCTTGTTCCAAATTGGTTGCAATCTATTCAACGGGGCTATCTCTTCTATGAACTCCATGCTTCTTCATCAGTAGGGCACTCTGGGTTCCTCAAAACGTATGACCAAGAACAATGTAACTTCTTTTGGCAGGGACTCAAAAGGACAATTCAACATATGGTTGTTGACTGTGATACTTTCCAGGTCAACAAGGGTGAAACAACCCTCCTTTCGGGACTACTCGAACCCTTGCCCATCCCTCCACAGATTTGGACAACTATTTCTATGGATTTTCTATAAGCGCTCCAGTGGTATAGTACCACATCTCAAAGGAAACCATATGAAGCAGTCTCTAGACAGGCACCACCAGTTCTTCTTCCATACACCTTCAGCAGCTCCCCAGTTCAGGCAATTGAGTTAATTCTTCGAAACCATGATCAGCTTCTTCTCATTCTGCAAGACAATTTTCACATGGCAAGAATTCGACTGAAACAACAAGCCGATCAACACCATTCTGAGCGCACTTTTCACATCGCTGATATGGTTCTTCTTTGTCTACAACCTTCCATGCAATCCTCCCTGAAACTCCAAAGGCGCCAGTGGCTCGGAATGCAACCCGAAGATGCTACAGGGGACCCACTCCTTCAGATTCTGCATCAATTTCCACATCTAAAGCTTTGAGGACAAAGATTTTTCTAAGGGAGAGGGGATGTTAGGAATCCATGTCTTTACTTTGTTAGTATATTGTTGTTGGACGCATATGCTTTGTAAGTCGTCCCGTAGTATTTGTTGATCCATAGTTTGTGTTATTGTTGTTGGCGCATATGCTTTGTAAGTCGCCCATAGTTTTGTTGATTCATAGTTTGTATTGTCCCATGGTTTTGACTCATAGTATTGGCACCTAGACTTAGCCCATGGTTTGTATTGACACATAGTATTGACCCATGGTATTGGCACCTTGACTTAGTATATAAGTGTGTGTTGAGGCCTAAGAAGGCACCGTGAAGTTAATTGTATTGAGCTTGCTCAAAGGAGGTTGCCCCCTCGAAGTGGCCCATGATCAATATAAAAGTGATTCTGAGTTCTATTATTTCTGATATCTTGTGTATTTGCATTAATTAATTATTGCAGGTTCTTCACAAACAGTTTGATGAGAACCAAGCACGGGATTTTTTTCCAAGGGAACTTGAGCTGTTCCTTGAAGACAATCACTCTCCCATGAAAGAGTGGGATGAGAGCACCCAATTTGGGACAGACAGTAATGAAGAATTTGCAGCCATAAGTCTGATTACTGAAGGTTGCAGACATGCAAAGAAGGTTCACAGTTCTTTCCCACATGTCCTAGATTCAACAACACCAATGGGGAACGAGCAGTGGATGAAGACATTTTTTCTGGTTTGTGTCACATGTTCAGCAGGAGGATCATGATCTGTCCCCATGGGATATGGATCCTATCGCAGAAGAGAAGGATGATTATAGCTCATATAAATTAGCAAGCAGGATCTCCGATTCATCCACCAGATGGATGGATAGAGTGTTAGGATATTCCTATACTCCATCCTAGTCCCACCAGTATTTTGATCATTTACATTTTCAGTCATGCATGCATTTGCATGCATCCCATTCATCAGTCCCGGCACCTAGCCCTCAGTTAGCTAGCCCCCAGAGCTTCTTTCCACTCAGTTTCATCCCTCCTAGCCTGTCATGCGCCCAGTTCTCACCTTCCACTGAAGAAGGGCGCCTTTCTCACCTACCAGTCCAGTTTACTTCAGTTAGCCACCAGTCTTTCCTTGATTTGAGGCCAGACTAACTCCTCACTGTTGTTATCACTCCAATTGACCTCCGATGCGACATGACTACCTGTTCTGACTCCAGTTAGCTCCTCATGCGCCCTCCACTGAGCCTCCTTCTTTCAGTTAGTGTCTCCATGTGCTAGTTACATTCAATTACACCTACCACACTCAGTTAGACTTAGTTTGACTGACGGTTGATAGTTACTTGTGCATTGATGACTCCACCGATGATGAGATAGACTACTAGTTGTGCTCCGATGACACTCTAGTGATCCTTTGATCACTCCATGAAGGCTAATTCGAATTGCCACCTTAGGCATTTGAATCCTCATGCATTGTACTATTTATTTGTCCATATTGTGATTAATTAATTAGTGTGTGTGAATTATTTTTGCTTCTATCCGAGTTCTATTGTATTATTATTCTGTTGCTCATTATACTGCATTGACCACTCTTCTTCTATTTTCTTGCTTAATCAATTACTTTCTTGTGAGGTATACATGATCTCTTAGATCTGCTGTGAGGATTTTCATATGGTATCAGAGTATGTTGAGCGTATTGTTTATCTCCATTCTTGAGAGTTTTTTGCAGGTTATTATCAAGATTTCGAGTGCAGCAGTTTCTGCATTTTTGCAGCAGTAGTAGTTACAGATATTCTCTATTTTTTTTGCAGGTCTTCTACAGCTTCAATGAATTTAGAATAAATCCCTCCTCTTTCTCCACTCAACTATGATGAATGGAAACAAAAAATGATAGCATATTTGAAGAGCCATGATCTCTTTGACTATTGTTTTGAAAGAGAGTTCGAATCTTCTGAAGAGGATATTGATTGGTTAAATAAAGGTGACGGAGCCTTTGGATCAATGATGCTTGCTATGTCTGAATACATGATATACCAATACCTTGATGTTGTTGAAACTCCAAAAGATCTATGGGCCCATCTGGATGAAAGATATGGCAGACAGAATAAAGGGATTGGTCCAAACCCTTTCGAGAATAAGCAAAGTGATGCATTCGCCCTCCTTGATGATCTCATTGATCATGAACCAGTATCAAATACATCTGATATTGAAGTTGTCCACAAAGAAGAAGAACTTGCAGATTCTACACTCATGCTCCAAATTTCTTCTATTTCTGTGCCAACTCACACTCTAGATATTGCAGAAGGTCCTAAATCCTCTCTTGCACCAGAGTCTGTTGGTTTGCATCATGATCACATGATTATTTCGGAGGTAAAATCAGCTATTGGAGGTAATGCATTCGCTCTCCTCAAGCAATCACCTCTTATTTACTACTATATGATCATTATTCCATGCTTTCAGAAGGTTATTGAAGCATATGGCCATTTCCACCCGCTTGGGATAATTTCTCATGCATCTACTTGTTTTGATCTCACCTCTCATGGTTCAAAGGAGATCTCAAGAAACCATGATTCAAGTCTTGGATCTAATTTGGATTCTAAGCAATTACTACTTGGGATAATTTCTCATGCATATGATAGTTTTGATCTCACCCCTGCCGGTTCAAAGAAGATCTCAAGAAACTATTCATCAAGTCTTAAATCTAATTTGGATTTCAAGCCATCATTATTATTTGATGGTTCCTTTTGGCATAATATCACCCATGATGGTTCGAAGGAGAAGACAAAATACTATCTACATATTCATGTTTTTGATCCTACCTCAGCTGATTCGAATCACAGGTTCAAGGATCATCCTCATACTTTTGGATTTGTTCTCATCACATTTGATTTGAAGAGCAAGTACAAGCACATGATTTTTGAGCATGATCCACTTCTTCCCAAGAAGAAGATACCTCCAGACATATGACCAAGCATCACACCTGATTGAGTTTGGAGCATTTATTTTTGTGTGTTCCTGGCAGTCTATTTTGAGGGGGGTTATTTTTCCCATGAGGTTTTCCCCATTTCCTCGGTTTATTGACTGTTATTATTCATTGTATTGGGTGACCTTTGGTATTAGTTACTAGGGCCCAGGATGGATTAAGGGAGGGTGTTAGGATATTCCTATACTCCATCCTAGTCCCACCAGTATTTTGATCATTTACATTTTCAGTCATGCATGCACTTTTAGGGTTTGCATGCATCATTTAGGGTTTGCATGCATTTGCATGCATCCCAGTCATCAGTCCCAGCACCTAGCCCTCAGTTAGCTAGCCCCCGGAGCTTCTTTCCACTCAGTTTCATCCCTCCTAGCCTGTCATGCGCCCAGTTCTCACCTTCCACTGAAGAAGGGCACCTTTCTCACCTACCAGTCCAGTTTACTTCAGTTATCCACCAATCTTTCCTTGATTTGAGGCCAGACTGACTCCTCACTGCTGTTATCACTCCGATTGACCTTCGATGAGACATGACTACCTGTTTTGACTCCAGTTAGCTCCTCATGCGCCCTCCACTGAGCCTCCTTCATTCAATTAGTGTCTCTATGTGCCAGTTACATTCAGTTACACCTACCACACTCAGTTAGACTCAGTTTGATTGACGGTTGATAGTTACTTGTGCATTAATGACTCCAACGATGATGAGATAGAATACTAGTTGTGCTCTGATGACAATCCATTGATCCTTTGATCACTCCATGAAGGCTAATTCGAATTGCCACCTTAGGCATTTGAATCCTCATGCATTGTACTATTTATTTTTCCATATTGTGATTAATTAATTAGTGTGTGTGAAGTATTTTTGCTTCTATCTGAGTTCTACTGTATTATTATTCTGTTGCTCATTATACTGCATTGACCACTCTTCTTCTATTTTCTTTCTTAATCAATTACTTTCTTGTGAGGTATACATCATCTCTTAGATCTGATGTGAGGATTTTCACATAGAGGCCTCACTAGAAAAGAAAATATGGAAGGTAAAAAGTGCACTTGTTTCTACAATAAATTTCTTATTATAACTGACATTGTCTTGAATTGTGAGCAGCAACAAAAGTATATTTTGCAGCCATTTGATGTCACTCATCCACACACGGATTGGGTGAAATATTACCTGACAAGCATGAAACTACCTTGCAAAATTTTTTATGCTTATGATCAAGGGAAGACAGCTAAGGAGGCAAGTTGCCAAGATAAATTAATAGAACATTTTACTTGCAGAAGTTGGCCTATGTGGAGGGAATACATATGCTGGGAGGGATGCTTGAAATTTTTCTCCAATGCCAGAGAGTTGAGCCATTAGGTGTTTTAACTGGAAGAGATATTTTTCTATCCACTTGGTTTAGTTGGAAGTAATGTCCTTTCAGTTATTCCTCGGATGAAAAGGCACATGCTTGATAACAGATTCACTAAATTGACTTTGATGATTGGGAAAATGCAGTTGATACTTTGGGATCTGGGCATTCATTGGAGTGACAAATTGCCAAAGGTGATAGAACAGTTTTGGTCCTTGCAGGAGAAACAGTGGGATCCAGGAATTCTACTCAAGTTATCCTAGCTGAGTTGAAAATTTTGTTCATTGCTGGTTCATTTGCAGATATAAATTACAATGCAGTTTTTCTTCATTTTTTTGAAGGCCCGAGTTTAATTTTCAGACTGTACTATGGATGGGGACAATTACAATCAGAGTGGTGCAGCAGAAGCTTGGTGGAATCCTGAGATTGCTTGAGGACAAGCAATCTTAGGAAGGGAGGACTATCATGTCCCCATATTTTCTATGGTCCATGGGGTAATTTTGACCTAAGTCACCTAGGCAATAATTATTTAATTAATGAGCAAGTATGGAAACTACCTTATGAAAGATGCCTAAGATTGTATTTGGGAATTAAATGGACAAGGACGACCCCCCATGCAGTTATTAACCCCATGACTAAGTCTAAGTGATTGACTAATTGAGAAATTAATTAATTGGGAAAATTTTGAGGCATTACACTATAACAATTAATTAATTAATGGATAATTAATTAATTGCTAAGTTAAATTATTTCTAAGCTGTATTATTTTCATTTAAATGTTTATTGCTAATAAATGTGCCAAGTGGTTGATGACTTGGCTAGGAAATTCGAATTGGTAAGTGAGACAAACTTGCCTAAGTGGTAAAGTCTCAGAAAAGCTAAGGAATCTAATGGAGACAAGTTGGCAAGGTGAACCAAGAAGGAAACTGACAAAAGCTGGCAAAATCAGACAAAAGCAGAAAAGAGGAAAGTGAATAAAGTGGAAGAAAACAAGAAAAGCAGTAAGAAAATAAATGGCAACACACCCAGAAAAGCTACATAAGGCGCAGTTGCCAATCAGAGTGAAGGAAGACAAAAGAAGGCAAGTTTTCAAGTAAGAAGTTTCCATTCCTAGCAAGGAAGGCGCCTTCCTTCATCCACACATGTGGCTAACTTGAGGAAGAAGTCATATCCTCTATTTAAGAAGGTTTCTAACTCCGTGAAAGAATTTTTTATCATTATTGGAATTTGTGAGTAAGAGCTCTGAGCCCTCTAAGTTGAGTGTTGTGCCTCAACAAGTTATGCTTGGGTGATGTGCCCCAAGGCCCCATGAGTTTCCTGAGAGTGTTATGTAGGTCCAGAAACCAATATTACAGCTAGTAACATTTAGTACAGTTCAGCCATGAAGATCAAATGTTAGATTGAAGAGGAGGCCACCATTGAAGGAGATTTGTAGCTAGATTTAGTGGAGGAACACCAGTGGAACAAGATAATTATGGAGAGATGTTCTTAGGACCTCCAGTGAAGTCTATCAGCTAAATATTGCAGACATTAGATGCTTCTATATTCCAGAAATCAAAGTTCAAATCGAATCTTTAATCTTCTCCTACTCCTACTTCTCCCTCAGCCAGTTTTGGAGGTGATCTTCCTAAAGGAGAGAACCAGTTGAAGATGGCATACATTGAATACCAGAATGTTCAGAATGCAGCAATTTCAGCCATCTAATCAGTATATGGACTGATAATAACCTCCATTACATATCCAAAGTAACTTCTCTCTTCTCTTCTCTATTTCTCCACTATTGTAATAGAAAACTAGCATGTGAGGCATCATGATTTTAGAAGCTAGCATTAATAAACTAAGGAATGTTCTGAATGTCAGATTTCAATTTTTATGGATGGAATATGTTATATCAAATTTGAAATTAATATCAGAGCAGAGTTTTTAATTCTTAAAAGCAGTTTGTGAAGTTAAAATGCAAGACTATCTAGATTGATGACAATTCTAGACTAGTTTCACCACTTTTCCTGTTAAATCCATTTTAATCACTCTTTTTACATTATGTAAGTTGGAGATGGTCCTTAACTCAGTCTATTATCCATATCAGTCCTACAAATCAGAATTTGGAATCCTCTCGACCCTTTTTGGAAAGTTAAGAAAAATACTAGCTCAGGAATTCCGGGAGAGCCCAAAAACCCCAATTCTTCCCAAACTCTCCGAAGTCTGCTAAAATACATTCTTGAACATAAAAATCACTCATTTTACTGATATAACCTCTATCATTAACTCCCAGGACCCCCACCTGTCTAGTATGCATATGCCAGCTATCCAGGAAGCCTCAAAGTAGGCAATAGACTAGCTCTACTGTTGAAAAGTGAAAGGTACTGGTACATAGTGCATATGACATCTTCTATTTGAAAATTTTGACTTGATGCTGCACCTAAACTCATACATTTTCCATAATTAAATATTCATCCCACCATCCTCATTCCTTACCTCAGTACCCCTCACTTACTTCCTGCACTATTCAAAGAAATTGACAGAAATTTTACTAGTAAAGTTTATAAATTTTTTGAAGTTGAGTTAATATCTTGGTTTAATCTTCCAAAGGATATTACAATCCTCTCCTACATCTACAAACGTTCATGTGTTTCCTCTCCTCGTCATCTAGGGAATTTTTCTTGCACGCAATAGGGCGGTTTTTTAGGGAAATACCTCTGTCCCAGAACTGGTGGCCACCCACTATATTGACATCCTCTCGTACTTCCCACAAGGAAAAAACTCTCCTACAATTCGTGATGTCACTATTGAGACATTTTACAATCTCAAACCATGGGCCTATTTCGACAAGGCGACACAAAACCACCTCTGTCAGGTGGAGGGGAAGTTCTTTACATCTCTCAAAATCACTTTTTCACATACATATGGGCCTAGGATATGAATCAAACAACTTTGCTGAGCCCTTTTCATTAAAACTCCTGTTGTTTTTCGATTTAGAAAAAAAAATTCACACATATCCAAATCTTTGGTGATTCTATGATTGTGAACAATTGGGTTAACAAAATTCAGAAATGTCATAATCTCCTACTAAATAATTTGTTGGATGAAGTTATGAGACTCTTGGTGGGATTTGAATCCTTCTCTTGTCACCATGTCTATAAGGAGAGGAATGAGACCATGGAAAAACTATCAAATAAAGGCATGAATATTCCTTTTGGTCGGTGGAATATTATCGAATTAGTTAATGAAGAGTCCTATGAATTTTATAACAGACCTTTGATTGAAGGAATGGATCAAATCACAATCAGCGAGTGAAATATGACTTTCTTACTCTTATCAACAGTTTATACAAAGAAATTGCTTTTTTTGTAATTTTTTATACTTACATTTTTGGGAATCTCGAGGGGATCTCGGACTTTACTTATTGTAAATATTGACAAACACTTCGATGTGCATATCAGATGTCTCAGTATACGAGGACATACAATCCTATGAAGCTGCAAAGCGGACCTCTATTTTGAAAAAGGCTCTTTGAAAGCCTTCTTCAAAATGTAATTTGGTTTCTCTATAATTAAATTACGCTTTTTTCCTTGGAAAAAATTACACCGGCTTGCATAAAATCAATATCACATAATTAGACTTGTAATTATTTCATTCCCATGAATTAATCCAAATAAATATGATTTCCTACGTTGTATACAAACTCAGGAAATTTAACAAGGAATTCATACAAAAATTTAACCTGCAATTAATTAAATAACATCTAAGAAATTAAGAGAAAATTTCCAGGTATTAAACTTATTTGTAAAATATTTGAAATAAGCAACTGGCTTCATGGCAGCCACGCTCCACCCGACCGTCGATAATTCTGGTCATTAATCTCTCAACAGAATTCCACCCCCGAGGAGAGACTCATGCATTCACCATAGGCTCTCACCAATCCCAAGTTTCTCTCAGGATTTCCTCACTAAGCAAACAAGATTTATTGGTTTTTCACCAAATCCATGCCAACTATGCAATCCTTTCCCTTAGCTTCATTCTAACTAGAACCACAATGAAATCCATCACTGCACCTGTGCTTATAACTCCACTAAAATAATTTCTTACACCATTTCCATTTCTCAGGTGAAACTAGAGGCAAATCAAGTGTAGATTAACAACCAGAAAATCAACAAAATAGTCTTGGGATTATAGGTACTCTCAACCAACCCATCTTCCATAGAATTTGGATGGATTGGACACTTTTCTATGGAACTAGACTAATTACTCTGTCCTCAATCAATTCCAATTGATTATTCAGTCCCGATTTCCTTCATCGCTACAACATTCTCTTGCTACCCATTGCATTCCCATTTTTTCCTCATTTTCCCTCTTTTTATGTTTTTCCTCTTTACGTTCGTTTTTTTGTTTGCATTCTCACCCAACAACACTTGTCAATTTTCCATTAAGCTCTTAATCTCTCTCTTAATTCCCTTTTCAACTTCAAAATCAGGTTTAAGGAATTAATTAGGAAAAAGTATGGGTTTATCAAAATTATAAGGTAAGAAGGGTTGAATAGGGTCATACTTAGCTTTTAGGTTATATGCCACCCTCCCTTACTGACCTAGGTGAATACATGAGTCCTTGTTCATTCAGCGTGTTGGCTCTGCCACTGCCAGTTTAATTTTTATATTAACAGAGAAAAATACAACATGAGTTCTTCCTCACAGGAACTCCTAGTCTTTTACGAAATTATATTAACAAAATAATGGGGTTTAAACCATGGGTGTTACATACTTGTACCTCAAATATCACTTAATAAGATGGAGCATTCAGAATAAGAACTAGATGTTTGAAGGCCTCCATTTGGCCTATAAAAAAAATCTGTGATCATGCATTCGATAAGAGAAATCTAGAGCAAGGTTATGACCTCATCTTTCACACACCTTCTGATCATCATTTGGCATCACAAATCTCCCTTGAATTCTTCCCCAAGAATCAATTTTTTCTCCATATCATTTCAGGTTAGTTAGAAAGCAATTTGAGAGAGTTCAAAAGGACCCATCCCTAAGGGAGAGTGTTGGCTACCATTGGAGCTTCATTATTCTAGGTGACACCATTTATATACATTCGTTTTCATTGGACAATACTATATGGTTGAAGCTGACTCATTCTCTTTGTTTTCATGGAATTTTATCACTTTTCAACCTTTATTTCACTCTTGTTCATTGAGTTTTGCTTTATCTTGTTAGTGTATGGTCTACTAATCATCACTTACACGTTTTCCTTGTTTGCAACTTGTAAGGATAGGAAGATTGCTCACTCTTGTGACATTTTCCCATAACAATATGTCTTATTGAAACTGAGTATTTTTAATCCCCCAAACACATTCAACATGTCATTGATCATCTCCCCATAGACTGTTTTCCTAATGCCTCAATATACCACCACTTGGATAAGGAAAGTGTTTTAAGAGTAAAAAAATATGTCGGATATACAATAAGTGACAAGAGGAACATCTTCCTTTTCTAGGTATAATATCAAAGGATCCTTCAATAGAAGATATGAAGTAGGTGACTATCCTAGATTCATTCATCTTTGACAAGAAAAAAGGACAAGTGGTGAGACAAACTTATAAAAAATTGAAGTCCTAACAAGATGAAGAATTCATTGTAACAACTAAAATCTATATCATTAAAGGGATTGATTCCAATCTTATAGCCAGAGTATTAGTGAGATTCTTTCTTCCCAATGACAAATACAAAAATGACCAATATGGTTATGGAACTATAATAATCCAAGAGGAAGATAGAGTCATTGGAGCATCAAGTAGAATATTAAAAACATGAAGCAATAATCCTAACAGATTTCAAGGTATGTTCTTTGGAAGTACAAGATGAACTAAATGTAGCTCAAAGGTTTTTGTTCAAAACATTATAGGAACTATAGGACTATACTATAAATCTCTACAAATTTTCAAATAAGTTAAAATTGAAAATGGAACACTAAGAAGCAACCCAAATTAGCTTTGATTGTTAAGTACAAAGTTCCCAAAATAGCATAAAAATAGAAAGGAATAGTAACCCAATGCCTTGATATGAAATAAAGAGATTAATAAGAAGCATATTTGAGGGGAAAAAATCATTTTAAAATGTATCAAATTCATAATACAAGATGAGATGATCACTAGACTAGGTCTCCTTGTGTGTGTGTGTAAGAGACAAAGGTTACAATTACAATTAAGGTCCAACTTGAAAAATGAAGACAATACTAATATAATAATAGAAATGTAATGTCGCCATATATAGGGATTAACATGCCACTCCCTTCAAATAAGTGGTTTCTTCAACACTTGATTAATGTGGATGTTTATGCATGAAGAGTTCATCTTCCCATGTCGTATATTGGAAACTTCTTCCACTTAATGAGGTTCTTATTAATTGCTTGATTTTACATTTTCTTGATCTACATGTAAAGGATTTTTTAAGTTCTAGTATCATTTCCCTAATTCATTAATCACTAGTATAATAGTATAGACTGAGATATTTTCTACTATTACCTAGTTTAATAAAGAAACATGGAGCCCTAGATGTACACATGAATATGGAGGAAACTCCAATTTGTAAGTCATACTTCCAATCCTTTGGAATACCTTATAGGGACACGGTACTTTGGTGATAATTTCATTGTCCTTTTTTTTTCTTGAGTGACGTATGGTTGTATGGTTGTAGCCTCAAAAATGCCCAATCCATTACTTCAAATTTCCTTCCTCTATGATGTTGATTTAATTGTTGTTTCATCCTATTTTTTGGTATTATCTTTCAATACTTGGAGAACCTCTTGTTGGTTCTCTAAGTGATCCTCTACTTCTTGAATATTAGATTTCTCTTTCAAGGATGATGTGGTAGATGGAATATGATAACCATAAAAGTGCCATAAACGGTGAAATTTGTTATAAAGTATAGAAATATGTGTTGTACCACCACTCTACCAAGGGAAACCACTTGAGACATTGTGTTTCTTTATTGAATGCAAAGAAACCAATATACCCTTTTAGGAATTTATTTACAATCTCATATTTCCCATCTGATTGAGGATTGTAAGAGGCGTTGTGAGACAATTGAGTACATAAATAAGAAAATCATTTCTTCCAAAATTTATAGTAAAAATTGGATCTATATCGCTTACAATAATCTTGGGGATTCCATGTAGCTTTTGAACTTTCCATGAATGTTGCAACTATTGTACTTGATTTAAAAGGATCGGAAAGAGACAGAAAATTAGCATACTTTGTGAGTTGATCCACCACTACCATGATGACATTATTTCCTTCATACTTTCATAGATTTAAAATCCATTAAAACTTCTTCCCAATGATGACTCGAGGTGGATAATGGTTGTAGAAGACTTGATTTTCTCTCCCTTATTTTGTTGGAAAACCAAACATTATTCCACAAACTTATGGACATCAGTTTTAAGACCTTCCTAGAAGAAATATTTCTCAATATGGTGGTAATATTTCAAGAACCTTGAATCTCCTCCTATAGTAGAAGTGTGCAATTCCAAAAGGACCTTCTATTTGAGTTGGAAATTCTTACATAAATACCAGCGATCATGGTACCATAGTGAATCATTCTTCCGCACAAATTTATCTAATTCACTAGGGTCATCTTGTATTTTTTTAATTATCCTGCAAGCCTTATGATTGTACTTCCATTCTATCCTTGCTTCTTTCACCCAATAATATTGCAACTGAGGGAAATATCACAAAGTAAGCCCTTTGTGTATTCTTCCTTCCTTGAAAGTTCATCTGCCACCACATTTTGTTTTCCTTTTTTGTAGATAATTTCAAAGTCATATCCTAGCATCTTTGTAACCCATTTTTGTTTCCCTTTTGAAGATAATCTTTGTTCCAAGAAGTACTTAATACTATCATGATATGTTCTTACATTGATGTGTCTTCTTGTTAGGTCAGAGTTTCATTTCTTAGTTGCGTGCAATATGGTTGTTATATCCCAAATTAGCACTTCTCTATCCGTGGAGACAATTTCATGATGACACTTCAAATGTTGACTATCGCTCACAAAAAATGACACTATGGATGGAAGAGCCTTAATTTGATATTTGATTCCATGGAATTAATAATCAAATGATTCCTTAGCATTAATTATTTTTTGTAACCAAGTTTTAGACAAAAATGCTTGTTTCCTTTGGTTTCCAAGGGTGTACGCACTTGTTTCCTTTGATTTGTATGGGTGTACATGCTTTTTGATAGAGAGAATTCGATTCATGCAGGAGAATTCAAACCTCAGTTGGTCTATCATAGGGATTATCACCACTGGAGTGCTCCGGAAGACTCAAAGTCAACTGAATTGAACCTAAATTCAGCTAAATGAAGTCACAATCAGTTAACTGACTAAGGAGGGTGCAATAGTGAGTCTCTCATGCATGCCAGTTAGAAAAGGGTGCATGAGGCCACAATCAATGGCATCCAGAGCTCTAACCCCCCACGAGAGTTAGATAACTCAGGTGGACTGCACTAGAACAATCAGTATGTTCCTATAAGATAGGGAAATGATTGAAGTGGTCCTAAAATGATGCATGCAGGGCTCACAAGGTGGTAGATGGATCCTGGATGACATATTCACACCACTAGGGGGAAAACAACATCATCAACAACTAGGAAAAATAAATAATTATAGGTAGGACAAGGATGGAGTATTGAAATATCCTAACACCCCCCCTTAATCCATACTTTGTATCCTGGGCCCTATTTACTAAGACCAAAGGTCACACATACAATCAAATAAATGATAAAAAATAAAGAATTGTTCATGAACCAAGGAAATGGGGAAAAACCTCATGGGAAAAATACCCCCCCTCAAAAAGAACAGAAGTAGGGAACTCAAAGAACCTTCATGCTAAGTAGATAAGGAAAAAACTTTCCTCAATGAAAGCATTTGCAAAAATATTGGCAAGCTTCTCCTCTGTAGGATAGCAATGCAGGTGCTAGATCTGGATCTTCTCCTCTGATGTGCCTCCCACTGTATAGAAGTTGTATTTACCAAAACAAGCATTTTAGGAACCCTTCTTGCTACTGGAGCGAATGGATCATTGTGGTCCAAATCATGAACCTTTGATTACCTTTTGTCAAATAATCGATATTGTTTCCTGGTTGTAGATCCCCCATGGAAAGTATCTCCAAGATATTATGGATCAAACCCCACCATCATGCAGCACCTCTCTGAGAGAAGTGGATTTGCATGACATAGTGCAAGTTTTGCATGATACTGAGATCTGGTGGTTCTATGTTCAAATGGATCCCCAACTGTGTTCCCAGCAGCTACAAGGAATTTGTGAGCCCATATTTTCCTTGTCCATGGATTGGGAGCATATGTTGGATCTGGATTTGAATTTGAATCTCCTTGAACTTTATTCTCAGCATCAAGATCTTGATCCTCATCTTCATTAGAAGAGGTATCACTCTGATCTTCATCAGATTCTGATGGGGTAGGCAGAGAGTATGGAAAAAAATGTCATAATTCATATGCCTTGGAGGCATGGTTTGCAAACCCTTTCGCTATAATCTTCCCAGTGGAGATATATACAATCTCAACTGTGTCAGGACCAAAGACCACTTTCTTCAGTGAACTTGTGTGAGTCATCTGATATACATACAACAAATTTTCCGACAAAGAAGGCACAAATAAAACATTCTTGAACTTGTCATGCTCCATATGTACTGTTCCCTTCCCTTCAGCAAAGATATGAGAGTTGTCTCCCATGTGAATAATTAGACCATCTTTGAGATCTAGAGAAGAAAATTGTTCTCTGGAGGAAACCATGTGGTTGGAGGCTCCTGAATCTATGAGGAGGGCTTGTGATTTTGAAAATACAACATTTAGTGCATGGAAACTCTCATGACCACCAAACTCACTTCCAGAATCAGTCTCTCTTGCACCTTTTGGGAGGGCAATGTTTTGTTGTTCAAGAAGCTTGGTCATCTGATCTATCTTCTTCTGCATGCAATATCTCTCTGGGTGGTTTCCTTTCTTGCAATAGGAACACTTGGATTTATCAAATCCCTTCTGTTTGTCATTCTTAGAGCTGGAGGCTCTTTCTGATGGGACTTGACTTGGAATTTTGCTTGGGTTCAGATTGCCTCTTATCCTTTCCTTTGTGCTTCCCCTTCCCATTCGCACTTTTTGCTTCTCTAGACATAAGAGATTAATTTTTGGAGTCCTGCAAGGCACCCATCTGTATCAGCTTATATTGTTCTTATATGAGAGATTCAGTGAAAACATCTAAGGAGGACATCTTCCAACCAGGGATTGACATTTGCCCGGAATGGAAGGTAGAGACAAAGATAGAGAAATCGGGACCTAGCTTGCTTAGAACGGATAGAACCAGCTACTCATCCTTCTTCTCAATGCCACACTGCTTGCATTGCATAACCAGAGATTTGAATTTTTAAAAGAACTACTGAATGGTCTCAAAACTGCTCGGTTGTAGAGCAATCAACTCATTTTCCAAAATATGGCCTCTTAGCGCATCTTGTTTTCCGAAGAGGGTCTCTAAATTCAACCATAACTCTCTTGGAGTATTCAATCCTTCGATGTGGAAGAGTAGATATCTGGAAATATGAATACACATGAAACCAAATGCTTCATCCAGTCTATTCAGATACTTGGTTTTCTCCACAGCTGATGTTGGTTCAGGATCCTTCCCCATTGTCACCTTGTACAGTGATTTGTTTCGCAATACCATCTGCATATCATCCCTCCAATCAAGATAATTGAAGGGTGTCAAGATACTTGGAGAGAGTGGAGAGTTTGAATTTCCCATTACAACTACTGGAGCGAATACAAGGTGAAACTGATGCTACTACAGAAAAAACCGTTGCAACTGTAAAAAACTGCTGCAACTGCAGAAAATTGTTGTAACTGTTGCAACTGTAGAAAACTGATGTAACTACTATCACTCAAAAAATTGAATAACCTGCAAAAAAATCAATAATGGAGGTATACTACTACTGATCACTACTTTAGGAAAGTAGTAACTTTTATCCGGATCCTTCAAACATGGATAGACCTCATTGGATTTCTCCAATGAATTCAATGCAATGGCACCAGGATTTGCTATGGAAATCTAGAGGCTTCTGGTGCACTACCGAAAGCAGATTCTCAACCTATTCGCTCAAATGGCTCTGATACCATGTGAAATTCTATGTCATAGAAGACATAAAGAGCTGAGGATACCTCACAAAGAAAGAATGGGCATAAAATTTGAAGAAGAGTGAAAACCGCAGTAAAAAAGAGGAGAAGAATAATAATGCAGCAGAACTCAGATAGGAGCAGAATAATGTCACATGTTCCAATTATCAGTATAATAAACAGTGATGTTACAATGGAGAGAATTCGAATCATGCAGGAGAATTCAAACCTCAGTTGGTCTAGCATAGGGATTATCACCACTAGAGTGCTCTGGAGACTAAAAGTCAACTGAACTGAACCTAAATTCAGCTAACTAAATTCACAATCAGTTAACTGACTAAGGAGGGCACAATAGTGAGTCTTTCATGCATTCCAGTAAGAAAAGGGTGCATGAGGCTACAATCAGTGGCATTCGGAGCTCTAACCCCCCACAAGAGTCATATAACTCAGATGGACTGCACTGGAACACTCAGTAGGTTCCTATAAAATAGGGAACTGACTGAAGTGGTCCTAAAATGATGCATGTAGGGATCAGAAGGTACTAGATGGATCCTAGATGAGATCTGCACACCACTAGGGGAAAATGACATCATCAACGGCTAGGAAAAACAAATAATGCTAGGTAGGACATAGATGCAGTATTGAAATATCCTAACATGCTTCTCTCTTTCCCTAGTTCTTTGGAATCATTTTGCTTGCATGTCAACATTAGTTTTTCAATCTAATTCAACCCTTATTACTTTGGTGACTTAAACTCGGTCATAAGATAAATTCCTTAACAATAGAAATGGTGACTCCACTAGGGAGTACCATCTACTTTGGGTTTCCTCTACTTTACTTGGTTAATTTGAGTCTGTTCACAAGTTTTATTGATCTCAGTCTATAGTAGACACCTAGATTTTTTTATCTTTCTTAATTGGGCTTGTTTTTTCTTGAGACTTTCAGTACCTACATGCTCTTAACCTTCATAAAAGTAGGTTTTATGGTAAAAAATGCCCCTAAAAATATGCACAATAGAGTTTTACACCCTAATTGCCTTTGATTTGATAGTGTTTTTGTCTGATAGGTTGTGTTTTTCAATTTCTACCCTATCGGTGAAGTTTTTATTGGAATTTTGAAGGTCTTTGCTTGTCTCGGGTAATGTTGGGGCCTCTTTAGAATGTTGTGTCTGCTCTATCATTTATTTTACTTATGTTTTTTGATCTTTTTGAGTGAAGAGTGTCTTTACTATTTAGGCTTATTTTTTCCAATTTGTTCTTTGATTATCCTTTGAAGTGGAATCTCAGGGTCATAGCTTGTTGTTGGATGACCCTGATTGCACCAGTTGGATGCAAAATAAGGCCTTCCCAAACCCTGTAGCTTAGTAGGTCATTGTTCTTGTTTGATTTTAAGAGTTCATTGTATACTTTTATCAACCTTGCATGTTTATATGAATGAACTGTCTCGTGTTTGTGGCTACTCTCATTGAGTTTGATGAGGATGTCAAAGATATTTTTGCATTGATTTTGGTTGCATGTTTATTCTTACATTAGGTTTTGTTTCTCATTTTGAAAACAAAAAGTTGGTTTAGTTTTTTATTTAGTGTTGATTAAATACATTGCAAGTGTCTTTGGATGATTTCGAGTTGCATTTATATTGAAAAAAAAAATTGTTTGCATACTTGTTTTGTTTTTAGATCAGGTTTTCATTGGAAGTTTTGCATTTGGAATCAAAATCATAAGAAAATTTTGCATTATGTTTGTATATTGAGTGTACGTGTCAAATCTAGTCCTTGTTTCCATTTTAGGGTTGAGTTTGAATTAAGTTATTAGTCAAAATTTGCATTCATTTTGAAATTTAGAACTTGTGTTTGTTCATTAGTTGAATTTTTATTTGCACTTTTGAAATAGAATTTTACACTTACATTGAAGGTTGAAACTTGTATTTAGTATATGAATTCAATCTCCTTTTGCATTAGATAGAATTTAAATTTGTTTTTTGTGTATTGAAGATTGCATTTGCATTTCAAATTACATTTGGTACACAGAACTTGCATATACATTGAAATAAACTTGGAAATGAAAAGTGCATGTTTTTGGAAATAGAATGCTTCATATTACAGTTAATGAACATTGTATCTTTAGTTGCATTAGCTTAGCTTCTGTACAAAAAAAATTGAAATTTTACTTTCTTGAGCAAGCAATCAATAAATTTGGATGATAGGAGGTTTTATTTTAGTGAAAAACACATCTAATAATCTAGGAGTAGGACTTTGGAGAAATGTGTTGTGAGTTAACGCCTCCAAAGCCACATAATATTGAAAACTAGTAAATCATTAAAGAGAGTTAAATCCATTAGTAATGCAAAGTACGTGTCGAGAAAGCGCCACTAACACCAGTTTCAAGTGATAGCTAAGCATTTTCAAGTAGACAGAATACTCGTATTGCTTGATTGAGGGGGGTTATGCATGTTTGGGAGTTGATCGGGACTTGTTATACAAGGCCTATGTTCCTTTCCCATTCGCAAAAGCTCCCTCAAGACATTGTTCCGCCTGACTAACCAGCATCAAGTGGTAACCATACTTATTGTTCCTAGGTACCTCCTAGGTCACTACAAGGGGATATCGTGTGGCACCTGAGATAGATGTAGACTCTCTGGCCCAGCTCCTTGTGGAGGGTATTTGTAGAAGGAAAGTGTCTTCACCCCTGGTGATTGGTTTTGTGGATTAGGGTAATTGTCTCCCAATATTCCCTGGTTGGAATTGGGCCCTAATCATCCTAGGATGACCTTCAGAAGACCACTTTGCTGGCTCTTCATTGAATTGTTCTTGCAACCAAGTACTATTCATTATGAGAGGTGTTTGTGTGTTGGAAATATTTCAAGGACTTTATAACATGTGTTGTTTGATTTTTATTTTTTGTAGACTTTCTTCTTAGTGTCTTCTATGAGCTGCCATGGTTGATCAAACTTTGCGCATGTCTAGAATAATTCAAGGACACTCTCCTAAATAGAGGGAATTCCCTGTTCCTAGGTGAAGACTAGATTATAATTATCCACCCCCTAATGGGGAAGAAGAGGAGAACCAGGAACATTAAATAGAACAATATACATAAGAAAACCATAGTTCTAGGTCAAGTGAATCTGAGGGTTCATCCGAAAAAGGACAGTATAGTGATATTAAAGACTAGTTGAATAAATATTTTGGAATTGATTCTCCTCATGCTGAAGAGAACCTAGGTCCCATTTTAATTGAGGACCTCTCAGACCCGTCTTTAATTTTGAACTTTCCATAAAGTCATAGTTTTTCCTAGGTAGCTAGTATCAATACTCCTAATCCAGTTTCTAGGTGGTTTAATATGGAAAATGTAGAACACATTTTTAGTTCGGGGGAGGTAACTACTCCAATAGGTGTCGTCCTTGTAGGAGGAAACACTTTTAACATGGAATTTGCGGTAGGATCAGGATGGTCTCTTCCATCCTCCATGATACTTAATGGTACAAATTATTCCATTCAAATGAGTTCAGATCATTTTTTCTTTCGATTTCCATTTTTAGTTTTCAATCTATACATGTCTGTATTCCTCCCATGAGAAATTTTACTATTGCTCCAGGAAATGGACCATCAGTTCCTTTTCCTAATTTTCCATCTTCTAATGGACAATGGTCCATGCCCAATCTCTCCTCAACTGGATCTGTTTTCAACTCCACCTTACCCTAGATTATCTTACCTTTCCAATATTTTGGGGGTATGAGTGTTGGGAACCCCTTTGGATCAAATATACCACAAGGAAATTCATTTACATTACGGGGTACTAATGCTATATTTCCATGGGGGTAGAATGTCACTCAAGGAAATATTCTCTTTTCTGCAATGGGAGGTTTTAATATGGTTAACCCTAATATGACAAACATTATATACTATAAAAGGTATCCAACTACTAGGAGGAATGGGAGGAACTTTTGGAACATCGTTTCCTTCTTTTCAAAACCAGTATGGGAAAAATTTGGACAGTATAATCCACTTTTCATGAATACTGGAAATTCATATATTTCGGGAAAATCATATGTCAACACCAAACAATGGGCAGCTAATGCTCCTGGAACTTGGAATACTATGGCTCAAACAAAACTGCCATTTTTGGATACTTTGAATTTGCCTGATCTTTCAAAGTTAACCAATGATATGATGTTACATTACTTGAGATGGCCACCCCTACCCATCAAATTTCCTGTAGGCATTCCTAAGTTTAAAGGTAAACCCAAGGAAGGCCGAACAAACCATGTGATGAGTTTTTGTCTTTGGTGTTAATCAAACTCTTTAGTAAATGATTCTATTAGAATGTGTCTCTTCCAAAGCACTTTAATTGGGGTAGCAGCCAAATGGTGCATTGAGTTACCATGGGCATCTTTTTCAGTATTTTAATTCAATTGCGATGGAATTTTTAAACCATTTACAGCTACCAGTCCATTATGATACTAGGACATAGTTATTAACATCCTTTCGCCAGGATAAATCCACTCACATCTCTAACCATATTCACGAGTTGTAGAGGCACAGCTTGATAAAATCTCATATTCCTAATAAGTTTCTAGCTGATTCGTTTATTAAGTCATTGCATCCCTTTATTATGAAATATGTGTCCCTTTCCAGGGCTCATATTGAAGAGTAGGCTATCATTAAAGCTAAGGAATTGGATTTAGTTTATTCCCAATCCAGAATGTTGTATTAAATTTTTCCTACTGCTCCAAGAGAAAAAGATGACCCAATGAAACACACCCCTACACCTCATGTTGATGGTGTGATTGGTGTAGTTGAGAACAATATAATTAACCAGGGTAATAAATTTTCTAGTCAAAATTCCCCAGAAACTGGACATAACAACACGTAAAACCTTAAACCCAAGCCTCCTTCTGATGATCTAACAGTTCAAAATACCAAGGGCTACCAACAACCTTGGGGGGGAGAACAAGAAACATGGGAATAAGGGGAATAACAAGAAACATGGGAATAAGGGGAATAACAATGCAAATAATAATGAAAACAGCACTAATGCTGGTGGGGTTAGGAAAGAAAAAGGTAAAGTGAAATTTCCTTTCCAATTGTGTAAATATTATCACTTAACTTATAAATTCCCTATGATCGAAATGGTTTAGAAATTGTTAGCAAAACAAGAGGGCACAAGAAAACCTGTTGTGTTGACTAATCCATTTCCTCAACATTAGAAATAGAGGTTTGACGGTACCCACCAATACCCTGAAACCTCGCAAGGGGCAAACCAGGGTTCCTCCTCTCAAAGGGGAAATTTAGGCCTAGGTGAAGTTTTCATATGTGAACGGGATTTTCATCTCCATACTAGGTATATTAATTATGAATCTAATTTGTTTGGATCCAAAGGTAAAGAAACCATTAATGTTGAAAATAATAATTCTTTACAGATAGAGAATCTTGCCAATGATACTGTACCTAGAATACTAAAGGGTATTCTAAAAAAAGCCACGTATAATCTGAATGTGTGTGTTGCTCAGAATTATAGTATGGTTGAATATTTGGCTCAGGATCTGTGTGCAATGTATATGCTAGAGGTACTTCAAACTCTAGAGTTTTCCAACTCAAAGGAAGACCTTACTATCAGCTTTGGGAGCCTTAGATCCTACGGATAGTTAAGTGATTGCTTTCGATTTTTAGAATTGGAAGACACATTTACCCCATCATGTTGCTTTTCATATCCGAGTTATGTTTGGAAAGACTAATATTCATCGGACAGTAGTTGATGAGGGTGCCTCCACATGTGTTATGTCATTATCATATTGGAAGGATTTAGGTTCACCTTACGTGGTTCCTCCTATCACTATGTTGAAATATTTTGATGGTCATATTTTCCAACCTCATGGAATTATCATGGTTCTTCCTGTAGAGCTAGGGGGGGAATAGTCAAACTGGATGTGCAAGTGGTTAATACTATGCTTGATTATAATTTATTGCTAGGGATAAGTTGTACTCAAGCTATGATGGAAGTAGTCTCATCAATTTTTTGAGTTATCAAGTTTCCTCATAAAGGAAAAATTGCAATGATATACCAACTAGCCTTAAATAGAAACAATTTCAACTAGGATACAGATATAATATTCCTTTAATACCCCATTACATAAGGGATTGTGAAAACATTGGTGTGGGGGTGTTAATGGGAACTTTTAATCCCCCTGCACTTGTTAATGTATCTCCAGTACATGCAATCTCAAAATTTTCCACAACTTCCACATATAAGGTGTCTCAATTTAAGACTTCTTAATGTAATGACCCTTGGAAGTTGATAGCCTATAAATCTAAGTGTAGTCGAATCAACTAGGCCTTATATCCCTTGTTTCCAATTTCTACTGAGAAGAAGCCTCAGTGTCCATGACTACCTTCTCCCTCGACAGTTGACCATGTGATCCATTCAATGGGGACATTAGATCTTTCTTTCCACCCTATTGATCCAACTGAACATACAGACATGTGTTTTATCTGGAATGATATACTTCCTTCTGACAAAGTTGTCCTAGATTCTATGATAAATTTTGGCACCCCTTTAGATATTGGTGTTCTTTTTGAAGATCATCTTTTTGGATTGGACTCAGATGCAATCAAATCCAACCTGTATTTTCCTTTTGAGCATGCATTTACTTCGTATAGATCCTCAGACATTAGCCATTTTGGGTCTCTGAACTTTGCCATTGAGTTGCAAATCAGTGTTCCTGATAAGTTTGATTCTGATATTATAATTTTTAACTCTCACAATGATGAGTCTATTCCTGTAGACGTTGTTATTTCTGTCAACATTGATCATCCTCATGAGTTGGATATTATTGATTATACGACCTAAATCCTTGGCATTATGAAGTCTTCAATGGTAAACTCTGCCATGGCGATGAATATTGTTGAATATTCTAAAGTTGAAGGTATTTCTACCAAAGTGACTTGTATCAGATCTTTCTTTTTTGATTTTTTGGATATGATTATGGTATTGTCGTTTCTTGGAGATAGGATTTTTAGCTAGATTTATGGTTGCTTCAAGATTGTTTTCTGCATATTTCTCGATCCGGTCAAGTACATTTGGAAAATGGCATATAGGTTTAGGATTCCCTTATGTTATGATGCATTCGAACCTTTCACCACCCAAATTTTCCATAGGGTCGAATGTATTTGATTTTGGTGCTTTATCCATCTCTTTATGCATTATGCACTAATCCGACAGGAGATCCTTCCTAACATGGGTCACCCTAGTTAGCACCCTTTTTCCATTTTGGTGCCCATGCAGAATTTTTCTCATATGCTTAGGAGCCTTTTTAGTTTTTCCATGACTTTGACAAGAATCCATATGTCTTTCTTTCTTATATATTTATGGCCATTCCTTATAAGGATCCCATTTTGGTGTTTAAGTTTCATATGCATTTGCTTCTATCCACTTGCACTTATAATCCTAATGTTGGATTTCACGCCTTTTGCTCATTATATAAGCCCTCATTTCTTATCTCCTTTTCGCTAAGCCCTTATCATTTTTCCTTTGAAACTTGACACATTTTACCTCGAGGAGACACATCCTAAGTGTCCTTATCTTGCTCATGTTCCTTGCATTATGCATAGGTTTGTTCCATGCGCTTGGAACTAGTTTCGCTCGTCCCAAACACTCGTTTCATCCCAGGTTATGATCATTCTTCCATCCTTCCTTCAAGCTCGTTAAAAATACAAGGATTTCTTGAGTATTCTTTTATCCCTTTCTTGGTCTCATTAAAACTAAATGAAAAGGGTATTTTACGAGCATTCTTCCATTTCTCCTCCGAGCTCGTTAAAAACAGAAGGAGGTATTGAGTTTACTTTTTCAAACTCGTTAAAAAATTTTACGAAAAAGGTAATATGGATGTTTCTTTAAGTTTTTCAGACTCCTTAAAATTAAAAATATCGGTGAGCATTAACTAATTCAGGCTTGATAAAAATCCACAGAAAAGTATAAAAAGAAAGGGAAGGGCAAGATCTCCAATTTTCATTTACTTATGGCAGTTAGTCAAATCCTATTTGAACATGAGGACCAGTCATTGTATTTATCAAAAATTTGGGTTATAGAATTTGGCATTAGGGTTTAAACTTGATTTAAGAGTTGAAGGACTTCTCGGGTTGGTTATTCTTCCAACCATATGGAGAATCTATTAATGTCTCCTATATTTCAAATTTATATCAGTGGTTCCTTTTATGTCAAAATATTCCCAAGTTAATTTTTTTTTCATGCTCATTTTTCAAAGAGATAAACATGTGTTATCCATTTTGCAGTTGCATTGACTTTATGTGCGAGCCATCCCTGGTGTCAGTATGTTTCATCTTGTACTTAGTGTTTCAAAATCAACTCAGTTCTTGAGCTTTCCTCATGTTGGATGATGGAGAATGCTTTAATGCCTCCCTTCCAATGGCTCTCTTCCCATAGAATTCAACTTATCTTGCTCTGGGAATGATTTCTAGAGTTTCTGGTTAGTACCTTGGGGTTTGTATTCATTAGTGGCAGATTCCTATGCTATTGTGTTGTGGGAATACATCAATGTCTCTTACTTGATAGATTCTTCAATTTTTTTACTTCAAAAACATATATTCACACCTGTTAGAATGTACTAGGTACGTCAGGTCCCATTATCATTATTGGTGGGTTCCCTCACATTTGTTAATGGTATACATCAATGAACGATAATCAAATGTTGTCCTCAATAATCAACTTCATATCATTTGTTCACATGAGTATGATTCGTACCTTCATGCACTTTGATGGAATATAACATTACATCATTTTTTTTGCTATTGCTCAAGTTGTGCAAGACTGTACCATACTTTGGCACTAGTACCCTTGGGAGAACTGTTATTCAACTCAGTTAAGCTTCTCTCCTTATGTATGATGAGATATATATCCACCTTGTATTTTTGTGGCTATGATCAGTTATTGGGCATGGATCTAGTGCGTTCATTTGTGGCCATGACCCATTTGTATATCACATGGATCCATTTTGTATTTTCATGGACATGATAGTCATATTAGTTATATATAGAATTGTACTGTCTCTTTTGTTAGAATTTTATTTAAGAGAAATTATGTTAGAATTTCATTTAATTTATCATATCACATCATAATAATTGTATGCATAAGGATCACTGAAAAAAATACATTCAACAATAGACACAAATATTTATCCTGAGAAAACCCTCTCATGGGAAAAACCCAACAGAGCTTCTCAGTATAGATTCTTCAACAAAGTACAATGTCAATACAATGAAGAGCTAAAGTTATCTCATATGAATATGCCCAAATAATAGAATATACAAAGACAAGATAAGATAGAACCCAAAATATAAGCTTCCTCCAGCTACATCTACTCTCCTATGCGCACTTGTGGAGCATATTTCACTTCACTTGGTTAGTGTCCAAAAGAGGAGGTGCCACACCTTATTTATACTTGTGATGTGTGCCCTTTTTCATTGTTGGGTTGACTTGTCTAGGGAGCAACATAATATTTTTTATTAATTATTTCTTCTGGAATTTTCTTCAGCCGACATTACATGTTTTACAAGTCAATATTACATTTTTCTTTTAGGGTTTTCACATGATCAAATATAAGACAAATATAATAAGAATATTTTCCGTAGCTGCATATTATTTCAATATTCCCTCTCAGCAAGGAAGGTATTCTTTTGACATAATCTTTAACACCACTTATGTTGGCTTGTACTTCACCATTTACTTGTTGTTGAATCTCTCTATCACTAGAAGTTCTGTACGAGCAATCCCTTCATCATGCATTTAGGATCTCAACATAACATCTCACTAGTGGGTGCAACCTCATTGGACTTTCATACTTTATGGGTCTTGGAGACCTATTGGACCTTATGTCATTACACGACTTCACCTAGATCACACAGAATCTAGGTGACTAGTCCATGAATGGCTACCTGTTGTTTCCACACTCAGTGTGCTACTGCCTCTTGAAATCACATATGTAACTCAACACTCCCTCTCACAAGAGAAGTCCCATTGGACCACTCCAATATTGTCCCTGAAGTATTCAAACTTTACCCTTGATAGAGGCTTGGTCAACACATCGGCTATCTACTCGTCTGTCGCAGCATACTGGAGCTTCACAACTCCCTTCTATACCATGTCATGAATGTAATGGTACTTTATCTCTATGTGTTTGAACTTTTCATGAAACAATGGTTCTCTGAAAACTTTATGCAACTCTGGTTGTCAAAAAATATACAAGTCACCTCTAACTCGAGATCAAACATCCCTGCAAGCAACTTTCGAAGCTACATAGCTTCGATACAGGCTGAACATGCTACAATATACTCTACCTCATCCATACTAAGTTACACACTAGTCTGCTTCCTACTGAGCCATGAAATCATAGCTGAACCGAAACTGAAGCAACATCCTCGTGTGCTCTTCCGGTCCCCGACACTACCAACCCAATCTGAATCACTATATCCTTGTAAACTTATCTCACAATATAAAACATATTTGAGTCCATAGTCAATTGTACCTTTCAGGTACCTCATCACATGCTTTGCTGCAATCAAGTGAACACATCTTGGCTCCACCATGTACTGACTCAAAGTGTTCAACGCAAATCATATATATGGCCTTGTGTTTATCAAGTACATCAACAAACCAATCATTTGTCTATGCATGGTGGCATCCACTGTCTTTGATGAATTATCACTCAATAAATTCATGTTTTTCACCATCGGTGTAGGAATGGATTTACAATCTATCATCCCGAATCTCTTTATAATCTCTATAGCATATTTTTCTTGGTTAAGGAAAATGTCATTGGGTCTCTATCATACCTCTAGACCCAATAAATAGTGCATCATACCCAGGTCTTTCATCTCAAACTCTGCAGGAAGTTTTCTCTTACATTCAGTGATGATATTCTCATCCCCTATTAGAAACAGGTCATCCACATATAACAGTAGTATCACTGATCCACCATTCACAACCCCGTAGTAAAGGTTGGAATCTTCTTTACTCTTGGTAAATCCCAATCTCATCATAAAGTTGTCAATTATGTCATACCATTCCCTCGGTGCTTGCTTTAATCCATATAGGGCCTTCTTTAATCTACACACATGTTTCTGTTTGTCATGTGTCTCGAATCCGTTTGGCTACTCCACATACAGTTCCTCTTCCACTACACCATTCAAAAAATTTGTCTTCATGTCCATCTGGTGTACCTTCCCTTCTTTATGGGCAGTGAGAAATTGATAAGGCACTCAAGTTCAAGGATCATGTGTGTAACATTCAGAAGTAAGCACAAGAGATGTTTCCTTCTTTATGGGAGAAGCCATGTACCATGAATCTTGAATTATACTTCTTGATACTTCCATCTGCTGAATGCTTCATCTTGGAGATCCACTTTGAAGATACCACTAACTTATCTTTCGGTCTTGGAACCACATCCCAAACATCATTCTTTATAATGGACTAGTATTCTTCAATCATGGCATCCTTCCACACTTTTTTCTCTACATATTCTTCATAACAGGTAGGATCTTCATCAATTATATCACATAACAATGCCACATAGCTGGAATATGGTCTCGATTGATTGCTTTCTCTGAAAGTACCTTCTGGAGCACCATTCTTCGCACCATCTTGAATCATATCACGAGCCCAAGTTGGTTTCCTCTAATGTGTAATCATCTCTCGAGGTGGCTCTACAAGTCTCTAAGGTTTTTTCATGTCATGATCCTCCGGTACATACTCTTTTGGTGTAACCTCATCATTTTTGTTCATTTATACAACTCTAGGAGCTTCAAGCTCCTCATCATGGACCTCATATGAATGATTCTGTTTGGATCTATTGAAAGTTTCATCTTCATTGAAGGTAACATCTCTACTAATCTCAATCTGTCTGTAACTAGGGATGTAGACTATGTATTCCTTCAATGTATCATAATACTCTTCTTTTCTGAAGGTCCCATCTTTAGGAATCTTTCCCTTCATTATCTGGTGATAATATTTTATTTGAGCATTGGTATCGTACTAGATACTTCTCCCATAAGACATGGGTAAATACTGATCACAGATCATTGATTTCATAGCCTCCATGGTGGACTTGACATAAATGTCCACAAGGATTAAACCGTACTAATTTAACAGTTACACTATTCATTCAATTTGAATAAATAACACTTATTTATCAAAACATTAAATACTTATCTTTGTTTTGTTTTGTTTTGTAGGCTCCCTCTTGATTTCTACCTCCTTGCAGAAGTCACTAGATTTTCTAGAGGTGTACTCTGCTCCATCATATGATTATGAAGACCTTGATATTTTTCTTCATCTAGTCCAAAACTTGTTGAAGTCTCCATCCTTGGTCCTCATGCATTGGATCCAAGATCTCCTTTTTCTTTGTTGTCGCTGCTTGGAAACAGACTCTTCACGTTCTTTCCTTGTGCACATCCTTTGTAAACACCATCATGATCTACGTATATTTCTGGAAAACTTGTTACCACCTTTCTCACGATCAACAATGCTTTGTAGTTTAACTGAGAAATACTTCTATGCCATACTTCACTCGGATTCACATAAACAATGCTTGATCTGATTGTCCCTTCAGCTTGTACATGCCTTCTTCTTCAATACTAATCACAACTACATCATCAATGGTCTTTCCTTTTGGCCACATGAGAACTTCTCCATCCATGAAAGCAACTCTAAATCCTTTCTTATCCAATGCTGAAATGGATAGAAGGTTCTTGTTCAAACCAGGTACATATAACACATCCTTCATCTTCATAGGTTTTCTGGAATCCAACCTGTAGGAGGATTCTCCTACTCCTTTAATAGGATACTTATAATCATCTCCAAGCTTCACCTTATGAGGTGAATTCTTCTAAATCAAACTTGTGATGGAAGCCTTGTAACCATTCATATGCTTAGAAGCACCATTATCAACAAGCCATGTGTCACTTCCATGAGTGATTGTCCCTATAAGAGCTTATATCAATACATATTCTTCACTTGAATCATGTTCTCTTGTTTTATTTTGAACATGTTCATCATCTTCTACGGTATGAGCAAGATGTATTTTTCCTCTTGTTATTTGATCTTTTATTTGAGGACAATTTATTGTGATATGTCCCATCTTTTGGAAGCTGTATCATCTAAAGGTTGAGTAATCTCTTTGAGCCTTTTGATACTTTTGAAACTTTTGAGATAACTTCTTTGAAAGTCTTTTCTACTCTCTTCTTTCTTTGTGTGTGTGGCTAGTTCTTGATCTTCATCATTACCTAAATTCACTTCTCTTGCTACCAATCTAACTTCTTCTTGTGTACATTCTTCCCAAAGTCTATTAAAATTTGTTAACTTATTTCTATAACATATTTCCTGGATGAAGGATTGCCATGACCTTGGAAGGTCATTCAAGGTAGTCATCACTACTTCTTCTTCCTCAACCATGTCTCCAATAGCTTCAAGTTGTTCCTTGATCTGAGATACCCTTGTGAAGTAGGATTGAATGGATTATGCCTCCTGCATCTTCACATTCTTGAGTTGATTTCTCAAGGTCATCTTTCGATTGATGTTCTTTCCTTCAAACATACTGGACAAGGAATCAAGCATTTTCTTTGGAGTCTTCTTTGATGATACATGAGGGATCAAGTGATCTTTGATTGAATCATCAATGATCCTCTTTTCCCTAACCATGTTCTTCGTGTGCCTTTCCTTAGCCTCATCTCCCTTTGGATCTGCAACCTCTTCTTCAAAAAAATATTTCCAAGTCATTTTATTCAAGGACGAGGAGAATCCTATACTTCCATGCTTTGAAGTTATCATCCCCTTCAAGCTTCTCATCAAGCATGGTGTCGTTTGTCATCTTTCCAAATCTGCTTCTAGAAACCCTATTAGGAGGGTAAAAATTGAAATTTCTTCAATGGATAATATGATCCACTAGAAATATGTGCCCTCCAAGGGTGAGTTGAACAAACCTCCTTTTCACTAAAATATGTGGATAGAATAGGCAAAAAATGGAAACCCTAATTTCTGCAGAATTTAGGTCAAAATTGAAAATTCTTGGATCTAAGATCTGACTCCACAAGTAGATGCGCCCTCCTAGGGAGAGTTAAAGAATGGTAAGGTTGATCTTGATATATGGAAGGAAACCCTAGAAACAAGAAGCCCTATGATGCAGGAGCATCGGAGCCTAGGCAAATCAGTCGAAGTTAGTCAACATGGAGAAAGCCAACCAGAGGGAGTGTCGAAGACCATTGGTGCGGAAAAGCAGATTGGCTTGTCTAAGTCAATAAGTCGAGCAGGAGCAGTCGGGAAGTGACCGACAGAAGCAGTTGGTTTGCGAACCGATAGATGTTGTGAAGGTCGAGAGTCGACGTGATTGGGAGTCCACAGACGATAGAAGGAGCAGAGCGTCGATGGTCGACATGCGTCGAACATGACACCAACAGGTTTCAGCATGAACCAAGTGAGTAGGAAGGGGTAGACTGGTGAAGCCTGAAGAGTGTGAGGGAAGCCGACGGGTTAGTAGAAGCTGACAGACAGTATGGCTGACGTGACGAATTATTGTAGCCTGTCAGAAGAAGTTCAAGAAGTCAAGGAGAGTACTTGGCAACAATTTGGGGTTGCTAAGGAAGTTAATGGAATTTATTGCAGGTAGTTGGGATTGTGACAGATGTCAACACAGGAAGAGGTTGTGCAAAACGACAGGGGGGATGATAGTTGCAGGTTGAAAGGATTTGAGGAGATCGATAGATAGAGGATGCGTGTCTCAGGGATTGACGTGATCTTGGGAACAACAGCAGCATAGTAGAAGGCCAGGGAGCTGGGATTAGTTGGATCATGAGCAGAGTTCGGGGAGACGATAGGCAGACATGAGAGAAGAGTCACACGTCTTCCGAATGTAGAGAAGATCGAGCCATATCTCATATTTCCGCAGTGAACCAGGAGAGGGTGAGGTCGACACACTAAGAGAGCACACAGTTACTTCTGTATTCTAATGGATGAGGCCGACAGTTAATTAGTTATTTTCATTCTTTGCAGTTTGCATTGTAACCATTTTCAGAGAAGTAATATAAGCCAATTGATGGTATCCTATTTACATCTTGTCTATGTGAATGTCGTGTGTTGTGTGTATTGTTAAGCAAGAGCCTTAGCGATAAGGCACCTTGTGTCAGTTGGTATCAGAGCGGAGAAAATCCTGATATTTGAAGGATAACGTCAGTAGTATTGAGCCTGCAAGTGCATTGAACAACTCCAACTGAGGTTGGGTAGAGTTGTGCATGACTTGTTGAAGTGCGGTTGAGATTGGATGGAGTGGGAGTTTCAGCCGAGGTTGAAAATGGATCACAGAGGCGTTAATGTCTGAGGACGAAGAGCGCATGGCGCAACAGTCACAATTGATCGTGAGGTGTTCGACGAGTGCGTCCGAACAATGCAAAATTTGACAAAGGAAGTCGCATCGATCAAACAAATCCAAAGGCGTGGTTGTATTCCTGATGCGTTGGAACACAGCGACGAGGAAATCGAAGAAGTGGAACCATGGGAAGCAGCAGGAGAAGAACCAGAAGACAAACTGATCAAACTTCTGACGGATATGAGAGGTTGGGCAAAGATAGATGTGCATACCTACTCAGGAAGTCTAGATCCAGAAGACTTGATCGACTAGTTCAGAGATATGGAGAAATACTTTGACATAGAGAAGATTGAGGATCCTAAACGAGTTAAGATTGCATGTATGAGGTTGAAGGGTCATGCCTCATTGTGGTGGAACAATGTGCAGGATGACAGAGTCAAGAAAGGCAAGGAGAAAATCAAGTCTTGGGATAGGATGGTCGCCAAGTTGAAAGGGAAGTTCTTTCCAAATGACTATGTGATTTCCTTGTTCCGGAGGTTGCAGAACTTTTGACAAAAAGAGATGACCGTTAAGGAGTACACAGAAGAGTTCTACAAACTGTCGATAAGGCCAGGTCAGACCGATGAAGGAGAAGAAGCTGTCGCTAGGTACGTGAACGGCTTGAAATATGCCATTCAGGATGAATTGAGCATGTTAGGATTCAGAGCAGTGGGTGAAGCCTACCAGTTAGCTCTGAAGGTAGAAGAGAAACTATCGAGGAAATCTGCAGCGACTAGAGGCAGGATGACTGGTCGGGGTGCGAAGACTGTGTCCGTGAAAGGTCAAAGTAGCAGATAAAGGAAGGAATCTGTCGAAGAAGACCGACGGATGAAAGGGACATCGACAAGGGAGAAAACGCAGGAGAACCGACGCGATGGTCGTGAGAACCACGCTTGAGGTGTGTATGGTCGAAGTGGTCCATCCGACAGAAAAGGAGCTAACAGACCAGCCATAATCTGTTACAAGTGTCGAGGAGTGGGACACAAGGCATATGAATGCCCAGAGAACATACATGCTGCAGAGGAGTCGAAACCCATATGTCAAAGTGATGAGCAAATCGATGAGAGGGAAGAATCAGCATCCGACAGCAGTGAGGATGGTAAGAAGAAAATTCGGGCCATGAAATCCAGGAAGACACTAGTTTAAGACGACAAACGCGATGAGCAAGAGCCGGCACAGCGAAAGGCCATGTTTCGAACCAAAGTGCGAATTGGCGAATGGTGTTGCAAGACCATAGTTGATGGTGGAAGCATGAGAATCTTGTGTCGATAGAGGTGATCGACAAAGCCAAGTTAAAGTGTCGAGAACACACAGACCCATACAAGATCTCATGATTGCAAAAAGGACACCATGTGAAGGTGACCGGACAGTGCCTAATTAACTTCAGAGTCGAAGGATTTGATGACAGTGTACTGTGCGACCTAATCCCAATGGATGCATGTCATCTATTGTTAGGGAGACCATGGCAATATGATCGGAAGATGATCTATGATGGTCGAGCCAAAACAGTCATAGTGTGGAAGAATGGCATGCAAATGACTCTTAAGCTGAAGCCAGAGGAACAAGGCAGTTGTAAGCACGATGAGAACAACTTTTGGGAGAAGTGAGTGTTGATGTTTTCAACGAAAGAATTCCTCACGGAGGAGGAAAAGAAGTCAAGGTGCTATGCTATCATTTCGAAAGGACCATGTGTCGAGAAGTCGACAATGGAGAAGATTCCAATCGAAGTTGGAAAGATGCTTGACGAGTTTCGAAGCATCGTAGTCGATGAGGCACCGACGGGATTGTCGCCGACAAGGGACATATCCCATCAGATCGACTTGATTCCAGGGTCGAGTCTGTCGAACAAAGAACCGCACAGGATGAGTCCGATGGAAGGTCAAGAACTCAACCGATAGGTCCAGGAGTTGTTGGACATGGGATTGATTAGAGAGAGTCTGAGTCCATGCGCTGTACCAATAGTATTAGTGCCGAGAAGGGTGGAGAATGGAGGATGTGTACAGACTCCAGATCCATCAACAAGATCATGATCAAGTATCGGTTTCCATTGCTGAGAATGGACGACTTGATGAATTGTTTGAGTGGAGCGACATACTTCACGAAGATAGACCTGAAGAGCGGTTATCACCATATTCAGGTTAGAGAAGGAGATGAATGGAAGACAACATTCAAGACGAAGGAAGGGCTATATGAGTGGTTAGTCATGCCATTCAGATTGACTAATGCACCAGTACGTTCATGAGGTTGATGAATGAGGTACTGTATCACATCCCCTCCCATCATTCCAAACCACAGAGGGAACATGACTGTAACATGGGGATGTTTGATTATTCCCCAAATCCATAAGACTGAATTTTACCATTTAAATAAAATGCATACTGAAATTACACATCGGAGTTAAAACATATTTGCACAAACACAAACGGTAATGCATCAACATATCTATCACAAGCAGAGGATGATTCAACATGCAGAGAATCAATCCCATTCCAATGCCATGCACAGATCTCATATCAACCATATTAAGATAATTATTTCAATCCATTAACATGATTAATTATCATTCAGAATTAACACATTGCAGAACACATAATGCATACAATTTAAACCACAAAGAACACTTATCTTCGAGATGAAGCTGTCCAATCAACTGGCTATGCGAGAGAAGCGTTCCACCTAACCATAGATCTCTATCCAACCTATATTCTTTTAGCTGAGAGATCACCCCCGAGCTAGGTTGTGTATCCACTAAGGAGGAACTAAACAGGCTCCCTCACAACCATGGTTTCACTCAACAGTCATGCTAAGCCAACACACAATTGGGTTTATCAAGCATGCAATAAGAAAAGGAGGAGGATGCTAATCCAGTGAGCTCAACCACAGAGCTACATGCATCTCAAATGAACTCAACAATCATGGCACCCACAATACCTACCTCACCCAACACAAGGGAGGTCCCCTTCTCTGTTGCACAGTCCCTCAGGTGTCCCTTCCCTCCAGTGCTATTCAGGGTGGGCATAGAAAGGTCCAGCTGCTAATTCCTTGAGATTCCAGCCTTCACTAGGTTTATCAAGCAACCCAACCTCTGTTCAATCATTCACACTTGGATTTCTCACAATTTTGTCATCAAATAACTCAATCCCGTCACTGGATTTCTGAGCTATAAAAACTAGGTTTTCCAATGGATTTAGGGGTATCTAATACTCTGAATTTCTCCCCAAGGTTCATATCTATGGATCCCCCATTGCATCTTACTTTCAATACCAAATTATGGGCGTTTATGGCACTTCAAAACGTGGGTTCTTGCAAAGTTGTGATTTCTTGGTTTTTTTTACTACTGGGCATTCATAATGGATGAAAACTGATGCTGGGATGTTCCACCATGGAATGGGAATGAGGAAGAATCAACTCCCATGAGGTAGGGTGACTTGTGGTACAAGAAAAAATAGAGCCCATACATGCCATACGAATTTCTGGGCTGCCCATGCTCCATTGAAGCCATGGACTAATTGCTCAACAACTTTCTTACAACTGAATTAAATGTCAGCAAGGAAAGTCACATGGGTTCTCAAAATGACATTTGGTAGCCTATGGTTCAATCCCACAGCCCTGTCACCACTCCCTAGTGGAAAACACATGGCCCCTTCTCATTAGTTGCTCCCATGGCCAGTTTTGGTATTTTATTGAAATATTAATATTTACATCAATTACAATATTTAATGGCTTAATAGCTCATGGGTAATAAAATATCAAATACTTTCCTTTTAAATAAAAACCGAGCATACATTAGCGGGGCCTTGGCCTTGAGCTCCACACTAGGAAAACATACATCGCATGAACACAATATTTACATAAAAGCCAATATATCATAAGGGTCAAAATGGGGTATTACATACTGAAACCATTCTTGGGAAAGTTTGTTGTAGTATACCTAGACGACATTCTGATTTTCAGTCGAACCAAGAAAAAACACTTGGAGCACATTCGACAGGTGTTGCAGAAGTTGCAGGAAGAGAAGCTGATGGTAAACCTGCAAAAGTGTTTCTTCATGAAGGAATAATTGGTGTACTTGGGATTTGTAATCTTAGGTAAAGGGTTGGTGATGGACCCAGAAAAGGTGAAGGCAATATTGGATTGGTCGGAACCGACAAGTACGACTGGGGTAAGGATTTTCCATGGACTCGCCAGTTTCTATAGGAAGTTCATTCGGGGATTGAGTTGGATTTGTGCACCTTTAACAGAGAGCATGAAGAAAGGGGAGTTCAAGTGGACGGAAACTACCCAGCGAGCTTTCGACAAGTTGAAGGAAAGGGTCACTGAGAGCCCAGTATTAGCGCTCCCAGACTTTGACAAATTTTTGGAAATTGGAGCAATGTTGAGCCAGGAGGGAAAACCAATTGCATTCTTCAGTGAAACACTGGATGATGCGAAATGAAAATATTCGGTCTATGACCAGGAATTCTATGTTAGTGTCCAGGCATTGAAGAAGTGGAGGCATTATTTGTTGCCCAAGGAATTTGTGTTATACATAGATCACCAATCATTGAGGTATCTAAATACTCAGTCGAAGTTGAACCAGCGGCACATGAAATGGGTCGAATTCCTTCAAGGATATACATTCATGTTGCGACATAGGTCGGGCAAGTCGAATAAGGTTGCCGACGCGCTGACTCGAAGAGTTGCATTGCTGAACACGACGAAAGTTCAGGCCACAGGAAAAGAGTTGGTGAAGACAAAGTATGAGACCAACGAGGATTTTGCGAAATCATGAGAAGCTTGTTGTGAACCATGGAGTGTCGACAGGACTCCATAATTGGATTATTTTATCCAAGAGGGATACTTGTTCAGGGGACAACAGTTATGTATTCCTAGAGGATCAGTTAGGGAGAACCTAATCCGAGAGTTGCATAGTGGCAGGTTAGCAGGTCATTTTGGCATCGACAAGACCAATGAATTAGTTGAAGAGAAGGATTATTGGCCGGGAATGACGACAAATGTCGGAAAATGGGTTCGACAGTGTCAATTTTTCCAGTTGGAAAAAGGGAGAAGTCAGAACACGGGGTTGTATACACCATTAATTGTACCGAATACCCCATGGGAGCACTTGAGCATGGATTTTGTGCTAGGATTGCCGAAGACGCAGCAAGGGAGCGACTCAATATTTAATGTAGTCGATAGATTTTAAAAAATGGCACACTTTATTCCATGTAAGAAGATGAGTGATGCCATAGGCATCGTTGTACTATTCTTCAAGGAAGTAGTCAGATTGCATGGGTTGCTGAAGAGTATCACATCGGACAGAGATACCAAGTTTATGGGACATTTATGGAGAACCCTATGGAAGAAACTGGACATGAGGTTGCAGTTTAGCTCGACATATCATCCGCAGACAGACGGACAGACCGAGGTGGTGAACAAAAGTTTGGGAAACCTTCTTAGATGTTTGACGGCCAATAGACCCAAGCAGTTGGAAAATGTGTTAGCGCAAGTAGAGTTTTCATACAACAATTCTGTGAATCGGTCGACAGGATTGAGCCTATTCCATATTGTTCAGTGAAGAAGCACACATGGAGTGGTGGATTTGATCAAGTTAACGACAGAAATCAGGAAAAGCACGGATGCAGAATCATTCCCAGAGCATATGAAAGAAGTGCATGAAGATGTGGAAAAGCGCATAGAAAAGAGTAACGCGACATACAAGTTGAGAGCCGACAGGAAGAAGAGATTACAGTCATTCAACAAAGGAGACTTAGTCTATGCACATTTGCGGAAGGAAATATTTTCGACAGGAACATATAACAAGCTGAAGCTGAAGAAGATTGGACCATGTAAGATTCTCAAGAAGATTTTGGACAACGCTTATGTGTTGGAGCTTCCGAATGACTTGAGCATTTCACCAACGTTCAATGTATCAGATCTATACAAGTTTGAAGAAGGTTCAAGCAGTGGAAGCGCGGAAGTGTCGAATATTGACTGGACAAAGAAAATTCCAGATCGACAAAAAGAAGAAATCGCAGAGGTGATTGAGGAGCGCAAAGTTGGGCGTACGCGGAATTTGTGAAAGAAGGAATACTTAGTGCAATGGAAAGATGATGAGTTGCAGGAGGCAACATGGATTTCCGAAGAAGAGTTCAGGAGACTGACAGAGCAGTCGAGTTCTTTTTCACCTGGGGAGTCTGATGCAGGAGCATCGAAGCCTAGGTAGATTAGTCGAAGTTAGTCAACATGGAGAAAGCCGACAAGAGGGAGTGTCGATGACCACTGGTGCGGAAAAGCAGATTGGCTTGTCTAAGTCAATAAGTCAAGCAGGATCAGTCGGGAAGTGACCGATTGAAGCAATTGGTTTGTGAACCGATAGATGTTGTGAAGGTCGAGAGTCAACATGATTGGGAGTCGACAGATGACAGAAGGAGCGCAACATCGATGGTTGACATGCCTTGAACATGACATCGACAGGTTTGGGCATGATCCAAGCAAGGAGGAAGGGGTGGACTGGAGAAGCCTGAAGAGTGTGAAGGAAGCCGACAGGTAAGTCGAAGTTGACAGATAGTATGGCTGACGTGATGGATTACTGTAGCCTGTCAGAAGAAGTTCAAGAAGTCAAGGAGAGTACTTGGAAACAGTTCGGGGTTGCTAAGGAAGTTAATGGAAGTTATTGCAGGTAGTTGGGATCTTGACAGATGTCAAAATAGGCAGAGGTTGTGCAGCACAACAGGGGAGCTGACAGTTGTAGGTCTATAGGATCTAAGGAGATCGACAGACAGAGGATGCGTGTCTCGGGGATCAGCGTGATCTCAGGAACAACAACAGTAGAGTAGAAGGCCAGGGAGTCGGGATCAGTTGGATCATGAGCAGAGTTCAGGGAGAAGATAGGAATATGGGAGAGAAGAGTCACACATCTTCCAAACACAGAGAATATTGAGCCATAGCTCATAGTTCCGCAGTGAACCAGGAGAGGGTGAGGTCGACACACTGAGAGAGCACATAGTTACTTCTGTATTGTAATGGCTGAGGCCGACAGTTAATTAGTTATTTTCATTCCTTGCAATTTGCATTGTAACCGTTTTCAGAGAAGTAATATAAGCCAATTCATGGCATCCTGTTTACATCTTGTCTATGTGAACATCGTGTGTTGTGTGTATTTTTAAGCAAGAACCTTAGCGATAAGGTGCCTTGTCTCACCCTAGTTTCCAACTTTCACAATTATCGCAATGCTTTCTTTAAATCCTACCATGATAACATGTTAGAATTTTACTTAAGAGAAATTATGTTATAATTTCATTTAAATTATCATATTACATTATAATAATTGTATGCATAAGGATCACTGAAAAAAATACATTCAACAATAGACACAAAGATTTATCCTAGGAAAACCCTCTCATGGGAAAAACCCAGCAGAACTTCTCAATATAGATTCGTCAACAAAGTACAACGTCAATACAATGAAGAGCTAAATCTTTCTCATATGAATATGCGCCAAGAATATAAGATACAAAGACAAGATAAGATAGAACCCATAATATAAGCTTCCTCCAGCTGCAGCTACTCTCCTATGCACACTTGTGGAATAGATTTCACTTCACTTGGTTGGTGTCCAAATGAGTAGGCACCACACCTTATTTATACTTGTCATATGTGCCTTTTTTCATTGTTGGGTCGACTTGTCTACTTGACTGGGCCAACTTGTCTAGGGAGTAACATAATATTGTTTATTTATTATTTCTACTGGAATTTTCTTGAGCCGACATTACATGTTTTATAAGTACAATAAAACATTGTTCTTTTAGGGTTTTCACATGATCAAATATAAGACAAATATAATAAGAATATATTCCATTGCTGCATAGTATTTCAACATCTTTTTGGCAGTCATTTTCTATCATCTTGATTTTGGATATTATTTTCCTAGGGATAAGTTTGTCTAACATCATTTTTTGTTACAGGTTACTTGTCAAAACTTGGATTTTGGGGTTTTCCATTTCTTCGGCTCCATCTACCATACATGAATGGTTGTTATAATGTATTTTTTTCATCATGTTCCCTTATGAACTCATAAATTAGGGGGCATATTTTATATCACAAATTAGTACTTCTCCATCCATGACAATAGTAGCATGAAAACACTTCGAATGTCAATTGTCGCTCACACAAAAGGACACTATGGATAGAAGAGCCTTAATTTGGTATTTGATGTCATGGAGTTAATCATCCAATGATTCATTAGCTTTCATTAATCTTTGTAACCAATTTTTAGACACAAAATCTTGTTTCCTTTGGTTTTTAGGCATGTACACGCTTGTTTCCTTTGATTTCTAGGGGTGTACAAGCTTTCTAATAGATCATTGCCATGTTTTTTCCATGAAAATGCTAAAAAGTTTAAAAAATCTCCAATTTGGGGCAGTTTGGGTGGTTCAACTAACTTCCCTTTTAGTTATAACTATCTTTTCTCGATGGAAATTGTCTCGATTAACTATAAAACCGAGGGATATAAGCCTTAGACTGGACCTCATTCCCAAGTATTGTTATGATGAAAGAATTGTGTTCGCTATCCCGTTTTTGTATATGCCCCATGTTTTGGAATTGATACCTTAATTAGTTTCAAATCCTTATACATCAAAGCTCATGTTGGGATTCTTGGAGAAGACAAGCAGAAGACCAAGTATATTTGTTTCATGAAGTTCCAGACAGTTAAAGGAATAATTGTAATATTTTGACATTATGAATATAGATTGGAAATATTTCCCTTCGATGATATGACTCTTTATTATTGATTGTCTTTAGGTTAAATTATTTGAACTCATTATATTTCAATGTCTTGTTTGAATTTAAAAGATTATATTTTGTCTATTGGTTTGAGGAATGTGTTCAAGTTGTTTTGCAGGTTAAAAGCTTGGAGTATATCCAGCACGAGCAACAAAAGCTAGGATCAACCTTCATAAATAAGGTATGCTTATCTCTTTCCTTGGTTCTTTAGAATCATTTTGCTTGCATGTCAACCTTGGTTTTTCAATCTAATCCAACCCCTAGTACTTTGGTGACTTAACCCCAATCATAGGATGAATTCCCTAACAACAATGGTCAATGTTTAATTTTAATAAATTTGTTTGAAAGTTTATGAAAATCAAGAGCTAATGTTCCCAATGAATGTAACCTTTGTACCCCTAATAAACATCGACACAAACCATTTTGATTGCAATCATTTGACTATCTAATAAATACCCCCTCGTAGTATTCTTAATACAATGGAACTTACTTAAATAATTATGGTACCTCTATCTACAATATTTCTTGAAACTTTGGTGCTAGATATATATAAAAAAAATTAAGAAGATTGGCTAATTTCAATTAATGAAGTTATGGGTACTACCATGATCAATCAACATTGCTACCTTTTTATTTTCAATGTATCCTTCTATATTGAAATTTTCTATCATGAAAGTCTTAGGAATGATATTGTCTTCTAGTGCATGACAATATATGGTTGGAGTGGTATCTTCTAGTTCTACATCTTGATATTTTTCCAATTCTAGATCTTCTTCCTCTTCACAATCTATGTAGAATAATTTATTCGCACTGCACTTATGCTCCTTACTATGCTTGTTGTCCAAATTTAAACATGGTCCCTTTTATATTCTTTCCTCCACTTTTTGAGGCATCAACCTTGTAGGATAAATGAGGTTTGATGGGGAACATTTCCCTCTTTATTGGTGTTAGTGGAAATCCTTCTAGTAGCCATATTTTTTATTTCAACTTTCATTTCCAATCTAAAATAATTTTCCAATGATTTGGGTTCAAAGAGACATTAAATAGACCCAAAAAATTATTCTCTTGGATAGTCTTCACTCTAAAACTCCACTTTTGAGACTACTCAATGTGCCTTGTAACTAGACTTATTTTCTTGATATTTATCAATTGGCTAAAGAAGGTGTTTATATTAATATCCCTATAATGTGATATTAGTTCATCCATAAATATAGACTAAGAGACACGATATTCATTTTCTATGGTCACAAATTTATTCGTAGCATACAAATTAATCTAGTTCTAAATACAAGGATGCAATAGCTACCTTTTGTAAATTCGCCACTTGGTGTATATAAAAGAGTTGCTCCACCATGTTATTGGATCATTTACATCAAGCTTTATCATATCAATATTGGGAATGAAGTATTTCCTTGGTCCCAAGATGAAATCTTGATGATGTGGATTATGGAGTGATAAATGATCAAGTATTAGGGACTAAAACCTCTTGTTCTCCATTTGTTTTTTAATTTTCTCAATATGTGAATAGGGCATTAACCTTTTGTTCTCATTATATTATTATTGAGGAGGTGAATTAAGGGTAAATAGGAGTCTCATGTTATTCATAATTACCCCCTTCATATCTTTGAGATCATTTTTCATATTTTCATCATTTGATCCATCGTTTCCAAATTTTGATCCATCATTCCATATTTTGCATATTCAATTTCAACTCAATTTCCATAGCATTATTTTTGTTTTTAAATTGAACATGTGTCACTAACCTATCACTCAATGCCTTAAATTTGCCCTCGTAATTGGATAGTTGGTTATACATTTCTTCATTTTCTTTGTGAGTCATGGTTGAGCTCTCTGGAGGTTTTATTGGTGTAGAATTTCTTTTTGAAACCCTTTCCACACGAGACAAAAATAATATTTACCAATAATTGTTCTTTTTTTACTCTTTATTAAACCTTTTGAATCACCCAAAATAGATATTCCAATTAGATGTTATGCAAGTTTCAAGTTAACATACTTTTAGAAACCTTAATTTGTTGGTAGTCTTGTTGGCCAAACTTTCTCCTAAATTATCTATAAAATTTTGGCCCCTGAGTGTAATTTTTTTTCCTATAGTAGTTGGTATTCCTTCTTTTCAATGTCATAGTTTTGAACAAATTCTAATGTTCCAAGAGAGAGTTATAATAACTTTCCCAAAAAAAAATGTCCCATTCAGGAGCATGAACTTGTATGGACTGACAAATGTCTAATTTCCCTATTCTTATTCTAATTTTTTTATCAAAAACACTATGGTATGTCTTCCTTCTAATGGAATAGGTGGCACCCAATATATATCCCTCAATATTTAGATATAGCATTTATCCAAAACACATGTTTGAAACTAGTTTTTGGACTAGTCAAAAACCCTAACTTCCACAAACTTATAATGAGCCATGACTTGAAATTTTTACCATAGGTATCGAGATATGTATCCTAATGTTTCTCAAAATTTAACTATATTAAATTTCCCCGATCAAATTTTATAGTGAAAAATGTCTTTGATACCAAATGTTAAGGACCAAGTTCCCAAAATAACATAAAACCCATTACCTTGATAATGAAATAAAGAGATGAATAAAAAAACTATTTGAGGGGGAAACCTCCTTTTAAAATGTATTGTATGTGCACAACAAGATGGTATGATCACTAGAACTAGGTCTCCTTGATATATATATATATAGGAGACAAAGGTTACAATTACAATTAAGGTCCTGGGCAACCAATAAAGGAGATAATAATATAATAATGTAATGTAATGTCACAATATCTAGAGATTAACATGAAAAATATGAGAAAATGTAGGAAGTATAAAGGTATTGTCCTAAGGACCTTCCAAGGATGAATAAGAAAGAAATTGACTACATATTTGTGGCATTAGCGAATTGGAAGTGAGCTTGCATCAAGTTTAGAGAATAATATTTAAGGATCCTAAAATAATTGTTTTCAAATATTCCAAGAAAATGAGAAATTAATCCAAACATGTTATTTTCCTTCCCTTGGTGAAAAAAATGCACCTATACCAATATAGAAATGCATGGAAGATATGGAAGATAATATCAAGAAGGAGAGGGTGGTTATAGAAACTAATCCTAATGTGACAAAGGCAAGGTTGATGGAGTATATACTAACTCCTTCAGAAGAAATAAATTTAATTAATCAATTTACTAATACCTTGTGGAAATGATCGGAGCCAATATCTAGAGATTTAAATATGTATGAAGTGGCTTTTCAATAATTTACTTTTCCACACTCTGTAGAATTATTGGAAGCTTATGAAATTTGGACCCAATATTTCCACGATAAGGATGAAGGAAGAATTTAGCTTTTGCAAAATAATATAAGGATTTTTTATTTTATTTTAGAAATCAAAAGGCCAAGGGACATAAGAGAGGAGTAGTTACTTGTGGGGAAAAATAAATACCTAACTTTGTAGAAAAAGAAGGGGATTTTTCTTGTGTAATTTTGTAAACGTGTTAAGACAACTAATGAGGACAATCCATTGTTGTGAAAATTGTTGAGGGAGGAAAAATTATTCTAATGCTATAATATGTATGTAAATTTTTCCGTTTTCTTACTATTATTAGAACTACTATGAGAATGTTCTTAATGTGTAGAATTTTCTCTAATTAATTCTACAATCTCATTTATGTTCATCTCTCAGTTATTTGTCTATAGCCCATGGATACAGAACTATAGCCATTTGGTCAATTGCAAGTTTACCTTAATTAATGATTGGTTACTTGTGTTTTTTCATTATTAACGTAGTAACTATTTATTTAAAATAATTGTGGAAATGTAGTTTTGTTTTTGTTCCACTCTCTTAGTTAGTAGTTATATGAATCATTTAAAGTATAATTGCATATTGAATTTAGAATATGGATGCATTTGCGTTCTACATTTTTCAAAGTTTTTACTTAAAAACCTGTAATAGTTGTTGGGCGAAAAACCTAATGGATTCCATATTCCAGACAATGCAAGGTCTAATTGAGACTTGAAATTAGGGGAAAACCCTACTAATTACATAGGGAAATTTCACTCTATCAACAAAAACCATTACTTCAACATGCTTCATAGAGAAAGTAGAAGAATTGACTAAAAAAAGAATGGTAAACAATATTTTGTTTGTTTTTGTTGTAAGAAGCCAGGCCATAAGGTTGATGATTGTTGGCACTCTAGTGCATGTTACTTCAATGGGAAAAGTGGAAAGAAAGCTTCCCAAATATAGAAATAAGTTCATAGGAAAATGAACAAGAAGAGAATGGCAAGTAAGCCATGCATTTGCAAAAACAACGATGGAATTACAAGTTAACTAGACATTGCAAAGCCCAATGTTAGAGGCTTCGTCTAGAAATGCATCTCATGAACTACACATTCAGGAAAAAATTCTGTAGAGCCAAGGTTAATGGGGAAGAACAAATTATACACTATAAAGTAATGAGAAACAATTGGTCAAGGAAACCTACCAAGGAGGACATTTGTTCTATATTGGATGGAATTTTTGCAAGCCTACCAAGGATAAAGATTGTGATGCACCTTTGAGTTTATGCTTTTGAAGAACAAAAACCTATAAATGGGAAGGGGTGATCCAACATGGATATGAAATATTAAATTATCCAAAATTTATAAAAAGGGGCTCATTAAAAAAGTTTGAAATCAACACTCAACTTGAAGACAAAAGGACAAAAATCCTCAAGAAGGTGATACAAATCACCCGATGGTTGCTATGTCAAGGAAACTCTATAATGAATAATGTTTCTTGATGTAGGATAAAGTAAGATATAATCATGTAAAAATAATGAATTTTAGGAGGAAGAATGGTAGTAGCAGAGGTATGAAGGACTCAAGGGGAAGAAACATGCTTGAATATAAAAGCATGAAGGAGATGTTGAGCATATCCACAAAGATAAAACATTGTCTTTAAGCAAAATACATCATAAAAATTCCACGAGTGAGTAGGAATACACAAAATCTCTATTGAGAGAGTATAACACACCCTATGTAGAAATTTCCTAAGCATAAATAAAGGCCATAAAATGCTAGTGTTCCCATTTGGATTTCTAGGGTAACATTTTATCTACTGTGTGATGAAATGTTTTGTGCTTAGTTAGTTATAGTTATGTTAGCAAATTAGTAGAGATAAATAAAGTTGGTTTCGTTGTTGGTATTTAGATAAGTTCTTATTATTATTTTATGATCATTGTAACAAGAATTGTGACTTTAGTGTTATGTGTTTATTAGTTACTTGCAATGACATTCCCCTAATTTGAATGCTCAAGGAAGCCATGCATTGGCACTTCCCTTGTCTTGTACAATCCCAAGCATCCAATATGAAGAAAATGGTTCATAGGTTACTCATAGCCCCATGACCTCAATTTGTTGAATGTTTGATTATTTAATCCTTGTGTAGCTATTGACATACATTGAATATTCTTGTTATTGGAATGTTGAGTTGTAACTACCTCCAGTGAATTATTTTATTCCATTGGAACCACATACTACAACATCATCCTTTTTGTATGATGTGCCTTGATCTTGGGCTCGAATCACCTCTAGACACCCATATGATCTGGGCCTAAGACAATTCCTCCAAACACTCGCAATCAAATAAAATTCATACTATGCATATGTGCAACTACTTGGATGAATATTATGAAGGGGCAGACTTATCGTGGAGTTATCGATATTTGTATGCAATATCTAGAGTTGGAAAAATCAAAGTGATAGAGAGGTGTATTGTAACAAGACTAATTTTTGTATTGATGGTATTTAAACTAGAGTGGTGTGGCTTCATTGTTGAGCAATTGCATTAACACCATAAACAAATAACACAAGCACTATAACCATAGCTAAATATTTCCATGCATTCCATCTCATTCATGCATAGACAACATAGCTCATTTTTTACAGATTAATTATTCACATCACAAAGAATAAAAAAAATTACTTATGTAGTGTATCCATGTTGATGATACATGTGGATTATATGTCCCTTAGCTCATTTAAGGATCAATACATTGTTTAATGATGCAATTATTGAGAGGTATTTTCTCACTACTTCCATTTTATAATATATTTTATGTGGTAGCACTTTTATTTGATGCTAACATTTTCGATTTGTTATAATAGTGTAATACCCCAATTTTGACCCTTATGATATATTGGGCTTTTAATGTAAATATTGTATACAAGCGATGTATGTTTCCCTAGTGTGGAGCTCAAGGCCAAGGCCCCGCTAGTGTATGCTCGGATTTTATTTAGAAAGACAAGTATTGGATATTTTGTTACCCATGTGCTATTAAGCCATGGAATATTGTAAATGATGTAAATATTTAATATTGCAATAAAATACCAAAAACTGGCTATGGGAGAAACTAATCAGAGGGGGCCATGTGTATCCACTAGGGAGTGGTGAGGGGGTTGTGGGGATGAACCATATGCTTCCAATTGTCATATTGAGAACCCATTTGACTTTCCTTGCTGACATTTAATTCAGTTGTAAGAAAGTTGTTGAAGAAATCAGTACATGGCTTCAATGGAGCATGGGCAGACCATAAATTCGTATGGCAGGTATGGACTCTGTTTTTCTTGTACCACAAGTCACTCTACCTCATGGGAATTGGTTCTTCCTCATTCCCATTCCATTGTTGAACATCTAAGCTTCAATTTTCATCCATTACACATGCCTAGCAATGAGAAAAACTAGAAATCGCAAGTTTGCAAGAACCCACGTTTTGAAGTGCTATAAACGCCTAGATTTGGTATTAACAGTGAAATCCAATGGGGGATCCATAAATATAAACCTTGGGTCGAAATTGAGAGTATTAGATACCCCGAAATCCATTGGAAAACCCAGTTTTTATAGCCCATAAATCTAGTGATGGGATTGAGTTATTTGAGGACAGAATTGTGAGAAATCCAAGTGTGAATGTTTGAACAGAGGTTGGGTTTGCTTGATAAACCCAGTGAAGGCTAGAATCTCAAGGAATTAGCAGCTGGACCTTTCTATGCCCACCCTGAAGAGCACTGGAGGGAAGGGACGCCTGAGGGACTGTGCAGTAGAGAAGGGGACCTTCCTTGTGTTGGGTGTGGTAGGTATTGTGGGTGCCATGACTGTTGAGTTTAGTTGATATGCATGTAGCTCTGTGGATGAGCTCACTGGATTAGCATCCTCCTTTTTGGTCTCTTGCATGCTTGATAAACCCAACTGTGTGTTGGCTTAGCATGATTGTTTGTGTAAAACCATGGCTATGAGTGAGCCTGTTTAGTTCCTCCTTAGTGGATACACAACCCAGCTCGAGGGTGATCTCTTAGCTGAAGGATATAGGATGGACAGATATCTATGGTTGGGTGGAATGTTGCTCTCACATAGCCAGTTGTTTGGACAACTTCATCTCAAAGATAAGTAGTCTCTATGGTTTAAATTATGATCATTATGTGTTCTGTTCTGAATGTTAATTGTTCATGTTAATGAAATGAAATGATTATCTTAATGAAATTGATATGAAGTCTGTGCATAGCATGAGAATGGGATTGATTCTCCATATGGTAATTTTGTGTTTTGCCATGTTGTTTAATTTGATGGCTGTTACTGGTATGTTGAATGCATGATGTAGCTGTGTGTGGATAATGTTTATTTCCGTTGTGTTTATTGAAGTATGAATCTGCACGCATAAGTTTTTATTTATTGTGAATTTTCTTAGTAATGTATGGGGGCTGAGTTACACAATAAGCCCCAGAATCTTAGTCACGTTCCCTTCCTTGCATCGAATGGATGGGAGGGGACGTGACAGATAGTGACACCTAGCTCTATGAAGGAACTATGACAAGTTCAGACAAAAATCAATTTTAGGCCCATGTGAAATTTGTATTTTTGAAGGATAACATCTACCCAATTATTGTTATAGGATGGTAATTACTGCCTCTAGGTGTTTGTTGACAAGTCAAGAAGTGGTTAGTTGTTTGTGAGTCCTAAGATTGACACATTCAAAATCAATGCATTGTATCTAGACATATAGCTAGTAACTAGGTAATTCTAGAGAAGTATCTACATATGTATTTAAACAGTTAATGAAGTAATGGAAATGCATAATGTGTGTTGTGTGCCTCTAATTTTTATTTTCACATGGTATCAAATCATTCCAAGATTCATTATCGGTTTCTTCATTAGAAATATACATTATTGGATTCACCAAAGAATTGGCTACTTCATTGGCAGTTTCACCATCACAAGCTACTACATTGACAACTTTAAATGCGACTTCTATATATTTGTCTTCATCATCCACATGTGCATCTGCATAGTGGGATTCACTAGTTTCTTCATTGGCAACTTCATCTTCATCATTATGACCACCATTCACTTGTGACTCAACACAATGGGATTCACCAACAACTATAAGCTCTTTCTCTACTTTATACACAGAGTCTTCTTCTTTCTCCTTCTCTGGTAGCTTTTCCTCACATATATATTATTCTTCTAGTGTGGCAACATTCTACAAGATGTTTCTCCCCCTTTTAGTGTACTCTATTTCCAAAAAATTCAATCTTCCTTGGTGCTTGTTTCTCTTCAATTATGGGTAAAATGATCTTATCCAAACCTTGTCGAATGAGAGACAATGCTACAAAATCATTATTTTTCTGATCTCGATACATGACCTCATACGTGGGTTATTCAAACCAATTCAACACAATATCCCTTAAGTCTTCTGCACGTAATCTAGTTCACATCTCAATAACCCACATATCATAGTTTTTACTAGTGAAAATTGGTGGTGGGAAATAAAAATTGTTTTTTGCTACCTCATGTGTCATCTATGCTACAATATTTGACAAGTATGTCTTTGAGAAGTATCCCATGAGCTACTAATCATTTTCCACTACAAATTCTGCTTCTTCTCTTCTATTAGATCTCTCTTGAGATGTTTGAGTCTTCTTTTCTGATCCATGACAGTTTATTTTGGCATCTTACCCACCTTTTGTCATGGCTAACTTCTTCCTTCAGTTTCCTTCTCTTCTCTCTTTCTCAGTCCTTCACCCTTCCCTCCTTATCGCCCCCCTAACAAAATGAGTTCTGTAACTGTACCCCCTTAATGCAAAATATCACATTACAGGTCCTCTTGTTAAAACAATATGCCATCTCTTATAGATCAACAAACCTTGACCTGGCTGCAACTTCAGCTTCAACTTATTTCTCCTTTACCTTTCAAGAGTTTCATTGACTACACATAGACAAGACTTCAAAGGTTTTTCCATATGAATCATATGGGGCCTCTTTCCCCACACGACCTCTCACACGCTTGATAAACCCCTTTTTTTTAATCATGACCAAATAGCATAAATAAACCCCCCTTTTTTTTGTTTCAAAACGGGCCTTTGTTTAACTTCACACCATGTGATACCATTCCATTCCATATAAATGCAAATACTTTCAAAATAAACCCATTTTTAAATATGAGTTCGACTTAACCATGAAAACCTATTATCAACTTAAAGTGCTTCCTTTTAAAAATGACATGGCATGAAAAGAAATTTAAAAACACTTTTTTTATTCTTTTGAAATATCTTGCAAAATCTATGCTTCTTGATGAATGGAAGCTCCTCCAAATGATTTCTCATCCGATTTTACTTCAGTGATCTCACCTTTGATGATCCAACCTGTGGCTGGTGGCTTCTCGCATACGAATGGGGATGGTCTTCTCTAGCGTTTTCTCTCCTTGTGATCATACCAATTAATCCCTTACTTGGATTGTTCTTCACCCAACAAATTTCTTCTTCACGTTTTGACAAATTCTAGGACAATCTCTCCCTATCTTTATGTGCACCCGCGACCGGAAGGAAATGGTGTAAAGGATGAGGTGTTATCGCTCGTGTGAACATTTTTTAATAGTGACCTCTTGTTCGTTATCATCCCTTATCAACTATGAGATAACATTATCTCTTTTTTTTTGCTCCTTTTTTGGCAAATCATGGATCTATCATTCGGATATATTCATTCTATGGCAATATTTTTATGGCTCAAAAACTTTTCTCTATGGCTTGGTAGCTCTAGCAGTGGTTTCTTCTTAGCCGACGAGCTTCACTTTGGAGATCTCTATGCACAAATCCTCTTCTAGAGTGGCAGATTTTCTCTCTGCTGTGCTACTTCTAAAAAGGTCTTAAACCTTCTCTCTATTTTTCGAAGAGGCTTACTCCTACTATGATATATTAAGACTCTCAATCATACTCTAATACCATGTTTAAATGAAGATGAAAATAGTAAAGTTAATATAGCTAAGGTGAAATCAACCACCAAAGTTGTGCATGAAGCAATTGAAGCTACATAAGTAGAAGAAACGGAAGAAGATGAAAAAGGAAAAGAACCGAATGACGAAGAAGAAAAGACAAAGAAAATGTGACATGGAGCACAATTGATTTTAATAATGGTTTATTTGGTGGTGTGGGTATAGAAGATGAAGAATGTAGCCTAGTTGAAGATGTTGTAAGAAAAAAGGTTGAAGAAGAGATGGAGGCAGTGATGAATGTTGTTGAAAATGGAATAGAGGAAGATGGCATAAAGACAGATTGTAATCTTGAATATATTGTTCATAAGATATTTATGAGGTGGAGTCTTGAAGAGATCCAGTTTTATCAACCATTTATTATTTGTGTTGAAAACTATGAGGATGAAAGTATGTCACGTGATGGGAACAACAAGTGGATTTCAAGCATGCCCATAATGCAAGAATTCAAAATATTGAAGATTGAGATTACAACCCTTAGTATAAATGGAATCCAATGTTTGAATAATGACAAACAGGTTAAAGAGTATTTTACAGCTATTAAAGACAACAATGAAGTTGTTGTAGATCATTGGTTTTACAACAAGAGTTATGGAATTGAAAACAAGTAGTGTAGTTGATCCATCTAAAGACTAGAATGGATCCATCGACTATTTCCTAGTCCTAGTCAATTCCTTGGTTAGATCCTTGACTCGGTCATCCCAATGGATCAATCAATTCCACAACTCAACGACCAATGGCACATGCTCGACATATCATCATACATGCCCGACAGTAGTTGATTATTCTAGCACATGTCAGATGACATTCTGAGCAGTCAAAAGGAATCTGAACCTCCATCAACATGGAAATGATGTATCTTCATCTTATTCTAGTTGGTGAATGGGAAGAAGAAACATGATCTCTTTGTAACTATCTTTTTATAACTGAAAAACGGTGGGTAGTTACCCAAGCGTCCCTTAGAATTGTAAAAATACTTGTAAGCTCGAAGATGAAAGAGATTTTGGTTATCTACTCTTGATTACATTAAGACAAGTTCTCAAAGAGAAGGATCGATTAGATCCTGATGGTTCCTACATTCTACCTCTTATGACAAATGCTCAATACTACCAGAGTTTTCACCCCTGGGATTTCTCCATTATCAATTCATATCTCACATTCTTATGTTGATTAGCATTGCCTATTAAATTTTGCAGTTGTTTAGTGTTTGGTGTATGCTATTCTTCATAGTTGTTTCTCTAATCAAACTTGCATTATAGCGTCCGCCATAACAGTAGCTGACTCAATCAGTCGACTCTATTGTCCTCCTTTGAACCTCCTAAGTGACACAGATCATTGGTATCAGATCATATTTTCTCTAACCTTATTTAAGCACTACTTACGTAGTTAAACCGACATATGCCCGTTCAGACACGCTCTAAGACTCAGTTATCCAAGATACCTCTAACTTTGACTTCTGAGTATTTATCTGCTTGCAACCCTAGATCGAAGATGGCAGGTAAAATAGAGGGAAACATGCCTAATAGTGAAACTAAACGGCTCATTGAGAAAGCTCTCGCTCGACAACAAACTAAAATGTATGAGCAATTCAATGATATTCTTACTCAAATCACCAGTTCATTTGGCTCGACTTCGGTTAGCAACCCGATGAGAAATGCCTTTGATAAGGTTATCCCCTTTAAGGTGCAGATGAACTTGGATATAACAAACCTGGAAGGAAATATCGATGTAGAATATGTATAAAATTGGATACAACAATTGGAGTCCTATTTCTCTTTGAATCAACTTTCTGAGGTTGATAAAGTCACTCGCATATTTGAAGATGTCGACTTCTATACATTGTTGGTGGGAAAATATCTCGATGAAATTTGATGAAGACAGTAACCCCATCGACACATGGGCCAAAGAACATATCCGGAAGGAATTTTATCCACCCAAGTACATAGAACATCAATACAAGAAGTGGCAGTAGTTGAAATAATGGAAGGATCAAACTGTATAGAGTTATACTAATGAATTCCACTGGATAATGTCTCAACTTGGTGTTAAGGAGGAAGAAAAATTACTTGTTCTAAAATATATCAGCGGTTTAGATCCTTATATCCAACAAGAGATGGAATTTCTCACTATTGGCACTCTTTCAAATGCATTCCATTATGCCATCAAACTCGAGATGAAATTGAAGGTGAAAGGACATTTCTCGACCAAACCGTTTAGTTGACCTTTCAACAAGAAATCTCAGTCGACTGTTGACTCCATCAAGTCAAAACGGTCTTCTCCGACTACTACCTAGAAGCTGAAACAAGGTAAGAAGCCTTTCAAGAAAGACAAGGTAAAATTGAGTAAACAACCTCCTGTAGGAAAATGGTGCAACTACCACAATTCAGCTTGGCATGATGCATCGGAATGCAAAGCTAGGAAGACATTCTTGGCATAGATGTCCACTTCCGACTCAAACAACAAGACCATTGTGGATTCTGACCCCGACTCTTCAACTTTAGTAGTGTCAACTTCAATAATTCTCGCAAACTCAACTATCATCGACAAATAAGAAAGAGAATGACTATTCCATACACATATATGGGTTCAGAATCACCCATTGCATCTGATTTGTGGAAAATGGTAGTCAAAATAATTTTGTCTTTGAATATATTGTGAAGAAATTGGGTCTTGTTACTACTCCACATCCGCAAACTTACAATATCGGTTGGATGAAAGATGGACAAGAAATCAGGATCACACGACAGTGCAAGTTACCTTACTTTATCAAGCCTTTTCAGGATGATGTGTTATGTGATGTCACTTCGCTTTCAATAGACAACATACTGTTTGGAAGGCCTTGCTTGTGGGACAAACATGGAATGTATCAATCAAGTCCACAGAAAGTGATAAGCAAAATCCAAACTTAGTGGTATGGCATTCTTGAACCTCGACCCACACCAATAGTCGAGATGGTTTCAACAAATCAATCCTAGAAGTTGATTAACCATGCTCAGAAAATTATGTTGTTATTGATCAAACCCCAACACTCCCAGAATATCACAGCAACTAGTCGTCTCTCCACCGACTATGACTCTCGACAACACACTAGTACAAAATGAGAGATAAGTGACCAGGTGACCAAACAAATTGGTCACCACAATTTTTTTAAGGGATAAATGACCAAAATTGAGAAATTTTAAGTGAGCTAACTAAAAATGACCAAGATAAATGACCAATTTGGTCACGAGATAGGAACTAAACTAAAAATGACCAAAATAAATGACCAATTTGGTCTCGGGATCAGAACTAAACTAAAAATGACCAAATAACAATTGGTCATTTATTTGGTCATTTTTAGTTGTGTAACTCCAACAACGGAAAATTACAATTTTGATAATGAATTTGTACAATTTACTAAATTTTAACACTGCAGATGGATTCGAAGACCCTTAGGGGGTCTCTGAATCCATCTGCAGTGTTAAAATTTAGTAAATTTGTAACATTGTATTTCAAAGACACGAGCTAGTGTCAAAACATGATCATTCCATAGGAGAACCTATTGAAATTTTTTGCAATATCATTTCATATGTAATATCACATTCAGTTCGATATGCTTATCATGTCCATATAATATTATTTCGTCATTTTTTCTTTTGTATTATCCCTTCAACAAATATGCCAAGTCAGCATCATGTGCATCATCATAGTGTGGTTGAGTCAAGTCCGCGACAGTCTGTTAAAGTTTCGACAAGTTCATGTAGTTTGCATCATCATGTTAGCTAAAAATTGTCAATTTCACAACCTCCATTAATTATCCATATGCATCCATTCATCATGGTTCTCCTTGCGTTCGACTTTGGAAATTTATAAAGTTCCCCTCGAGTCTCTCCCCTGCAAAAAACTGCCAATATCCTCCATTTTGAAAATAAATAAATAAACCCTCCATTTTTGTAAAATTCTTTTAAAAAGAAGAGTTACAATGATTCTAATATTTCCCCACGTTGACATTGAATAAATAAAGTTAATGGTGTAAAATAAAACTATATGCCTTCTATGCCCTCTTTTTGCTTAATTGGGTTACATATTTGACCGTAAGATGATGGTTACCATAGGATTAGTTAAGGGTAAATCAATGTGGCACATATTATTATGAATCAATGCTAATGCTTAATTTGGTGAATATGAATTTTCTGCCTCCGCCAAGTGTAGGTTCATTTGTGAACAATTCAACAATATCTTCTAGCATTGTTTTTTGTTTTAACCATGTAGGGAACAACAACCTCCCAAGGGTATATCCAACAGCCCACAAGCCAGATATACCAGAAACTTGTGACTCAGCAGGGGTTGAGACATTCCGAGACCCTTTATCCCAAGGGAGAGCCTCTATTCCACGGGCCGCCTACCCTTCGAGCCTTGTCACAATGGGCTAATGAGAAACCCTACCCCCCATCGGTTTTGAACCTATGACCTCCTCGGAGATAACACATGTTCTTAACCATTAGGCCCACTCAGGTGCTCAATATCTTCTAGCATTGTTACCACCAACATAGTTGGGTCATCAATGACCACCAAATTTTGCCTCTAGTTTGGGTATGTTGACTTCAACAAGAACCACGGCTAAAAGTGTGAATCTATATAAACACCATTTGGTGTGAAACAACCTTTTAGGATAAAAAATGATTAAACTTAAACCATTTGATAAAACAATATATATATAATTAATACTATATAGTTAATAGATTAATTTACTATATAATATGTAATATTAATACAATATAGTTATTATTACATATAGTTAATATATTATATATTTATTATATATATTCAATATATTAATATATGTAATGTATTAATATTAATATTAATAAATTTAAAAAAAAAAGTAAATAACAATTTAATAAATATAATAAAGAAAATGAAAAAAAAAGAAAAAAAAGAGGAGAAATGAGTGGGAAGAAAAAGGGTAAATTAGAAAAAAAATTAGAGGAAAAATAGGAAAAAATAAATGAAATTAAGGACCTGTTAAATAGGAAAAATGATTCTCAAGTGTTATTTAAGTGTTATTTAATGTATTGTATTGTTACAAACTATAAATTATAACATTATAATATTTATTATAAGTTATATATAATATGTATGTAATATATAATTATATATATTATATATATTATATAAAATATTAGTTTATTTTGTAATTGGAAAAAAAAGAGGGAAAACGATTATGCAAAAGCCCGTCAAAATGAATATATATGTATATAAATTTATTTTGTAATTGGAAAAAGAAAGGAAAAAGATTGTGGAAAGATGTGGGTTAGCTCTGCTAGGGGTTGAAAGAGAAACACATAGTTAAGATTAGGTTTTTTTGGGGAGGGCTTTGGCCCTAATCTAGAACATTTTCCCCAAATCTGCAAATTAACACTGGACCCTATACTTTCAATCACAAGGTGCTGAAGTGGCATAGCTAAGAGAGGTGTACTACTTTCATTCCATTTTGTTTTTCCTTATAAGTTTTTCTTTCGTTTAAATTCAAATTCTTGACTGGAAGTTTTTTTATTGTCGTCGGTCTTAAATTACTTCCTCGACGTGAACCTGTGGATGCAAGGCTTGCACGGTCTTAAGACAAAGAGTAAGTTGAAAGAGAAATTTTCATTTTTGTGCATTAGACATTGGTGAAGTTTTTCTGATTATGGATTCCTCTACCCAACGCCTAACCCTTTAGCCGGTTTTTCTGATCTACTCTGAACATGGTTGTGCATGAGCCCAATTCTGCATTCTGGCATATCAACAAGGCGAACCTATAGGTATGTCATGGATCTTTCTCATCCTACCTTCAGAAAAAGTAAAGGGATTTGGGCCTCAATAAAGCCAACTTGGATTCAAGGTAGAAATATTCCAAAGGGTTAAACCCTAGAGTTTGGGTTATATTTGTTTTCTTTCAAGGTAGCAGATCTTAGCCGTAGCCGTCAAATTTTCTACTTGAACCCTAGTATAGCCCTTCTCACTCAATGGATATCTAGATCTGCGTTGATTTAGATCCGATTTACTCATGGCATGGTTTAGATCGATGCCCATTGAATATTTTGTCTCTAGTTTGAGATTGCAATTCTGGTAGATCCAAGTAACCAGAATTTCCAATTTTGTTTTTGGGTCTTGGTTTAAGTGGGCTATCGTCATCACTAACATCTTCTTTTTCTGCTATCAGCAACTAGCTCATCTCGGAAATAGGTTGGTAATTTTATGTACTTGTTTTTTTTTGGGTTTGCAAAGTTACAGACAAAGGGTTTCGCTTATAGACCATTTTCATACTTGCCTGCAAACCAAGGTTTTACAATTTGGGTTTTCTATGCATATAGGGTTTTGATACTTGGGGGTTCTATACACCTGGACACCTTAATCGACATCTAGGGTTTCAAGGTGTTTTATTTTCTTAAAAAATATTTTTGCAGTAGTTTGACAACTAGGGTTTTAACATCTGCTGTTTCAGAAAATTTCAGATTTTGTTTAGTTAGCAAGGTTTTAAAGCCATCCTTTTGATTTCTGGGATTGAAATATCGAGTCTGTCAACTAACCATGAAAGCTTGCTTGGGTTTTGACATCTGGGTTGTCATATCTTTAAGAGATTTCATGGTTAGTTGAGCTTTAAGATCCAACAATTTATATGTGGGATTTTAATATACAAGATTCTAACATTACGTTTATGTTTTCGGTGTCTAGACTTTGGATATTTTTGCTTGTTTAGACTGTGCTTCTTTTTGAATCACTGAGATATAGGGTTTTAGTTCAATGTTGTTGGGAACAATGAAAATTTTTGTTTTGTTTGTTTTTCCAGATATCTGAAAACATGGTTGGAACAAAGCAACCGCAATTAAATGTCCTGAATGTTGCAGACAATCCAGATGGTTGGGGGCCTCTGGAGGACCATGTTATTCTAGAAAACCAACTGCAGAATGTGCCTTATACCCCTTTCTCTAAAAATGAGCGGCTTGGAAGGGTGGCAAATTGGACCCGCAACTACAATGCTCGGCCCAATGCGAGGGTTGGGTAAGAGAGTAGTGTCTTCGATTTTGTTTTTGATGAGGCAGATGAGGAATCATTTCGTTTGGTGGATGGGATGCCCCCTCCAAAGCCCAGGTTTGGCCCCAGGTGGAGGTTCCAACAACAGAGTCAGCTCCCTCAGAGAAAGGATGAAGAAGTTGAGGCCAACAAGCGGGAAGCTGAGAAGGAGCGCCAGCGCCGGGATTGGTTTTATAATCAAAACAGGAACAATATGCAACGTAGGGAAGCTGCTGTATTAAAGAGTTCTGTAGATATTCAGCCTGAGTGGACCATGCTCGATCAGATTCCATTCACTACTTTTTCCAAATTGAGTTTTAGTGTTGGTGAACCGGAGGATCTAGTGATGTGTGGTGCTCTCGAATATTATGATAGGGTATATGATCGAGTTGCACCGAAGAGTGAGAAGCGCCTAGAGCGTTTTAAGAACAGGAACTTCTTCAAGGTAACCACTACTGATGATCATGTTATCATGCAACTTGCAAGTGAGGATAAGGCTATTGTATTTGCCACAGATACAATCCTTGCTACGTTGATGTGCTGTCCACGGTCAGTCTATTCATGGGACATTATAGTCCAGAAGGTGGGAAATAAGCTATTCTTTGACAAGTGAGATGGGTCTCAGTTGGATTTGTTGTCTGTAAATGAGACATCCCAGGAGCCTCTGCCTGAAGCAAAGGAAGATATCAACTTTGCACATTCTTTAAGTGTCGAGGCAGCATATATCAACCAGAACTTCTCACAGCAGGTCCTGATTAGAGATGGCAATAAGGTGGAGTTTGAGGAGCCTACTCCATTTGCCTCTGAAGGAGAGGAGGTGGCATCTGTTGTTATCGGTACAAGCACTGGAAATTGGATGAGGATGTAGCACTAGTTGCAAGATGTGAAGTCCACAGTGTTTTTGATTTAAGAGGGCAGTCACAATTCCTCACTTTGAATGCTTTGAATGAATTTGATCCAAAGTATTATGGAGTTGATTGGTGCCAGAAACTAGAAACTCAATGAGGTGTTGTTTTATCTACTGAGCTCAAGAACAACGCAAACAAACTTGCAAAATGGACAGCGCAAGCTCTTCTTGCAAGTGCAGATGTCATGAAGCTGGGTTATGTGTCACGAATTCACCCTTGCGATCACTTCAACCATGTTATTTTGAGTGTTCAGGGATACAAGCCTAGGGAATTTGCTATGCAGATTAATTTGAACACTTCCAATATGTGGGGTATTGTGAAATCGATTGTTGATCTCTTTCTAAAACTAAATGAAGGAAAATATGTACTTGTTAAAGATCCTTCAAAGCCTCAGGTGAGAATATATGAGGTTCCTCCTGATGCATTTGAGAATGATTATGTGGAGGAACCTCTTCCCTAGGAAGAGCAGGTTCCCCCTCCAGTAGAGGAAGAAACTGCTGCTAAGCTAGATGAAGAGAAGGATGTTGATGCAGATGTGTAGGTGAGAGTCCATTGGGCACAGTGGTTTTATTTTAAGATATTCTTGAGGTTTTGTTTTTGCTTGACATGTCATCAGTGGTATAAGTGTTTAAGGTAGTAATTGACAGGATGCTCATTTGGTCTCTTAGTTAGTACCTGTCCTCATTGATGCTACTAAGACAAAAAAAAATGCAAGCTTAAACTGCAAAAACATTTAACATACTATATGTTATTTTGCTGCAAGGTTAATGCCATCCACTTTTGTGAATGCATTTAGACTGCTATGTTGTTTTCTTATATGGACAGACCTAGTTTAAGGGATTGTAACTTTTTGTTTAATCCAATAGCAGACTACATTTCTGGGAGCGCCCTTTGCTGCAAGAATTTTATCACTAAATTTTATTTTTGGCATGCCTTTCATGCCTTTGGAAATCACAAGTACCAGTTCCAATTTATTCCCTTCATTGGACCTTGGGCACTTACTGGGATTCTATATGCAATAGTTGTAATGCTTTCAAATCTTGGGCACTTACTGGGATTCTATATGCAATAGTTGTAATCCTTTAAATTTATGCTCATCACATAGTGACATTGGCTAGCTTGTTTGTGTTGCAATCCTTCTCATTCTGTACTTTGGGATATTTTTCTTTACATCCATTGTTGTGTCAGATTTCTGAAAACCCCATATCCAGTTTGTCACACAGCCATTTACAACATCCAGCAACAATTTTCGAACTTGCAATAGTTGTTGTCATAGGAAGCTTTGGTGCTGACTTAGAGCAAGCCATATTGGCAAAACAATGGGACCTTCAATTGAGGTACTAGTCTTACTGTTATTACTATTAGTCTATGTCATTCTTGCTTTGAAGAAAAAGTGGTTTGGATAAGTTGTAATTCAAATCTTGTAAGCTTTGTAGCAGTTTGATTAATTGATTCAGTGGGTGGTGGAGGTATTAACTTAGTAACAGATGCTTATGGATTAGTTTTTGTGATAATGATATGTTGATAAGATATTTCATAGTTGTATTGTATTTCACGATCCATAATCTAATGAGGTTTGTCAATGAGAATCACGATTTACATAAGATATGTAAATCATGATTCTTATAGACAATCCTCATTATTCCAGACTATAGCATAGTCTTTGAATGTAATTGAAGCACTACAGAATAACAGCCAAGTTAATTATAATAAAATCTGAAAATGTAAAGCATTTGCAACCTTACCTTAGTCTCCAGCAATAGAATCTCAATAACCTTTGTTTCCAATATTAAAATCTGAGAGTTGAAGTGTAGCGTTACAAAATAGTAATCATATAGTTGCAATGGATTCATTTTCACATATAAAAGTCAATAATAGTAAAATGTAGAACAGATCTTCAGTATAAAGCTTAGTCTCCAATAACCTGTGAACGTATTTGAAGCATTACAGAGTAACAAACCTGTAAAGTTAAATATAATATAATATTAGAATATAAAGTACTACAAAATAACATCTGTACTCTCTAATAATAAATTTTCAGAATGTAATTGTTACAAAACAAAATAACATTCATAATTGTAATGCATTTAATTATACTTCAAAACAAAAAGCCAATCGATTCTACAACTTTAAAAGCAATGGTATAGGTCCCTTCCATTTTATATTTAAAGACAAAAATCCAATCGATTATACAACTTTAAAAGCAATGGTAGAGGTCCCTTCAGGGGCTGTGCGGCAATATCTTTAAATGCCAAAGAATATACCACCGACACAAATGGACAATGATTTGCATGCTTAACTAATACAAACATTACACACATATGATAGCCTTACAAGTATATATATTCATATGCGGGTTCTTTCTCTAGGTCAGCTGTGAATTACAATGCAGGATGCAAGAGTGCAGTATCAAACATAGTGATGGCTTTAACAGTCATGGTCTCTCTTCTTATTTTAACTCCACTTTTCTACTACATGCCTGTAGCCTGTAGTGGTGTTATCATCAATAATAGTAGCAGCAATTCTAGGTCTCATCGATGTCCCTTTAGCCTATTTCATATGGAAAGTTGATAAGGTGGATTTCTTTGCGTGTATGGGAGCTTTACTGGGAGTCATCTTCATCTCAGTTCAAACGGGCCTTCTAATAGCAGTACAATATATGTCCAGTTCCATTTCTGTACAAACTTCAGCCAAATTTCCCATTAGCTGGCAACAATATGTTACTGTAGACCAAGTTTGCTCATACCTATTGAAATCTACAGGTGGGTATCTCAGTGTTCAAAATATTGTTGGATGTGACAAGGCCACACAATCTCCTCCTCGGCAATATTCCAAGCACAGTATTTTACAGAAATGTGGAGCAATACAAAGAAGCCTTAAGGGTACCAAGATTTATAATTCTTGGGATCGCTTCACCAATTTACTTTGCTAATTCTACCTATTTGAGAGAGAGGTTAATATTCTAACACAACTTTCATTTAGTTCTTATTCCTTAACTTTCATTTAGATCTTATTCCTTAAATTAATGGCCAATAGAAAAACATAAAAACATGTGTTTCAATTTTCATAAATTAATTGTTGCAGAATACTGAGATGGGTACAAGATGAAGAAGACCGCATAGAGAAGGAAAAGGAAAATACACTACAGTATGTCATACTAGACATCACAGGTAATCCTTCATAGGGATTCTTACTATTATTGTGCATAACGAGCAATATCCAAATCTATTAAGGTGACAACAATAATTCTTACTACTATTAGAGATTATGAGAGAAACAAAAATCTTATAGGAAATGTCACAATCTTGCTGCAGCTGTGATGACTATTGACACCACAGTAATTAACAGTCTTTTGGAGGTGAAGAAGACACTGACGAAACGGGGACTTCAGGTGAAACCATTTGTTTGCTTTTAGAATTCATGAATACACATCTCGATGAATACACCTCTCAAATATATAATTCCCATATGACCTAGCTGATGGAAATATTTACAGGTTGCTTTTGTAAACCCTGGAGCAAGTCCTGGAGAAGCTGGAACGAGCAAACTTAATGGAGAGTTTTGGTAGGGATTGTTGGTTTCTTTCGGTAGGGGAAGCTATCTATTCATTTTCTTCACTGCTCAAGATCGAGGCCTGATAAGAAATAAGAGAGACTTATAATTATTATTAAGTAAAATAAAAAATTATAATCCAGGCTCATAAATTTTAAGGTAGGAGGTGTGAGCACAATCGTGCATTTTTCTTATAATTATGGACATAATTATAAGGTGACAGCTTTCGTTGCTATGAGTATTAGCCTCTCAGCCCAAGCTAGAGTAGGCTGAGTTATTAAGGACAAAGAAGAGTGTTACAAAATATTTTGCATGTATTAATTAATAATTAATAAGGCCCGAGCCAAAGCTGGACTTTCCACGTTCTATAACTTCATATATTCTTTAAATGTGGAATATCTAGTTCAGTAAAATATGTGGACAAATATGAACTCAATAATCGATTTCTAATTTGTGGGGTTTTCATGGTTGATATGAAAGCTAAGTTGTATTTGATGGCAGGCAAGATTTTTGGTTAATATGGTTAATAAAGTTTAAGGTGATAGAAAGAAAGGCCTACCATGCCATAATTATCAATCTCTTTAAGTCCTGTCCATTCTTTTTAGGATTAGGTTGAGTGTAAAATACATTAATGCCTTTATTTCCTAACCATTCTTTTAGCATTAGGTTGAGTGTAAAAGGCATTGTATGCGATATTACTACTTTATAAATGATAAAGTGTAATGATAATGATGATTGATTTGAGTTATTCGTCAATGCCTTTATTTCGTAACCATTCTTTTAGCATTAGGTTGAGTGTAAAAGGCATTGTAGGTGATATTACTATATAAAGTGTAATGATAATGATTATTGGTTTCAATTATTCTTTATATATTATTAAATTTATATTTTATTAATAGAATTGGCTAGAAAATAAATAAATATAAAATACAATGATTATGCTTATGATGTACAAGAACAATTTATCTTATTTGACAGTTTTAACGAGCAAAATCATAGTTCAAAGGTACATATTTGAACTGAACTTACTATACAAGTGCATTCTTGATTTTTGAGAGATTTTGACAAAAGAAGGTTATCATTAACATGACCATTTTTTGTGACTATTGGGTAATCTTTGTTTCTTACCAAGGTATGTGACCATTTTCTAGAATTTGGAAAGATGGTGTTAATTGTTGGAAATTTTATTCTCATATCAATCCATAAGGAATTCTATTTAAGGGTGCTAGCTCAATGGTAGAGCACCTGCCTTATAGGTAGGAGGTTGGTGGTTCGATTCCACTGTGCCCTATTTATATTCTAAAACCACTAAAAAGAGATAAATGACTAAAAAAATGACCAAAATTTGCATATAAACGACCACCATTACAACATGAGAGATAAATGACCAAAAAAATTACCAAAATATGCATATAAATGACCACTTTTGAGTTGGTGATCGCTAGTAGCAAATTACTGGTCATTTATCACGTGACAATTAATGACCAAATATATTACCAAATTAATGACCAAATATATGACCAAATATATGACCACAAGATAAGCTATAAATGACCAAGCTAAATATGACCACATTTTTGGTTGCGTGATATATGGCCACTAATTTGCTACCAGTGGTCACCAACTCAAAAGTGGTCATTTATATGTGGATTTTGGTTGTTTTTTTGGTCACTTATCTCTCATTTTGTACTAGTGACAATAGCAAGTTGATAGAATATTTGAAGAATACAAAGATGTGTTCAAAGATCCAACTGGAGTACCACTACATTACTAGGTAAAACAATCCATTGATCTTGTTCCTAGTTCTTCATTACCCAATGCATCTGTTTACAGAAGGTCTGTTTTAGAAAATGAAGAAATCCACAGGAAAATTCAAGACTTGATCGACAAGGGGAATATTCGACCTAGCTCCTCTCCTTGTGGAAGTCTAGTCATCCTAGTTCCCAGGAAAGACAGGACATGGCGCATGTGCATTGACTATAGGGCTCTCAATAAAAATTTAGTAAAGAATCGGTACCCTCTTCTTAGAATAGATGATTTACTTGGTTATTTGAAAGATGCTAAATTCTTTACCAAACTTGACCTCAAGTCGAGATATCATCAAATTCCCATAGATTCCTTAGTTGTGTGGGAAATTTCTTTCAAAACTAGGGAAGGATTATTTGAATGGTTAATCATGCCTTTTGGTCTAACTAATACACCTGCAACTTTCATGAAATATATGGATGACGTTATGAGACCCTTTTTAGGGAAATGTATCATTATCTATCTAGATGACATCCTGATTTTTAGGATATAATGGGAGGAACATTTGCAGCAGCTTTAGCAATTGCTTAGCGTTCTCAGACGAAAAAAACTATGTTCGAACTTAGAGAAGTGCTCTTTTGCATTGAAAAGTATTAAATACTTGGGCTATGTGATCAACTCAGCAAGCATTTGAGTCAACCCAGAAAAGATACAAGCTATCAAGGATTGGCCCACTCCAAAAAGCATTCAAGAACTAAGGATTTTCCTTGGTTTGGAGAATTTTTACCAAATATTTTTGTTGGGATTCAACCACATAGCTTCCAGGGTGAAAACACGAAGTTGGGTAACACTTTTGGCTTGTTTTTCACAAACAAAAATGCTAAATTTTATGTTTTTCAACTTCAACCTCTTCAAGCCCATATCTCCCTTAGGAATTTCAACTTAAAGTAAAAACAAATGTTTTAGATAATTGAATTAGCTTTCTACTCGTATTTTTTTAATTTTGTTTATGGACATATTGTGGGACAAATTTGGTGCACACCAACGGCATATACTTGAAAATTTTAGGTATGGATAATGAGTGACCTATGTGGACATCGGTTTTTTGATAGATGGTTATTCATTTTAGCGAAAAACATTGAATGCTCATAATCTACACACACTAAACTTGTGTATAGACTATAGTTTGAGTTTTTTAAGACTTGGGAACTATTTTTTATTATTTATCGAAACAACATATCTTTCGAAAATGGTGCATTATCTACACACATTGGTGAGCTTCAATTTTCTTTTTATTGTGACTCTTATTGGAAAAACTAAAAGTACCCTTTTGAAGAGGACGAGCCATTTATGATCTCTGTGAAGATTTCATATTTTTTGGTGTTGTCTTTGTTATGATATTGAATTTTCATTTCGGGTGATTTTCAGAGTAATAAAATTCTTAAGGGATCAGGTTTAGAAAAAAATTATTAATAAATAGAAATTCAAATCGAAATGAAACAATTATTATATCATTGGAAACTAGATTCAGAGATGAATCCATTTCTACCAGGTCTGACAAATAATATTTAAAATTTGCAGGGGTTTGGGCTTGCTGAAGTTACAGGTTCCAGAAAGATGCCAAATATTTTCACAAGTTTTGTTGACCATAAACTCTCAACCGAAAAAATATCTTCCAAACTCTCGGCCGAGAGATCAGTTCAAACTCTCATCCGAGAGTTTTTTTAAATATACAGTGCTGTGATTGGTTCAAACTCTCATCCTAGAGTTTTTTTAAACTCTCGGCCGAGAATTTGAACTCTCAAAACTCTCGGCCTAGAGTTTTTTTAAACTCTCGGCCGAGAGTTTGAACTCTCAAAACTCTCGGCCTAGAGTTTGAGGTTGAATTTTTTTCCCCTTTTCATCTACACATCCTCTCTTTTTTTCACTCCGTTGTCACGGAATTGTTTCTTAGCTTCGCATTTTCACCCTTGGCCTCTGAATAAATTGACGAAAGGAGGTGGAAAGATAGTTTTAAAATGGACTACAACACAACAACAAGATTTTAATACCTCAAGAACAAGCTTTGCGCCACTCCAGTGCTTGTATTACCTGATTTGTATTAGCCATTTGAAATTGAGATCGACGCATATGACTATGCCATGGGTGTTGTGATTAAGCAAGTAGGTCACCCAGTAGCATTCCACTCAGAATATTTCAGTGATACTATTTGTAAGTATTCTACATATGAGAAGGAACTGTATGCCATTATACAAGCTCTTAAGCAATCGAGACATTATATTTTAGGCAAAGAAACGGTCATCCATACCGACCATAAGCCTCTACAGTTCACTCTCTCATAGTCTAAGTTGGAGACGACGAGCCAAATCAAGTGGTTTAGTTACCTAGAGTAGTTTCCGTTGGTAATTAAGCATCATAAAGGAAAATCCAATGCAACATGCGATTTCCTTAGCCGACAACCAATTACTTCACTTCTTATAGTGTTAAGTATGAATGGTTATGACACCATTACTTGGCTGTGACTGTATGAAGAAGATACTGATTTTTTGGTGGTGTATCGACAACTCCAAATAGAACAGTCGATTGTTCTCGATTACCACATGAAGGACAACATACTTTACAAGCTAGGACAACTTTGTGTACCTTCCGGTGAGCACCAACAAAAGCTCATATGGGATGCACACTACAACAAAATGGCAGGACACTTTGGAGTGGCAAAGACACTTGTTTTGCTCCAAAAGTATTTCTATTGGCCTTCGCTCAAAACAGATATCGAAAGGTACATCAATTCATGTGTGGGTTGTGCCATTGCCAAGCCACCAAAGTGACGATAGGTTTTGTATACACCCTTGCTCATTCCTAGTCGACCATGGGAATCTATTTCCTTGGATTATTTGAATGGATATATTGTTACCTTACACCAACATGATGCAATCTTGGTAGTGGTTGAAATATTTTCCAAAATGGCTATTCTCATTCCTTGCAAGAATACCACAATAGCCCAACACACTACTTAACCCTTCTTTGAGAATGTTTGGAAGCAATATGTCTTGTCGACTTCAGTCATCTCCGACCGTGACTCCATATTTTGTTAGCACATTTTGAAAGATTCTCTAGCAACAACTCGACACACAACTATCTATGTCGACATCATTCCATCCTCGAATTGATGGAGAGATGGAAGTTGTGAATCACATACTGGTACAATTGCTTCGCATGTACAATTACCACAAGCATCGCATAACATGGGATGAAAGTATTCCATACATCTAGCATAGCTATAACCGAGCACATCACAATTCAACACAAAAGAGTCTATTTGAAATATGTTATGGATTTAAACCCTCGGCATTTATTGACTTAGTCAATCGACCGACTGGCTTGGTCGACACTGACCATGGGCAGTGAGAAATTGATAAGGCACTCAAGTTCAAGGATCATGTGTGTAACATTCAGAAATAAGCACAAGAGATGTTTCCAACAAGCTAGTGAAAAAGCCAAGGCCCAACACAATAAGCATCGTATTCCTCATTCATTCAAAATTGGGGATCAAGTCTGGTTGCATCTCAAGAAAGAAATATTCAGTGACCCGCACAGAAATATGAAACCTTTATGATATGTTCCTAATACCATTCTTGAGAAAATTGTGGAAAATTTGTTAAGCTTAGCATTCCACCATACTTGGGTATGCATCCAGTATTCAATGTGGACTTGCTTCGACCATATTTTCTGCCATTATTGGAATAGATCGACTTACAACCGATGGATCTGAAATATATACACCCAGACCCTCATGATCCTCTTGTCGCTGACACCATCATTGGACAGCAAGCACTCCATACAAGGACATGAACAATTCCCTTGTTTTAGGTGGACAAGGTAGGACAACCCCATCTCAAGTAAAGTGGTATCCCCTCCCTAAATTGGATCTCAAGTTTCATCATCTGCATAAGCAGGAAATGGGGACCATTGAGCCTTAAGGGCAGAATTCTGATACATCCCAAGACTCGATTGTATCCATCAACTATTACATAGTCCCAATCGACTCCACAACTCGACGATCAATGACACATGATCGATGGTAGTTGATGATTCCAACACATGTTAGATGTCATTCTGAGCAGACGAAAGGCATCCAAACTTCCATCGGCATGGCAACAATGTCTCTTCACCTTCTTCTATCCGGCGAATGGGAAGACAACACATTATCTCTTTGTAACTATATTTTTGTAACTTAAACATGGTGGGTAGTTACCCAAGCGTCCATTAGAATTGTATAAATACTTGTAAGCTCGAATATGAAAGAGCTTTTGTTTCTCTGCTCTTGATTGCATTAAGATGAGTTCCCAAAGAGAAGGCTAGATTTTTTCTCGACGGGTCCTACAGTCGACATCTATGACAACTTCTCAATACAACCGGATTTTTCACCCTTGGGGTTTCTCCATTATCAAATCATGTCTCATGTTCTTCTACGATTGACATTGTTTATTAAATTTTGCAGTTGTTTAGTGTTTGGTGTATGCTATTCTTCATATTTGTGTCTCTAATCAAAATAACATTATAGCATCTTCCATAACAGTATCCGACTCAGTCAGTCGACTATGTTGTCCTCCTTTCGACCTCCTGGGTGACACAGATCAGTAGTTTTGCACCCCCAGATTCAAGAAAAAGAATTGGTTGAAGCCAAGTAACAAAAAGAAAAGGAGATATCCAAAGTTCAAAGTCTAGAGCAAGAAGAAGAAGAGAAGCATTGAAAGCATCAAAGTTTGGAGAAAAAATTACGAGAAGAAGTAGCATCAACACATAGAAGCAAATATGGTTAAGATGAAGTTGTTTGAACAAGTTGTAATCCTAGCTGAGACATAGATTGACAGGCCTTCACATTTTAATTTTTGATGTAAGACTTAGAAGTAATATGTTTTAACAATAATTTGATCATTTTTTAGTGGTCATAATTAAGGGAAAGTGTTAGAGGGTGGTAATTTCTCATATTAGTTGTTTGTTGACAATTCAAGAAGTGGTTCTAAGTGTTTTTGAGTCCCAAAATTGACACAGTCAAAATCAATCCATTATATCTAGACAGATAGATGGTAGCTAGGTCATTCTAGAGAAGTCTTTGCATGTGTATTTAAACAATTTATGAAGTAATGGAAATGCATAATGTGTGTTGTATGCCTCTCCTTATTTTTCACAATTATGTGTTGCACACATTGTTGTTGTTATGGTTGTTATTTTACTAATTTAAATTTATCCAATCATGATTTATCCATAGTAAAAAAAGATCAAATTTCTTAAAATGTAATTTTTTTTAATTTATAAACAAGAAAATATAATCTATGCACTAGAAAAAAATTGGTTCACATTTCTTAAAATGTTTTTTAAGTTGTAATCCTAGCTGAGACATAGACTAGTAGGCATTCACATTTCAATTTTTGATGTAAGCATTAGAGGGAGTATGTTTTAGTAGTAATTTGATCATTTTTTTAGAAGTCATAATTAAGGGGGAGTGTTAGAGGATGGTGATTACTCTAGTTAGTTGTTTGTTAACAAGTCAAGAAGTGGTTTTAGTTGTTTCTGGATCCCAAAATTGACACAGTCAAAACCGGTGCATTGTATGCCTCTGCTTTTGATTTTCAAAAATATGTGTCACACACATTGTTGTTGTTATGGTTTTTATTTTACTAATTTAAATTTATCTAATCATGATTTATCCATAGTAAAAAAAATTGAAAAAATATATTTAGTGTTAAATATACAGCATCAGGAGACATTCTCCAAACCAATCTTGTGTAGCCAAGATGGATCCTCCCGTATAGAGGTGAGCACTTTGATTTTCTTCCATGTAAAGGTTATTCCTCCCGTATAGAGGTGATTGATCAAAGTAATGATGTTGTAAAGTCTTGTTGAACAAGGCCCCGAACTTGTGTGTCAAGTCATGATTCTCATGTGAACCTTTTGTATAAAGATATCCATGGGATGGACCTCTCGTATAGAGGTGGACCTTTCGTATAAAGGTCATGCTTTAATTGTTAAAAGTAGTTAATGTTGTGTGATGTATTATTAACTATGATCACTAGATTGTTATTAAGTCTCCTTTAGAGATTGGTCACCTCTAAAATGAATTACTTTAGCATATGATCATTTGGTCTGAAATAATATAATATGATCACAGCATCCGAAAATTCTTCTTAGTATATAATGTAATGTGATGGATAATTAAGTTATCACATATTGACCATGCGGTAAAAGATAAAGAAATAAAAGATAAAGCATAGAGATCAAGAGAATTCAAAATTTCCCATGCAAACACTTCAGCTAATTAAAAATAACTCGAATTGTTATTTAGCTTCAGTTAAGTATCAATGCTTCAGTTAAAGCATCGATTAAAGATATGCCTCAGTTAACTAAAGAACTCACAGTGGTCACTTCAAGTAAATCAATTAGCATAATTTCAGTTAACTAAGTGTTAAATAAGAAGGACCAGTTAACTAAAGTGTTTTCACTTTAGTAAAACTAAAAGATGACACTTTAGTTAAAGAGAGTTAACTAAGTGACAACACAGAAAATCTAGTTAACTAAGTGTTAATGTAGGGCGACACTTATGTTAAACTAAAAGATGACACATGAGTTGTGATACTTGAATGTCAATGCTTAAGTTAGCCGCCTAACTAAGTGGGAAAGCTTTGAGTTAAGAAGCGAGTTCATCCTAAGTGAAAGCTCAGTGAGATAAAGCATTGCATGAGAAGTGGGGCACACCTCTGCATGCAAGATTAATGCATCCAATTTGAGGGTGAGTTCATCCCGAAGTTATAAGTTAAAAATAGAAGAGAAGAAGGTATAAATATGTTAGACGGGATTGATGAATCCAATGTGAAGCGAATTCTCTTCTCCATTGAAAGCAAGGCGCTTCTCTTTGTGCAGGGTATTGTTCGTGCTTGTTATTGTTGTGTTGGGCACACATCCGATTGATCTTTCTTCTCTATTGCTTCCATATCTTCATAAAGAGTGTTTGGTGATCTCTCATCTTCCGAAAGCAATCTGCTAGGTTGTAAAAGAAAGCATTCTCTGCTATCCATTATATTATACTAATAAGAATTACTGGGGTTTTTGTTCTCATAATTTTGAGGATTTTCCCGAGGGTATATCTTGTATTATGGTTGTATGAATTTCATGGATAGAATTGTCTCATTACTTCAAGTCTCTGCATCTAAAAAAAATTAAAGATCAAAACTCAACCAAATTTCAACATTTAGAAGATTATTCATTTTAATTTTTAATAAATCTAAATTCTCCCATACTCTAAAATAGTTATAGTTATATTTCTATGGCTTATAAGTCGTTGTTTACTAATCAAATACATTGCATAATGATGCATTTGTTATAATAGCGACTCGTAGCTCTACGAAGGAACCATGATAAGTTAAGACAAAACTCAATTTTAGGGATTGTGAAATTTGCATTTTCAGAAATGGCATTTATATAATTGTGTAGTATACATTGTTGTTATTATTATTAATCTAAATTTATTTAATTATAGATAAATTTATCAATAATTAAAATATATATATTTTAAAATGTTTTCTTTTCAAAATATGGATATAAAATTAAAGTATAAACAAGAAAATCTATAGACCACATTATCAATAATATAATGTTTAAACGTTTTTTTTTTAAGTATAAAATCTTGAGAAAGTATATCCACGGTTCATCTTATCTTTTAATAAATCTTAGGTCTTGATAAATCTAGATAATTATATTTGTATGAGTTTATAATGAGCAGTGATGAATTCAGTTACCTTGATAACAATCTTCTAGAAAGTTTCCTGCGACTAGGACTAGGACTATAGTGTAGCTTAAAAATTAGAGAGGCTCAACTACTTGAAAGACACGTTTCACAAGTTTAGATCTGCTAAAAAACCGGAAGCGTTTGTATGAAGAGTTTCTATCCTTTCCAACCAAAAAATGAGGCAGTTTTTCTAAAACAAATTAAGTAGGTGTTTTTAAAGTTTTAGGGATGGACAACTAACAAACTAATCTTCGTGAACCTTAATTTGAAAATGCAAAGATCCATGCAACAGTGTGTGGAATTGAAAGAAGTTGCCAGCAATTTGGAAATCCCTGGAAAATAGCTGAACAACGCCAGGGAACGAATCTTCCTCAGCGTGGATGAGTTTGAATCGCAACGAGAAGATCTATCTGTCATGCCACTGGAGTCCACTACCACGTCGTTTAACCGAAACATATTGCGAGAGATATGTTACGAGGAATAGCAAGTCCAGATATATATATATCAAATCCCGATCAATTTGGCGGAGACAGAGCGCTGTTGAAGCCTTCGTGTTCGCCGCCATCCATCCATCCATCGTCTTGGAACCGTTAATGTTGGCGTTAGAATTAGGGTTGGAACTTGGAATGTATCCCCGGCAGTTGCCGATATTTCAGGGAGCTTCACTCTTACGTGTCGACTCATTTCCTCTCCTCCGGTCACTCCCTTTCAACCCATACAAAGCCAACCCCGCCTCTTTCATTCCCCCATACCTTAAAGTCGTTTGGGTGGAGTTTTGCAGGTTTTAATTAGCTCTACTGATTTTTCTCTCGGCTTTTCTGTCCACTTTGCTTCAGATTTAGCGCATGCACCACGGATTTCTGCTACTGGGGATCAAGCCGTTTTTCTAATAACACTGATTTGCAGGTTTTTCCGGAACAAATGCAGAACTCTCAGTTTGTTGTGATGCACGAGTAGATTCTCTTCTTGACAGGAAAATTTTCAGGTATAAATCGCTCATCGTTGTGTATAAATATTTGTAAAACTGGGTTTTTTTTGTTTTGTTTCGAAAAATTCAGCTTAAATTTAAGGAATGCTCCTCCATCTCCTTAGTAAATCAGTATCCTTTGTAAATCAGTGTATGCACTTCTTTTGGTGCCAGTTAAATGTCCAAGAGTTTGTAAAAGTTTTTGTCAAGCATTAATCCATTAGATTACAAACCAGCAATAAAAAGAAAAGCATTAGCATTCATTCATTAGAGTACATTACAGACCAACAATAAAAAGAAGAAACATTCATTCCATTAGATTACAAATCAACAATAAAAAGAAGAAGCATTCATTCCATTAGACTACAAACCAACAAGGAAGAAGCATTCGTTCCATTAGATTACAAACCAACAAGGAAGAAAGCATTCATTCAATTAGATTACAAACCAACAAGAAAGAAGCATTCATTCAATTAGATTACAAACCAACAAGGAAGAAGCATTCATAGATTACAAACCAAATTTAAAAGGAAGAAGAAATTTTGTTAAGCATTCATTCTTTCCATTAGATTACAAACCAATAATAAAAGAAGAAACATTCATTCCATTAAACTGCAAACCAACAATAAAAAGAGAAACATTCATTCCATTAGATTACAAACCAACAATAAAAGGAAGAAGCATTCATTCCATTAGATTACAAATCAACAATAAGAAGAAACATTCATTCCATTAGATTACAAACCAACATTAAGAAGAAACATTCATTCCATTAGACTACAAACCAACAATAAAAAGAAGAAGCATTCATTCCATTAGCTTACAAACCAACAATAAAACAATAAAAGGAAGAAGCATTCATTCCATTAGATTATAAACCAACATTAAAAAGAAGAAGAACAGTTTTTGTCAAGCATTCATTCTTTCCAGTAGAATACAAACCAACAATAAAAGAAGAAACATTCATTCCATTAGACTACAAACCAACAATAAAAGAAGAAACATTCATTCCATTAGACTACAAACCAAAAATAAAAAGAAGAAGCATTCATTCCATTAGATTACAAACCAACATTAAGAAGAAGCATTCATTCCATTAAACTACAAACCAACAATAAAAAGAAGAAGCATTTATTCCATTAGCTTACAAACCAACAATAAAAGGAAGAAGCATTTTTTCCATTAGATTATAAACCAACATTAAAAAGAAGAAGAAGAACAGTTTTTGTCAAGCATTCATTATTTCCATTCGATTACAGACCAACCATAAAAAAAAACCATTCATTCCATTAGATTACAAACCAATAATAAAAAGAAGAACAGTTTTTGTCAAGCATTCATTCTTTCCATTAGAATACAAACCAACAATAAAAGAAGAAGAAAAGTTTTGTCCAGCATTCATTCCATTAAATTACAATCCAAAAAATAAAAGAATAGAAGAAGAGTTTTTGTCAAGCATCCATTCCATTAGACTACAAACCAGTTTTTGTGTTTCTTATTGAGAAATGATTAGATGAAACTATTTTTGGTGTCATGAAATTGAAATAGCTTCTATTACTCTACATTTCAAAATGGGCAGCAAACGGTGATTAGAATATATACACACTTGAGCAGTTTCGATGGTTTTGCTCATGCCTCTTTGGGCGTTTGATGTTTAAGCCAGGTCGAAGATGGCGGGCAAAGGTGGCACGGGTCAGGCATGTGCTGCATGTAAGTTTCAGAGGAGAAAATGTTCTGTGGAGTGCCCACTAGCTCCTTACTTTCCACCGGATCGGCCGAAGCAATTCCTGAATGCCCACAAGTTGTTCGGTGTGAGCAACATTCTGAGGATCTTAAGACAGGTAGACGAGAGCAATAAGAGCGATGCAATGAAGTCTATGATCTATCAGGCCAATGCCAGAGACAAAGACCCTGTGCATGGCTGTTTTGGTATAATAATCATGCTTCAAACCCGGATCGAGAGAATGAGAGAAGAGCTGGAGCTTGTGAGAAGCCAGATAATGTTCCTAGATCAGGTTTATCAGAGCAGAGACTATTACAATATCCCACAGAAACAGCAGCAGCAACAGCTCCAGCTTCAATCTCTGGACAATGCAGGAGGTCATGTGCCACAGGCCGCTTTGCCTGCCTCTTGGATGTGCCCTTACGTTCAGCAATCGCCCTATGCAGCCTATGATGGCAATGGCACCCTATATCGCCAATCTTATGATCTCAGACCTAATAAATTGCTTGTATACAATGATCACGGGCAAGCCTATGGCGACTCTAAAGACGCTTACGAATCTAGGTAAGTTCAAATTTTTACAGAATCCAACAAAAGGATGTATTCATGTTTGCAATGGAAAAATGTGTTTCTAGCTGAGGAAGGAAGCCTAAGATCTTTTTATTTGGTTTGAAATGCAGTGCAGAGTCTTCCTTGAAAGATTCCCAATCTATGGAGCATGTAGCAGAGCGTGAGCTCAAGAACGCAGCAGCATTGTTCACACTCACTAACCAGAACTAAAATCTGGGCAGGTTGTACATGTATGTCAATCGACATAGTTTCTTGACTGACCCGTAGAATTCAGAACAAGTCTATCTAATTTTCACTTGTTATAGCATCTGATCAGTTTCTTGGATCTAGGTGACACCCTATTAACTAAATTGACTCTAGTATTAACTGCTAGAATTTTCTTGACTGTCATACATCCCATAATATAACCTGCAATCTCATTGTAGTCTGCAATTTCAATGTAGATAACGGTTTTTGCAAAACATGCAATGTCTATTTTCATTATGTTTCGTGTTACATTTCCATTATCATTGGAAGAGTTTCCCTATTTATGTAGAGAGCTTTTATTTCTTTGCTGTTTGCAATGCCATGCCATGCATAAATATAGGGTTATCAAATTACCTAAAGTTGAGCATGCATAAATATAGGGTTATTAAATTACCTAAAGTTGAGCTTTAAAGGCACTTAAACATTGAATCGAATATCTTCTTGAATTTCACTTTTTCATGTACTAGTAGTACTCCGATGGCAAGGAGATATAAACTAGTAGTACTCCGATGGCAAGGAGATACAAACTAGTATAGCTACTAAGTGTCATGAACGCCTTATCTGTTACTTATGATTTTTCATGTAACAGATATTCTTACTTCTTACTGTAAAGGGTATTTGGGATCTTTGCGATCTGCAGAGAATATTACTTGTAGTCGGGATCCACTTAATACTATTACCTTAGTTTAAGGTGAAAAACTTTCTTTAAACCTTTGCATTTTAAAAAAGTTTATATTTTGAATTTGTTTTTTTTATGCTTTTTATGTATATAGATCCAAGTATTTCAGATTTGTAGAATACTGTTTAAGGTGAATTTTTTTTCAAATCTTTGCATTTTAAAAAAGTTTAGATTTTGAATTTGATATTTTTGTTATATTTTTATGTATATAAATTTAAAAATTAAAATAAATTTATATTAGTTTATTAATCAATTTGGAATTTCTACATATAATCAATTATTTACTAAATTAAATCCACTTTAAAATAGAATTATATATACAAACTTTCTTTAAGTTTTGTTTTTTCTCATTTTAAAACACTTCACTTATCCTAATTTTAATTGCTATATTTTATAAAAATATTTATTATTAAAATTAAATTTGTTCATATATTTTAAACACTATAACATATATTTATTTTTTATAAAAATAAAAAAATTTACAATTAAAAAAATTGCTTCAATATAGTTTTAACTTATTAACAATGTTTTTAATAAAAACATAAAGATTTTAAATTTATTTGATTTTTTAATGAACACATAAATATTTTAATTTTATTTGATTGTTAATTTGTTTTAGAAAAATATATATTATATACATTCAAATAATCTATCATGAAACTAGTATATAATGCATTTACTAAATTTTATTTTGTTAAAAAATATATATTAGGTTAATTATCTAAATTGTTAATTTTTATTATCTAAATTGTTAATTTTTATTATCTAAATTGTTAATTTTTATTATATAATATAATTAAATATCATTTATTTAAATATTATTATTTTATTTTTAAAGAAATTATATAATTTAAATTGATTTTTTTAATTATTTTTATTTAATTTAGAAAAATATATAATTTATTGATTTTATTTAGATTTATGGAGTCCCTTAAATAATTTGTGATTGTGAGTGGTGTAACATTCAACATCTTTATTGTGATTTAATTAGTGTAATTTATTGGACAAAAAATGTTGTATTCTTAAAATGAATTGAGTATTCTTTAAATTTTCATTAGATATAATTTTGATCTTCAAGATTATTCTGTAAAGTATCACCTATATTTTCCAAAGTGACATTTTCATCAATCCCCCACACATTTAATCAAGACATGGCATATTTATGTCAACCTTGCTTGAGCCTTAGGTGCCTTATGTGGTTTTGAATGGAATTTAAAGTAATTTTCAGAATTCTCTAGTCTCCCAAGTTTTTTTTTTTTTTTCTTGTACATTAGGTACCTAGTCATAGCTATGCTCTCAATGGGGGGGAATACCCACTTCAATTAGGATAATAAGCTATAGCATATTTCTTTTCATTTTAATATTGTAAGTTATAAAACATTTATGGATTTGTTCAATCCTTCTCCAAGATTTTCTAAAGAGGCTATAGCCCCAAAATTCACACCCATACAAAAGAACAAGAGTGACGAGAGTTTCAAAGAGGAATTTATTTATATCACACATCACAAGGTTTGGTGACTTACAATTGTTTTCAAGACCAAAATAATCCTTCCACCCTCCACTGATCATTTTCTCGATGTTGTAGTTCCAAGTAAGCTTGTGATGGATATCAATCCCAAGATATTTGTGTAGGAAGTCACTTCCTCCAGGTTGTTATTATCGTACAAAAAAGGAGTGTAAGTGACCTTATTAAATTTTATGAACATAAATTCGGTTTTGTCGGTATTGACAATCATGCCCATACTAGAGCATAAACCATTGAGAATTATTAATGTAAATATTTCTATATGGACCATGTGGCTGGATTTTTTATGCTAACTCAAAATCTATGTAAATATTATATTGAAAAAATAATAAAATGGTCCAAGATGGTTGTGTAAAGAGTATTATAGGGGTTATGATTCCACTAGATAGGAAGAGGAAAGGGGGCCTATGGGAGATTAAATCCTATATTTATGAGTGTCAGCATTAGAACTCATCAAATTGCTTCCATGTTCCTTAAATAATCCAATTTCTTCCTTTTGACTATTGCATCCAATCATTGAATGCACGTGTGAGGTGGGTAGGGAAAGTCTTCTCATGTAGTTATGGAAGCATGTGATGGATATACTTCTATGACAGTTGTAAGGGTCCTTTATTATATGGTAAGAAGTTATGTTAGTTATCTTGTCACCATTCTCTCGTCTCCTTTGGAGTTTACCAATGATTCCTATGCATATTTTTACATTATGTACAGTTTTCTTATGTTATTCTCTCCATTGCCATTACCATTACTAGATTGGAAAATAACCAGAAATTTCAATTGTGAAGGAAAAATTCCATATATTAGAAAAAAGATATGGTTGTAGGTAAGCACAGAGGTTGGGAAAGATACGAAACTTTACCTATTGATTTTTGTTACTCGTGATATGGTTAAGAAGCCATGGTTGATTCTAAATAGAATGCTTGAAAGGTCCACAACAACTTGGACTCTTACTGCACACAATGGTAAGCACTATAAGGGTCATATTTTCTAAGGGAATTGTGGATAAGCGAAGGGAAATTCCTTCCATGTGTTGTGTTGGGTATTTGGAACCAGGAGTTTCATGGCTATGACGGTTGAGTGAGATTCATGTAGAATCTTTGGATGAAGATTTGGGCTAAGCATTGAGAGCAATTGGGTTGTGGGCTGAGGGAGAGAAGCTTGTAGGTGTTTCCTTCAACCTGGTGGCCTCATAGCCAAGCTTGGGGATGATATCTGTAGTTGATACCTATGGTTGGGTGGAAAATCTCTCTTATGATAGTTAGTTTCTTGAATATTCTTGTTTAAAGATAATTATTCTCTTTGTATATGAATGTGGAATGATGTGATTTTTCTTCCTATGATGAATATGCTTGTTTATGAATGATGTATGCGTAGAAAGAGTTTTAATTTCATTTTATTTTCCATTTTAAAATTGCACATACATTTCTTATTTATAAATTCATATTAAGGCCATGGGAGAAATTTAAAAGCTTGAAATTCGTAAATACCCCCCTTCTTTATCCAAATTGATGGATGGGGATGTGACAACAACCCCTTACCAATTAATATATTCCAAAGGCTCTTAAAACCCAAAGCAATTTCAAAATAGAAAATATTATTGAGTCCCAAACCCCCAATTTTTTAGTTAATACCAGCCTATCCCATATCATAGTGGCATTCTTTCATTATCTTTTTTTCTTAATCCACAAGAGGCTAAAGACATTTTTCTTACTTTTAATAATAATAACAACAACAATCTAATTTTAATTTCACAACCTAGACAAACACAAAATTAATGTATGATATCCCCTTATGTGTAGTACAAAGGACCCCATCCACATGGAAATATGGCTTCTTAAGTCTACAGAAGTGTACATACCCCATTCCCCTTGATATTTGAATGTGTAACCTCCTAGTAAGAAACATGTATTCTTAACCATTAGGTCCACTCAAGTTGTACCAACCTTCGGTCATAATTTCATTAGAAGGCCAATCTAGGTTTGAACTAGTGGCCTCTTAGGATTATATTCAAGGAAGTCTTGATACAATTGGATTGACTCGAATACATATTTCACTAGAGTTAGCCTCCCCCCAATATAAATCCATCTAGAATACCAAGAAGAAATGAAGAAATCCTTTCCTTAATCCTGTTGTAAATCCATAACAAATGATAAAAACAATATTAGCCTTCAGAGGAAACCCTAGGTATTTGAGGCCCTTGTGGAACTTCACTTCCTCAAATGTAAATATTTCCGTAACAGCATTATGTTATCCCAATCAGTCCTATGGAACATAATAGAATATTTCATTTAATTCACCTCCATCCCAATGGGTTAACAATAAAACTCGCATACCTAAAAATAGATTTGTTCATCACTCATGGACCCATATTTGAATAACAACACATCATCAACAAAAAATAGGTGGGTGAAAAAAATGTTGCAACCCATATTTATGCCTCAAATTATGCCATTAAATCTCTCATGAATCAAACATCTACTTCAACTTTATATTATGAATAGAAAGAGAAAAGGAGAGAGGGAACATCCCTCTTTAGTCCTCTAGAAGGATGGAAGGACGAAGTATACGAAACATCAACAAGCAATGAAAATGAAACAAAATAATAATATAGTTCCACCCAAATAAAAAAATCACTACTAAAACAACATGAAGATCATCAATATAACATAAGGCCAACTTTCTTGGTCATAACCTTTAGATAAGTCATAAGCCTTATGTAGGGCCCACCCAGGGGTAATATAGGGATCTCTTGTTCTTAGATTAGGTTTAATTATGTTATTGTTTTATGAAACATTGTAGATGGTTACTATTTCCTATGGAATTTCTACATGTTCTATGATTTTTCCTGTAGGAAACTTTCTTTTCATTTTTTGTGCAGAGATATTCCTTGTTTATGTTTTCCGTAGTTAAGTTTATGTTTGCGTAATATTATTTACTTTATATGCTTGCATTTATTATTAAATTTAATTAATACTCACCCTCTGGATCTCAACAATTTGCATGGACTTGGAAGTTACTCTATTTCCCGCGTCTTAAATACCCAAGCCACAATAAAGCAATTCTTCACCTTTATCTATTTTGCTACATTGGGGAAGTTGGTCTAGCTCGCCACTTTGGGAATGATAAATAAGAAGGTGTTAATTTCAATACTTAGATCATGCATTTCTACAATTTGTAGATAGATGGTATCTCTTCTTTTGAATAGAATGCTTTATGGTTAATTAAATCAGGTTCCTTTATTGTCATTGGTTTAAGTTTCAATTCATACTACTAGACAATCTTTTCCTTTTGTAGATACATATACTTTGTTGAACCCACTAAATTTTGTACAAATCCTTGGGTTGGTGATTGAAGTTAAGGTTAAGAGATACAATATTATTGATGATACCTTTAGCCCACCACTTTTGGCGTCATTGTTAGGGATTTGTTTCAATCTGCAAAAAGATAAAAGAAGAAAAGAAGAAAATCCTTTCAAGAAAATAAACATTTCTTTTAGTATGCATGCCTCGAGCAAGGGATGAATTTGGTAGATTTTTTCCAAAAAAAACCCACTCAATCTTAAACGAGCTCAAGCTATAGAAGATAGCAGGAAGAAAATTTTTAGATAAACTCTCCCCCTAGCCAATTCAAATGAATCATTTATATCTTTGGTGATCCTCTTGTGAATTTATGAAACCAAACTACAAATAGAGAAGTTGAACAAGGACACCCAACACTCAATAACCCCATGGTAGAGGAAGAACAACTAATAATTTATGAGTTTCACATCAAGGAATCCAATAATGAAGAATCTAAGATGAAAAATATCAATCCTACTTCCTCACCAATCTTCATGGTCTTACTTCAAAAGATATAGATACTTTTTTTATAGTGAGTTTGAGGTAATCTGCAGAACATATGACTGTATTTTAGATTCCCAAAAACTCGAGCTCTTCCCTCCACTCTGAAAGACTCAGATCTGAGATGGGTCATGAGTTTGGAAGGAAATAGAATCACCACATGGGATCAAATGAGACACTCAGGATGAAAATTACTAAAAATTACAGGGATTATTGCAAGGCTAGAGATACTCTAAATGAAATCTTTAGGATGTTGAAAGGGGAAAATGAATCACTGGACTACTATGAGGAAAGATTCTAGTTGAGTTATAAAAGGACTCACAACATCACCTTAGACAAAGAATCCCTCAAACTTGTGTTCCTTAGGGGGATGAGGGAGGAATTTCTGGAAAACCTAAATATTTTATCTAATGGTGACATTTATCAGTTAGAATATAATGAGATCAAGCAGATTTTCAAGAATCATTCTAGGTCTACTGTTAAAAAAAAATAGAGGTAATGGTCTTTCCTTCCAATCATCTAAAACCTTAAACCTCACCCTTACCAAGTATGGCATAGGGAAAATGTTGGATGACATGAAAACATATATCCTCCACTCACCTTAGCAATGCAAATAGATTATATGCAAGAAAAAATGAAGAAAGAAGAGGATAAAAAAACTCTTGTTGTTTTCTATCATACATGTAGAAAGAAGCACAAGAAGAATGAGTGTCCATTGGACATAGTGTAGGATAATGTCATTTCAGTAGAGTGCCATGGAATTTATCCCAATATCCATGCTATTGATAATTGTCCATTCTTATCTCCTTTGAAGGCCATTCTTTATGAGCCAGAGGGAACTATGGAACCTCCATAATATATAAACCCTAGAAGACTAGGCCCATCAAAGCCTCATCAACAACCTTTCCAGTAGACTTATAGGTAGAATCATTTTCATCATCCAATTTCAGCTTCCTTTAACCCATCTATTGCATGGATACCAATAGGGAAATATCTCTTTACCTAACCAAATGTCATTCTAGTGGTAGAATAATCAAGGAACACTTGTTTCAAATGTGAAATATTTTCCACCTGCGGGATGGAGATCAAATCAGTAGCAAGTTTCCTTGATGCCTCCTCCAATAAACAATATTTCTCAAAACCCTATTCAACACCCTTCTCAATAAGCACTTAGGCCACCGCATTTTCCTACTTAGCCAGCTCCAAATCCAAACAATAGGAATTTCAACATATTTACAATAATGAGGTGGCTAATTAACCAACCTACTCTCTGAATATGGTGGAGGATAATGAGTTGAATATGCATTCAAGAAGAAGTGTAAAGAATCTTTCTCCACCTTTCATTACTGAGCAACAAAGAAGCCATGCTTTGCCTAAAAAATATCACCCTCATCAAGAGCAAGAGTGTTGGGAATGTTATATTGTTTGCATGTGGATTGAATGGAAGAGTTGATAGTCTAATGTAATAGGTCAACTATAGTAGGAGGAGATAGATGGTGGAATGTTGGTTGGTCAACTGACTAGAATAGTTATTTGGATGAAGGAAAATCACTGGTTGATGGAACGAGAAAATATCAATGGACAATCGACCAAACTTCACCCAATCAAGTCAATTGTAACATAATAACTAAAAGTGGTTAGGAAGTTATGGATTGTTATTAATGAGCAGTTGGTTGTATTGCATCTATAAATAAGATGTAATGGATATACTACGAGAGGTATAGTGTGTAACATATAAGCATATACTACGATAGGTATAGTGTGTAACATATATGGATGTAATGTAAGCAAATACTGTGAGAGGTATAGTGTGTAACATGATCATGTAATGAAGTGTTATTTTTGGTCTAGCAATTTACAGTTGTAAACACATATTGTTGAGTGTTTTATTAATAGATGAGTGAAATCTCACTAGATTGTTTGTTTTCCTGTGGAGATAGGTTTCCATGGTAATTTTTGTTTAATGTGTTGATATTGTTGTGTACCATTATCTTATGTGAATATGTTTAACTATATGAATCAAATTGCAAACCTACTATAATCTATATTAGACGCAACAGTTGGTATCATATCTATATTTGGATACAAGGGGACACCTTTATTGTTGAGGGTTTGGCTTGGTCCTAGATCTGGTGAATACCTATTATAGTGGGAGTATTCAGAGATATTGATTCATTGGTATAATGGCTATCACATCAAGGATATTATAAATAGAAAAGTTTAATGGGTAAAATTTTGAACTTTGGAAGCTTGAAATGGAGGATCTCCTTATAGATCGATAAAAATGGATTTAACTCAACCCAGGAAAGACTCTAGTGGGTGTATCGAAAAAATACTAGCAAAATATTGGTATAAAATCAAGGAGTACAATTCAACTTTGTTTACGATATTATGTATTGTTGAATGTCTTAGGAGAAGATACCGCAAAGAGACTATGGGAAAAGTTGGGAAACTTGTACCATTCAAAATATCTAGTTAAAAAGATATTTCTTTAAAAGAAGTTATATCTTCTGAGGATGGGGGAAGGTGACTTGGTCATAAAGCACTCGAATTCATTCAACACTATTATTAGTGAGATGTTGCTCGTAGATATAAAAATTATCGAGGAGTAAAAATGCATCTGTATACTATGTTCTTTACCATATTTCTGGGATATCTTGGTCATGGCTATTGGAAGCAACGGTGCCACATTGAATATTGGCAATGCGGTCGCATCTCTACTGTCATAATAGATTAGAATAAAGAAAATGGAATGCTCAACCCATGATGCCTTGACAGTAAAAGGTCAATCGATAGATAGATGAAAAGGAAAAACCTCTGGTAGAATATTGAAGTCGAGGGGTATATCTAAGACCAAATCCCCTGGTGCAATGACAAAAACATGTTGGAGATGTGGTAAATTTGGGCATTATCAATGAAGTTGCAAGTATACGGAAGTATAGAAAGGAAAAGGGACTAAACAAGGTCATTTGGCTAACAAAAATTATTCACAAGAGGAGAAAGACGATGTATATTTGGCCTCCATGAGTACACAGTCAGATTGGGACTCTTAGCTAATCGACTCCAACATGTCATATCATATGAAACCTCACAGAGAGTGGTTATGTGAGTATGAGAAGATAGATGGTGGTGATGTTATACTAGGAGATTATTCGCCAACCAGGATAGTTGGATGAGGTAAAGTTTGACTGAAATTTAAATATAGAAGAATAGGAACACTTCCAGTAGTACTGCATATCCTAGGTTTGGCTCAAAACCTGATTTTAGTAAGTAAGATGGGGAATGCAAGAGTACAGTCTTTATTTGAGAAATATATGTGTAAGACAATGCAAGGATAAATGTTGTTGATGAGAGGTTTTCATCCTAGAACCTTGTACAAACTATTGGGAAGAACAAGCATTGGAGAAAGTGTTAATGTGGTATGTCTTGAGTCCGATAGAACATATGCTTGTCTAGTCAACTCGACTATGTTGTGGAATCAACAAATGGGGCATGTAGGGGAGAAAGGTCTTCATGCTATGCATATCAAAGGTATGATCAATGGTCTCCTTGATTTTCCTTAAGAATTCGATTTATATGAACACTGTATTTATGGTATACAAAATCATGTAAGGTTCTCATCTGGTGCTACTAGGGATAAAGAAATACTTAAGTTAGTACATAGTGATGTGTTTGGACCTGTGTCGGTCCCTTCACTAGGAGGATCTAATTATTACATGTATTTCATCATGAGAATGACATGGTTATATTTTATGAGGAAGAAATCAGACGTTTTTGAGAATTTTTAAGAGTTCAAAGCTCTTGTGGAGAATCAGACTAGTGAAAATATCAAGGTGATGAGAACTAATAATGGAGGAGAATTATGTGGAAAAGTGTTCGACAAGTTCTAAAAACAACACAGTATAACTCAACAAAACACAACTCCATACACGCCTCAATAGAATAGAGTTGATGAAAGAATGAATGGAATGTTGATGGAGAAATCAAGGAGCATGCTCAATGGTGCAGGATGGGTTGAGGCAATCGACACAGCATGCTACCCATTGAATAGGTCATTTTCTACGGCTCTAGTTGATAAGAATCCATATGAGGAATGGGATGATAAAATGACCTCTCTTACACATATCACATTTTTTGGGTGTGAATCCTTTGTGCATATCCCAAAGGAGAAAAGAACTAAACTCGACAACAAGTTGGAGAAATGCATCTTCATCGGGTACAAAGATGGAATGAAAGGATATAAGTTGAGGAATCTAGCGATGAGGAAGGAATTTTATAGTTGATATGTGATCTTAATGGAAATTGGAGGCACTTATAGGATTGAAGAGGTCGAAAGAGAAAAGAAACAAGAAAAGAAAGAGTTTTAAATGAACGACGAAAGTATGGATTTGGGAGATTCGACTAAATCCGATGAAGATATGCAACAACATACTGTATTTGTTAGGAGATATGGTAGATAAAGAAAACAACCAAAAAGGTATATTCGACCCTACATTCTCTCTACTTTTGTGTTATCTACCATAGACGACGATCCTAGGTTGGTAAAGGAAGCAATCGACTCGACAAAGAGTAAAATATGGAAAAGGGACATGGAATAAGTGATGGAGTCCTTGATGAAAAATTAAACATGGGATTTAGTCATGTTTCCAAATGGAAGGAAATCCATTGATAATAATTGGGTGTTCAAAAAAATTTTGAATGCAGCAAGACAAGTCGAGAAGTACAAGACTCGACCGGTAGCAAAAGGGTATTCCCAAGTAAAGGGCATCGACTTTGGTGAAAAAAAATTTCCTGTTGCTAAAATAAATTCCATAAGTGTACTAATGTATTTAGCTGCAACAATGGATTTTGATATAGAGCATATGGATGTAAAGACAACATTTATTCATGGTGACCTTGAAGAAGAAATCTATATGAAGCATCCTGAAGGTTTTACAGTGGAAGGAGAAAAGGAGCTAGTCTATAAGCTCAATGAATATCTCTACAGGCTAAAAAAATATTCTAGGATGTGGTAACAAATGTTTAACATGTATATATAGCAGTTGGGGTTTGTGATAAGTCAGGTCGATCACTATGTATGAAGAAAGTCGATGATCACTTTGTATATGGGGTTTTGTGTGTGGACGACATGTTGCTAGTTGCGAATAACATGGATTTGATAAATGAGGTGAAACTGTAATTATCCTCAAAGTTCAACATGAAGGATCTCATAGCAGCAAATGACATTCTTGGGATGTAAATAAAGAGATATTGTGGAGGTATAAGGATCTGGTTATGTCAGAGAAAATATGTCGAGGCAATTATGAAATGTTTCAACATGCAGGAAATTTGACTGGTCAAGGTCCCTATTCTTGTGGGAGTCAAGTTTTTTGTTGAACAGTTTCCAAAGACACATGAACAAATAGAGTACATGTTACTTGTTCCCTATGCTATTGATGTGGGTAGTCTAATGTATTTTATGGTATGTACACGGCCCAATATTGGCCATGTAGTGGGAGTATCGAGCAAGTACATGTGGACACCTGGAAAACAGCACTAGGCCATAGTCAAGAGAGTATTAAGGTATCTACACGGCATGACATATTATGTAATATTTTATGGAGGAAAGACTCAGGGAAACAAGTAAATCAATGTACATGGTTTTATTGATTCTGACTGGGCTAGAGATATCGACCAAAAACAATCATGACGGATATGTATTCAAGATATTCAGCAGCACGGTCAGTTGGATGAGTAGGAGGCATTTGGTCATTACACTGTTGACTACTAAGGTTGAATACATGGTAGATAATCATGCATGCAAGGAATTTATTTGGTTGCAGAGATTGTGTTCAGATTTTGGCTTTGTCAGCATGTTATTAGTTTGGATTGTGATAATCAAATCTAACATATCATTCAAAGAAAAAACACATTGATGTTCAATACCATTTTGTGAGGGAGATGGTGGAGAACCAGAAGGTGTTACTGGAATAGGTAAACATAGTGAAAAAAAATTGGAGACTCATTGAACAAGTTGGTAAGTACAAATAATTTTTTGTGGTGTAGGGAAATGATGGGCTTGTTATCCATGCTTAAGTGAACATAATTTTTGTATCTCCTGCTTATGCAAAGAAGACAACAAGTGGAAGAATGTTGGGAATGTTATATTCTTTGCATGTGGATCAAATGGAAAAGTAGATAGTCGACTAGAATAGGTCGAATGTAGTCAGAGGTGACAGACAATGGAATTCTAGTCATCCAACCAATTGGAATAGTTGTTTGGCCGAAGGAAAATGGCTAGTCGACAAGAAGTCATAAAAAATGACCAAAGATCAATGGGAGATCAACCTAAGTTGACCTAGTCAAGTTGAATGTAACAGAATAAATGAAAGTGGTTAGTGTTAACACCCAAAAAGTGCTCACTAGCTCATTTCCTTATTCACATGACCCATTTGTCCACTTTTTCACCATTTGAGCCTCTAAAGCCATCAAAAGGTCACCAAAAGACCTTAATACACCCCTTTTTCCACTCAAAATGAATATTTTTCCTCAAAAAGCATAAAAAACCCTCAAAAAGGGTCCAGAATTCCCAAAAATATTAAAAAGGGAATAAAAATATTCAAAATATTCAAAAAAGGAAAAAGGAGGGAAAAAGTACCTAAACCATGTTGGTCAATACCATTGGTTTCCTCAAAACCATAATGGTTTTCCCCCACCACCAAAAACTATAAAAAGGTGGTAGGGGCTTCTCACTTTCAATCCATCCATCATCCTATCCTCATGCTGTCAAAATCTCTCATGAGTTTTTTACCATTGTAGCTATCTTGGAGAAGAGACCTTTGGAGCTTGGAGCTACTCACCTTGGAATTTGCTCAACACAAATCCTCACCATTTGAGGTATCTTAATACAAAATACTCATTCTTTTTATTTCTTGTTCTTGAATCTTTTTCAAAAAAAATTATTTGTTATATGCACATGCTAGTTTAGTTTAGATTCAGATTTATAATTGTTGTTTTTGCTTTCAATATTTGAAACTGCTATCACTTGTTGATAGGTGCCCATAGCACTCAAGCTTGGTTGCAAAACCAAGCCAACAGTTTTTGGCGACTCTGCTAGGGACGAATTCTTAGATCTCAGTTTTTTGATTTAGATCTTAGTTTTTGTTAGTTTTAATCAGTTTAATTCATAGATCTACCATCCTAGACAACAGATCCATTGTTGTTCTAGATCTTGGCCCCTTCTATTGCCATTAACAGCCCGAAATTTCCATTTTCGGGTTCATTTTTCGGCATCCATTTTTCGGCTTTCGCCTCGCGGTTTTTTGCCCGATAGTCGCGCGGCTCATCGCGACCTCGCAGCCTTTTTCCGCGCGGCACGCCGCGGCTTCACGGCCATTTTACGCGCTGCACATCGCGGCTTCGCGGCCATTTTCCGCGCTGCACATCACAACTGTGTGACCGAAACCCGCACTGCACATCGCGGCTGAAACCCACGTTTCCCATCGCAACTGCGCGGCTGAACCCCGCGCTACACATCGCAGATTCACTGCCGAAACCCGCGCTACCCATCGTGGTTGTTTTCCCAAAACCCTCGATGCAATTTTTTTTCAATTCGGCCAATTTTTTGAAAATTATTTTTTGCTGTATTTTCTGCCCATTTAGCATATTTTACAGTATTAAATTTCCTGCATTTTTACAGCAATATGAAATCTTTTACTATTTAGAATGCTTCATTAAAAGTCTTTTACAAAATTTTCAGAAATTGAAAGAGAGATTTTTCTGCATTTTATCTAGATCAAGGTTTTACTGTTTATTTGCTCGATACTTTGCCCAAGCAATTTTTAAGAAATCCATTTATTTCTTGAAGTATTCATGTTATTTGCTTTCCTTCAAATTATTTTAAAGATCCATTATTTTTGAATAGTTTTTTCAAGCATTTACATTTGAAAAACGCCTTTATTTTTTGCAAAACTGGAAGCGTCTTTTCTTTCATTTGTAAAATTGCCCAAGCGAGGCAAATCAATTTCAGTTTAAATACCACACTTGCACCCACTCTGTCACATAATTTAAACTGAGCCTTAAAATTTAACTTAAACTCAACCAACTTTTAACCCCACTTGGGGAGCACTTAAAAGAATTTTGTAGTTAGGTAGAACTAAGGGGATAGGTGTTCCAATAACACCCCTCAATTATTACATTTGAGACATAGTGGTTGTCCTCTACGGCACCAAAATCCCTTATAATTTTGACACGGTTATCAACCAATTTATCGGGAAGGCCTCTCCCTTAGGAGGGTTGAAATAGCCAGACTGGTTCCGGAAGTCTGAGTGGAATACCGTAATCCATTCAGTAACCGAAGGATACCTTTCGAAGTTCTCGGTGTACACCCCCCTGGTGTACAGCGGTGATAGAACCAAAATGCAGATTCACCCAACCGAACGTGTCATGAACGGGGTATCCTAGTTGCCACTCTTTAGGATTGTCTACCCGGTGTCCCTCCCAGTAGGGGGATATCTAGCCGTTGGTTCAACACTCTATATTGTCTGACTTGGATTTCATCACCTTGCAGAGGATATCGTTTGTTGACTCACAATACTTCTAGTTAGGTGTTTGCATGATACATTACCCACCTTTGGTCTAGTAACACCTCTTTTTTCTAGAAATTGTTTGACTTTTGGTATTCTTACCAATTTTGTTGCATCCCTCCACTTATTATAGCATAGCTGCTATAATAAGTGCTTTTTGAGGTTGATTTTTGGCTTGAGAGCCTTTATTTTCACTCCCCTTTTTGCACTCATAGTTGCATTAGGGTTTCGATTTTTTTACATCACCCCCTTACACTGAAATTTTTAAAAAACATATATTTCTCACCATTGAGAATTTAAGACGTTCTTGTCGTCTTCAAGGTGAACCCCCTCATTTCAGTCTACTTGCCTCTCCATGTCACCGACGTAGAGCCTTATCCCTTGACTCGACACGTCATCGACCAAACATACAGTCATCCGATTCTGACATGCCTCACTTCACATCTGATTCTGAGGCTGAATCCGAAAACCCTATTGAATTGTCACCAACCAACCTCATGGCTGGACCACAATACGACCCACTTTTTACTAGTACTATTGGAGATACATCCACAAACCCTTCTACTACTATGCCATCCATGGTAACAACAACCCCTCTAGGCATGCCTAATATGGGGGACACTCCACCTTTAGGTATGCCCAACACAAGACCACCTCCTATTATGGGTATGCCAAACATAGGAATCACACCACCTGTCATTACCACAACCCAGATCCCAGGAATTCTTGGCACTATTCCTAACCCCAGTGTAACCCATGTTGCACTTGGAAACGCTGTCCCATACCAAACCACAACGGTTGGAGGACACATACCTTCAATACCTAGCATACCCTTAGGGACTACTGGACCACTACATAATGCCACCATGAATAGTTATGTCCCAATCACTACGCCACACCCATCTGCTAGTTTACCTTACATGGATAGTCTGAATTTACCAGACTTAGCCAGGCTAACCAACGATCCTATCAGGCACAATTCTACATGGCCACCCTGTTAACACCTAAAAAGTGCTCACTAGCTCATTCCCTTACTCACATGACCCATTTGTCCACTTTTCCACCATCTGAGCCTCTGAAACCAACAAAAGGTCACCAAGAGACCTTGGTACACCCCTTTTTCCATTAAAAAAGATTATTTTTCCAAGAAAATCATAAAAACCCTCAAAAAGGGTCCAAATTCCCAAAAATATTAAAAAGGGAATTAAAATATTATTTTTATTCAAAAAAGGAAAAAGGAGGGAAAATTACCTAAACCATGTTGGTCAATACCATTGGTTTCCACAAAACCACAAATGGTATTCCTCACCACCAAAACCTATAAAAAGGTGGTAGGGGCTCCTCATTTCACATCCTTCCATTATCTCATCCTTATGCTGCTGAAATCTCCCATGAGCACTTTTAGCCATTGAAGCAACCTTGGAGAAAGAGACCTATTGGAGTTTGGAGCTACTCATCTTGGGAGTTGCTCAACATCAACCTTCACCATTGGAGGTAATATCGCAAGCACTTGCTTGCCCCCCACTTTTCAATACAAAATTTATTTCTTATGTTTCTTGTTCTTGATTTTTGAAATATTTACATTATTTGCTTAGATTCTTGTTTAGATCCATGAAAAGTATTGTTTATTTAGTTTATTGCTTTTATTTCTATTGAAACTGCTACTACTAGTTAGTAGGTGCCCATAGCACTAAGCTTGGTTGCAAAACCGAGCCAACAGTTTTGGCGACTCCGCTTTGGTTTGAACTTTAGATCTCTAGCTTTGCCATTAAATCTTAGTTTTTATGAGTTTTTAACCATTAGATCCATAGATCTGCCATCTTAGACAGCAGATCCATTGCTGTTCTGAGGTTTGGCCCCAAAAAACAGCCCTAAATTTTAAATTTTCGAGTTCGTTTCTCGTTTTCCGTGCACGGTTTCCGCCTCGCGGCTTTTTGCCAGACAGTCGCGCGGTCCATCGCGACTTTTCTGCATTTTTCCGCGCGGTCCATCGCGGCCTTTTTCCAGACAGTCGCGCGGTCCATCGCGACTGTTCTGTGTTTTTTCCGCGCTGTCCATCGCGACTGTGCGCCCAAAACCTGCGCGGTCCATCGCGACTGTGCGCCCAAAACCTGCGCGGTCCATCGCGACTGTGCGCCCAAAACCTGCACGGTCCATCGCGACTGTGCGCCCAAAACCTGCGCGGTCCATCGCGACTGTGCGTCCAAAACCCGCGCGGTCCATCGCGACTGTTCGGCCAAAACCCGCGCGGCCCATCGCGGCTGTTCGTCCAAAACCCGCGCGGCTGAATTTTTTCATTCGGCCATCCCGATTTTGAAAAATATTTTTTACTGTACTTTCTGCCCATAGCACATTTTTTACAGTATCAAATTCTGCATATTTTCCAGATTTAGAAAAATTTTTTACTATTTAAAAGTGCATACATAGAAATCTTTTTAAAAATTTTCAAGAAAGTGAAAGAAAGATTCATTTTGCATTCTTTATCTAGATTCAAATTTTTTCCTGTTTACTTCTTTAGAATCTTGCCCTTAGCAAATTTTATTGAAACGAAGAAATCCATTTATTTCTTTTAGAAGTTTATTATTTGCTTTCAAAAATCCAAAAAATCCATTATTTTTTTCGAGTTATTTTTTGAAAAAGCAATTTAATTTCTTTTAGTGAAAAAAGTCTTAAATATTTGCTTATTATTTTTCGAAAAGTCCTTTATTTTTTGAAAAATTTCCCTTAAAGCATTTAATTTTTTCAAGTTCAGTTTACAACACCTCACGTGCACTCACACGATCACTTAATTGAACTAAGACTTAAAACTTACCCTAATTTGAACACACTCTTAACCCCACTTGGGGAACACAAAAAGAATTCTTGTAGCTAGGTAGTATTGGGGGGATAGGTGTTCCAATAACACCCCTCAGTTCATACATCTGAGACATAGAAGTTGTCCAATTAGGGAGCTAAAATCTCTTAGTACTTTTTGGCGCGGTCACAACCGGTTTGTGGGAAGGCCTCTCCCCTAGGAGGGTTGAAGTCGCGAGGATGGTTCCGGAAGCCTGAGTGGGATACCGAAACCCATTCAGTAACCGAAGGGCTACCATTCGCAGTTCTCGGGATATCCCTGTATTGGGATATTGCGATCAAAGGACCAAACGGCAGATTTACCTTTTCTCGACGCGTCATGAACGGAGTATCCTAGTAGCCTGTCTTTTTAGGATTGATTACCCGGTGTCCCTCCCGGTAGGGGGATATCTAGCCGTTGTCTCTACATTCATATTGTCTGACTTGGATTTCATCACCTTGCAGGGGATATCGTCTGTTTGAGTCACAATACTTTTAGATTAGGTGTTTGCATGATCTTTACCACCTTTTGAGTCTAGTTACACCTATTTTTTCTAGGAGCCGCTTGCATGTTGGTATTCTGACCGGTTGTTGCATTCCTCCACTTATTGTAGCACAGCTGCTAGAATAAGTGCATTTTTTGAGGATTGATTTTTTGGCCTGTGAGCCTTCTTTTTTCACTCCCCTTTTTGCACCCTTGGTTGCATTAGGGTTTTGAGTCTTTTACATATATATCACAACCTGATACTTAAAACAATTTTTTACATAAAAACCATATTCTCACCATTGAGAATTCTAGACGTTCTCGTCGTCTACAGGGCGAACTCCCAGAGTTTAGTCCACTTGGCTCTCCACGTCACAGACGCAGAGCATTATCCCTTGATTCGACACATCGTCGATCATCTAGACGGTCATCCGATTCTGACATACCCCACTTCACCTTTGATTTGGAGGTAGAATCCGAAAACCCCACAGAGTTACTACCTACCACAATTATGTCTGGAACACCAGAAGATCCACAATTTACATTAACCATAGGTCAGACATCCGCAGACCTTTCTGCGGGGATACCATCCATGACAACACCCACCCCCTTGGGTATGCCCAATATGGGTAACACTCCACATTTAGGAATGCCTACCACAGGACCACAACCTGTCATGGGCATGCCCAACATGGGGGTCATACCCCCTTCGGTTTCCACAAACCCTATCCCAGGAATCCCTAGTACGATTCCTAACCCAAGTGTCACTCATGTTGCACTTGGGAATGCTATCCCAGGAATCCCTAGTGCGATTCCTAACCCAAGTGTAACCCACGTTGCACTCGGTAGTAATATACCAGGAATCCCTAGTGCGATTCCTAACCCAAGTGTAACCCAAGTTGCACTTGGGAGTACTAACCCATATCAGGCCACACCTGTTGGAGGGCACATACCCGCCATACCTAGCATACCTATAGGAGCTACTGGACCCCTACACCATACCACAATGGCTAGGCCAATCCACGTTCCAATCGCCACATCCGCTAGTCTACCATACATGGCAAGTCTCAACTTGCCAGAGATTTAGCTAGGCTTACGAATGACCCCATTAGGCATGATCCTGCTTGGCCCCATATGCCCACTAAGCTTCCCTCTGACATCCCTAAGTTTGAGGGAAAGGCCGGAGAAGACCCCCAGAACCACATCATGTCCTTCCATTTATGGTGTTCCTCCAACTCCATAGTGGACGACTCTGTCCGCCTTCGTTTATTACAGCGCACCTTCACTGGCTCTGCAGCCAAATGGTATATCGAGCAACCCCATGGGACGCATTCCTCATTTACCTCCCTTGCCTCGACCTTCCTGCAGTTCTTTCAGCTACCAGTCCGCTATGATGCGGGCGTCGAAATCCTACTGTCTTGCAGACAGAACACGGCCACGCACATCACTGACCATATCCATGATTGGCGTCGGCGCCGAAGCCTATGCAAGATCAAATTAGACGACCGGATCTTTTTAGACTGGTTCCTTAAATCCCTCCTTCCCCTCATTGCGAAGGATGTAGCTTCTGAAAGACCCCAGTCTGAAGAGGAGGCCATCCTTAAGGCCCAACAGTTTGACCTTATCTATGCCCAGTCAGGTTACCTATACACCATCATACCTGACGCCCCACGAGGCGACTCTGCACGCGGTGACACACCGGGGGCATCACATGCCGCTGATGGCATTATTGGCCAAATTACACCGCAAGCAAAACCTTTCAGTATGGTGAGCACCATGCCCGCCCCAGACCTTTCTAGGGCTACATCCAGTTCCGGAGCGACAACTTCTTATGCTCCAATAAACCAGACCCATCATGTTCATGGACCCTCTTGTCCACAACATTGTTATGGCCAAGCGCCATCAGCATATGTACCTCCTACATACTATGCTCAACCTGCGGTACAAAACCCCATGCAGTTTCCACAACAGCCCATGCATTACCCACAACCGGTTGCACCGGCTAACCTCACACCTCCACCAGCGCAGGGGTACCAACATCCCCAACAGGCAACTGGACCACCTCCAGCTCCACCTGCATACTATCCACCGCAACCTGCTCCCGCACCTGCGGCTCCTCAGAATCCCCCCAATGCTCAAGGGCATGTGTACGCACAACAACAGCAGCCCCAATATCAAAATAACCAGCGCAACCAGGGTGGACAACCCAACCGCGGAAGAGGACGCAACCGTGGAAACAATCAAAACCGCAACCAAGCTCCACAACCTACCCAGCCCCCGCAAAACAATAACGCGGCGCCCGCTCATCAGAATCCTGATCGGCCACCTAAGCAACCTAAAAATGCTAATTTACGGACAAACCATCCTTGTTCCATTTGCAATGTCTATGGCCACTATACCCACGCTTGCCCACATCTCGAGCGAGCTCGACAACTATGGACAAATGACGCCCATCGTCAAGGGCAGGCGGCTCCTCAGCCACCACCCAACCCCCCCACCACCTCCACAACAACCTCTGGTTCTCCAAAACCCCTTTCCAACACAAGGAGTGGTAAACACCCAGCCGTTAGCCCCCCAACAGGGCAACGTGCAACCACAACAAATAACTTACGCAGCTCCTGATCAACCCATGTTTGATTCAGGTACCCACCACTTATTGATGATGTCCACCGCTGACGTCAATGTCCAAACCCGTCGAAATCAATACGGACCGACTTCTGAAGCCCCCCCCGCCGAAAAGGATACCACTGCTAATCCCACTGATCAGACATTGCGTATACCTCAGGTTCCACTTGATGGCGCTTCTAAAGCACCTCGCTTCCCCCTTCGCCGAATCAACAACAACCCCAATGCACGAGCTGCATCCAATTACAACATCGTAGACGACTTAGCTCAATCTCCCGCAGCCATGTCTGCGTTAGAAGTCTTAAAAACCTGTCCTTCTCAGCGCAAGACTTTACTTTCCGCCATTGGGGCTATTGACCCAAATGATTCGAACTTGATGACCTTTGACTTAGACCAATCTGAACCACGGCTGCCTTCTACCATAGCAGTCCAAGTTTCCGTTTCTATTCGGAATCTTGTCATCCATCGATGTATCATCGACGAGGGTGCCTCCACATGCGTCATGTCCACTTTTGTTTGGCAAAAGTTGGGCTCCCCTGCTCTCCAGCAATCCACCACTGCATTGCGGGCCTACGACGGCCGGTCAGCTCAACCTCACGGTTTATTACCCAAGGTACCCGTCCAATTAGGTGGGAAGACCGTGCTCATCGACATAGAGGTCATTAACGCCCAACTAGACTATAACCTTTTACTTGGCCGCAGTTACATGTATGCCATGAAAGCGGTCGCCTCCTCCGTCTTCCGCACCATGATGTTCCCCCATGAGGGCCGCGTGGTCAAAATTGACCAGCTCACCTACTATGACCCCAACGCCCCTGCAGCACCGGAGAATGTTCTCCCCATGATTGAACAACCCGCTTCTAGTGCTGTTACCTCCTTTGTGTCTTCTGTGGCACCCGGACTGTATTCAAATACACCAATGACCTCTACATTCCAGGCCATTCCACCACCGTCACCGGAGACCCAAGTCGCAAACCTCTGTACTGTTTCGCAGAATACACAAACACCCGGCGGTCAACCACCATTGATCCCCAGTCACATCGGTGTTACACCCATCCACACCATCCCCTTCCTATTTCCTCCTTCGGGCGTAGTAAGCGCCCCGGTTATGGCTACCCTTAGCCTACCCGGGCTAACATTGGGATTACCCGTGTGGTATATTCCGCCTCCCGTTCGATTACCGACACCAGACGTCATCCTCCAACCGGTACAACCTATTGTTACCACAAATCAACCTCCCCCTGGCGTCGCGATCCCTTCGTCGGCAACGACACCTCCTCCTAACCTCAATATTCCTTCGTCGTCAATGAAACCTCCTCCGGGTCTCACGATTGCGTCGACGTCAAAGGATCCCCCTCTCCTTGCTAAGCCCACTGGGGGCAGAGGTCCACAACCCTACACTGCCATACCACCTCCTAAGGCAGCCAAACCTCCACCGGTGTTTCGAGCTCCCCCCAAATGTTCATTATGCGATGAAATTGGCCATCCAACTCATCAATGCCCACATTTACCGGCACTCCAAGAACATATGAATATGTTGGAGGATGACATCGGCATCCCAGTAGTCAAATTAGAGCCACCTCTACAGCCTCGCGACAAATCACTGCGCACTAACCATCCTTGTGCTATATGCAGTGTCTACGGCCACTACTCACACCATTGCCCTGATCTACCAGACTATAGAGCAGCGCTGTACGAATTAAACAATGCCGATTTAGAGATATCTCCTCCCCTCATCGAGGAGATTCACCCTCCACCATCATCCTCGTCAGAAGAAGTCAATACGATATATATGATTTCGACAACCTTCAAACCAGAACCCCTTGATTTATGGTCTGACTACTTCAATACTGACGAGCAGATTTTGGAAACACTCACTGCACCCGACTACCCTTGGGATGATATGCATCATCGCTCGTACTTCCTCCCGGAAGCATCTACCTCCACCGCATCCAACCAGCTATCAGTCGAGTCGAAAGACTTCATACCTGCTAAGGTCGATTGGTTAAAGGACCCCATCCCAGCACCGGATGCCTTTGAAGAAGGGAACATGTCCAAACATTTCCCCCCACCATACAGATAGACATTTCCAACACCAGGGAAACCTGAGCTCATCTCGCTGGGCGCATCATGCACTCAAGCAGAAACTCAGGCATACAAAAAACTCTTTCAAGAGTTCCGAGACGTCTTCGCCTGGTCCTATACCGAGATGCCTGGTCTCGACCCCGCCATCATTAAACACCATATCGATACATGGCCGGAAGTACCCCCTGTTCGTCAGAAACAGCGACCTATTCACCCTGCCAAGCTCCCCGCTGTCAAGGCTGAAGTCGAGAAACTTCGAACAGCAGGTTTCATCTACCCTATTCCGTACACCACATGGGTGTCGAACCCCGTCCCGGTCAACAAAAAGCAAGGCACCCTTAGAGTATGCACTGATTTCCGCGACCTAAACCACGCTTGTCCAAAAGACAATTTCCCCACGCCATTCATTGACCAACTCATTGATGAGTGTGCGGGCCATGAGGTCCTATCCTTCATGGACGGGTTTTCCGGATACAACCAGATTCACATCCGCAAGGAGGATCAGTACAAGACTGCCTTTACCACCCCATGGGGCACCTTTGCCTATCGAGTCATGCCCTTTGGCCTTAAAAATGCTGGTGCCACTTTCCAGCGAGCCATGACCTACTGCTTTCACGACTTGGTCCATATCCTGCGGGTCTATCTTGACGACCTCACAGCGCGTTCCCGAAAACGATCAGACCACCTTAGCGACCTCCGGCAAGTTTTCCTGCGTTGTCGTAAATATAAAATCCGCTTGAACCCACACAAGTGTGTCTTTTGCGTCCCGGCAGGCCGGTTGTTGGGTTTCATTGTTTCTCAGGACGGGATCACCGTTGATCCCCTGAAAGTCAAAGCCATCTTAGAACTTCCCCCTCCTCGCACGCTTCGCCAGCTTCAGAGCTTGCAAGGTCGGTCCAATTTTCTTAGGCGCTTTGTTCCTGATTACGCCACCAAAGTCCATGGATTCTTACGCTTACTTCGTACCCACATACCCTTTGTCTGGGACGAACAAGCAGACACGGCATTCGAAGCCCTCAAGAAGGCTCTCACACAAGCCCCCTTGATATCCCCACCGGATTTTTCCCAAGACTTCACCCTTTACGTCTCGGCATCCGAACATGCCGTATCCGGAGTTTTGGTCCAAGAAGATGCTTCCCACAAAGAGCATGTAATTTACTACGTCAGCCAGACCTTGTCTGGCCCACCTCTACGTTACCCATATGAGGAAAGATTAGCCCTAGCTGTAGTCTTTTCCGTACAGAAACTACGACACTACATTTTGCTTAGTCATACCACGGTCGTGGCCGACTCCAACCCCATGGTCTACCTCCTCACCAGGAGACTCCTTCAGGGTCGTGTCGCTAAATGGGTCATTATCCTCCAGGAATATGACCTTACTTTCAAGACTCCCAAAAGCACCAAAGCCCTCGCGCTTGCTCACTTAATTACAGATCTCCCGTCCTCTTCGACATCACCCGTTATCCATACGGACCTGATTGACGAGCAGATCTTCGTCATTTCGTCGGACGACCCTTGGTACGGAGACATTTTGACTTACCTCCGTACTCAAAAATTCCGACCACACATCGATCGTGATGGACGCCGTCGCATACGACACCACGCACCCCGATACCTACTTATTGGAGATGTACTTTACCGACGCGGCGTTGATACTATCTTACGCCGCTGCCTATCCCATAGTGAGGCAGAACAAGTCCTCAATGATTGTCATAGCGGGGCCTGTGGAGGCCATTTCTCCGGCATGGCTACCGCCCAGAAAATCATTCGGGCAGGTTATTTTTGGCCATCGTTGTTTACTGATTGCATCACCGCAGTCAAGCATTGCCAGAACTGCCAGCTCTTTGCCCCCAAGGCAAGAACCCCCCCTGCCCCCCTTCATCCAGTCAACACTGTTGGACCATTCTGCAAATGGGCCATAGACTTCCTCGACTGCAACCCCCCGTCAGCCGGCGGTCACAAACACATCATTGTGGCCGTAGATTATTTCACCAAGTGGGCAGAAGCCATGCCAACCTATAACTGCAAAGCCGACACCGCGGCGCGGTTTTTCTTCAACCACGTCATCGCTCGTTTCGGAGTACCACAACAGCTAGTCTCTGACCACGGCTCTCACTTCGAAGATGCCGTCTGGAAAGAATTATCAACCATGTTGAAATTCGAACACCATTTCTCTTCCGCTTACTACCCCCAAGGAAACGGCCAAGTCGAAGCGATCAATAAAATCTTGAAGACCATTCTCCAACGCACTGTAGACAAGCACAAGTCCAATTGGCATCACATGCTTTTCCCAGCACTCTGGGCTTACCGCACATCAACCAAAACCGCCACCGGTTTTACCCCTTTCCATTTAGTTCACGGTGTCGAGTCTGTCCTCCCTATTGAGTGCCAGATCCCAGCTTTACACATCGCCGTTGAGCTCCTACCAGATACTTCCCCGATCGAGCAACGTTTACTGCTCCTAGAGCAGGCCGATGAAGATCGGCGCACAGCCATTCAAAACATGGAAGCCGCTAAACAAAGATCGAAACTAAGTTACGACAAACGCGTCCACCCAAGAACCTTTTCGGAGGGAGACCTTGTCCTCGCTTACGATCAAGCTCATGATAAAACCGGAAAAGGGAAGTTCGTGTCTATGTGGCAAGGCCCATACATCATACACACCTGCCTCGGGCAGGGGGCATACATTCTGACCGACTCAGAAGGCAACACCTTACGCAACCCACGCAACGGGTTGTACCTTAAAAGATTTTACCCATAGAAAATCTCATGGACACCATCGTCCACTTTTTAGTATAGGCATACGTTTTTCGTTCACAAAAAATTTTCAAAAAACCTAAAATATTTGTTTTCCCTGCATGACCACAGATGGAGCCTCTTCCACTCTGCCATATCGGTTTCGCTGATGGTGCAAGCCGTTGGTCTCCCAATCTCGCCTCCGCAGCTTGGGTAATATACTCCCCTTCACATGAGTTAATTCACATCGATGGAGTATGTTTAGGTGCCGCCACCAATAATCAAGCTGAATACGATGCCGTGACCGGTCTCCTGGCCGCTGCTCTCCAGATGAGCATACGTCACCTCAACGTTTTCTTGGACTCACAGCTCCTAGTTTCCCAGCTCAACAATGATTACCAGGTACGCGATCCCTGTCTGTTCAGAAAATTCCTGCGCACTAAACAAATGGTTAGACAGTTTGAATCCATTACATTCACACATGTCCCAAGACACCTCAATAGTGTAGCGGATAATATGGCCAACAGTGTCCTCGACTGGCACACCAATCACATCATGTCATATCCTAAACAAACATGCACCCAGGTGCAAAACATGTGCCTCCACGGGCATATACAAAAAAAAAAACAATATTGCATCCACGTGCATAACATGTGCCTCCACGGGCATAAAACAAACCAAAATAATGCATCCATGTGCATAGCATGTGCCTCCACGGGCATATATAAATCTACAAACACACTGCATCCACGTGCATACACATCAAAATATCCAAAATATATATCCACATATATATACGAACCAAAAAGGTCTACATGTCATAAGTGCCCTCAGCACTCGATATACACAAAATACATCTGTCATACAAAAATGCTTCCCCATATGCTCATGAGCATTTGGGGGCAAGTACAATGATGTCTAATCATCAGGATCCTCCGGATCCTCAGGATCCTCCTCCGGCTCCTCCTCCGACTCCACTTCCGCTGGCCCAGCCGGGTCACGACGAACCCGAACTCGCCGCTCGGCTGGCCCTGCTGGGTCGTCCCTCAGACGTATCCTCCCCGGTGCCGGCTCTGCCGGAGCATCTCCTCCACCACCCCCGTGTCTCGCAGCAAGCACCGCTGCCCTCAACAACAGTGACTGCCACTCGGGCGGTGCACCGAGACATCCCTGCAAAATGTCCCGATCAAGGTCCCTCCAGCCATCCTCCGGAAGTCTAGCTACGATCCGGGCCAAAGTCCGTCGAACACCATCTATAGCATCGTCCTGAGGGCCAACCCCTCGCCCACGGGCTCCAAATCCTCCACCACGAGGAGGACGTACAGGTACTGGAGGACGCGCAACCACTATCGCCCGCCCCTGCCGAGCCACATAGTCAGGTGGTGGTACCGGACCAATATCTGCACAAAGCAAGTAGAACCATCAGATACTATACAACAGACATCATCATGATCAAACATAATACATATGGTATAAACATCACATAGGACACAAAAACATACCGTCTAAGCTCCAGGCCTGTCCTGGGGCACGTGGCATCTCCGGGTCTCCCCGGTAGTCCATACCAGCGTATGGATAGTCCTCGATCACCAGTGGCATCTGCTCCCACTGCTGGAAAAAATCCTCTGTAAAGAAGCCACGGATACCACCGCCAGCACGAGGCATCATCTGCCCCCACCTCATCATACGAGGCTCGCTAGGTAGACCAGCACGAACCGGTACGCGTGGCCGTAGGGTCGGCACCCGCTCAAAGAAAAAACAACATAAAAATGAGGCGTAACAGAACTCACCTCCCTCTCTCACGGCCTTGTCCAGATCTCTCCGGACACCGGCCAAGAACATCTGAGCCCAAGCATAGTAAGTACCCCGTAGAACGGAGTCCACCATCACCGTCTGCCCCCCAGACATACGATGTGGTGCAGCAGCACCCAAAACCCTCAGAACGCAGGCACCAACGGCCCGCATATCCCACTCACGTAGGAACTTCAGACTGATAGAGCTGTTTACCAAAACAGCGTCATCCCCACAAAAGGTCTGTAAGAGGTCCTCCATATCCACGCCTGGAGGCAACCTCGGAGAGATATCACCCACCTCACCCAAGCGAGGCAAACCGGTCAAAAAATATACATCAGTGAGAGTAATCTCCAACCTCTCACCACCAATAATAAAGGCACCCTCTGCCGGCACCCACCACTGAACGAGCTTGTTCAGGAGTCTCCTCACTGAACGGATATAAGGTATCTGAGCGAACTTCAAGAGTCCGCTCATGGCTAAAGTCTGTCTCACCCCCCCATCATCCTCGATCCTCGCCACAATCTCGGCATCAATATCTCTCTCCCGCCATACGGACTGAGCCCTCCGCAACATCCTGCCAAGAAAACACAGAAAATTTTAGCCCCAGCATAAAAAATTTTGAAAAAATCTCATCGCGACTTTTTCACAAAAAGCCGCGATGACCATCGCGGCTTTTCCACAAAAGCCGCGATGACCATCGCGGGTTCCATGAAAAAACCCGCGATGAACATCGCGAGTTTCGTCCAGACAGTCGCGATGAACATCGCGACTGTCACCCATGAACACGCGATGAACATCGCGGGTTCCGACCTCACAGTCGCGATGAACATCGCGACTGTGAGTCTAAAACCCGCGCGGTTCATCG